>JBAMCD010000152.1:7532500-8732500 GCA_037075365.1 Drosophila emarginata
GTGTGTGTGTCACTTAAACTCATGTAAATCAAACAATAAATTTCAATAAAATACAAATAAAAATCCCATCGGAAACACAAAAGGTTGTCCAAAAAAAAAAAGAAACAATAGACAACAGATGTCCTCCTCATCAACATCTTGGACATGAAATGGTCACAATCGTTTACGTTACCAAAAAATGGTTTGGCTAAAAAACATACACAAAAAATGTAATTTTTCCAAAACAAAAAAATAAAATTAAGTTTTTTCTAAAGGTTATTTTTTCTAGAATCAACTCAGAAAATAGTTGAGTTGGAGACAGAGGAGAGGCATTTGATAAGTTGAATTCTATTGAATCAACAACTTAAAAAAAATGTATTTTTTAAATAACATCAATCCGTTTAAATATATATATATATTCTATATAGCCACTCATGACATTTCTATTCATTTCTATAATATACACAAATGAATAACTATAACATTCTAATATGAATAACTTTAATAACGGAATTTATATATATTAACTATAAAATTTAAATATAAATAATATATTCATCTTAGATTTTTTTTTGAATTAATAAAAATAATATTTTTTTATTTTGTGTGTTAAATAAATTAAATCTTGTGAACAATGTAAAGAAATCAAACAATTATTTGTTAATAACTTTCATCATCTTTAAATGTAGTCAAGAAACAGATATTATTTAACCATGAATAGCAACAAATGCAAATTAGTTTAAAAAAAGAAAAAAAAACTGCAACCTTTTACCCTAAAGGTATATTAATATTAATTAATTACTATTAACTGAAGTTAACATTTAATTAAACTTTCAGTTTTTAAAGATTTTGGCTTTTGGCAATTAATCAAAATTAATTTAATTCGACTGCTTTGTACTCTTTTTTAGATCATATTATTTGAATTTTTTGAAAAGAAATATAGAAATCCAAAATCTTTCGGAGAAAGTCTAGTTTTTGTTTATTGTTTGGAATTGGTTCCAAGTCTTAAAACTGCAGTTAAAATTTTAGAATAACAATTTAAAAATTTATTCTCGTTTTCTTTATATACATATATACCTCAAATTATAGCCAGAGTAGCAAAATGTTTTGTAGACATTTTTGTGTGTTGGAATTTTGTGTTTTTTTTTAGTGTTGAGTTGACATCATAAAGGTTAACATAATGCCGCCTTTTACACGCACACATATACACATATAAACATATATATATATATCCGTTAACAAGAAAGAAAAAGGCTTATACGCCCATAAACCTTTATGCCTTTTCAATTGAATTGTCTCAAATGTCTCGAGAGAAAGAGACCAATAGAAAGAGCGAGAGAAGAAAAGGGAAAGGAAATAAAGCCTTCATCTTTTGTTGTGGGTAATAAAATTTACTGTCGCTGTTGTTGGTATTTTTGTTACCGTCATTGTTCTACGAGGCGCGATTTTATGATAGCGACAACATGTTGTCATTACCCCGAAAACAACACATATAAAACACACATACACATACGCAAACGCACACACACACACACACAAACACACACACACACATAAATGGATCAATTGAAAGAGTAAACGAAATTAAATGACTTCATTTGTGGATAGTTAAATGTTGAAAGTTTTTGATATGTTACAAGAGCAGCAGCAGCAAGAGTAAAACGAAATATCCCGTTATAACATGTTTTGTAGACATGCACAAATCGGTATATCGATTGTTTCCGATCGTTTCGAATCCATTTCCATTCGATTCGATTCGATTTATCGTAACAAAACCGAATGATTGCTTCAAACGGTTTATGAACAATTCTTTTTTCTCTTTAACAGTATATATATATATATATATATATGTATGTATATATTTTTGTTATTGTGTTTATCTTTACCATTACTGTTGTTGCATATGTTTTTTCTATGAACTGAACACAAAATTAAATGCAAAATCAACTATGCGATGGCCATTGATTGACTTTTCCCCCGGCTGCTGCTGCTGCTGTTGTTGTTCATGCAAACAATCAAACAGACACAAAGGAAGGCAAGCAACAGAGATAGATAGACAGACAGAGAGAAGGAGAGAGAGAGAGGGAGGAGAATTGGCTAACGAAACAAGTGGAATCTGTCCCAAACAGAAATAGCCAGACTATCAAAAATGCATTAAATATTCAATATGCACGAAACACAATAAACCAAAAAACCGAAGCAACTATAATAAAATGCCATTATTTTAAACTTGGCAGGAAAAGTGAATGAAAAGCCTTAGCCACAGGCCAAAATAATCATATTTGGATATATACATATATAGATGTCGAATATAGTATATGTATACACATATACGATCATTATTAAATTACTTTAATAAATGAGGAAAAAGTTAATGCTTGGTTTTTATTTAAAAAATAATACTTTAAAAAATTTAAAACATAAAATGGAATCGGTGTCACTATCTATTAAAATGCTTGGAAAATATCAAATCTTTGGTTATTTATTCTTAGACTGCTCTTAACTAAACCCAATTGTGGAAAAAAAAATTGTTTTTCTTTATTTCTTTTCTTAATTATGTAAGAAAATCTTTGTTGCTAATTTATGAAAATAATATTGTTGAATCTAATGTTAAATTACATTAGAGTGAAATTATTAATCAACAGAATAAAGAATCAGGCAATTTATAACAACAATAAATTATTAAAAAGTTCCATAAAATTAATTTAATCGAAAATTTAAAAGAAATCATAAATAATTCTCGTTCACAAAAAACTGAGTTTTGTCTACCTCCCAAAAAAAAAAAAAAGGAAATATAAACGAAATATAAACTAAATTTTTTCTTAGATTTATTCAACTTAGATTTTAAAGAAACTAATTAATTCTTGTTATTTCCTTTACATTATAAATTAAAAAAAATGTTACGAAACAGGTAAACGCTGGAAAATTAATTATTAATATATTCAACTAGTAAAGATTTCAAAAGATTCTAGAACTTTTCTATCGAATTACATTAATATGAACATTTTAGCCATTGAATCATAAGAGAGAAAGAGAAAGAGAGAGAGAGGAATCGGAGTGGATAGAGCCTATTCATTAGACATCAGTCACTAATATCTTTCCGCACTCCCCGCACCGAATACGTTGCCATATTGAGTAAAACTTTTGACTTAGCCACTTTACCAGTTTTCCCATTTTGTGTTATTGAAATTGACTTGAACTATTTGGGCATAACCCAAACCGATTTCTCATCTAGAAGCATTCCATGACAACACAAGAGGGTCCTAACCCCACCCCACCCCACCCCAAACCCATTCCACATCCGTTCATCTAGTATAGATGCCATTGAAGGCATTCAGTCTATGCGTCGCTGACAAATGCTAAAAACTGACACGCACATGAAGCTGGTGACTGGTGAAACGTTTTATTTGCTACCAAAAACAAGGCTAAGGAAAAGGATATAAGTAGAGGAGGAGGAGAGGGGGAGAAGGTTGGGTTAGAAGAGGACATGGCGAGAACATGTTAACGTTTTGCCTGCCACTAACTAACACCAACAGTAGGAACAGTAGATATTCCTTTAGTTTAGCTGCAAATTGCTTGCTCTCTCCCTGTCTCCCTGTCTCTCTGTCCCACTCTCTCTCTCTTTCACTCTGTCACTCTGTTTTACTTGCTTGCTGTCTCTTTCTCTGTCACTCTTTGTCTATCTTGTCATGCAAACAAACCGCAAATGTGTTTGTGCGTGATTTCAAGCATTGCCACGCCCTAACTGAACATATCTGGCCCAGATACCGCCTTCATCTACTGTTACCCTCTCTCTCTCTCTCACTCTCTCACACTCTCTCTATCTCTATCCCTCTTCTCTGGCAAAAGTGTTGAAAGTGGAATTATGTGTGTTTGTGTTGACATTATAATAATGGTTTGGTTTATGTTTATAGTCTGCTTCATGCAACCGTACACATGTTCGTCCTTCTTCCTGCCTTTTGCTGCTCTATCTTCGACTTTGGGTTTCCACTCTCCTTCTCTCTCTCTCTCACACTCCATATATACATATATATATATATCTATGTATGTCTGTCTATTTCTCAGTCTGTCTGTGTGTGTGTTTTGATTACTATTCAAATATTGTGACAGTGTGAAAAATAAACAAATTTGCATTATTTATTTTCATATTTGTATATATATAAGTGTGCGGGTGTTGGTGTATATATGTATATATGTGTGTGTGTGTGTGTGTGTTTTGTTGTCCTTTAGTTGCTGACAGTCTTTCCGTTTTTCTTGTTCCCTTAGTTTCTTGTTGTCCCTCTTCTAGTCCAGTAATTTTTCAACAATTAATAATCCAACAAATTGCGCATTTCATTTTCAAAGAGCCTAATAAATGAGGGGAAATATATACTTCAACATCAAAATACATACAGTAAGGGTAAGGTGAAAGGGGGGGGGGATGGTGTGTGTTGCGTGTTTGTGTGTGTGTGGGTGTTTGGTAAGGTAACCTTAGCCTTAGTGATGGAGGCAGCAAATTAAAAGTCAAGTTCAAAACATTTTGCCAAAGAAAGTTTTATAGATTTTCATATTTAATTCTTTGGCAAGTTCTTTATGGTAATTTTCTTTATCAATTAATTATGGTTATATTTACTTTAACAAACAAGCACACACACATACACACACACACACACACGTGATTAGACAGAAATAGAAAGAAAATTGGCAACGGTTTTTTCTTTGCTCACAAGTTGTGATTTATGAGCCAAGGCAACCATCCACATCCACATCCAGCTCCAGCTCCAGCTTCAGCTCCAGCTTCAGCATCAAGAGGACTTCAATCTATTGCTCTGATACCGATACAGACACCTCCAGCTAAAAAGCAAAGAAGTCTCTGGTCTCCTTCATCATCATGCTCTATATACTATATATATATATATATATACATATATATATATTTCTTTTTCTTTATATATACCGCTCGAGTGTCATACAGAAGAGAAGCAGTCAGAGTAAAAAAATGAAACTGGATGGGGCCTGACTGGCTATCTGCTGGAGGCGTCTTTGGGGTCGGCCTGTGAAAAGCCATAAAGTGCAAATGGTGCCCATGGGAATCATCAAACAGCAAAAAGCTGCCATAAAACGACACAAACATGTTCACAGCAATACCAACACCCAAATTCTAGGCCACACCACCAACAGGACAGGAGTATCGACAATGGATGGAGGCGAAGGTATTGGTTATATATGGTATGAAGAAAACAGAGATCCGGATATAAATACACCACATCAAGTGGTGGTCAACATTCGTTTCTCGTTACGTTTTCTGCCTTCTACCAGATTGGATATCACTGTAAACATCAAAGTAGTTGCCAAATCACTCACACGTAGCCAACTAAAAGGCGTCCATAGCGTAACGGAGGCCAAAAGCGTAAAGAAAAAAAAAAAAAAAAACCGAACTAGAAGAAAATCGAAGTGCGGTAGATTGCCAGGTGGTTAGTACATGGAAATGGGAATGGGAGAGGGAAAGGGAAAGGGTCTAGGCGTTTATTTCCACCGCATACAAATTGTTTAAAGAGCTACCAAGCTATATCCTTTGGGTAAAAATTTTTCAGATTTTCCAGTAGATAATATTTTTTTTTTCTTTGATTTTCTATAAATATTAAACTGGAAATGTCCTTTGAGCGATGTTCTTTATGACTTTCTTAGTATATATGTATATATTTTTATACCCTGTACCCATAGGGTAAAAGGGTATATTAAAGTCGCTAAAATGTATGTAACAGGCAGAAGGAAAATTTTCCGACCCCATAAAGTATATATATTCTTGATCAGTATCAATAGCGAAGTCGATTGAGACATGTCCGTCTGTCCGTCTGTCCGTCTGTCCGTCCGTCCGTCCGTCCGTATGAACACCGAGATCTCAGAGACTATAAGAGCTAGAGCAACCAAATTTGGTGTCAACATCCGTCTATTGTATAAGCAACTCAAGTTTATTTTAAATTTTTACCACGCCCACTTCCGCCCCCGTAATTTAGAAAAAACTATAACTTGAGCTATAATAAAGATATCGCATTCTTATTTGGCACACTTAATAATATAGCCAATATGCTGAGCAAATTTTGTCGAAATCGGACAATAATTATCGGAGATATACGTTTTTCTGTTTTGTACAGAAACGCCCCATGCAAAATGGGCTGTTAAGTGTGAGCGAGATAGCATGCGTTCGCTGTTGCTGCATGGCAAGCAGTGCAAGCTAAGAGAATTTTTTTTGTAAATTGATGGCGATTTTGATCGTTTTTGACTTTATGGAGTAGTTTTACTTGGTACAGGGTATACTCAATGTCGGCAGGGACGACTTGCTTGCTTCATTTTGTTTATAACCGTTATTTAATACCGTTAACCGTAACACTATTATCCAAAAAAATTTATATGTATACTCACCGACAATATTTAGATACACTGAATGTCCAATGGGCGGTGTAGTCGATATCTGGCACTCATAGATACCCGAATCCTTGCGCTGAGCATAACGTATACGCAATGTCCAATCCTCGGCATGTGGTGAATGCATTGCCTCAAAACGTTGATCCGATGTATATGTATAACGACCCACAGTTAATAAATGTATATCCCGATGTCGCACCCAAGAGACCTGCAAAAAGGAAAAAGTGAAAAAAAAATAGAACCAATTCAGTTAAATGAATGGAAATAAGTTTTAAGTGCATCAGTTAAGATTGATAAGAATCCGTAAAAGGCATCAGCAAGTAGCATGTGGCCAAAATGAGTTGACACAGTTAAATTGGAGTCCGAAAGGGGATGGGGAAGATCTTTTAATTAGGCGTTCATTGGTGGACAATGATAATAATGATGATGATGATGATGACGAGTGGTGGCTTATCGATTTGACAGTTGCCCACAACTTAGTTTCGTACTCTAATTATAAGGCATACACACGGGAATTAGGAATTACACAAACACACGTACACACACACACACACACACACACACACTTACACATACAGTATACGGAGGCAATAAACAATTGGAATGCCAAATTGAAATTGAATATAATGTCAGTGGCGTATCATCTAATGGGAAAAAGTTCTTGTAAACCCTTTTTTTTCCATCAATTGTTATTGTTTTTTTGTTTTTAAAAAATGGAATAGTGTGACCATAGCAGATGCTGCTTAAACTTGCCACCTGTCTCTTAATCACTCTCTCTCTCTCTCTCTGTCTCTCTCTCTGTCGCTCAACTGAATGATTGTGTGTACATAGTTTTTGGGGAAAAGTCCCCGATGGCAATCGCCAGTGATGGGTCCGCTTTTACATGCCCTTTGAGTTTTATGGGCATCCTCCTATTATCCCCCCGGCCCCCCACCACCATCCTTGCTCAAATACCACTTTAGGACTACAACCATTTGCCTGGCCTTTAAATGGTGGCCATAATTACATGACGCTTAACTTGCAGGCTGCTGGCAATTCTAGTTCCACTTCCAATTTCACTTGGAATTGTTGTTGTTATTTGGATTGTTGTTGTTGTTGTTGTTGTTAACAAACGCAACGTATTTGGTAAGCGAATAAAGGATTTTTGTTGTTGTTGTTGTTGTTGTTGACATCGAATGCATCTCTGGGAATGGTGCGAAACAATCGAATGCTGTGGACATTCGAGTATTTGGGTTTTGGGATTTGGGATTTGTGATGCCATGTTGACTTAGCCATGGCCCGCATTTTATGGGATAGGTTGAAAACTAGCATTAGACAGAGGATAAAGGGATAAGGCGGGGGGGAATATGGTGTTGTATTGTGTTGGCTTTCCCGATCTATGAAATGAAAATTGAAATTGAAATTTTTGATAAGCGAGTCAAACAATTTTTGTATTTTTTTTTTTCTTTTTTTGTTCCCTCCCTATAATTGTTGCGTGTTCCTCTTGCAGTTGACTCTACATTTCTCTTGCTACTTCTCAAATTTTACCACAAACAGAAGTGCACACACACACACACACACACACACATCTATATATGTATATATAGATATATTCACACATGTAAACTGAATACTTTTCCCCTTGCACATTGGCAGTTGTAATTATTTTTCGGGGTTTTTGCCTTCTGTTACTTCTGTTTTTTTTTTCTTGTTTGTGGTTTTTGTTTTGTAATTTGTGTGCAGCATTTAATTGAACTTTTGTTTTCAAATTTTCCACTAACCCGCCATCACCCATACACCCCTCCTTGTTAGCCATGTTCCTTTTCTCTTGGTAAGGCTCCCTAGGCAACCTTTTTGGTTCACTTTAATTGCAAACTGACACGCAAACACACACAAAGTAGATGACGATTACAGGGTGTAACTAGGAGAAATATATATATATATATATATATAGTAGATAAGGGGGGGTAGGGCTACTGTGATTATAGTTTTATGTTGCAGCTGTGTGTGTGTGTGTGGTAAGTTTGAATCAATTGATAAGAGTGCCACATTTTATTCCTAATTGAAATTGATTTCTTCATTGAATTTACCAAAGAAACTTTTCAGACAATTTTTTTTTTCTTTATTATTTCTTTGGTAATTGAATAGAATTTTATAGTGAATCAAAATTGCTTCATCTACATGTCAATTGTAATTTGAGTATTGGCAAAAAAGTATAAGAAATTGAAAGAAATATTTGTATAACTTCTATAGGATAAAGTCAATTGATTTTGAATATATTTATCAGCTTTATTCACTGACAATTATCAAGTTAATAATTAGCCATATGATATATTTAATCGATTTTAATGTAAGTCTCAGAGATATTTTAAATATATACTAATCTCAAAAATATATTTAACTAATGAATATCTAATTACTAATTACACAATTTCCTTTTTTCATTTTCATTATTCCTTTTAAGATTTGTAATCATTTTTATATAGAAAAGAAGTAGATTAAAATGGAATATAAGTCGTTATTCATTAAGCTTTGATTGTCTTTAAGGATAAAGAAAGAAATTAAATTATTATTTTAATAAATTTAATGGAATAATAATCAAGGTAAATATCGAAATAGTAAGTCCTCTCTTTTTCTATAGAGTATATTTAAGTTTCACTTTAATTTTTGTAATTTTTTTTTCTAATTAAAAATTGAATTCTCATTTATTGGTTCCATTTTGAGGTTTTATATAGCATATAGATAGATATTTTATCTATATAGTTATTCTTTTTTTTTCGAAATTTTTTTTTATTATTCATTCATTGTTGTTGTAGTTGTTGTGTAATTATTTGTTTTGCGGTTTTTAATGAATTTGCTGTGACTTTTGGAAAATTTGCTGCCACTGCATTGGCCATTTTTGCGATTTCAGGGCAATTAGATAATTACGACAACATTATTAGCAAATTAATTTTGATTTTATGTGCTTTCTCTCTCTCTCTCTAAACGACCCCACTGGCCAACACACCGCCTGACCCCTCCATCCCTTTTATACCATTTGCCAATACTTCGTTTATTTTTCCGGGCAAATTGCAGTTTGTTGGCGTTCAGCCAAAGCATTTTGGCAAAGAGGCAAATGGGTGAGAATGAGAAGCAGCTGCTCTAAGAGAAATAGGAGTGTAAAAGAGACAGAGTAGAGATATAGAAAGAGAGAGACAGAGAGAGAAAGCGAGTGGGAGAAGATTGTCCCATTTATTCTCAAGTAAATTGCAAGCATTGCAGGCATAAATAAAATCTCCATCTTTTCCCTTTTTCTTAGTTCATTTTATTTTATTTTTTTTCCTGTTGTCTGCTACTACCTAAATTTATTTTGTTCTATGGCCATTAAATAGAAATGGAAGTATAGAGAAATATATACTAAAATTTTATAAGGGTAAAAATTATGATTTCTTATGGCCTTTTGCATTTGTTTATTGGTTATTAAGTTTTGAGTTCAAATTTGTTGCAATATCATAAATCATTGTTGCTGCTTGAATATCAAAAAAGAAAAGTGATTCCCAAGCAAAAAGAAAGTTTTGATTGGAAAAGAGAGATAGAGTGAGTAACAGAGAGAGGGAGACATAGGAAAAATGTATATTTTTTTATATCCTTGCAGCCAGGATAAGTTATTTTGGTCAGAAGCATGCAACGCTTAAATGGAAGCATCTCCGACCATATGAAGTATATCGAAATTGGTTTAAGGATGGCCAAAGGATCTCGGCAATATCCTTTGAAAGTGTCAAAACTTTACCAAATTTCTGATTCAGTAAAATTTTGACCGATTTTCAAAAACTATATCTTTATTTGCTTCTTAGATTTGCATACTTTATTTAATATTAGAATCTGAAAAACTTATATTCGACCCGATTTTTGCATTATTTAACGATGTAGCCACTGTCAAAATTTTTAAAAATCTGTTTAAAATTTTGTCTTCACTTTTGCAAACAGATTTGACTGTTAACAGAAAGGTCCTTGGAAAACTGAATTACTAATTGAAAATTTTCAAGGATATACAAATGTCGACATTTCTAAAGTTGGCCAGGCCTTTTTTTTAAATTTTTTTCTTTTGGTTATATATTGAGCAATGCATTTCTTGTAACAATTGCTTGGGTAAGCAAAAACTTTATTATATTACGCTTTCAATTTAATTTTATTTGTTGTTTTTTGTTGACTTTGATTTACTTAAATTCGAAAACCTTTTGCCATGGCAACTACAAGGGGACTCTTTTCGATTAAGTTGTTTTCAGTATTACATTGTTTTAGAGTATATATATACATATATATATATACATATATAGGCGAAACAATTTTCGAGATATGAGAATATATCTATATATATAAATATATATTTATATATATAAAACAAATAGTTTGCAGTTGAAATTATTTTCAATCTGCCTTTGGCATTTTTGGCATCATCAGATGATTCTTTACACAAATAATACAGAAAAAAAAAAGGAAAAAAGGAAATAAACGAAATAAAAAATGGCAAAATGCAGGAAATAAAAGCAAGCTGCAAATTATGAGTGCAAAGTTTGCTTTAAATTTAATTTAATTGTTATTATTATTTTTATTATTTTTGCTATCTTAATCTGAACAACAGCAGGTAAAATAATAATAAAAGAAATAAACGAAAGTTATGTGAAAATTATTACAGTTCTGTCAATTGGTAAATCTGTAGATTAAAATCTTTTTTTTTTTTTGGTGACAAAAACGAAGAATGACAAAACCATAACTAGAACATGTATATATATGTATATGTATTGTTATATACATATATATTTATGTGTATGTATGTAATCCACAGCATGACTTGAGAGTTTATCTGGCGGATTTTCTACGCTCCCTCCTGGGGCTGTCACTTGTCAGGCAAACGGCACAGCAGAGACATAACCAAAGTCTGAGTCTCTTGCACTGATTGGCACTTCATTTTGACTGCAACCTGTCGTCTGATGATTCTAACGCCATTGCTGTTGGACTCTTTCATCAGATGGCAGAAGAGATTCACTGTTGAAATGTCCATGCTCCATGCTCCATGCTGACATTCTCCATTGTCAGGTAGTCTCAATCAGCAAACTCTCACGTGCCGGGAGCAATAACAACAACATCGACAACAGCAACAGCATGGTTAGACAAAGGGGGGAGGTAAGGTAAAGGTAAAGGTAAGGTAAGGTAAGGTAAGGTGAAGTGGGTGGTAGCAATGTTAACAATAAACTAAACAAACAACTCAACTCAACGCAACACAACACAAACGTCTCAGTTGCCAGCTAAAAACTCAAGAATAGACAAACAACATGGTGAAGTGACGATGAAATTGTAGGGGAAATATAAAGGAGGAGTGGGGGGGGGATAGAAGAAAAAGAAGGATGCTGTTCTTACATATTCAAAAGCAAGGACATCTCATAATTTGCGCTTGTTTCTATCTTCTACAACCATTTTACTACCACTCCCCATCTCCCGCTGCAATCGCTGCTCTGTGCAATATAAACCAACTAAAAAGTTTCACGCAGCGTGGCAAAGTTTCTACCCAAAAAAAAAAAAAATAAAAAAAATAAAATTTAAAAAAAAATATATATGAAAGAAGAAAATAACAAGAAGAAACCAAAAGAAAGAAAGACCAAAAAAAAGAAAAAGAGAGGTAGAAGAAACAGAAACAAAATGTCGTTCGTTGTCAGAGCGAACGAAAAAAGAAAACAGAAAAAAAGAAAAAACAGAGAGAAAGAGAGATAGAGGAACAGAGAGAGATAGAGAGAAATGCCGAAACTTGTCAGCGTGGCTTTGGGGACACATGAAGCACATGCCGCAACAGTGCGCCATCCATGCCCCGGCGATTCCGTTTTTCCTTACACCAACAGCCAGGCCAATCATCTGGGCGAGGTTACTGCTGCCTGCCCCTTGATATGTGGTATGTGTGTGTATCTGTGTGTGTGTGTGTGTGTGTGTGTGGTGGATAATAAAAAATAAAAAGAAAAACGACAAGAAACAAAAAAAAAAAGACTAACCAGAAATCCCTTTTGGCCAAGGCGACTATATCGCTGTGCGCTTGTCCCCGTTTTAGTTTTAGCCATGTAATGCGATTTTCATTATACTTTATTGACAAGGCAAAATAAAGCGGCTAAAAGAACACTAAAAAAAAAGCAAACAAATTAAAAATTTCTCTCACAATGCACAAGAGCAAAATCACAAATGCAGTTAAGCCATTTACATTCTGTTCATCTAAGATTACAATTTGGCATAGTAATCATTTATATTTATATATATATATACTATAGATTATATATAGATAAAAGATAAAACTTTCGATTTGTAACAAAATGATTGAGTAAGTAAATTTATTGGAAATTTATTTCTAGTAAATATTTAAAAAGTAGTTCAAACAAATAGTTTACTTAAGGTAATAATAACTAAATTTTTATTTTTTAAAGAAATAAATATATACTTTAGCATATAAAAAAACATTTGAAATATAAAAAAAATACTATAACAGTTTACTTAAAGACATAATTATTATTATATGTTATTTATTTTTTAAAGACATACTAAAATTAATAAAACTTTTTTTTTTAAATTGCCAAAGAAATGCTAAAAAAGGTTTTCATTTTTTGATTGAAATATATAATAATGTGAATTAATTTATAATAAATATGTGTATATAGATTTGGTAGATTTAAAAGAAAATGATTAGAATGTCTGGCCAGTTATCTGAGCAATTTGCAGTAACAAAAACAAAAAAAACCACTTCCACACAATTTTTTGGCTGTCTTAGAACTCATCTCCTGCGGTTACTGGAGTTTATTTATTTTCATATTCTCCACCTACACTTCTCTCCTCTCTTTCGACATTTCTTATTTTATTTCTTCTCCCTGTTACTATACCTCTCGCTCTTTCTTTCTATCTCTGGGGTATGATTCGCAGAGCTTTGTTTTATGCATGTCGCGCATCGCCTTACCAAAACTGTGCAAAAAGCCACTTCCGGCACTTACAACGACACCTACGCATGGCCAACATGGCCACCCACAGTCCATTTCTCCTCCTTCTACTTTCCCCTAGTGTATTGTTGTTATTTTTCTTTACTTCTCTTTTCTTTTTTTTTTTTTTGTGTTTTGGTTCTTCTTTTCTTTCTTCATTTCCTTAGTGGGTAGAAGCTGTTCCCCTATTCCACCACAAATTCTGGCTGCTCTTCTCTGGTCTGTGGTTTTGCTTTTTGTCACCGCAACACACAGTAAAACTACACAGTCAAGTCGGACAACCCAGGACCCTTCATCAATGTATGTACAGTACTTGGACCTTACTTTCCCATACCATCTACTACCCTCCCCGTTTACCAACACATTTAAGCCAAAAAGTAAACCAATTGTTAGTTTTAATGGAATTTATTGGGTAAATATTTGCTAAGCACAAGAAATTGCTTGTGAGCATTTGTCGTCTTTTTCTTGCTTTTGATTTAAGATTAAAAGTTTTTCTTCATTTTTCTGTTTTGTTATTTTTTTTTTTTTTTCTACTTTCGAACTCGAACTTCAAACTTCGATGTTTAATGTCGAAGTTCGAACATTGGTAAAAATTATCGAAAATTTTTCTGCTTCAAATTCTTTTGATTTTTGCAAATTGATTGGTTTATTTCTTTTGATTTTTCTTCTACTTTTGTTCTCATTTTTTTTTCGTGTTGAAAAGTTTTTCATTATTCAGACTTTTAGTTGACGCAAATGTCCTTTCTTTGTCCGTTACCCGCATACATCTACCTCCCCTCCCCCCCCCCCCCCCGCAACTTTTCGCATTGTATTGTCATTCACTTTGACTGTGGTTTCTATTATAATGATTTATGCCAAGTTTAAAAGATCAGCCAGTGTCTGGAGCATGACAAAGCTTTTGTTTGCTCTTTTAATTTGCTCAATAAATGTCGACCAAAGTTGCTTTGTATATAAATATAAATGGAGGGGGGGGGGTTAAACAACAGCGGGAGCAATTTGCTGGAAACACATTTCCTCATTAGTTTCTAGTAATATAAAATATAAAAGGAAAAAGAAAAATTTGCATGTGAACCTTAAAAAAAGAAAAATAAAAAAAAGGAGAGAAAGGAAAGCCACCAACTTACGAACAATGCGAATGGATATTGAAGGGTCGTAAAGGGGCGGGGGATGAGCTAAGAGAGTTTTGTATATATAATTTGAATATGGGCATAAGAAAATCTTTATCTACTTTGATTCTAATGAAAATTTCACAAAAACTTTTATACATTTTTGTATACTCTATTTAAAAGAGCAATTATCTAGCAGATTATGTATATATATCTATGTATATAAAGAGATGTATTTGATCATCTAAGTTGATTGATTACTATAATATATATAAATATATAATATATATATTTATATAGGATTGACAGGTTTCAAGTTTACTTTTCAAACAGGAAGTCCACAAAGGTCTTTTAGAAACTTTGCCTTGTCGGTCTAATCTTTAGAAAATGTTTCATGATATATTTGTTATGTATATAATATACCCAACATTTGGCAGGGTATATTCTGTGAGCATTGATTTCTTTTTTTAATACTGTTTTTTCAAGTCTTTTTTAGTTGCATTTCGTTCTCTATTTTTTTTTTTTTTTTTTGTGTTAACGCGTTGTTCAATTATTTAACAATCATTTTAAAAAGAGTGAAGAAGAAAGGCCTCTACACCCCCGCCCGCTGTATGCCACAGTTGCTGTTGATTGTTCTATGACAATTTCATTGTTGCACTGCCATGTTTTTCTTCTTCTTTTTTTTTTTTTGTTTCTTTGTTTTGCTGTCTTCAGCTTTAGCTCTTAAAGGCTCAGCTGGGTCCACCTTTGTTCGGCCTCTGACAACAACCGACGACGTTGTCTGATTATATCGAAGCGGCATTTTCTTATATTTTTTATATATATATAAATATATATATATTTTTTTCTTTTTTTTTTTTCTTATACCTTCCATAACACCGCCAGATTCCTTCTCTATCTTTGTGTCTCTGTCTTGCCTGCTGGCATTTGTTCCACTTATTCCACTTGAACGCTTCGTTAAAAGCAAACTTTCGCCTCTAATGTTTTTTGCAGCGACTTTCTTTTGTTTGGCTGCTCCAATGGGTGGTGCTAGATTGGTGGCAGGAATGTGGTGGTGTAACAGGGGCAAACCACTAGCTTAACATGCTGCTGCTGTTTCTGCTACTACTACTGCTGTGGCTCATGCTCCTGGTATGTTGTTCTTGACAAAGTTCTACTTGGCAATTGTCGTTGTCGTCGTCGTTGGCGTTGTCTTTGTAGTAGGACAACATGAACGCGGATGCGGACACGGACATGGACTAGGAGTATGAGTATGAGTGAGAGAGACAGAGAGAGAGAGAGACTGGGGATACAAACACGTTTCACGTGAAGCCTATCAAGTGTAAGCACAGCAGGAATGGAGATGAGAACGGTGAAGATGGTGCATGAAAGGTATATTACGACGACGACGACGACGACAACTCCAACGGAATGACAACGAGAATTTGAGCTGTAGACCTGTACGACCTTGTCCCTGTATGTGGGTATGGGGGATAGGTATAATGATGGAATGGGGGATGTGGAAATTCGGAGGGGGTAATGCAGACGTGTTTCGCTTAACATTTTACCGTTCAAGTCCAAGCTTAGATTAGCCAACATAACATTAAACGGCAAGAAGTGTAGGAGGGAAAGTAAAGTGGACTCGTGAAGAGATTGACAAAGTTTCTACAAAGGACACAAGGACACAAGGACGCTAGTACGCTGTCTAAACTGGCAAGAAAATTGCCATTGGCGACAAACGGAAATCACCTGCAACGGAGTCAAAGAATTCTCAGGAATCCACCAAACCACCAAGAACATAGAGACAAAAAAAAGAAATGAAGAAAAAACCCAAAACCACCTCCACACTTGTCATATGAGTTGAGGGATACCATGTCAGAGGCAGAACCAGAGCCTGTTGGAATGCAACAACTTTTATGACAGTTTCTCCCCATCTCCTTTACCATTTCCTGGGTTTTCTTTTACTACTTCCCTTTTTACTCTCTCATTTTTTTTTTTTTTTTCGTTTTTTCGTTTTTGTGGTCGTTGTTGGGTTTTTAGTTTCAAACGATGATGACGGCAACAATTTATGTTTATACAATTTTGGGTAGGTTGCTGATGGTGCTAGTGGGGCAGATGGCATGAGGCATGGGAGTATCTCGGTTGGGTGAGGGGAAGGGTGAGTAACTGGAGGAGCCTGTACTTATAACAACTGTCGCTGACAAGCTCGTGTAATTCATGATTTATGCCATTTGGAATAACAGTTGTTGGCAACATAATTGCCCTGCCACGCCTACATTAATGTCAGCCTGCCCCACCTCTCCCCCCACACACACACACACACATACATACACAGAAAACAACAAAATGTTCTTTGACATTTTCATTTTCATTTGGAAATTGGCTCTGACTTAATATTTATTCACAATTAAAATTGCTGTTGCTGCCGGGTGGGGGAATGTTGGCTAAGAATGAGATTGTCGCGGTGACACTGACATTGATGTTGCTGCTGATGTTGCTCGTGTTGCTGATGTTGATGTTGATGTTGATGTTGACGTTGACGTAATTTTTATGGCCTAATTTTGTTGAATAATTGTTGCAGCGTTTACAAATTCTAGTTGGCCAGATTAAGTCAACTTTTTTGTTCTTTTTTTTTTGTTGCATGTTGGCTAAAGGCATTTGAACTTGGTTGGTTAGGTTTGTTTTGTTTTGTCATGTCCTAGACACATGTCCTTATTCTCTTACTTCACCCCTCCTAGACCCCCACCGTTGGCTTATTTCCTGCTGTCTGCTTGTCTTTTGTGTCCTTTCCTTTCCGTTCACTTGCCATGGCCACTAATGAAGCAGAAGTTTCGGTTTTGGTTTCGGTTTTTGGGTTCACGTTTGAAAACTCTTCGAGTGTAAGTAAATTAGAAAAGGGTTGGCCACACCCACAATCCCACATTCACACACACCAAAACCATAAAAACTAGTCACATGCCAAATTGTGGGTGGTTAGTTGGGCGGTTGGGTGGTTGGGTGGTTGGGTGGTTGGCTTGATGGGTGTGGCCATTCAAGCTTGAACGTTTTTGATTGAAGGCGTTAAAATTCTCTGTGTATTTGTGTCTGGTTTTTCACTTGGCCCATTGTTTGCTTTGGTATGACGGTCAAATGGTATTTTTGGGTGGGTCTATATTTTTGCCTTATGTTTTGGCTTTCCTGTTGCCAATATTCTTCTCTCTCTCTCTCTCTTTCACTTTGCTACTGTTGCTTAATAAAGCAATAAATAAGATGCAAACAGAGTGGAAGGAACTGAAAAACCCTCAGAGGCAGAGTGAATGGTGTTGAATTTTAAGCCACTGCCATTCTAAGAAGTGGAAGGTTGAATTGGTTATAAGTTCAAATTGGCCATCCAATTGCTGCAAGTGTCAGCTACTCATTGATTTAATCGATAAATCAACGTAAAGAACTTTTGAAACGATCTTTAGAGAGACGAAATACAAATATGAACCAAACTGGATGTGTGTGTGTGTGTGTCTAGGTGTTTGTGTAGGTGTGTATGTGTGCCAAAAAGCAATAAATATGCAAAAATGAAACAAAAGGTTAGTCAAGGGTATAAACGGAGAGTGTTGGTTGGTTAGAAACAAAAAAAAAAAAAGAAAAAGCGACGCACATGTTCATGGTCATTATATTATAGACATCAAACAGAGGCGTAGCTTTTAAAGGGGTCACGACATTTTTATGGATTATCATAGAAACAGAATATAATTATTAGCATTACTTAATGAATAAAAGAATTTGAATCTTACAATAAATAAATATATCGATATAGAAACTTTATTTGAACAACTTTTGGAATCAAAATTTAATCAAAAAATCAAAGAAACCAAAAACTTAAAAACTCATTAATTATAATCTATAAATTTATAAAAAATATAAACATAATATAAGCTTTTTTTGTGCATTCTGATCATTTCTCGAAAATTAATTGTGATTCTCAACTAGTTAAGGTCTTGAAATATTGGCTTCTTTAGATAGTAAAATCTGTACTTTAGTCATAATCCTAAATTGGTAACTTAAAAATCACTTTAAAATAATAAATAACTGATTAAATTGCTTGTAATTTAAGATTCCTGTACAATTCTATAATTAAATTTGAAAATACTATTTAAGGCTTAATGGCCTTCTCCTTTTGTAAACGCCACTGGTAATAATCCATCACTGAATACCATCAAATAAATACATATATATTTTTATTTTTTTTTATATATAAATATATATATATAAATACGCATGGTTTTTGCATTTAGAATAATTTATCATTTCGCTGTGAAAATGGGAAAATGCAAACGAATGTGAATTTAGATGGAAAGGCAACAGAAGACCTACACAGAACATTTGAATTTTTTATACTTTCTCCATAATATACAAAAATACTATGTATTTATATATATATATGTACATACATATATATATATATATATATTATGTGTTATGATGTTTTCCGATCATATTTTGTTTCTGCCGCAAGGTCAATAAAAAGCAAGAAAAAAAAGAGTTTGTTGAAATTAACATAAGAAGGCCATCAATGGAGGCTGTTACCCCAGAATATTACCCAAACAACCACCACCAGCACCGGCACCACCATCATTACCCATCCCACCCAATGTATACCCCATCGGCTTTTGCTTTTGGCCAATGCCGACGCTTATAATTTATTGCCACCAAAATTGTTTGATTTGGCAACGTTTTACTAATGACACTCACAGGACACGTTCGAGGACAACAGCTTTGGGTTTATTGTAAACCGCAAATGTCCAAATGCTAACGAGCAAGGTGAGTGAGGGTGTAGAAGTTCAACTTGAAGATGGCAAATGGGTATAGGATATTTTTGGGGGTTTGGGGTAGATTGGGGGGGTGGCATTTGGCGGGGTTTTTGGTAGGATGTTCTTTGGTTGCCTTTGAATTGCCGACGGCGCGAAAAATTCGTAAACGAAATTGAATGAAATTGCCTACGTAAAACAACAGCAAAAACAACAACGACAACAACAAGTGGAAGATGAAATAATAATAAGCAATCCAAGAATCGCCCTTCCGCCCCGCGACCTATAACTAGCGCACTGTCGTCCAACCGAACAGCTCAGCTCTTCCGTGAAAGGCCTCAAACCACGTGCCTAAAACGTGGGTGCACGGCACGTAATATAATTTTTTGTTGTTGTGCGTTACAAAAAGCGAGGGAGAAAGAGGGAGAGAGAGAGAGAAAGACAGTTAGAGAGAGAGAGAGAGAGAGAGAGAGAGCGAGAGTATGATAAAAAAAAGATCAAGAGAAAGAGGGAGAGTGAAAGAGATGATAGGGAAAGCGCTAAAGGAAATTGTATTTAAATGCCTTTGACCTGGCACATTAGTTGACATAGGGTTGCCAAAGGTAAGCAAAAGGAATGGGAATGGGAATGGAATGGAATGGGATTGGTAATGGGAACGGAATGAAAAAGAGGCATCATGGAAAGGAAGAGAAAAGAACGTGAGTGTGGTATGAGGAGTAGATGGACGTGGGTTAAAGTGGGATGAAGCAATCACCAAGCACGTAAATCAAAAAACACATTGACGAAGATAAACGATGCTAAAGGTGTGTGCGACATGCATAAGCATGTGTGTGTGTGTGTGTGTGTGTGTGTGTGTGTGTGTGTGTGTGTGTGTGTACATGTATATGCAATGTCGTCATTGCTCCCTAGGGTTGCCATTTCATTCACAAATACATGTTGCAATTAACATATTGATATTGTAAACAACACAAAGTTTGCATAATCAGTCAATATCGGTTTTTATTATCATATCACTTGAATATTGAATATCGTATTGAATGTCGTACAAAATTTTACAACCATTGATATTATCTTAACGAATGAAACATTCTGTATGTTTTCTATTTCATTTAAACAATTGTTTTTCATTTATATTTCTCTTAAATTTGTGAATTAAAAATAAAAATTATTTAAAGATAATTTTATAAAAACTTCAAGCCAAGTTCAAAGCGGGTTCTTAGCTGTCTTCCTCCAATGCATTTAAAACTTTAAAGCAACTTGCTATATAAATTTTGGTGGATCCTGTCTTTCAAAATCTTGTATTCCTTTTTTGTTTTTTTATTTTGTATCTACATTTTATTAATCAGATAACACAGGAATATTATTAAAGTCACTCAGCTTACTCTTAAGTATAAATGTAAAGCTAAATATTAAACAAATGAAATTTTTAGAACTTCAAAAATTTAATTAAATATTAAATATTAAACAAATGAAATTTTTAGAACTCCATAAATTTATTTTTTTAATGGTATGCATTAATATGAGATAGCTCCTATTAAAAATAAAATTTTATTCAGATAGTATCACCTTTGATTTCATCAATGGAAATATTAAAGAAAAAAAATTACCATTTATCTAGGCAGGTAGAATTTGTTTTTGGTTATTATTCTTATTAAACATTTTCCATGCTAACAATTTATCATGAAATCTCCAAGGTCTTCTATTATGCAATTGCACTTTTGAAAAAAAAAAGAAGAAAACCAAAGGAAATATTTGAATTACCTAAAGGCTGTTGGTTGGCAGCAGTTATTGTCATTGTCGTTGCCCTTGGTTGCTAGTCATCGTTGAAAAAAAAAAAATAAAAAAATATAAAAAAAATGACAGCTGATACAATGGAACAATTGTAGGTCGCCACCTTGCAAAGACTCATTGGGGCACGTGAGATGTGGGGCATGGTTTCGGAGGCACGCATCAATTGTTGTTATCATGCTGCCATGGCAGTTCAGTTTGTTGTTTGTCTTATACCCTTTGTAAAGGGGGCTACATTTAATTCTTATACCAATCGGATGACTATATTATATAAATCTTATGATTAATTGTATAATCAAAAGTAATATTTTCGTTTAGAGATTGTCTTTATTTTAAAAATGAAAATATTATAATAATTTATTATATAAATATAATAATAAACATTTCGTATTTTGTTTCTCAAGAATCGATTTACTATATTATAGTATTATTTATTACTTTATCTAATTTTTCTTAGTTTCCCTTATATTGCCAAAACTTAAAAATGTAAAAGAGTATACAAAATTCGGATTGCGATAAGTTAGTCCAAGCTTTTAGTTTATTTTTTTCTTTTCAATCGTTCGATTTTTATGTGTGTGTGTGTGTGTGTGTGTGTATGTCTGTGTGTCAACACGCATCCTGTGAAGCGTCTAGCGCAAAATATTAAACATTTGTTTGATTGATTTGCTTTTCGCAATAGGGGGGGGTGCAAGGGAGTGAGGGGTTTTGAACCATTCCTATTCCATTCCTGCCATCCCGCTAAACCACCTTTGCCAGGCAAAATATGACAAAAATTTCTTCTTCTTCTTGTATCCTTATTCTGTTTTTTTCTTTATGTGTGTGTGTTTTTTTTTTTTATTTATTATTTTTTATTTCCTCTCGGTCTCAATTTTAATATTTATTCAGATTTTTGATTGCCTTGAATTGGCAAATGGGCGTGACAAGGACCTACTCACCTCCCCTTCCCTCTTCATCGTCTTCACTTTATAACAAGAAAATTGTTTTTATACATATTGAGAAGAGACACGCCCCACTAACGCCCACTCCATTTAGGTTGTGTAAGTGATTTTCCATTTTGTTGCGTTTTTGTTGAAATTTTTTTTTTCTTTCGTTTCTTTCCTTTTTCACCTCCTTTTTCCTGTAATGAGTCAAAGATTCTTTTGCTTTTCCTGATTCCCATTGCATTAAAACTAATTTAATGAATGCACTAGGAATTCCCTTTTTGCCAAGTAAACACTAGCAAACCTGAGAGAAAGAGAGAGAGAGAGGGAGGGAGCGGAGGACGAGAAATGTGAAGAAAATGGAGGAAAGAAAAAGAGCCAGTTGACATTCCTTAACTATTTTTTTTTTGTTTCTTTTTTTTTCAAAAGAGGCTACAACTTTTCGCCTCCATCTCTGGCATCTCCGCGGCTTTAAAACTAACAAACAAACAGACATTCAAGGAAAATGAAAAGCAAAAAAAAAAAAAAACACGAAAAACCAAAAAGAAAAACCAAACGAAAAAGCTTAACATTTTTCCACTCAAAGAAAGGAAAAAAAAAATGGACTGCAAAGTGATGCAACGTTTTTCTTATTTCTGTTCTTTTTTTCTGTTTTTGTTTTTTTTTGTCTTGCTTTTGCTGGTTGCGCCACAAAAGGCGACAAAATGAAACGAGAGAGAGAGAGAAAGGTAACGCGAAAATCATCGAAATCGCATCCAATATACATACCTGTCCCCAGAACGTTAAAGGGGGATGGGGAGGGGGAGGGGGTGGGAATGGGAATGGTAGTGGGAATGAAAGTTGGTAGCTTGGTAGTTGTATGGTGGTTAGGTACTGCGGTTGCCATTCCCAATTGTTTGACAAAACAAAAAGGCCAACCAGAAAAGAAAATGAAGAGAAAAAAAAAGAGGAGAAAAAAAAATGGTTAAAAACCAAAGAACAATCGAGTAAACCGAGAAGAATGAACGCGAAGCGGCTCTCACACACCAAATTGCATTTCCAAATGGGTGTGGATAAAAGAGGTAACATTGCTAACATTCATGAAGATTGGTGAGGGGGGGGGCTGTGTGTAGTGGGGTAGTATACGATGGCCATAGAGGCGTCTGGCTGTGACAATTTACTTGTAAAATCAACCGCAACAATTTCAATTGCAGTTACCCATCCAATCGCAGCAGGAGAAGGATTCTGTTTGCATCTCATCGTCATCGTCGTTTCCCTCTTGGCCGCAGCGGTCATTGTTCAGAGCATTGACAATTCAATTGATGCAAAACGTTGCACACACACACACACACACACACATGGACAGGAGCTACAATTACACACTAATGAACTGAGGATGGTATGAAATCAACACACTAACACTATAAAGCAAAACCACCTCAACCCACCAAAATTTCACAAATTTTCAATCAGCGGCGTGAAAGGAGAAGATCCTTGGCTTTGTGGTCTTGGCCAACTGCAACCACAAATGCATCTTCAGTTGGATATTAATTTGAATTCGCTCCATTCAATCATTTAACTAATCAAATTCATTGAAGCATTTTGAATATCTTGCATATCTTTTATCATATTTGGCATCAATTTAATTGTCACATCGTAAAGTTTCTGCTAGAGTTAATTGATAAAGTTTTAAGATTTTTCAAATGGATGAGTAAATCAAGTGAATTTCTGCTCTCTCTCTCTCTCTCACTCTCACTCTCCTACTTTCTTTTAAAGTGTATATATATTTTCAAGCATTTTTCAATAAATTGTACGAAAAATCAAGAAAAGTTTTTTAACTATATTTTTCACAAGAAAATTCTGATTATACCAAAGAATTGAATATTAGTTTACAAATAAAAGTTAAAAGAAAATCATAGCAAAATTGGGATTTACTTTTTATATATTTTGTTTGACAACTTTCACTTGATAATTCGTTGTGTATATTGCATGGAAATTCATTTAAATATTGTTTAATCGCATGGAAAATTGCACCCATTAAACAGAGACAAGAGTTCACAACAGATAAAGTGTGAGAGAGACAAGGAGTAAGACAGAGAGAGAGAGAGAGAGAAGGAAGAGACATGCCACACCTTCTACAAGCCGTTAACGCTACCTATTTAACCCGCATTTTGGCCACTGTCATCTGTTGCAAGTAACTCATGAACTGGCATCAGTTGAGTAATTGGAATCGGTGTATGTGTGTGTGTGTTTGTGTATATGTATATATGTATATATGTATTAGTACATATGTATTAGTCATTAATCGAAGACTAATTGGTTCATATCAACTTGCAACTTGAACACCTTTGATTTGATTTAGTTAATGGTACCTTAAATTGAAGGATAAGCACATAAACTGAAATGAAAACACTTAATTCAATTTTGAACTAAAACAACAAATGAAATAGCCATTATTTTATATATTCCTTTAAATAGTCATCTAAGAAAAATGAAAACTTGTAATTCATAATGAAAAATTTGATTATTTTAAATTAAAGAAACAATCAAAATTTTCCTAAAAGTATGCAACATTTTTTTTAAAGCTTCAATTTAATAAAATTTTATTTGAAATTTTAAATTACTTTAACTATTTTAAATTTTTTGATCACTAAGCTTGAAGTAAATTATAATTCACTGCACTACTTAAGCTTTACTCATATATCAATCTGGTCACACTATTTCCGGTAAGAAATGATCTCTTAGAGTCTCCTTTTAAAAGACTATTTAATCTATTTAATATATTATTGATCTAAAAGCTAAAGAATTTAAAAAACCGATCAATCGATCATAATCGATTTATATACATTGCATAAATTTATATTTCCAGTGTAATTAGCCATAAGTCATAGTTAATAATGAGTGTTTTGTCACCTCAGTGGGCCAACAGAAAACTGTTGGCGGCGGAACTCAAGTTTCAAGTTGAATGGCATTCGCATTCATTCACTTTGTCAAACTGAAATTAAAACGGGAACCAGCAGCAAAAAAGTTGTTTTTCTCTCGTCAACAGCAGCAAAGGGAAGCGACGGAATTGGGGAGGGGGGAGAAGGGGAGTAGTGGGTAAAGTTAAGAAGGAGGACAATGTTTTGTGGAAAGGACTTTGGGCAGCAGCAGCAGCAGCAGCAGCAGCACTCACCTAATAAGCCAGTAGAGCGTAAAAATTTGGAAAGTTTTATGGCCGTGCGACACTCGAGGCGAGTTTGGTGAGTATTATGTTGCGGGGAGCAATCGTTGGCGGGGTAAGTAAAATTTCTGGTATATGGGTAATGAGACTCGACAAAAACAAAAATAAGAAAAAAAAAAGAAGAAAAAAAAAAAGGGAATAAATGGGATGATGCAGTGCAACTCGAAGCGGATCCTAAACACAACAAAAATTTTCCATTCTTTCTCTTACACTCTCTCTCTCTCTCTCTCTCTCTCTCTCTGTGTGTGTGTGTGTGTGTGTATGTACTACTCTCTGGCATTCTGATTTTCCAGTTGAAAGTTGAAAGTTTAATTTGCTAATTGTTTAACAGCTGCGCCAACTACAGCCAGCTGCAACACCAGCAACAACTACTACTGCAGCAGCAACAACTGGTGGCTGCTGCTGCTGCTGCTGCTGCTGCATTTTCATAATGAAAAGCGGGGCAAAGTCCAGGCCGAAGCCGGCTTACAACTTTTTCTTGGGGTAAAAAAATGCAGCAATGAAAACGACAGGCGACAGCTGCCGGTCCAGATGCCTTACGTTAGTATGAATAGGCCAAAATACCACCCCATACCCCAAACTCTCCCCACAGTCCCCCGTACCGCCCGCTGATGTCGCACTCAACGACCTGTCAAGCGTAACGCCTTTTGACAACTTTGCACACTGTAAAAAACTTTTACTTTTACATCTACTTCAACATTTATTTTATTTTCATTATTAAAATCTACCTACAAATATACTATATATGTATATATATATATATCTGTATATATATCTGTATATATCTGTATATCTGTATATATATAAAGTATATTTATGTGCATGGTTTTTGTTTTGTTGGAAACTTTTCACTTACCGTACGATTGCCCAAATTCTTGACACGACAGGTTAGATTAACCGTTTTTCCCACCAATCCCGTTATATTTGTGGACACAGTTGTATCGAATGTGGGTCCACTGGTACCAGGTGTGGGTAGATCCTGTAGAAAATCTGTGAAGAAACGCTTTGAGGCGCCCTCCGTGGAATCTGCAAAAAATAACCAAAAAAAGATTTCCAAAATTAATTTTATAAAATACATAAAATAGACAAAAAGGGGGTATGTGGGGCAAGAGTATGAGAGGAAAGTGGAAAGTGAGGTGTGGCATCATCTCATGTTTTAAGTAATAATTTTAAAATTAGTGCAATCATGCAACACATTTGCCGCACCCTCTCATCCTCTCCTCCTGGTCATATTGAAAAATGCACTTAACAAGTGTTGTAAGTGTTTTGTATATGTGTGTGTGTGTATGTGTATGTGTGTGTGTGTGTGCTTGTATTTGTATGTAGTGCCTAGTATGGGCCATTTGTTGACAGGCAACGGCAGCGTCATGTGGCGTTAATTGCCACTTTACAACGAGTGGCAATTTGGAGCCGATCGAAAGACGACTCCCTTTTGGCCCCTCAGGGCTCCAACCTCCACCTTATACACTCCTCTCTCTCTCTCCTACTCTCTCTAGTCCTTTTGCCCACCTATCGAATGCACATATACATATATATATATATATACATATATGTATGTACGTACAGAGAGAGACAGCAACACATTTATGTATTATAAGGATTTTTATAACTGCGCCCACAGCTGTTACTGCAAAAGCGACAAAAAGAAAGGGCAACAAAAAAGTCCTGAGGCTGATCTACAGCTATGCCGCATCCTTTATACTCTGAGTAAGTATATATATATATATATTTGAATAAGTATATATGAGAAACTTGTACCACAAACTGAATAATCTTTAATTAATATCAATTTTTATATTAGATTTATTATACAATTGTTGCTTAAGTTTTTCCTTAAATAATTCGATAATTTTTACTTGTAAGTAATATCTATTAAATACAACTTTAAGAAACTAAATAATTAATTAAAAACAATTTCATTTTATATTTATCAGTTTTTATATATTATTTTATTTCTGAGAAAGAGTATAAGGAGGAGAATTTCAAATAATAAAAACGAGAAAAACAAGCCAAATTGCAGGAGGAGAAAATTACTTAATGAAAATTGCCCTGAAAGGCAATTAATTAAATGATAAACGCCATATTATATGACCAGAAACTTGTTTGTAGTTATTTAAGGAATTTATACACAATGTTTCAGCGAAGAATGAGTAGACAGAGTAGAAGGGGAAAGGGGAGGGGCCGAACTGGTCCCCATAACTGCCAAAAGCAACAAATGAACGATAAAACGATAGACCAACAGCTGCCCTTACAAAGATAGCAAAAAACTTGCGTCTTAATAGCAATTGAAGGTGGTGCCGTCGCTAACTTGACTCCCGACATTCATGTACTCTAAGACGAATTTTGTTATTCCTGGAAATTTGTCATTTTTCGTTGACCTTTCTATCAATCAATCTAATTAAAGGTTACTTACAAGGCAAAAGAAGGCAAATATAAATTTTGATCTGGCAACTCTACAAAAAAAAGCACATTCACTTTAGCTAAAAGTCCTTGAGTAGGGGTAAGAAGAATCTTCCACTATTTTTAAATATTTAAATTATTATCTTAGTGTCCAATACGAGTTAAATTGTGTATAAAAATATATTGAAAATTCGGTCTATAATATTTTTTTTCGCAGTATTTTATCATTTTTTGTTAAGTATAAAAAATATATTTAAATAAATTGAAAACTGAATCATAATAAGTAAAAAATTAAGTTAAGCAGTATTTAAAATAAAACTTAAATCTTTAAGTAGATTAAATGAAAAATGTAAAAAAAAGAACAGAAATTTAAATATTTTGGAACTTTAATTTACTTTAAAATTTCGCTTTATATTAGTCAATTTCAAAGAAAATTAATCAATATACAAAAATTAGCAAAAGGAAATTTTGCGATAATATCTTTGCCATAAATATTAAAAACATTTCAAACTACAAATTTTAAGAAACCAAAATTTGAGTTTTTAATACAGATAAGATTGTTTCAGAGTTTAAATTTATGTATTATATAAATTTTCTTATCTAAAAGAAAGATATATTTTAATATGTTAAAAATAGATTAAAGTAAAAGTGAGACTTTCTCTCGATTTATTATTTTACATAATATAAATAAACAGATAATACAACGATAATTAACAACTAATTTTGAATTTTCTACAAATTTTTGTACAAAATAAAAACTATAAAAAAAATGAAATAATATTTTTCTTTTTGTACACATTTGAACCATCGATTAAGCTGAAAATAAATTATAAAGAGTTTGTTTTAACTACCTCTCAAATTTTAGCTTACCCTCCCCCTTCTTCCGTTTCACCGTCAGTCATCTTTTGATGCCTTTTGTGGGTCGCTTAATGGTTTTTACCCTACAGACTTTTTGACAAAAATTAATGTGCAACTTAACTGCCAGCAATCAATAAAATGTCAACCAACGAAAAATTGTTGGCCTGATTAAAGTCAGCTTAGTTGACATTGAATTTGCTTGAAGGAACAGCAACGGTTATAGAACTAAGGGGAAATTGAGGGATGAAGAGAAATTCGCTTTGGATTGCTTGACAAACGGCGGAGATCAAAAGGCAGCTTGGATGATTGTAAAGCGAATGTCGTAAGTTTAATGATATAAAATATACATATATATATATATATATATATATATACATATTTATATATGTATATCTATTGAGAAAAGATGATAAAAAAATAAGAAAAAGTCAGTGAACAGAGACAGACGCACTCGAAATGGAATAAAGCAATCAATAGAACATTTTATAAGAATTTCATATTGAATTACTCAAAGAAATCCGATGCGATGAGCACTTTTTCGCTTAAAGTTTTTATTCGATTTTTGAACATTTAAACGAATGGACTTTCATTTTACTTTTTTTGTTTTTTTCTTTTTTTTTCACATTTTTCATCATCATTTCACAATGAGTTAAATAGTTTCAAGTGCGACGACCATAATGCTTGAAATGAACAAAAAGAAATATGAGAAATGTCAAAAAGAAATGCCACGAAATGAACTCTCTCTCTCTCTCTATCTATCTCTCTCTCACTCTCTCTCTCTTCTTTTTTGATACTCTGTCTCTGACTTGGGAGTCTTTGACTGAGTGACTTAGTTGAAACTGGAAAAGACATCGTACCCACAGACAGAAAGGATGTACATCTGATGGCTTGGCTACGTTTTGGCTTTGGTTTCGCTTTGGTTTTGGTTCAGTTTGGTTCTCTTGATGCGATAAGAATAATTGGAATGTCAGTTTAGATGCGCGCACGTAAAATGCCAACGCAAAGCGACACATACACATTCATTCCATTCATGATGGGTAGGCGGTTAGTGGGCATGGTCATGAACGTGGCTTACTGCACATGTTGCAAGCCAAAATGCAGTAAATATGGCACAATAGTTGCATCTACGTCGCCGTTGCCGTTGCCGTCGTCGGCGCACTTGGCTGAACAATGACATAAGTCTAATGACAAGCAGAACGACAATGATGACGATGGGCAACCGCAAAGCCACCGCCAGGAACAGCACTCGTGCTCCGCCGGGAAGTGTAAAAGAGAAAGACTATATATACATACATACATACATACATACATATATATACATAGATACAGGATATGGTATGAGGGTAGATCCCAGTTCCAGCTGCTATGATGACACTGACAACAATGACAACGTTGACATGACATGACTGAGCGGGTGACATAGCCAAACGGTGAGGGGGGGGGGGGGGGGAAACAACATGAAATGCAGAAAAAGACAAGGCAAAAAAAAAAAAAAAAGAAATCATACAAAAATCTGTAAAGAACGCCAAGATTTACAACAATATGACAATCAACAAATACTCTTAAATACACTCGATAAATGTGTTCAAGGGATTAGTCAATATATTTTATATATTTAGATTAAATTTTTAGTGAAATTTTTGAGTTTTAGTTTAGTTTGGCATCAATATATAAAGTTTAGATTATAACTAACTTTATATTCGTGGGATTATTGTACTCCAAATTGAATTCAAAAGTAGGCTCAAATATGTATATTCGCAAATGTAGTTGGAATTGTGGCTCTGAAATTCAGGATGAGCCGGTCTAAGCATAAATTTCTCTCCATGCTGCGGTCAGCAATATGCGCTCATGATAAACGAGATTGTATTGGGTGAAGAGGGGGGAAGGGAAACGTTGGAGGATGGCAAGTGGGAGTTGGACAGAGAGAGAGAGAGAGAGAGAGAGAGGGAGTGAGATTCGAGTAAGCCTCACCCATTTATCGTCTAAAATTGAAATTGAAAATCAGGCAGAGGACAACGAGAGAACGAGAGAGAGAGAGAGAGAGAGAGAGAGAGAAAGAGTCTGGCTACTGCATTTGATGGCCACTCGGTTGTTAAGGGTGGGGTGAAGGGAGTCGGAGTCGGAGTAGGAAGAGGATTATGAGTTTCAAGTTTAGTCTAGTCCAGTTTAGCAAAGGATATCAAGACTTCATTAGCTTGTTGCGCATGCGTTATGGGCGTGGCAATTCTAACCCAAAATCTCCCTTCTCACAAAATTTCTATTTTTTTTCTATTTTTTGTGTGTGTGTGTGCTTGTGACATGAACAGGAATAGGAGCAGTAGGAACAACTGGCAACTGGTAACTGTTAACTGGTAACTATGTCCTGTTGTGGGCACGCCTACTTGGCAGTAGTTTATCAGCACCAACAGCAGGACCCGCAAGGACTAAGGGGGAAAAAACTCATTTGGTTGTTCATTAAATGACAATGATAAAGTAGGCAAAACCAAAATTAAGCACTTGAAGCAACTGTTTGAGAATTACAAGAATCAAAATTTAAGCAACATTTTCTCTACGGTCAGTCACAGAGATTCAATAAGTTGCCAAAGGTGGTTGGGGGGGGTGGGGAAGTGGGGTTGGAAAAGAAAAACGACCACAAAAAATGACACGGAAATTATGAAAAAGAGCCAATTGAAAATGTAAAATTGCTGAACTTGGCACAAAACTCATTTGACATTCAAATGGCACGAATGTGAAATGCGCATAGAGAGAAACTTGGGCGACCGTGACGTGGCCAATGCAGAGCTAGTTTTTCATTCCCCCCCCCCCCCTGGCAGACCCTTTACAACCATCTCTTTTTTCCCCACAGTTTAGTTCAGTTCAGTTCTTCCAATTTTTTTCCCTGTTCGTTCTTTTTTTTTATTATTTTTTTAGTTTAGTTTTTGTGATAAATGTCATGGCTTGATTGGCTGCCAGGGTCCATTAGGCGACAGATTTCTTGCAGTGGGTAAGAAAAAGGTTCAGGTTCAATCATATATAATATACATATATGTATATGTATATGTATGTACATATGTATGTATATATAAATGTATATATTACACGGTTATATGCAAATGAGTTAAATTTCCTGACCATACGAAAGGACATTTTTAGAAAGATTGGAAATGCAAAAAATTGCCAATTTAAAGGAGAACTTTAATATTAAGTGCTTTCTTTTTTTTTAACTCAAAGGCTAATAATTACTTGAGTCAAAGAAGTTAAAAAGAGAATTTCTTTGCCATTTGATTGAACAGTCAATTGCAAAAATTCAACAACTTAAAAAGCAAGGAAACTTTCTTTCTCGAGTTGCTCTTGTCACTTGTCGTTTGCGTTTTTTATTTTTTTTTTTACTTTGGTTTTTTTTTTTTTTTTTTATCTGGATATATCATGCGATTAACTTTTACATAAATACCTATCAAATGCCCCATTCCATCAATCAGATTCAAAGGCAGAAGACGATAAAAGAGGCACACACATATGACTTATGTATGTGAGTGTGTGTGTGTGTGTGTGTGTATTTAAGGGGGGTTATATCGGCACAATGTCAGCATTCGGAATCTGGCCATGATAAGCACAAGCCAAGTTAAGGAAAAAAGAAAAAAAAAGAAGAAAAAAAAAAGTAAAAGCTGATTCGAAAGTCGCTTTAGCCTCGTTGACAATTTTATTTGCATACTTGCCGACAAAACTTCATGCCAAGCAGTGACAGAGACGTAACAAAGAGTAAGGGTAGGAGTAGGGATAAGGGTTGGGGTAAATAGGGATACCGTAAGTGGTGGGTAAGGATGCGGGAGTTGAGTTTTGCGGTTGGTATGATAATGCGCATCCTACTCAAAACTGACTTGAACTTATTTGCCTATTGAAGCAATCATCTTTCGTCTATCCCAGATATATACAAACACCCCACCATCCCCCCCCCTATGTCCTAGCCAGCCATATACTCCTACTCTTATGTCTGCTTTCAATTTTTTGACGTTTTCTTTTATGGTTTTCATTTTTTTTTTTTTTTAATTTTTTGTGTGACATTTTTTGCAGATTTTTTCTTTTTTTTTTCTTTTTTGGCGAAACGCTCGAGTTTCGTTTGCCAACTCAATTAAAGAGTTTGCTACAACTCTTCCTCTTACAGACGCTCTTCTTTCTCATTCCTTTTAACTGTCTGTCTCTCTCTCTCTCTCTCTCTCACATGTATTTATCTATGTATCTCAGTTGCTCTTTCTGTTCTGGAGCGTTGACATGTTGTCACAGATACGCCCCAAACATATGGTTGTATGGGTGTCATTCAAATGCCCACCAGGGTTACCAGAGTCACGTAGCGAAACTTTGACACACGCACACACACACACACACAATTAAAAAGAAGAAAAAAACACAAGAAAAAAAAAGAAAAGAATTATGTGATATCAGAAAATGGCAACACGTTGGAAAATTCTAAAATACTTGTACAATTTGTACTGCTCCATCCCTGGTAAACTACTATAGAAAAATGATCTAAGCATCAATTTTTATTACAATAAACAAAGACAACGACTTTGATATACCCTATTTTCAAAATCATAAGGCAGAAAAAAATATCTTCAATTTTTTCTCAATTTTTAAAACAACTTTGTTTTTTTTTTTTTGGTACATATTGTCAAAGTGTAGCAAACCAATCGAGTACAGGGTATAATAGAAACAGATATGTACATATATAGGGAGAAATAGGGAGAAAAATAGAGAGTTACTCTACTATTACCCCCATCCTTTAATAATCTTTTTGGAAAATGCAAACTCACGTTTTCAACCAAAAAAAAAAAAACAAGAATCTCTCCCCATATGCTAATAAATTATTTTATTTGCTTTAAAAACCATAAAATTGCCCTGTCTCTTCTACACAAATTCCTATACCGCCTCCCATTGGGTATCATTCCTGGTATTTGCCCCTTGTCCAGTTTTTAAGTGCACACTTAGCACACACATAGACATGGCAATGGACATGAACACTGCCCACGTTGCGTATGATAAATGTTAAAAGCAATGGACGAAAGAGTGGTCGTTGTAGTGGAGCGAGCGGCTTTTTGCCGATTTCAGCCATTTGGCATGAGTTTCTCATTTTTCTGGTTTTTTGTTCTTTCTTTTTCTTCTCCCCAACATTCACTTGAATTTTATGACAGCAAGAAGGGATGAGAATTGGTGGATTGAGGTTCGTTAGGCAACAGGTAGACAGGGTAGACACAAATCGTTTTGCAATAATATAAAAAAGAAAATTCCATTAAATTATACAAACAAAAAAAATGATATAATAGACACTTGTGGCATAAAAGAGATGGCATAAAAAAGGTAGTGGGATGGTAAAAACAAAGGGGTATAAATAATAGTAAAAAATTATTACATTTTTTTTTATTACACTTGTGTAAAAATAACAAATATAAAACTAACTTCTTTAAATGTTGACACTGATCATAAATAAAGTGGTGGGCACAAATTTTAGTACACCAAGCGGAAAATCGATTTAAGTTTTTAACACATTTAAATGTATACATACATATAGAATTTCCTTATTTCATTTTCTTTTCTTTGCAGAAATAAACCATACTCAAAAAGAAATAATTTCAATATTAATTTTCTTGAAAATTTGCCAAATATTTCTATAATTTCTATATGAATTTCTTAAGCTAATTTTAAATAAAAATAAATCATTTTCAGATAAATTCACCATTTTCTTTAAAATCAACATTACCCTTTCTTTACAGAATTGTATAGAATCTTAATAAATCCTTTTTATCCTTAATAATAAAAGTTAAATTACGAATTCCGTTCAAATTCTAAATATTTCGATTTGCCCTTTTTGTCCTTGGGAAATACAATTGATGTTGGCTTTTCCTGTTTATTAACTGCCATCTTTTTTGCGTACCACCATAAAAAAAAAAAAAAAAAACAAACCAAAAAAACATGACTGGAAAATGGGGAAAATTGTAAAATTCATATACATAAGTCTCAGGCATTCATTTCCTCTTATACTCCATCCATTCCATTTACCTCTGAAGATTCGCATCTTATACTGACAATTGACAACTTAACGATGCTTTCGTTGCCTTCGAAATGGCCATGCTCAAGACATTAACACGCACCATATGAGGGGAGTGGGGGCGGGTAAGATGGCGAAGAAGTAGGGCAAGAAGGAGAAGAGCATAAAAATGCACAAAACAAAGAACAAGAACAATGATAATATGGTGTCTGTGTGTGTGTGTGTGTTAGGGGTGATGTGTGTTTAATAAAAAAATTATGAACTTCAATTACGTTGGCAAGGAGCTGGCGTTGGAACAGGAATTGGAGCTGTGAATGGAGCACGAAGCAGAAAACAGACGTTGATAGGAGAATGAGGAGAACGCGAGTCTTGGAGTGCATAAAACGCTGAACAAATAACAAAAGTCAGGATAACAGGGCCATGTGTGCGTTTGCATAACATAATTCGTCCTGGCAAAGTTGTAAACCAAAAAAAAGAAAACCGACAACGAGGACGATGACGATGATGATGATGATGAGGACAAGAGCCAGACATGACGGTATATGCGAATTTTGGTCATAAATCAGGTGACGACAGCCCAAGGGTAGCCCTGGAAACAGCATTAATGTAGGCTGCAGCAACAAGAAAAATGAAGTAGGGGTAGAGTAACAGGATATGTCATCCATACAGGAATATTTGCCTTTAATTGGCTTGTAACCATATAGCCAAATGTTGCAATGTTGCTAAGGGCTAGAACTAGAAATTTTTCTACCAGTAGAATCTGCATATCATCAGCATAATCGTCATTGTAATTGTAGTAGAATAATAAAACACTCATCTTTTTCCACTTTCTCTCTCTCTCTCTTTCTCTCTCTCGCTCTCTCTCTCTCTCTCTATTTAATCGGAAATGTGAGGCTGTGAAAGCTTTACCAAAATGGCATTTAACACTTTGCAAATGTCGCCAACATTTTTGGCGGCCATTTTCATTTCAGAAAATTTTGCTGTGCTTCTCGTTTGCTGTTTGCTTTTCGCTTAACACATGAAACTTGCACCTGCAACAGGAAACATAACCGACCAACTGTCAACCAAACTCCCACTAGCCACTAATCCAATGTTCCACATATCTAGAGTCCCCTTTTACAACCTTTTCTGGAATGGCATCTGCCATCTTCTCTCTGATGACATTTTTGCCGTGTCGCTTAAATTTCCGCACGTTTCGCAATTCAAATTCATTGTTTGAAAATTGTTTGCTAGCATTCCATTTGAAGCTTCTCGTTTCGTTATTCTCTCTTTCTATATATATATGTATATATGAATATAAATATTCTCTGTAAATCTGTAAAATATGGAGCACTTAACTAGGCTAGCTAAGCTAATAAGAGTTAGCACTGAGTTATGACCCTTAGAACAAAAAAAGGGAAACAGAAATGTAGCTAATCGTATTCAAAAAACTATCGTAAGTGTTAACAACCGATAGTAAATTGGCAATCAATGAAATCGAAATTTTGAAATTATCTTATTTTATATATTTAAATAAAATAAGGTCTAACTTATTTATATAAAATAAATCGTCATACACATAAAATATATCTTAAATGTAGTTTCATTTCCATGTTCCAATTTAGTCAATAACCTCAATTTAAATTGTTATAAAAATAAAAATAATATAAAAATATTATTTTGATTGAATTTGTATATAGTATATAGTAGAACTTAAATACATATATGTATATGCATTTTCTAAAACTAATTGCCCTTTTGTTTCCGCCACTGCAGGTGAGTTGATGGATTTGCTATGCAATTGACTCGCTTTTTGCATTTCACATATTAAATTTGGAATGGTTTACAATTCGAAGGAAGAAAGCAACCAAGCAAATAATCAATGAACGAGCCATCAATCCTTCCAAATGGAATCGAACTACTCATATTTTAACGAGCATTTTGTATTGTATTTTATAGACACAACTCGGCCCATATATAGAGCACTCCACCCAACTATGCAACCACTTTTACACCACAACATCACGAAACCACTATGGCACCACAATCGACTCCTTCATCTTATCTAACTCAGTGGTTTTATTTTTTTCTTTTTTTTCTGCTCAATTTGCAATTTGCAATGCGCTGAAATGTTGCCTTTATTTTTTCTTCTTTTTTTTTTATTTTTTTTATTGCATTGGCTTTCGATGGACCCGTACGTATGATTCGTATAAAAATGGGCGGCTGTCACGCCCACAATAATCAAAGCACGCTTACGGCTTGTTATTTTAAATTTCAGTTTATAAAATAGATGGCTGAGTAGATGATATAAAACAATTTCTGTTGCAAAAGGAAGACGGATAAAGACTGAATAGAGATGAAATTGATGGGGGAGAGGAAAGAGAAGAAGATGGCAAAAGTACAAGTAGATGATGATGCTCGGATACTGAATGTTGGAGGAAGTAAATGCCCAACCCTGACTTGAGTTACATAGACCGTCACAACGGTTTTCGCGAAGCTGAAGCCAAAGCGAAATTGTTTTTACGTGCCGTGCATACGGAAAATCATCATCAGCCGTAGCACCCAACAAAAGGAAGTCGAACCAAAGCCAAAAGTAAGAGGGAGTAGTAGCCATAGAAGTTGGAGTAAAAGTAGAAATATAGCATCATCTGCTGGCCCAACTCCAAATTGCATTCAAAAAAAAAAAAAAAACAAAAACAAAAAAAAAAAGAATGAGAGAACAAAAAAAAAACCACCTAATACATTCCAAGCGCTCACACAATTGATAGACTAAAGAAATATTTGTTCATAAGAGATTTCCATTTGGGCATAAGACGCTTATTTACCTGTTAGTAGCCAGTAGAGGCCAAGAAATAGAAGCCAATTGAATGACATCTTTGTCTTCAGTTTATACTTTGAACCTTTGGTTGAGATCAGGAACTTTTGGTTAGATGCCTGAAAAAGATAGAAATGACAAAAGAAAAGAAAATAAGTTGACAATTAATTAATAAATTTTTCTTTATTCATGCAATAAAATATTAATAGGTTTTGCGAAAATATTTTTTTGTCCTTAAGCTATGAAAGCTATACACCTTTATGGTTTTTATGCAGGTTAGCAATTTTGTTTGCTAGGCAAAGATGCCCGCAGCAAATTGCAATTAAAATGCAACTCATGATGACCTCAACAAACAGATGAAAAAACGAAAAACTGTAACAGAACTAGGCAACTTTATAAACATTGAACATAAAAAAACAAAATATAAAAAAAAAGAACAAAACGCAATCAACAAGCGACAAACAAACGAAATGAAAGAGAGACACACACACACACACACACACAACCAAAAAGAGAGGGAGAGAAAGTGGAATGAACAAACAAACTGACAAACCGCAAAACAATAAACTAAAAAAAAAATATATAAAAAAGAAAAAAAAAGGGTAGAAAAGAACAAAGTACACAAAACAAAAACCAAACCAAAACTGCACATAAAAATACACTAAGGCAAATTGGTTTTGTTAACCAACCAGCACAATGGACACATTAACAAACAGGATGAAAGGGTGAGAGAAAGGGAGAGAAAGCTGGTGCCTGACGGCCCTGCTGTTATCCTGAGATGGTCCTGTGTGCCAGTCCAGTTGGTATATTCTGCTGCAGGCTGCACTTGCTCATCCGGATGTGTCGACAGCATGCAACAATTAAAATTTCCCATTTCTCTCTCTCCCTCTCTCCTTTTCTCTGGTGAGAAATGCGCGAAATTATTTTATTAAAAATCTCATAGTTGTGACCAAAGAGGAGTCGGAGCAAAGGGTCGCAGCAACACAACGGTTTTTAACGCGAAAGGAGAATATTTTTTATTTTTTTTTTTGTTCGTCCTTTTTGTTTTTTATTTTTTAAAAAAAGAGGAGGTAAAAATTATGAACCCTTCTTTGGGCTCATTATACGGCTTGAATTCATTTCATTTAACTAGAGTTCGAGTTAAGGGAAAGCCCCCTAAATTAGATGAGATAATAAGCTAGCCAAAGCAGACCCACAAAGAGACACAGTAACAGGAAGGGAGGGGGGGAATAAGAGGATACAGACAGTTAGTTTTACATTCCTATTCCTGCAGTAGTGCTGCAGTGTCCTTTGCCTGCATAGTTGGCCATCTTAATTAGGCTACCAAAAAGCAGCTGCAAAATGCAAATCACAAAGACAGCAACAGCAAAAAAAAAAAAAAAGAACACACACACAAGAAAAAAAGAAGGACCACAAAGAGGTAGAGTGCTAGAAAAATAAATTTATATATCTTTATATAGATATATGTTTATACATCTATATGTACATATATATTCATTAAGTTCTATTCATACTCTTTATGTTCACTATAAAAAATAATGGTCTAACCGATTTTTAATATTTAAATCATTTACTATTAAAATTATATAGCGCCACCTATTGGGCAATGGTAAAAAAAAAGTGAAACTTTTACCAAATAAATATTGATAGCTAAATCGAATAATTTGATAAGAACTGATATTTTTATGTACATATAGTTCCTGCATAAATACTTCCCAAAACCTTTACTAAAAATCTGGAGAAATTAAAGAAAACATCCTCCGTCCAAAGGGTTTAAGTTAAGCCTTATTTTATATTATACGAAATCAATTTTTTATATAGATTAGAACTAAAATAATCAAAGAACAAATTTGTTAAGTCGGCTCGAAATAAACTTTTCAATTCAAATCAGTTAAATGGAAATTACCATGCCAGTCCTAAGACTGAGCTAAGTTCATGGAAAAAGAGATATTTTGGCCATTTAATCAAAGCTAATTGAGTGCATTTACGAATTGACATTAACTTTACCGCTTTGACAGACATTTTAGCCAGGCTGAGAAAAAAAAAACGAAACGAAACGGGAGCGAGAGCGAGATAGAAAAGTGAATGAATGAATTTCCACCAAATATCGAATTGGTAGAAGGGGAGAAAAAATTCACACTGACCGCAAAATGTAGCACGCGAAATTTTGGCTTAATCCTCCTCCCAAAACCAAACCATTCCAAAGAATAGCAAAAGCAGCAACTAAAAAAAAAAAAAAATTAAGTAAGAAAGAAAGGAAACCGAAGAAAAACAAAAACAAAAAACAAAAAACTTTTCAACATTTCCGCTTCGTTTGCCCGCCTAACGGTTTTATTTGTTTGTTTTGGGTGAGAACATTGAAATTAGATTAAAATGCTGTGGCAAATACAAAATGGCTGCCATTTGGATGATGACAGTATGGGGGGGAGGGGGGTAGGTTGACCCCCAAAATTGGAGGAATTCAAAATTCATTAATATCATATCAAACATTCGATGAACAAAACAAAAGGAAAATTAAATCGATTTTCTCAAGTCATCAAACCGAATTAAAATTACGGTTGCCGTTTCGGTTTCAAATTTAAGATTTAAAATTTATATAATCATTATACAAGTTATTATATAATAAATTTATCGATTTTGCTTTTTTTTTAAACCGTTGCCCTTTCCTAATTCTATTTATTTAATGGGCTTGGCCATGTGAATGAACTTTTACTCTTTTTACTTAACACTTATTCCCGCTTCGCTTTTGTTGCCACTTTCATTTTGGTGTCCCCTCATCTCTTCGTGGTGAGTCTTGGGTCAGGGCATTTATCATACAAATCCCCCAGAGAGTGCTCAAAGCAATGAAATTAAAAGCTGAATTGTTATTTCTTTTCGCGTTTTGCCCTTCTTTTTGTTGTTTTTCCTTATTTTTTTTTTGTTCTCTCGTTTACGTTTTTGTTTTGTTGCAATGATTGCCATTTATGGACTCGCCCCTTTTAGGCCCTGGTCATATATGAGTAATGGTGCATTCTAATTGACTTTTAATTTTCATTTAGAGTTTTAAGAGGATTGTCAAATGAAATTTCAAATGACAAAATATTTACAAGATAATTTGACATTTTTAATGTTCCTTTTCGGTCGACAGCTGTGCCCATAAATAACCCAGGCAAATGAAAAAACAAAAAAAAATATATATATATATACACAAAAAAAAAAATACAAAAAAAAAATGAGAAGAAAAGAGAAAAAAAAAATATAATTCACTCTGTCGAAAGGATTACAAGAAGGAGCGAGACTGGCTGTGAAGGCGGAATATTGAGTTACTTGCTCACTCTTTCTCCATATCTATCTCGCTCGCACATTCTCTCTGTCTCTTGCTCTGTGTGTGCGTGTGTGTGTGTGTGTGTGTGTGTGTGTGTGTGTTTGGCTTGCCTTAAATTGTGTTTTCATATCGCTTACCATTCATCAGTCAGTAAGTGAGTGTGTTGAATGGATATTAAGAAGGCATTAAATTCACATTTTTAATAGATTACCCACAAAGTGGATGAGAACAGAGACAGAAATAAAGCAAGAGAGAGAGAGAGAGAGAGAGAGAAGGAGAGAAGGTAGAGTGAAAGGTTAAGAGAAAGAGAAATAATTTGTTCAATACAAACAACTCACTAACAATTAAACAATCAATCAAACCAGTTACAATGTAATCCAATAACAGTCCAACAGAGCGTATACGTAATAATCAAATGTTTTTGGATAAGTGAAGAAATTTTAATTAAACTTAATATCATTATCTATTGCAAACTTATTGAAGTTACCCCCATTCACTACCCTTGGCCCAGTTGCAGTACACAATTTATGATATAAGCCAACTATTATTTGATCGCAATAAATATGTACTTGAGCAAGTTGTAAATTGGGTTGGGTTATATCGACAACAACCGAAGTAAAAAAAAAAAATGTCACAGCAACTTGTTAATATTCTCTTTTAAATTAATACCATAAAATAAGGAAATCTAGATTATTGTATTTCTTTTAACGTTATTTATAGAAATGTTCCTAGAAATTTAATGTGTATTAACAGTTCTCTGTTAAACAACAGTGTTGATCAATGCTTTTAGGCCAGAATTAATCGATAGACGAAACCGAAAGAAAAAAAAAAAGAAAACCATTTGGTTTGCCTCAAAGAATCTTTATAACCAAAACTGCATTGAAGATTGTATATCCGATTTGATTTGCCTTCGTCCAGGCAAGGCCCTGGCTAGTCACTTAGAGCCAATTTTAAAATAAAATTTCAATGAACTTTTTTCCGATTGCAGGGTGTATGCACAACACACACACACACACACACATATATATGTATGTATATATGTACATATATATATATAAAGCAAAAACATTTCTCTATTGGGCATTTGGACAGAATGCGCGAGGGTCTTGTCTATGGCCAAGGATATTGAGTTCAGTTGAGTTAAGTTTATGGCGAATGCCAAGACGGTTTGAAAGGGTCTGGAGGGGATGGATGAGGCAAAAGAAAGAGATAGATAGATGCTTGAGAGTTGGCCGAGTCAATGGAATTGGGGGAAGATTGTGAAAACATTTCAACTGCAGTTTGCATCCTTTCGATTCACTTCAAAGCAAAGTCTTCGATGGTCTTGGATGTAAGTCAAGTGCTTGTCGTTGAGCTGAATTTGATTGTTTCTCTTGCTCGATGAGAGGGGTATGCCAAGATGATGGGGAGTAATAGTTGGGATAGTAAGGAACCAATGCCAACTTGTCTGAGTGTTAAGGTTTCCTTTTTGCCTTTGCTCCTTACCCCTTGCATCAACACCAGCTTTTGTATGTTGTTTCCTATTTAAGTGACCGTACCACATACAGCTGACGCCTTTTGTGTGTTTAGTGGGTATAGTGGGTGTATTTTTTTTTTTTTCCTTTTTCTATGGGTGGTATGGGTAGAAGGGGGGGCGTGGTATCTTGTCAGTTACAGTTAAGTTTATTATTTTGTAATAGACATAGAAAGAGAATGCAATAGAAAAGAAACCAAAGTTTTTACGTCACTAAAACAACTCTCGTGCTATCTCTCTCTCTATCTCATTTTCTCGTTCTTTCTCTCTCTTTCTTCCTCTGGCTTTTCTCAACCAACGTTATGGCCACAAAAACGCTGTGAAACGAACAAAACGCATTTCATGGCATTCAAATCGTAATGATTTTTCTCTCCTACCATTTCATTTGCCACAAATGTGCGGCTGATGAAGCTGACAGAAAATTGCACTCATTGCATTTATGTATCTGTGTGTGTGTGTGTATGTGTGTGTGAGTGACATTGACACCCCTACATTTGCTATCTCTTTCTTTCTCTCTCACTGGACTCTCACAATCACTATTCAACGACTTTCATCTCTCAGAATATCTCAATTTCGTTTACTTTTTTGTATTTTTGATGAAAGCTAACCAAACAAAAAAATCCATTCCATGGAGTGGCATTTACGTTGTGTAATGCATATCCAATTAAAATGTTAGGCCTCATTATATAGCCAGTAGTAGTCCCCACTACCCACTACCCCCTTCCACCCATCCCCTTTTCTAAAATTTTTAGCAATCAGAACCCATCCAGAATAAGGATGACTACGCATTGGCTTTTTGTTTAGAAACAAAAGGCTAACAAACTAAGAGCCAAAGTGGTAAAAGAGGGGAGTTAAGCAGCAGGTGTATTGTATATATGTATGTATATGTATGTATGTATATGTGTATGAACAATGACACACACAGACACACAATATGCAAAGCACGCGCTCAAAAGATGCCACTTCGAATGCGTGAAAGATAAAGGCGACGAATGGCTAAAAGAGACGACGATCCAATGAATGTGAGGGGGAATGGTGGGGAAAATCGACAGGAATGCAGAAGCAAAAGTTGATGACTCTATGGAATGCCAATTGAAAGTTGCTTCATACCAATGCCAGGCGTAAAGCGAGTTGGGTAACAATAATAGGAATTTACCTAAAAGGTCCTATACACGCATATACACATACACACCCACACCCACACCCATACATACACACACACACAAACATTTCAAAATGAATTCCACGAATTAAACGAGAAATTTTGTAATTAAAATCAACGAATCTTGCCAATTGGCAAATGAAATGGGTGAAATTTCATTGCATTAGCAACATTTAGATAATTTTCTGTATCCAATATCGACTTTCAATCCGTACTCTCTTCCTCTATATCTCTGATAATTTTTATTTCTTTTGATATTTAAAAACTAATTGAATCGTTTAATATTTATTCTTTGCTTTTTATGTTATTCAATTTTGCAGTTAATAAATATTCAAGTTGGATAACAAAAAAAAAAAAAGAAGAAGGAAAATAAAGGAAAAGAAACCCATAATAATTAAATATGAAAGGCAATTGAAAATCATTTTAAGTTTTTCAATTTTAACCAAATTTTTTTGGTTTTTAAAAGCAGCATCAGCAGCTGCAAACTGTGCAAAAATGCCAAATGCAAATTGCAAATCAAAAACATACAAAAAAAAAAAATATATTCGTATACATATACATATACATACATATGTATGTATGTATATTTGTAATATATTAAACGTATGCATGGCGTATGAGTAATTTGTGTGATGATTATGTATACGCATGAATTGACTGAAAAGCTTCATGTGTGTGTGTGTGTGTGTGTGTGTGTGTTTGTGTTTGTGTTTGTGTGTGTGTATGTGTGTGTGTGTGTGTGTGTGTGTATATGAAAACTTTGTCAAGCGCAAAATAGAACAAAACAAAATTGCAATTGGAGGACAACCATCTGAACCTGAATCTCCAGCTGGAGTATTTGTTAAAAGAGAGAAAAACTTCAATTGAAATTTTCTATAATTAAATTTTTCACAAAATTCACTGTGGTCCATTGTTCAGGCAAACTAATTTGGCATTTATATTGAAATGGAAAATATATATATATATATACGAAAATATATATATGTATATGTATGTATATAATGGCAGATTTAGATGGAAATGGAGATGCCTAAGCATATGTATATTGTTTTGTATAGTATATGTGTGATTGTGCATGTGTGTGTGTTAAGAACAAAAGGCTTTTGTTTTGACCATGGCCATAATAAACTATCTTTTATTGCCATGCAGGAGGTTAGAAGCAGCAACATTAGGAGAGCAGGAGACGAAGTAGAAGAAGTGTTAGTTCTGTCCGTTCTTAGCCCCCACTCACTCTCTCTCTCTCTCTCTTTAGATCCCCTTCTTCTTTTTCTCTCCCTTGCTGTCTTCCTCTTTTAGTCTGTCTCTCTCTATCTCTCTCTGTCATATGCTGGCTTGCCCACTACTAGCTTGCTGCGTTGTCGACCGCATAAAAGTTTTTCAATTAAGTGCCATGCCCTACTTTGAATCTCTTTCTACCCACCCTTTCTCCTCTCAGACACCACCTCCTGCTGCTCTTCAAGTCAACCCACACTCTCTTATACACACACACACACACACACACATACGCGACATTGCTGCATGCATAATGCGGCTGCTAAAAGCGTCGCCAGCATCAGCATCGTAGTCAACGTGGGCCAACGACGCGTCGTTTCGTTTGGTTTTGGAGTCGCCGCTGCGTAAGTAGAACGCACGTTCAGATTCCCTTTTTTTTTAACTCTACAGCCTCCCCCCCTCACACACACACACACACACACACACACACACACACACACACACACACACACACACATTCTCCTATTCCCATACACTACTCTCAAAGGGTTAATCAGCAAAATTATCCACAAGTTGTAGCACTAGCTAAGAAGCTAGTTACAAAACGATATTAAAATCTATTTTATATTAAATCTAGAGTATTACAGATGTCGGTTTAATTTTTAGTATTACCTTTACTATATTGCTTTCATTTTTGTGTGCGTGTGTGTGTGTGTGTGGTTTATATTTTTATTTTGATTTTTTTTCTTGCAGTGGTCTTGTATTGAAATGTGTCGCAAAATTGCGAAGCGAGGAGAAAAAAAATGGAGAAAAACGTGACATGAAAAAAGTGCAACTTTCAGTTGAATATGCGTCATGTGTAAAGGGTAACCAAGAAGAACCAAGATCTCTGCATAGAAAGCAAAAAAAAAAAAAAAAACAAGTATTTGAAAAGGGAGAGCGAAAAACTGTGTACTTTTTTTTTGCCGTAATTTCTTCCATTCTATCTTACATTTGTTTCGTTTTTGTGCCTGCTACTGCAACCTGCGCAATTTTCATTAAATATACAAAAAATAGAACATTCCCTTTTCGTTTTCGTTTTGGTTTTTGTTGCTTTTTTTTTTTTTTTTTTAAACCACACAATCAGACAAATACGTGACATATGTGTGACCTACGCACTCACTCGCACATATACAGTTATACAGATGTGGAGACAAACATCAAACGGTTTTAATGAAGTAGCATCGCTTTGTTACCAAACTCTCCCCTCTTTACTCTCTCTCACACTCTCAATCTCTGTCGCTCTCTTGGTATGTTTTCTGTTGTTTTTTTTTTTTTTTTTTTGCTGTGGCCGTTGTTGTTGCTGTTTCTTTATTTCTCTTGCTTACATTTACTCCTTCATCCTCTCATCTGCATTTGGTAGTTTATTGAGTTGAGTTGAGTTCAGTTGAGTCTACATGGCTGCCGTTTAGCACTGTCATTTACATATTTGATATACATATACATGTATATTGGTGTGTATGTATGTGTGTACATGCGTTTGTATGCTAAGAATGTTCTTTCCCCCTTGCCTAACCCGATTCCATTTTCTTGCTCTCTGTCGCTCTCTCTCTCTCTCTCTTTTACTTGTTGTCTTAGTTTGCCCAGTTTGCTGTATTTAATTTGGCCAACGCTTAGAACTTCAATCAGCAAATATAACGTGCACGCATTTTGTGGACTCCTTCTTGTATGATTTCCCACCACCCCCTCGCCCTCACCCACTTCTTCTACACCATTTTTCCCTTCCTCTACCCACCTCTATCAGCAAACCGCTTACTTGCTTTAGCCCCTGCAGCCAGTTAAACAAGGACAGCAACCACAATCAACTTCAATAACATAGACACACAGGGGGCATACACACATACATATGTACATATATATACATATATTATATAAGTATATATATATACATATATATATATGTATATGTGTGTGTGCGTGTGTGTGTATATGGAGTATTCTGCCCGCTGGCTTGCATGTTTATATTAGTTACGGGCCACACTCGCAGTTACGGCAACAACATGTGGCACAAGTGGAACAAGCCAAGTTTATGCAACAACAGCAAAACTTGATTTAAGTTAGTTTCCTTTATCCCCTTATCAAGCTATACACCCGCCCCTACACCCCACGGGTCCTCTTAAAACTAAACAGAAAAAAAAATGAAATAAAAATAAAAACAAAGCAACAAATGAACAAATACAGAAAATTTAGAAAAATCTCCAAAGAAAAAAGAGATCAAAATATTTCATAATAAATTGCCTCAAGACAATTTGAAATATATATAAATATATATAAGTAATTGTTGCATCTCACTTATTAATAATAAATTATTTCTTATTTTGTTATAGCATGTTAAATTTTAAACTATTGAAATCTAAGCAATCTTTCCTAAGAAGAAGATCAGCAAGTGATCCATCATTTCTAGGAATTAATTTGTACAAAATACTCGAAATTGTTTTAAATTTTATAAATTCCTTTTTTGTTTTTTCATTTATACTTTTATTTAAACTTTCTTCTTTTATCTGCTATTTTTTAAACAATTGCTCCCATCTCAGAGATAGTACATAAACTATATCATATAAACAAAATAGAATTTTATTAAGCTGTTTCTGAAAATTTATTTCAATATCATAACTATATATATATATGTATGTATATATATATGTATATACAATGGAAATTTTATTAATATTTTTTCATGTTTATCAAACATTGTAAAAATGTTGTTCCATTATATAAAAATAAATGAAAGATATTTCGATATTTTACCAAAAAATAATGTAATGGATATTTAGTATAGGGTATTCTAAAGTCATTTTATTTTTTAAGTGAAATACTCTTTCTTTCTATTTGCCGTTTAGCCTAAATCTTAAATAATACTCACACACAAATTCCTGAAATACAACAGAAAAAAAAAATAAACATCAAGAAAGAAACTGAAGGAGATGAAAATAAGTGTAAATAGAGAGCAAAAACACATACCCACACACACACACACACACATACCACAAAAAAAAAAGGAAGAACAAGAAACAAAAAGAGAGCGAGAGGAGCCTCCTTAGGTTAGGTTGCCTTGCCTTGGTTGCCACCGCATCACTTGGCGCGCTAACCGAAATCCATTCAGCAAACTAAACCAAACCAATTTGAAGTGAAAACCTCAATGCAGTACACACACACAGACACACACATACACACACACACACACACACACACACACACACACACAACTCACACCACCAGCAGCTCTCATGTAGACATACTCATAGAGAGGAAATCCTCACACCCACTTTTGGGTAAACAGGAGCACCCTCATCCACATTGCTTCTATTGATTATAATACGCGCGAGCTTTTAGTCTTTCATCAAGTTGCCAGACAGCCAGCCAGCCAGCCAGTCAGCCTGTCGCACGCGCCACAAGGAACGGCAAACGGCAACAGGAACAGAAATACAGAAAACAGAAACAGAAACAGGAACAGGAACAGCTCTCAGCGCTGTCGACGTGAATGTCGATGATGTCTTATATGCAAATTTGATTTAACCCGCACAAAGTGGAATAATAAATACAGATCACACAAACACAGGACATGTCCAAAAGGATATATTCTCGATAGATGCTATGGCGAATCTAGAGGATGATTTGGAATTTTGATTTCATGTTGTGTGACCTGGAAATATATTCACATTGACATATCCCATTAAAATCTAAAGAAGTCATAGTGTCAAAAAAAGAAAAAAAAAAAATATAAACAAAAATTGGATTGATAGGTAATGGGGAATGTTTGTGAGTGTATCCCCAAGTCGGTTAACTGTCTTTTATACTGAATATAAATTTTGTTTATATCTATATAGAAATTTTTGATTTTCATAAGCTTAACCTTACATGGCTTAGATTGAGAATACATATATATATATATATATATATATATATATATGTTGTGTGTGTGTCTGTGTAAGTATATGCATTTGTCTCTGTGTGTGTGTGTCTGTCGATTTTTGGTTTACCTGCCTTTTGGCACGCACGTTCGCATATGCCGCGAGATTGAGCTTGAGCTTCTCTGAGCTTAGATTTTGGTTGCAAACGTGGTATTGAGGTGGCAAAAAGTAACGCATGAATTAAGCCAAAGATATGTTTGACAGGCAATATTTCTTTCCAACATACACACACACACACACACACACACTTATACATACATACATTCATATAGAGGATAGAGAGAAATGTGGCACACAGGGGATTGTATAGCAAAAGGGATGCAAAAGGACACGTAATGCATTTGCATGGGCTTAGCTCTCGGTTACTGTAGAAGCATTCGTGACCAAGCACACCAATCGAAGGCTTTTAACAGGTAAAGAACAATCAGAAAATATGAAGGTAACTACTGAAAAAAAAAAAAAAACGAAATAAACAAGAAATAACTGGACTCTAGGCACTTTATTGCTAATCTGGGGACATCTTCTGTGCCCCAATAATGCAAAAAAAGAAAAGAAGAAAAAACAACCTAAGAAAGACAAACAAAATTTGCAGAATTGCAATTGAAAGCTGCATTTTACTCTCATTTTACCACGTTTGCGTTTTTGCATATTTTTATCCTTTGGTTTGATTTAAATATCCTTCGGTTTTTTTTTTCTTTTTTTTCTGTGGCCAAGTGCCCGCAGGCTTACAATTTAATTTAGTCATTTGACAAACCAGAAAAACCGATAAAAAAAAACACAAAAAAAAATGATGATAGATGATGACACGAATGCAATATCAATTAATAAAAACATAAAAAAAAAGGAAAATTCAAAGAGCAAGAGACAAAAAAAAACACGCACACTCACTCACACACTCACATACAGACACAAATGTTATTCGAGCTCAGATTAAATGTGAAAATATTTTTAATAGCTTCATTTTTTGGTTTGGTTTTGGGCCAGCTTTGTTTTGCACGCTTCGTTGTCTGTCTGTATGTCTGTCTGTCTGTCTGTCTATCTGCCTGCCTGCGGAATCGAAATACTTTAATCCTATGCAAAATAAAACCAAAAATTAAACTAAAGGCAGTAATGGGAGCATCAGCAGTTGAGATGGGAGAAGGCTTCTCAATTAACTGACATTAAGTGACTTGCCCGGGGAAATCTTTTCTTGTTGTTGTTTTTTTTTTTTTTGCTTCTCTTTTTTTTGGTGACTGAAATTGAAAACGTGGCACAAACACAGACAGATAGAGAGAGAGAGAACAAGAGAGAGGAAGAGTGAGAAGGCTATGGTGTGGGTGGGATATAGCCACGCCTCCCTTTTACCACACCGCACAAAAGTGACAGCACAAGTGACATTTCAATGATTTCGCTGTCAGCCAGTCAGTCAGCCAGTCAGTCAAGAGTAAGTAGCAGAAGAAGAAGAAGAAGAGAAAGATGATGATGAAATAGGAGTCGATGGGAAAAAGGAGAACATGAAGGAGGAGAAGAAGGAATGGCAATGTCAGCTTTGGTGGGAGGTGGTAATGGGAGACAAATGCCTGTCACGCAATACTGCTTCGAGTTGGGTGTGTGTGTGTGTGTGTGTGTGTGTGTGTGTGTGTGTGTGTGTGTGTGTGTGTGTCTGTGTCGATATGTATGTGTGTGTGGCAGCAAATACTGCTAACCGCAGCAAAATTTGTAGCCAGAACACAACCATCAAACGGCTGTCAAATGCCAAACGTTGTTTTTATCAGTTCGAAAACAACAAAGACCAGAAGAAAACAAAAAAAAAAAAATGAAAATAAAAAAGAAAATATATAAAAACGGCAAAGGAAAAATAACACAAAACATTTCTATATATATATATATATATATATATATACATACATATCTATGTTTTGTATATATAAAAATAGTCACATTTATTTTTATGTTGCAAAAGTTTTAGTCAAACAACTGAAGTGGCCAAAAGAAGTTGGCCCCCAAAATAAAAAAAAAGCACAAAAACTAACAAACCAACAATAATTAGACCTAATTTACTTTGACTTGATTTGACCGCACATTTCAATTGTAATTGCAAATTTTCTATTAGATTGCTTTCTCTCCCTCTATCTATATATATATATATATATATATCTCTTTGGTTTTTCACTTTTCATTTGGCTTTTACACTTTTTCCCTTATATTAATTAAACTTTGAGTTGAGCTACTTCTCTACGCTTTTCTTGTCTGTGTGTTTGTGAGTGTAAATGCCAATTAGAAAATGGCAATTATGAATCAACTATAAGTTTACAGTTCAATCAATTTGAATGGCAGACAAAAATGTTGCTTCATTCATTTGTAAAGGCAGGAAAAATCAAATATAAATATATTTATGTATATATTTCTACTTATATTTACAGAAAACTTGTAAAAATTTAAAATGAAGAGTGAAAAAATATAATCTTAAGTATTCTGCTAGTTATATATATATAATTAAATATTATATATTATATGTATATATTAAAATTAAAGAAGTTTAAAGAAACTTTAATAGACCGTATAAAAATTGATTTATTATTTTATTCTTACTTAACACTTGTTTAGTTACTAGATTCCATATCGTATATATAGCCAAGATTCTCTTTAAAATACTGTTTTTATATTATCATATATATAGATATATCATATATCATATATATATTCTAGAAAGTCTATTCTCTTTTAGTGAAATTGAAATTTTACTTTCGATATTTTCTTTATCTTTTTTAACATTATTTATTTATATGCATTTGCATTTGCCTTTTGTTCTTTTATGGTTTTCTATGCTTTATCTTTAACCTTTAGTATATAAATATATATATACATATATATATTTGAAGTTTATCTATCTCTAACATTTTAGTAGCTATCTCTATTTATGTCAAGGATCCTTGAAAAGTTGATTGCGCTTATCATCAGCTGTTGAATTTAGCTTTTTGCTCTCTCAATAACTTTTTGTAGTTTTAGCACTCATTTGCTTATTCATACACTTTGCTTGTTTTTCTCCTATATAAATATGTGTATATAAATATATTTGAATTTTCAATCATCTTTAATTTATGCCTTATGATATGTCTCAGACACATATACATATATACACACATTGTACATAGATATATGTATATATATAAGTACATTCATTTCTATGTCATGTCTCTTAGCAATCAAATCTGTCTTGCTCTAGCCGTTGGATGTTTAAACACATCTTGGCTATTAGTCAGCAAGAAACAACGCACACACATACAAACACACACACACATACTTAAACACTCACATTGATACGAAGGACATAGCATTACCAGGGATACTAAGACGGCTAAGCGCACCGAGCTAAATTTTGCCTTTTCAAGTTGTGCACTTTCATTTAATAGACACTTTTATCTCCTTCTAACTCTCTCTCTCTCACTATCTCTTTTTTTTCTCTCTCTCTATTTATCTATCTATCTCTGTTTTATTTTCTTTCTCTGGTAGTAGTCATGATGTTGGCACTGCTTGGCCATATTTTAACTTAATTAACTTGCAACTATTTAAGTGAACAACACAAGTGGCTCCTTTTCGCTTTCGCTCTATTCCACTCAACGTTCTTAGGGCGAAATTCGTCGCCGCCATTTGTCGTCATGACCGTCGCCATCTTGGCACACTCAATGACTACAAATTGTGGTCATCAGTAGGTAGAACTAGGAGTAACAACAGCGGGAATAGCAGCGGGAAACCTGAGTTAGGCAGCGGCAAGAGATTTAGTTTGTCACGTACAAGAAAGGCACTGAGACAGAGACAGAGACAGAGAGAGAGAGAGAGAGAGATGTAGAGGTAGAGGAAGAGATGCGCGAAATAAAGGTAAGAACCAAAGCACGTATATAGTGCCTCCTCTGTCCTATTATCCCACTCTTCTATTTCAATTCTCCCACCTCCCTCCCCCCCTCCTTTTAGTTATTCCTACAATCTGCATCTTTTGGTGTTGGCCTCGCAACGATTTGATTCAACATTTGCGATTTGTATAAAATTACAATTCCAATTGGAATTTGGGTCGAAAGCAGGCCTTTACGCTTTCCCTTTTACATTTTCCCTACTTCGCCCCCTCTCTCTCTCTCTCTCTCTCTCTCTCTCTCTCTATGGATAATCATATTGACTGTGATTTTAGTTTTAGCCATTCTGACTTTTAACTTTAGCATTTATTTATCCCTTATGCTTTAAATTGAATATGGCGAATAAAAGTAAGATATTTTTTCTCATCGATTTTTTTTTTCTATTATTCCAATTTTCTATTATCTTTAATCTTTAATATTTAAACATGGGCAGAGATATTATCCACAAATGTATCCCACATATTTTAATTTAAAGAATCAAATTATTAATTGATTTCTTATCAGATTTCAATTATTACTTTTATTCCTATGCATATAGATTAGAACTTAAGAGCTATATTAATGTTAAAATAAAAAATAAATATTTAACTTTTAATCAATATATGTTAACGGTTATATCTCTGCTCTTTTCTAGACAATACCCCCCTCACTCTTCTTTTCTCAACCCCTTTAAATGTTGTCATTTGGTAAATTTCACACACACGCCCGCACATACGAACACACACACATACACACGCCCGCACACACACACACACAGACACACACACGCACTTTTAACAACTCGTCCTCATTTCTTAATGAATTTGTTAAAAAAAATAAATAAAACTTAAATCTTAACAAAGTTTATATTTTATTTTATATATCCTGTCAAGGATTGGCAAATTGGACACGAATTGTAGCTAGATTAAAATAAAAACGATTTAGTTAATGGGAATACCGTGATGGAATCGTTGGAGAGTTTGGTGGCTGAGGCAGATGGAGAGGGAGAAGAGATGTTGCCAAAAATAATAATTATAATGCCTGCAATCTCAAAAATAACAACAACAATTATCAGAAAAACAACAACATCCAGGGCAATTCTGACGCAGTTTTCTAGCCGGAGGAGGATAGTTATTTTTGCTGTTGTTGCTGTTGTTGTTATTATTTTTGCTATACACTCTCCCCCTATACTCTCATTCACTCACTCCACCCACCCATCTTGTGCATGTAAACCAATTTGCCAAAAACGCACACAAGCGCAACACAACAATTTAAAAAAAAAAAAACAACAAAAAACAAGAATACAACAAAAATTTATTGAAATTTGTCATCGACTTTTATGTACCCTACATCAATTTCAAATGTAATAAAATTAATCAAATAAATTTGAGAAATTACATTGATATACGTGAAAAGATTGCAAAAGCGAAAAAAGGAATGCCATAAATTAAAGAAAAAAAATTATCAACAGATTCGATATATGTTAATCGTCCAAATATATAATCTATATAACTCTCATCTACCCTATTAAATACAGGGTGTAAAAACGTGTATAAGAAGAGAGGAGAGTAAAAAAAAAATGGCAAAGGAAAAGAGAGAGGAAAAATGAAAACTTGGTAAGAGGAGACTCTTTTTTTCCATTTTTTTTTTTTTTTTGGTGCCAGAACTAACGAAATTGAGCGGCCGCAAAGCCCACAAATGCATTTTTCCCCCACCGCACCACTTATGCCATCAGAATTCTGTCCCTGCCCCCTCTGCCATAACACTTACGCTTCTCAACTCTCTGCTTTTTGCAGCATAAACCAAAAATGCAGTCAATACAAATATAAATAACTGCCAGGACCAAACAATCAAAAGCATTTTTGCAACTTCTACCATATCTCCCCGCCATAACCGTACCCACTATATATACATACATATGTACATACACATACATATATAGATATAAGTGTGTGTGCGTGTGTGTGTTTGTGTATATAGAGAAACGAATTTTCGGCGTGATTGCATTGCATACGCCGCGTATACGTAATGCATTTGTAAAAATACAGCCGGAAAGCTGTGAAGGTGAACAACCATAAGTGCGGCCAACGGTGTGAGCGAACGGAAAGTGGAAGCATTTGTTGGTCATGCCAAGTGCCAGGTAACAAACACAAAAACTGGGGAAAAAAAAAGAACGAAAAAAAAATCAAGCATACGGAATTGAAAGGAGCCCGGCAAACAAGCTTTAATGAAAATGGCTCAAAAATATTGCTACCATCGTCAAAATTGTTGTTTCCTTTTATAAAGTAAATAAATATCAAGGTAATAGGTAAAAGGTATTTTTCTTATATAACAAAACAAAACCTATGTAGACTTCTAGTTTTCCAGAAATGGCAACTCATAATACTATAATGTTTTCGAATTATTTTCCAACACTGACACATTAACAGAACAGTTAAACAGTAATGTGAAAGTTAACATTACATAAGCAGAGAAACATTAACAAAGTTTAAAATAGAAGGAAAAGATCTCAGAAAATAAAACCAATTCTATATAAATATATATATATATATACATATGTATATATGTATTTATATTATTTAAAAACAGAATTTCAATTAAATAACCTATGTATAATAGCATTTATTTAATACATTTTGTTCCACTGTGCTGCTTCGTCAGTTGAACAATTTGTTTAGGTGCCATGTACAGGTATTTTATTTTATTATTAGAATTTCATAAAATTTCAAATCGTATCGCATACTTTTTGTGGTTTCCAACCGCTTTATTTAAATGTTCATTGAAATTATTTGTATACCTCGCAAACACAAAAATAAAGGTAGTCAGTATATATGTAGGTAAAGGTTGAAAAAATTAAATATTATAATGATCTATATAAATATTTCCCCATAATTCAAATACGTGGAAGTACATAAAGAGAGGGTATCACAAAGTCGGTGATATATGCCAATTGATGGTATTATTATAATTATTATTTATTCATTTAAATTTTCAGCAAAATTGCACAACAGAGCAGAAACTAAAGGCTCAACGAATTCGGGCATATGAAACCAAGCAAAAACTAAACGCCAGACCATTCAGTCACGTTGTCCATGAGCCATTAGCCAATTTAACTGTACCCCCCTCCCCACTCACTCGCTCGCCCTCCCTCTCTCTCTCACCCCCTTGACCAACATGGAAACCAATTGTAGCCAATTTCAATTTCAGTTAGCACACCTCGTTTTTTCTTTTTCGATTTGGAGAGGTGCGATCATTTGACCATTTTGGTTTGTGTACTTTATGTTTTTCATACGTGTTCATTGGATTTCCTTTTCCACTCGGCTCACTGCCACGCCCTTGATATAACAATGAAAAACTAGTAATAATATTGTGGTAATATCATTTCGCAATTTAGTTTTTCCCCCTGTCCCAAAATCCCCTTTACTATGAACTTTTGCACAGAACGAGCCAACCAAAACTAATTTTCAAATACAATAAAGGTGAATATGTATGTATGTATGTATGTATGTGTGTGAGTGTGTGTATATCCATATACTGAGTAAATTCGGTCAGCAAAGGAAAATTGCAAATGAAATTATTGCACACAGTCAGTCAGCCTCCTTCTCCCTTGGCTCCTCAAAGAGAAATATTAAAATAAATATTAGTACTGAAATCTTACAATTTTCCACAGCATTAAATTTCACTTAGCATACAGAAGAAAATGTTGGCAGCCACAGATAGAGAGTGTAAGAGAGAGAGAGAGAGAGAGAGGGGGAGAAAAAAAAAATAAAAGTCAAATAAAAAACACGCCCGCTGGAAAAGTAGTTTTTCCCCCAACGAGTCAAGTGCACCTCGTTAAGCGGCTAAATCTCTGACTGTCTCTCCAACTGACGGACAAACTTGATAGTATACTCGATGGTAACTGAACGGAGAGGGGAAAAGAATTACATAGATTGCTCTGACTATAAAAGCAAAAGAGATAGGCAAAAGTAAGGAAAGATAAAAGGTGAAAAAAAGAAATGGATAGATAACTAGTCAGTCAGAACTAAGCATATTTTTTGCAATTTCTTTAATTCTCATTGACTAGTTGCAAAGACCTATGAAAAAGATTTGATATTCTTGAGACAAATAGATAAAGAAAGTAAAACAAAGAAAAAAAAAAGCGTACACAAACAGAAAGATAGAGAGATAGTATAAGGGGAGATAGAAGGGAAGTAGATTTCTTTATGCCAGTAAAAATGAAAAAAAAAAGAATCAAATTGTAAATTGGTTTCCTTATGTCAATTTTAACTATCATACTTTTCTTACTAACATTCATAGAGCATTTACCCTTTCGTCTTACATTTTTCTTTTGCAATTTACCTTGCATACCCTGTATATACAAAGTCTAAGCGGGTATAATAGAAAACATAAAAAATTCCATATGTATATAGAAAACTGTATAAAGATTCCAATAATGTCTACAAAAATTTTAATTAATTTTAAATACAAATAACAAAAAAGTCATAAGCAATAAATTATTAGACAAAAAGAAAGTTTAAATTAATAAATAAAATTTTACTAAAGGGTAACTCAAAGTCCAGTTACAATATTAATTTAACCTAGGTTACTTCTTCCTTTCGAGCCATATTTTTTCCATCTTTTTTCTTGTTTTTTTTCTTTTTCTCTTTTTTGGTTGAACTTTTTTTCCTACTCTTCTGCGCTTAACTAAACTAAGTGGCTTAGTTGAAGCGTTGCTGAAGTACATGACAGTTAGTAAAGCTAGAACGCAGCTCAACTTGGTACGTTCCAGCCATTGGCAATCTTCAGCAACCCTTCACTTGTCTTCCCCATTCAATCCCTTAAATTTTTGGCATCTTCTCTACCTGGCCTAAAGGAAAAAGTTTCAGACAAAAAAAAAAAAAAATAAGCAAAAAAAATATTCTACCTTTTGTGTTAATTTTATTGTACTTACCCGACTGCTGGCTGCTGCTTGCTGCTGACTTTATCGTTTGCCGTTTGCTATTTGCTTAAATGTTTCACTTCTCTCCTCTCCTTTCCGCTATTCTACTTTTTGGTCTATTCTGCGTTTTCTGTAAATGAGAGAGAAAAAAAGGAAAATGAAAATTTGAATTCAAACATTTGCACATATCACTAGTTTTAACCATTTCCATTTTTAGTGTTCCTGTTTTTGAATTTAATGCGTTCTTGTCGCTTTAACAAATTTTATTTGCATATTTTATTTAGCTTTCAGGCGACCCAAGTAAAGTGAATTCTATGGCAAATCCATAAACAAATTTCTCAGTGCCAAAAAGAGACCAAAAAGAGAGAGAAAAAAAAAGAAAAACACATCCCCAGGGATGAATTCATTTCAACTGAGACTCAGGTTTTGGTTCTGTCTATGACTTTGACTTTCACTTTGAGTTTAACTGCCATTCAGTCACCATTTTTATTTTCTTTGTTACTCTTACATTGACTTTGCTTTTCCTCTGGAGCAGAGAGATAACTGCGTAACAAGCTATCAGAGAAAAGCCGCACGGGACTAAAAATGTTGGAACGATAACAGAAAAATGCATTAAAATTATTCTGTCCGTCGAGACTGATATAAAATAAAATAGCAGCGAATTGTTAAAACTAGCAAATGACTTTGAAAACTGACTAAAATAATAGATCATAATAATCAATAAGATGAATTAAATATGTATCCTTTACTCCCAAAAGTTACCACGATTACTCATTATCAGTCAATGCATAAGTAATTTATTGTATTAATTATTTGTTAATAATTTATCGATAATTTATATATATTATCATATACATAGGTTGATATAAGAAATACACGTTTGCATATTTATTGTGTAACACAATATCCTTTGTTAATTCTGCACAAGACATATTTTAACCATAAGAAGCAATGCTTTTGCATTGTTAATTGCAGTCATTAACCATATTTAAGATTTGTCTGTTAACCATTTTAATAACCATTTTCCAACATATCACTTGTCACCTTTATCATCATCAGGTTTGTGGGAGGTTTTTTTTTTTTTTTCTTTGACATCTTTTAACCAACATTTTCTCCTATATACATATTTCTGCAACATGTTCATTTTGTGGATTTGGGACCCTTTTTGTGAAGCTTTTGGCTTGTGGTTTTCCCATCTGCTTTCATTCAACATAAAGTTCTATATTGAGAATTTGCAGGTAATGAAGCCATTTAATGTGTCGCTTACATGTAGGCGTGTCAGCCATAGTATTATGCCTTAGGGGTTTTCTCACTCGGAGGACAGTGTATGTGGTTTAAGCAGTTGGCAACTATCTGAGAGATAATGTGGCTGGCCGATAGCTGTTTAAGTCATTCCTGTTGCTGCTCTTACTCGAGTCCTTGGTGTCAGTATTAGCGAGACATAAATTAGCACACACACACGGAACAATGAAGTTAAGGCAGAAGTAGCCGATTCTAGACATATGTCTCTCTTCATTGTGGTTGTGTGTCCCAAACATACTTGCACACATTCACACACACACACATGATTTAATTTTAAAGACAATTTTCCACTTGAGCAATCTTTTGCCAATTATCCATCCTCCTTTTATACAACAAAACAAAAAAGGCGTAAAAAATAAAAAGGAAGCAAAAGACAATTGAGAAATTTGATATACCAATTCCTTTTGTCAATTCAACTTGCAACTTTTCCATTCCATTCATTTGCAATTAAACACATAAACATTTTAATTATACAAAATGCTCAGGCAAAGTTTTATCCTTACCAGCAATGCTTGCCTCTATCTATCCTTCTATCACCCCCCCCCCCCCCCCAACTCAACCAAGTAAGACTTTGTTTGCCAAGTTCCTACTGCACATGCATAATGCAAAACTTTTCCACGCCATTGTGAGAATATGCAAGGTAAGAGTCAACGTCAGGCTATCAATTTGTTTGCTGCTGTTTGCCATTTTGGCCAACGAACAGTTAACTGAGAGCAGGGAGCAGGAACCAGGTTAGCAGGTAGGCAACTAAGCCGCAGCCAGCTTAGGCTTAAGAGCTTAATGAATTTACATTAAGCACATACAAAACAAACAAAAAGAAAAAGGAGCATACGAAGACCCACCCAATGACTAGGTGGATGAGGGGAAAGGGCCACAAAGTTTCGGTGACTTTTGTATGAACCACAAAAGGCGAGTTTCACTACAATAAAAACCAAAAAAAAAAAAAAAATTAAATACAATAAAACGGCTAATCAGCTTGAAGTATTTCTGTGAGTTATTTGATAAAAAAAAAAAAAGAAAAACAGAAACAAAAAGAAAACAAGAAAGAAGTTCATTCCATTTGCTTTCTTGAAAAAAGAGCGATTTAAACACACATTCATCAATGACAAGAACAAGGACAAGACGAGAACTTCAATTGATGACAATAAAAGCAACGAAATTGAATTGAAATGTTTAAATTTAAATGAAAAATGATTCAAGCCAACAGAGGTCGAAGTCAACATAGATGGTTTTAAGGGAGGAAGGCGAAAGTCGATTGTAAAATGAAAGGTGGAGAAAAGTGCGAAAGAGTGTGTGCAAGAATTGTGCATGTCACATGCAAAGACACTTGAATTGAGATATCTTCATTAAGACATCGATATCAATTGTAAAAGTACAATAAAACAAAAAACATACAATCCAATCCAAGAGAATTAAAGTTCTATTAATGGTTAAAAGACTATTAAATCTTTTGAATAAACATTTTTAATGGCAAGAGTGTTTAAAGTATTTGATTTGAGATATTAGATTACCAATTAATTAATCAAATTAATTGAAGATAATATGGGAAATAAAATGGAACACATAAAATAAACCTTTTAAGCAGTAAAAGTATCGTTTTTGAGACACCTTTTAAAAGTTGAATTGATAAAGAACTTATTACTTTTAAATTCATTAAATTTGAGATTTTATTTTATTTTTACTCGATTTTTCAGTTTTGTCAACTTAAATGTAACCTTCTATTTTATAGTTACAGAGTTGAAATTTGGGATTTGCCATAAAAAATAAAAGTCTGCAAAGAAAGAAGGAAAATTTTTCATTAATTTAAAAAACACCGATATTTTCCATAGCATACTTATGCGGGCTTGTATTGAAAATTAGCTGATCAAAATCCAGACAATTTATTGCATACTTATATGCTGTGCTTGTAAGAAAGAAAGGACAACAAGGGAATGTAAAGAGGGTAAATGGGCAGGACAATTATTTATGTAGGCAATCAAACTTTTGAACTTTACTTTTATTTATTTTTTTTTTTTTTTGCTTTTCCTGGATTTGAACTCCATTATTAGCCCGAGCTGGCAGACAATTGACCCCGAAAGCAAAACCCATATACTATATACATATGTATGTATATGTAGTTGTATGTATGTATGTATATGTTTACATATATGCAGCAAAATATTTTCACAAACCATCGAAGGGACCTTGGGTATTAAATTAAAAGTCGCAACCGCAAAAACAAAATAAGATCCCTTTAGGAATGAAAACAATAACAGTAGCAACAAAAATTTCTTGTTGATTGCCCCAAGAAAATGTTCCCCTGCATTGCTATTTATGACTTTGAGAGCCTTGTTTTTATCGTGGCAGAAAACAAACACATTCCCACACTCACACACACCGACACACAGGCACATACAGACTCGCATATGGCCAAGTAAAAGTTAAATTTATTATCCCTTTTGCTTCCTTTTTCCACAGTTTCATACCAATCCAGGCCACGGCAGAGATTTTGTGTGTGTTTCTTACGCTTCTGTTCACTTTTCTTTTTTTATTTTATTCACCTTTTCTTTTACCAAACGACTGGTCCACTTTACGTTAGCTGTTTTTATACCCTCTTCTTTGGTTTTATTCTGCTTTTCGTTTTTCGTTTGTTTTGCCACTGCATTTGTATCACTTGATTCTCAAAGAAAATTTATAAGTTGCGCGTCGTGTCGTTTATTTCGTTTTAATAGCAAAGCAATTTCCAAATGTATAAAGACAAGTATATATACATATATATGTATATTTATATATGTGTGTGTGTGTCGGCTGCCAAGGCCTAAAAGTATGCTGCAGTATTCTTCTTGTTGTTCTTGCCAAGGTTAGTTTCAGGCTCAAAACATACTTAAAAAACAAAGCGAAACTTTTAGGGCCAACTAGCAACGAAAAAATAAAAATAAAACAAAAAACATATTGGCAAGCAAAAGAACTGCAAAATTTTCTTTAGCCATTGCCTTACGTTTAAACACAGGTTCTTCCATATAAAATTGCCAGCTTAAAAATGCTTAAGTTAAACTAAAAAAATTGTGGAATGACGAATGATTTCACTAAATTATATATATGTATATATAATAGTGCAAGAATAATACTATATTTTGTTGTGAAATCCATTGCATGTGTCTAGATTAATTTATTAATACATATTAAATTGTTTTATCTACTTTTTTTTATAAAGAAAAAATTCAAATAGAAAAGTAAGTAAACAAGCAAATTGTTATAGTTTTTATATTTTCCATAATTTAGCATTTAAGAAATTCATTTAATTATGGCATTTATCCACTGTACTGAGCAAAGTACGTTTAGTTTTTTTTTATTGATATTTCTCGCCTGCTGTGCCCTTTGATAATAATCATAAAGTGAAGTCGATTTTAGTAACAATAACTAGGCCATAACTAGAGTTCCGTCTTTAAAGCAATTGTCTAGAGAGAGAGAGAGAGATGGAGCAAAGAATAGTTGGAGCTGGGGGCCTTATCAGTTACAGCAAAGTCAATTTACCGACAACACATGTCCGGGTTCGCACGAGTCGATATTAATAAACACTTAAGCCCAGCCCAGGCCAAACCCTGGGCAGGATATCGCAGGACATCGCTAGACATGCCAAGCCACAAGACAATGGAACATTTTCGGTTTTCTTTTGGCTGTTGTAACCAAAAGTGGATCAATGTATGACCAAATGATGGTCACATGTGACACGAAATGAATGACATCGTTTTACCAATGGTCAGATGCCCTTGGTTCACAGATATTAAATTCATTTTGTCCTAGACAGTTTGCCAAATAATGTGTATTTCATTAGAAGCACACACACACACACACACACTAAAGGAAAGGAAAGAACAATGGATGAGAGAGATGAAAGGGAGAAGTAAAGCCATGGGAAGACAACATATGTATCATACATTTTTTATTCGGATGGCGTATATCCAATATATAATCGAAAAAAAAAAAATAAAAATCATTAACAATCCAAGTCTCCTACTTTCGAAATATATATATATATATATATATATAGCTGATTCTGCACTAAACTTCAAATGTTTTCAATTCGGAGTCTGCAGTCCGTGTTTAAGCTCTTGTCTGCATTTGGGATAAAATTAATTAGATACACACACACACACACACATACATCTAAGAGAATGCTGGTTGAGACGTAATGGTATGCCATGAAGAATGGGGTAGGTTGTGGGGGTAGGTCAAAGGTCATACTTCATAATGATCGACAAACTGGCTGACTGACAGCCATGTGCTAATAGGATAATGGCCATTCCTTCACTCATCCACTAAAACTTTTCTCCCTTTTCGCCTTCTTCTCTCCTTGTATTTTGTTACCTTTTTTGTTACTTTGTTTTGCTATTTATTTATTACACACACATGCACACACATACCACACATATGCCCCCCCCTCTCCTTTACCCACTCGACCATTGTTTGCTGGCTGGTTCACTTTTAGGACACACCATAAACAAATATATTAAATTTTAATGCTTAATTTATGTGCAGATTAATTTCTCGTACATTTTCCAGAGCCCCAGATTAGTTGTTTGCTTCTACATCCTCTGCCAAATCATCTCCCTCCCCACCCCTTTTAACTAATAATAAGTCATGTGTATGCGCCTGAACTTTGCCCTTTTATTTAAAACTAAAGAACTGACTTTAAATCTGTTGCGTTAGTTTTGTTTTTAATTGAATTGAATATTTGTGTACAATATTAATATTGATTGGTTAAATTTGTTTCGTATCCTTATATCTTGTTTCGTTTAATTTTCCCCCCGGTGTTCACCCTTCCTAGGGTTCATCAACTTATATATCTTTTAATTAAGTTCATTGATTACAATTTCATCCTCATCCGGTGAAGATTTCACTGTCTCTTCAACATTGAAAGTTATATAGACATCATTATTGGAAAGTATAGGATTTTGAAGAAATGACATTTCCTCCTCACTTTTAGCAATTATATACTCAGCATCAGTTTCAGAAATTAGATCAAAATCATCGGGACATAGGGTAATAAATGAATCACTATCGTTAACAATTGTCTGATCCATATCTGAACTATCCGAGAAAATGCTTGTCTTATCCGAATCGGGATTTGAAACGGCATCGGTTGGATCATCTAAATTGACAGATTCTTTGACCGATTTTTTTAACTGCATCACTTTCTGACCATCGCCAGCTCCATCTAGTTTATTTTGATAATTGGCATTATGTTTTGGTTTGGCATCAGTCATTATCTTGTTACGTGAACGGACACGATTGCGTGGCTTCTTTGGCTTCTTTTTCTTATTCTTGGCCAATTGTTCTTCCGATGACTTCTCTTCCTCTTTGTTCTTCTCTTTCTCATTTTCGATCAATGATGATGATGTCTTCTTTTTGACATTGCGCTTCTTCTTTATTGGCTTCTCGTTTGAAATTGAATCATTGCTCTTCGTGACAGAATTCTCTTCTTCGATGTCATCGAAACCGGATACCAGCAACGGTACATCATCATCGTTTTCCGGCTCTTTCTCTTGTACTTTTACATCAAACATATCACCAGTAAAGACGAACATATTGGCCATCACTGATCCTTGAACTTTTGGCGAATTCATCATTAGATCATTGCCATTGTCCATCGTAAGAGTGACACTATTGACACCAACTATTGATGTAAGTGACAGCTTCTGCAATGTTGTCTGTAGACGCTTCTCATCATATGTGGAGGTACGCTGGACATGCTTCCGCTTACGACGGGCGCTACCTTTACCACCGATTCGGACCTGACCTTCGAGTTTCTTCAATTTGGCAGCATTCATATTGTTCACCCTGTTATTTTGATCTTCACGATTTCTGTAGTTTCCAAAAATAAAAAGAATATATAAGAATGCGAATGACTCAATTTCACTTTCCACACAGTCAGGATAAAAGTATACAAAAAAAAAAAAATAAATATATATATATATTTATGTACTAAAAAAAATTTACTTGGCAATTATTTTGGACTTATTCTTTTTCTCCATAATTTTCTGACTGTTCCGATTGAGATTCAATCGCCGAATGAACTAAACTATTATTCGATTTAATACAATAATTTTTTTCGCTTCTCAAGGCAAAGTAGATTGTAAATTTTTTCCAAAATTTTAATCGAAGAAAAATATGAGCGATTGATAGTGTTTGAAAACGAAAAAAAAAATTATGTCAAACGCCATTACAAAAAGCTTAAAAAATATAATTCTCTAATGATGAATTTGCAATATTGAAACTTATTGGAATAATATTTAAAAAGATGTTTCCAATATGAAAAGCAAAAGCAGAAAAAATTTATTCAGTTGAAAAGCAAAGTTCTGTGCATTGTTTAAAATTCAAAAAAAAAATTAATATACTAATCGATGATAACTATCGATAATTCTAGACTAAAAATTAGCAGAATCTAATCAAAAAATTTTTAGTTGTTTCAATTTTAATTATTTGTATTTAATATTTACAACAGCGTTTAAAAATTACAGGAAACATTTATAAAATCGGAGAACTTTCTATACAGAACAGTTTAAGTAAAATTCTTTTTTTTGGATTTAATTACAATTTAAATTTAGTTATGATTAGTAATTGTAAATATTTCAAAATATGCTTAGTCATATTCAATAATTTATATAATACAATTGTGAAAGCAGTAAGCTTTATTGTAAGTTGCAATTTAATTTTTTTATTGTAATGATTGCTTAATTCTATTTGTCTACTAATTCCAATTCTTTCCTTTTCACTCTCTCTCTCTCTCTCTTTTCCCATTTGCCATGTTTTTATGCCTCTTTTAGCTGTGGCAAATGGGCCTATTAAAGCGTGAATAAAATTTTCGCCTTGTAAACATTTCATTTGATTTTATTTGTTTTAATGCGGTTGTTCAACCAAGCAACGAGGCAACGCGGCAACATCTCGCTTCGTTTCATCGTTTTGGACTGGTCCATCCAGCAGCAACTTATCGTCGACGTAGTCATCGTCCTCGTCGTCCTCGTCCTCGTAGTCATAGTCGTCCGATGCTCCTTCAAATGGCCGTTGGCTGTTTACTTGGCGCAATGGAATGCTTTTTTCGTCGCCTACATCGCTGCCTTTAGTCAGTCTGTCTGTCTGTCTGTCTGTCCTTCCTTATGTCCGTATGTCTGTCTGTTATTCCGTCCTTCCGTCCGTTTGTCTGTTCTCGCTGCAGTCGACCGCGTAAAAATGCTCCCGGCATTTTGGGCTGCTCATTTAACTTGAGTCTGTATGTGTGCGTGTGTGTTTGTGTGTGTGTGTGTGTGACTATTACTTTATACCTCAACAATTCTTTCTCTCTTTTTCTCTTGCTTCTCTCTATCTATGTCCTTTTCTATTTTGTTTTTTTTTTTCTCCATCTTTCTATCTGCAAAAGTTGTCAATTGTCGTCGAAGAAGAAGTTAAACTTTGTTGCTGCATTTTGAATTCGGTTATTTCGGTTTCGAAATAAAAAATGCAACCATATTTATTTCGGCATACCCTTTTCATATCATTCTAAGGATCTTCTAGTCCAAAGGATTTAATAGTTGCTCTCAATTGAAAGATAGAGTATCACAATGTAAAGGTAAAAAAAACGAAAGCAAACAAAATTCGGTCATTGTTACGTTTATAAACACACACACACACATTGATACACACACAGAGACACTGCAAAGGCATCAGTTAGAGATGGTTAAAAGGATGGCCAAAGGTGGCGTTGACCGCATTACCAACTGCCAAACTGACCAGAAAGGCAAAAGGAACTGACCTCAGCCTCAGCATTTTGGCTGAAAATAGTTTTATGCCCAGAGTGAGAGAGAGAGAGAGAGAGAGAGAGAGAGGGAGTTGGGTTAAGCTATGCAACCACGCCCCCCATTTTACAAGCCAACTATTCTCAGTTGCAGTTTCCATCGATGTTAGATGATTTTCCCTTTTTTTTTTTGTTTGTTTTATTTTTACCTGTTTTTCTACCTATTTTTGTGATTTATACGAAAAAAAAAGAAGAAATCAACAAAAAAGAGAAAAGAGGAAAATCCAAAAGGAAAAAGTAGCAGCTAAAAATGGAGTAAAAGCTGGGGAAACAGAGACCAAACTATCAATAGGGACAAAGGTATGAGAGGGATGGATTGAAAATAGGGGAATAGCAGGGGAGTGGGTGGGGTGAGGTGAGGTGAGGTGAGGTGAGGTGAGGTGAGGTATATATTCCTCGAGCGTTGGCATAATCTACAGTTTGTGTTTTCAATGCCTGTCAGTCCAGAGTCCAGATGCAGGTGCACTACTAAGAGTTATGTCTGAGCCAGCAGCCAGAAATAAAATGTTAGACGAATGGAAAGGACCACTGTCCAGTGCCAACTATATCCGATGACTGCAGCTTGATTATGTTGACCACTGGCCGCCCTGCCCGACTATAGCAAATTGTAGAAGAAGCCACATCTTGGGTTTGGTCAAGTGAATGAACATCATCAACATCATTTTACCCCTTCTGTCATTGCTGGGTCTGTTTTTTTTCTTTTTTTTTTCTTTTGGGCTTAATCGGAAAAATAATCGGAAGAAAAATGAAGTAAAAAAAAATTAAGTGTGGCGTTAAATAAGTGGAATGCTTTTATATAGCTAATATGATATGTTATATGGCAATCAGTGCATTTAGATGGCTAAAAGAGAGATGGTTGCTTGGCATGAACAAAAGACCAAAAGAGAAGACAATTATCACGCCATCTTGTTGAAACATTTTCCATCCCGATGCTATTGCCACACAATGTGAAGGCTAAGACATAAGACTAACATAAATGGAAATAGAAACCGGATGTACTCATTTCAGTTAGTCATGTTCCAGCAAGAAGAAATTTTTCATTTGAATGAAAGGCAAAATTGTTTACGGCTTTCGGTTTGCTTAAATGGCTCAGACAGACAGACAATCTATTAACTTGATTAATTGCAAATTTCAAGACGAAACTAAATAAAAGCATTCAAAAAGAAAAAGAAAACCATATCAAAAAAAAAAAATGTAGTAGCTAAAAAGTAAAAGAAAATTGTTTTGAACTGACAAACTAAAACTATTGATAAACTATTGGAAAAACAAACTCTTAGTTTCTTTAGATATATTAAATTTTAGTCATTCTCTTGTAACTATTTATATAGCAGCATCAATCGGCGGCTTTAAGTGAGTTTTGATGTTATTTTTTTAATAAGAAATGTATTATTTTATTTAAAATAAACGATTTGCAATGGTTAAAAAATGTCAGTTTTATAATATTTCCATCTTTGCATAGGATTTTTATTGGTAATCACAAATAATTCTGATGGTATTTTCAATTAATTCCTTTTGCATATTAAATGAGTTTTGTTAATTTTTATATGATTTCATTTCCTGTAAGTAATATGTTAACTAAATGCAAATTTATCGCATTATAGGAACTAAATACTAAAGAATGTTCGATTATACATTTTAATATAAATAAATAATACTAAAAGCATTTTTTACATGTAAAGAATATTGATTACAAAAGTCTGTTTTTTCTAATTTGATAGCAATTGTTAATCTAATAATTTTTCATTGTAGGGTTTTAGGTAAAAGAAAGAGCAGCCGTCAATTCAGACATGCCACACCGAAGGGTAAAGGATAACTGGACAAAAAGAGAGAAAAAAAAACAGCATTCAGCCGCTGAGACAGGCGAAATTAAATTAAGCAAATGCTGGGGCAAACTGTCTGGCACACCCACACCCACACACACACACACTGGTACACACTATCGCACACACACACGCACCCAAACAGGCAAAACAAAAGGCAAAACTGTGAACAGAAACAGGAGTGTGGAAATGAAGGAAAACGGTTTTTTCCGATTGGGAGTCCGGATGCTCAGCGTGAGAGAAAGTGAGAGATTGAGGGAGAGAGAGAGAGAGAGAGAGAGAGTGAGAAGGAAAGGGAGGAGAAGGAGAAGCGGGTTCTTGTGAAACTGGTAGTTCTTTTTTTCTTTTGTTTTTTTTTTTTTTTTGCTGTCACGCGCGCTTTGTTTGCCATTTTGAAAAATGCCCAATGCACACAAACACACACAGAGAAGAAACTCACACACGCACACACATATTCCAAAAGGGGAAGAGATACATACATATAGGGAGAGTTTCTCACGTATTTGCCATAACTGAAATTCAGGCTTTAAAGCTAAGCAAACACAACAAAAAATAAAGGGGGGAAGGGGGGTTCATAACAAATGTTTTAAACAAGATAGAAAAGTGACTCTGACTAGACCCAAAAATCTAAAGAAACAAAAAAAGTCGCATTTAGACTAGATCTAATCCAGGATTGGCCTGTTTCTGCTACTCTTCTTGTTGTTGTTTTTGTTATTATTATTATGTATATATATATGTGTGTGTGTGTGTGTGTGTGTGTGTGTGTGTGTGTGTGTGTATGTGCCATCATATTTACGTCACCAAAAATGCTTAACCCGTTTATGCCATTAAAAGGATTTCACAGCCGACTGAAGCCAAAGCACCTACAATTCCCCTGCTGTCCTCCTCCCCTCTCCCTCCTCTTACCCAATGGTTAATGAACGTGGCAAGCCAAAAATATGTTCTACATTTTTATCCTTGCATACACAAAAAAAAAAGAAAATAACCAAAAAGAAAAAATGTAAAGAAAAAAGAAAACTTGGTTAAATTGGGTTTTGCCAATGTCCGTCCAAGCCCAAGATATGCCAAAAATTGTTTGCCTAATGCAGAAGGAACGTCACAAGAGACGGCATATTTTTTGTTGCCAAGGTTGGTTTTTGGTTCGCTTTTATTCTTTTCGTTTCTTTTCTTTTCTTTTCTTTTCTTTTCTTTTCTTTTCTTTTCTTTTCTTTTCTTTTCTTTTTTATTCTATATTTTTTTACTTTTGCCTAAATCTATGTTTCTATGTAGACATGGATCGTATCTATGGCAATGAAAAGATGCCAGGCTCAATGGAGCTGGCAAGAGGGGTCAGGATAAGGGGAAAATATTGCTGGAGCCGCATCCCTGTTATATCCATCCGCAACTATTTTTAGTGCCCAAGTTTCTTAATAAATTTTCCAATGCCGCTTTTTATTATTATTTCAAGGGGGTGTCAAAGAGAAGGTGGTTTGAGCCACAGATTCTAGGTGTATCTGTGTGTGTGTGTGTGTGTGTATTTCTGAAAAGTTTACCAAATGGGGTTCACACACACACACACACACACAGCATGATGCACTTAGCCCTGGCGCGTGGCGAGTCAAATGAAACTGAAATCGGCATAAAACATGACAAGTGGAAACTGTGTGGGAGAAAAAAAAGAGAGAGAGAGAGAGAGAAAGTGAGAGAGAAAAAGAAGCAAAAAGGATGTCAGGAAAAGGATTGGAGGATGAAGCTTTAAAAGGACTTAAAATGTGGGCCAAAGTTAAGCAAATTGCGTATATACATGTATGTATGTATGTGTGTGTGTGTGTGTGTGTGTGTGTGAAGGACATTATATGTGAAATAATGATAACTAGCGAAAGCAATCAAAGTTTTACAAAAGTTATCAACGAGTAAAATAGAAATAGAAGGCTTATATATTTATATATATATAAATATACATATATTTAAAGAGTAGAGCAACAAAATGTGTCTAATTTGAAATTTAAATAAATTTAATTTTTTTTTTATGAAAATAATAAGTTAATTGTTTTCATAATGGCTCTAAAGGATCTTAAATAAACACACAAATTTCCAACATTCTTTTCATTTACAAAACCTGCAAATGTGCAAGTTCTAAGCATACTAAAAAATTAAAACTTGACTTGTCAACAATTTAGAAAATTTAGCTAAGGAGACATGACCTTAAAATATATTATGAAGTCATAATAAAATTTTGTAATCATAGAATAGAATCGGTCTGAGTAACTCAGTAATATCTTTACTTAAATATAATTTTACGGTCTAAATTAAAGTCGCAATTAATTTTATTGAATGATTACTAAAATTTCACTTATTTAAAATTGCATATATATTTTTTTATTATTTCAAATCCTATTAAAGTATTTATGAAAAAAAAAATTAGTAAATTTTTTTTATTTATTATCATAATTTTTAATATAAATTAATTTTTAATAAGAACAGTATTTTTGTTAAGGATCAGACTGATATATACATAGGTTTTTCAATCAAAAGTTAAGTTCTTTTGATATTTGATATTGGAAAAAGAGCAAAAATTTAACTTTTTCAGTTTTAATAACTTATAATCCCCCTCCCACTTAAATAATTTGACAGTTATTTATATATATAAATTTGTATATATACTCCAGACTAATCCGGAATTTGCTGGTATTGATATTGTTATTGTTATTTTAAATTTAGTATTAAGGGAAATTTATAAATATTTTGGCACTCTGTATATTTATGTATTTGTTTTTATCAATGTTGTTTCCTCTTGGGTGCTGAATGGGTGTGTGTGTGTGGTGTGTGGTGTGTGGGTGTTTGTGTGTGTATGCGCGTTGTTGAAATTTTTCAGTCAATATCAATATGTGGCCATCCATTATATAGAAACTCCCAGCCATATCCGTTCGACACTCCTCCCCGTCAACCTTGCCCCGCCCCAACAATTTTTTTTGTTTTTTTTTTTTGTATTGCTTCGCATAAATGTTTTTCTCATGCAAAAAAAAAATGGAATTCAAGCAACGCCAAATTGGTAAGAGGAAAAGCGGTGAAAGCGTTGGTAAAGGAGGAGGTAAGAGCACAATGTGTAAAGCATGGCGCATAACAAGGGGGTGGGCGGTGGGGGGGTGAGCGGCAGAAACAGAGAATGGAGTGGCAGGAGTATGGGTTGGATGATTCTATGACAGCACTAAAAGCGCATGAAGCATAAATTTCGCATTAACGTAGAGCGCGAGCGAGCACACGGTTGAAAAATACACACACACACACACACACAAGCACACATCCACAAGCACATACATATGCATAAATATACATATATGTATATACAAAACCGAAGCGAACAACACAAAATATGCAATAATAATACCAAAAAAATATATGAAAAAAATATATATGCATATAAGTAAATAACAGGAACACAGAAAAATGCAAGGGAATAATTCTAGGGTGAGAGGTGAGCTGGAAACCAAAGGTGGAAAAAAAGTGCTAAGAAGCGAGCAGAAAAGTAAAGAAAATGCAAATCTAGAGTCTGCCTCAAATATTCTGCAAAAAGAAAATAACTAAACTGGGAGAAAGAGAACGAAAGTTGGAGAAAAATAAATAGGGCATCATCCACTTTGAATTATTCTAAACTCTTGGGAGTCAATTTTGAAACAGATTTAATCATACCTAATATAAAATTCAAGAACTTTATTTATATCTGATCTTTATATACTTATATTTATCTTATTTATGTATTATATTTATAATTAAAATTAATATTATTTTAATCTCTTTTCAAATCGATAAATTCTAACTTGTAATTCATTTTGATTTAAAAAACAAATCGTAAAATGTATGCACAATTTTGTTTTTTTTTTCTCTACATACTTTAAAATTAGAAATCAAGATTTATGTATTTTTTTTAGTATTAATATATGTAATGTGTGTGTAAAATATATTCTAAATATTTTTAAACACAAAAATTGATTAAATTTTATAAATATTTTAAATTCTAAATACTTATATGAGGTATAAAACTTAAATAAATTTTCTAAATTATTACTGGACAATTTAAGGTCTTGAGAATTTTTTACAAGCTTAAACCGCTTACAAATATTATTAAACTATATTATTATTTAGAAAATTATATAAATTATAACAAATATTCGACGGCTGGACAAGATTATGATAATAATTTATTACATTTTGATTCAAAAACTTAATTCAAAAATAGTCTTTAAGAAGTTTAGTTTTCTAATCTAAAAATGTTTATTCGAACTAAAATCTACTGAAACTCATCAAATCAATAAGATACAACACTGCTAGATCGGAAAACTAGTGTTAAAATTTTAATCGAAGCAGTTTCTTAAAAAAAATAAAAAAGATTAACATTTGTGTTAAAATTGGCAAAAAAATTTACTCGTCCAAAGACATTTAATGTCAAAGAATTTTTTAATTTTTTTGTTTTAGATATTTTAGAGGTTTGTTTGTTTATTGTAATACTTTTAGACACTGACATTTACAACAAAATGTATTCGCACTGCTCTTTATAGTGTCTAGAGCGCATTATATACACACACACACACACACACACACACACTACTGGACTGAAGCAAGCCTTTGGTTGTTGACGTTGCCACAGTTGCCGCTATTGCTGCTGTTGCTAATGTTGCTGATGTGGCTCTCCACCAACCGACCAACCGTTTCTGGCTTTGCCTTTTCTTGCTTTAGCAACGTATATGTATGTACATATATCTGACTTACAACAAGAGTGTGTGTGTGTGTGGGGGGGAAGTTATGTAGCATGGTTTTTGGGGGCAAGTCATGATACGCTTATGTTTAAGTTGGCAAATAACACGCTTTTTATGTTGTGATATCGTTATAAATGTGTTGCAAATAATATACTCAAAGTGATGCAGTGGCAGCAGCAGTATGTGAATGAAGGTCGGGTGATTTTTGTGGCAAGCAAACCTCATATAATGTAAAAGAGTGACTGTCACAGAAGAGTGGAACGGGGGGCTGGCGAGAGTCAGTTAAGCTGAGACTTTGACTACACCTAGACACAAGCGACAGGCAAAAAGAAGTAGCAAAAGCTGCTTTGTATGCAAATGGGTGTGTGGGTTACCATGTGTGTGTACAATTGAGTGTATGTGTGTCTGTGTGTCTGTGTGTCTATGTCTGTGTGTGTGTGTTTATGTATGCTCTGCATAATGGCTCACATGTTGTCTTTAAACATTAATGGCCCCGCTGCCTAAGTAAACGTCAAAAGCAGAAGGAGCCCGACGCAAAAGAGAAAAACAAAAAAAAATATAATGGAATCCGCTTCGAACGCCTACTACAAGGACCTAAAGGCAACAAAAGAAGAAAAAAAACAAAATAATAAAAAAAAAACACACATTGATCTGACTTTGTCATTAAGTCAATCAGTGAGCTTTTTATCTTTGGATCTTATTTTACTAATCCTTTTCAAGTTAAATAACTTTGAGTCAATAATGGATCTAATAAGAAGCTTCTTTTCGGATAAAAAAAAAAACTATTATATAGTAATAAATAAATTCCTTTAGAGAATAAAAATGAAAAGAAAACTATAATCATATTTAAATCAAAACAAAAAAAAGTTGATAGTGAAAACATTATCTTTTCCTTAGACTTTTGAAAATTGGACTTTAAAAAGAAATAGAACTCTATTAATTAAAGCCTTACACTAAAATTGTATATATAAGAACATAACTGAAAGAATAATGCGAATTGAAATCACAGATTACTCACGTTTTCAGATATCACTTTTATTATTGATTTCGATCCTTGATTTCTTATGTGGTGGAACAAAATTGCCAAACCTTTAAAATATTTGATGTGCCAAAAAATAAAACACAATTTTAATTTTCAAATATAAGAAATAAGTAAAAACCATAAAAAGTTCCGGTTTAGTAAATAGTATCAAAGATTGATTTAATTGAACGTTTTCTTATTCAAAGGATACTATTTTGTATGCAATTCTGAGAGAATCACCAAGAAAAAAAAAAAAAAATAATTTACAAAATTTTGATATTATTGTTCAGTTGTTCATTAGGATGATTTTTTTGTTAAAACTTAGAGAAGACTGAATTTAAATGAATGGCACACTTAACTTGTAAACATCTATATAAATAATTTTCTTAACTTAAACTAAATTTAATGTTAACTAGATGCGTGATAAACATTATAATAAATATATGAAAAAATTATATTACATTTACCTTTATGTATTTGAAATACCTCAATAACAAATTGAAACATTTCTTAGCTAATATTATATAAATATACAGATATGTTCACTTGAAAGATTTGTGTCGCCTCATTTGATCTGGACTTGTACATTTTGTTCTTCTAATGACCTGTCCTGGCATTGGCCACATCCTTTCTCATTGCAAGTGGATAACTTTAATCATTTTGCAGTAGCATTTTGTGTTTGTTGTTATTACTTTCACAAATACATAAACTAACACTTTGGGCCAGAACAGGCGAAAACTAACAAACAAGCAGGTTAATGTCCCTGTGTCGTATTCTCCACTTCACTTTTCTCACTCTCTGTTATTTCCTTTGCCTTACTTGCTCCTTATTGCCTTGCCTCATTTTATACCACAAAAATGTAAATGTAAATGCTGAGTGTATTTGGTGAGTGTATTTATAACATGGTGTGTGCCCCCTGTTAAGTAGTTATCGCTGTTGTTGTTGCTGATGTTGCAAGAACATTTTGGCTTCTCTAATGCGTTCATTGGGAAGCAAGCAGCCAAGCAACCAGGCAACCATATAAACACCAGTTTTACATTAGTATGCGTGTCATTTTCATGTTGTTTCACTGGCCCGAACTAGTCTGGTCTGGCCTGGCCTGGTCTGGTCTGGACTGTCCCTTGCTATCCTGGTCTAGTCCAATCCAATCGGGTTAGAGTGTGAGTACGGATTTTGTCTCCTAACGTTGTTGCCACTAAGTTGCATTTATTCTCTTGCTCACTCTTTCAGTTTATGTTCCGAAAATTTGCCTTTAATTTAATTTAATAAACTAAAATGATAAGGTCCTCCTACCCAATCTCTTCCCTTTTTGGTAACAAACTTAACTGCAAAGTTTCAATGTTATTTCGAGTTAGAGTCTCATTTTTGGTATAACTTATAAAGTACGTGAACATTTTGTTGACTCTTCTCATTTGGCTTTTCCTTTAACAACGAAACTATAGTTTGGTTTTCATTTAGTAGCCTTAACGAGAAACTCTTTAAACTCGGACTTTTTTCATTAGATGAACAAACAACTGTAAGTGAAGCCCTCGGATTTTGATTAACTCATAAAATATTGAAAACTTTAATTTAATTATCCAGTCTTTATTTTACTATATATTTATTTGAGTTGGAAAATGAATTTCATTTTAAATAATTGTCAGATTCATAGTTGAAGATACAGACTGATATATTTATATCAAGTCTCCAAAAAATATTACGTATACGACATGTAGTTTTACAAAAAATATCACTCATACGACACGTTGTCCAGCGTATTATAATTCGACTAAAAATATCACTCATACGACCTGTTATTTGGCATATTGTTATTTGACAACAATATTACCCATACGTCCAGATGTCACATATTATTAGTCTACAAAAATATCAAGCATACGACAAGTTGTCCAACATAATTGCTATGGCATATATTACTCATACGGCATGTTCTATGTTGGATAAAATATCACTCATACGACATGATGCCTTCAGTTGGTTATAAATATTACTCATAGGACATGTCGTCCAACAGATGTTTTTCAGCATTAAAAAGCTCAGTCAATAACATCAGAATATATTCACTTGATAAAAATCTAATAGTCTGAAGACTTCAACAAGATCGAATATTTCAGTTAAAATATATAAATTTCAACTTTAATCTCTGAAAAAACATTATATATAATCGTATCGATTAATTCTCTTCAATACAATAAATCTGTTTTAAATTAACAGATCCATAGAATATCAATCAATAATGTTCACTATACAAACAATTGTAGTTGAGAAAACTGATGGACCAATTTCTTAGATTTTAAGCATTTCTGTTAGAATTTGAATAATTTATAAATCAAATGTATTTATGTATATGACAAATGTAAATGTAAATATCTATATGACAAATACTTGTTAAATCACACATACATATATATGTATTTTATATACATTTCTCCTTATTGATTTCATTATGAAATCATTTTTATTTCACTTTTGTTCCGGTGCAAAGAAATTCTGAGAATTTTTAGAAATCTTTTTATCCTTCTATTTTTTTTTAAATTCCCCTTCTTTTGTAACTCCATTCTAAATAAATATGATTGTATATACCTTCTACCATTCTCTCTCTTTTTGTCCCTTATTTCCTGTGTGTATCCTCAAACTGGTTGCCTGTGTTGCTATTAAAACGCAATTTTAATTTTGTTTCAACATTAAGCACATGTCATGGAGCGAAATGTAAAGGGATGTGGCCGATGGGGCAAGTTAATACGCATCATACATACATTACATATTCTTACATATGAACAAACATATGTATATTATGTACATATATGAAAATATGTATGTATGTATGGGATTTTAGGTGGCCTTGACTCCTTTTGTTGTGCAACAAGGTTGATGGAAGCTGAAAAAAAAAAAATAAAATGAAGAACCCCTTCAACCCGCCCTGCCCCAACAGTAGCAACATGCCACATTTTTCACAGCACAAAAAGTTGATGGGGAAGTTTTAGCCAAGACAACAGCAACAACAACAAATATGTTGTTGTAACGCAAAAATATTTAAGTCCCTGTGTGTAAGAAAAGAATTTTGACGCGTGCCAAGCAAAACCAAAAAAATGAAAACAAAAATATAAAATAAATTTTCAGCCAAAAACACGAACATTATAAACTAATTAAGACAAATAACTTCATTCTGTAAAATGAGATGGTAAAGGAAGATGTAAGCAATGGAAAAGGGGAATGGAGATAAGGGGGAAGCCTCCAAGTCTGGAAACATGTGACAAGATAAAGAAGTAACAGAACTAATTACTTAACAACCTTTCGAAATGTAATTAAATTTACACATTGCCACATACTTGCAGATATACCGTATATACATATATATATATATATATATATTTATACATACATATATATAGACGATGGCCAAAAACAAAACTAAAAGCAACAACTGAATTCTTAAGAAAGCCCCAAAAAGGCAACGAATGAATAATGCATTGACATATTGGAATGAGTGAGCAGATAAGCTCTCTATTGCTATCCTTCTCATTCTTATATTTTCTTTTTCACTCTTTGTCCGACCTTGACAATCAATTTGTATCTTCTATTTTCTTCGGAAAGCTATAAAAGTTAACACCAGACAAAAGATGTTATTAAGGCAAAGACCTTAAGTTACCCTAGATAAAGATATATACATTATAAGATATTAATTTAGAAGAATTTCTTTTAAAAATAATAACCAACTAGTAAATATTGTTACTTAAATGGAAAGTTAATGTTCAAGGATAATAATTAGAAAGCAGATTAAAAATTATAAAAAAAAATGCCTAAAATAACCCGCCTGTTTTACCCTTTATTCGTTTTAACTAAAGGGTATTCACACGAATCGGTAATGGGATGAAAACCGTTGATGGATAATGATTGATATTAAGTTACACCAAAGAAAATGTAAAGGTTTCCCTTTAGCAGAAAATGCAATTGCTTGTAATACACAAAATAAAGGTGTTGTTGAAAACGAAAAAAATAAAAAACTAAACTTAAACTTTAGTAAGTACTTGCCATAGGTTAAAGATTACATTTAGGTCATTGATCCATATATAAAGAAAAACCAAAAAAAAAAAAAAAAAAGAAAAGAAACAACAAAACTAACGATATAGTATCATCAATCATGCGAGTGATCTGATTTGGTCACCCGCATCAACAAAAAGGCGGATTTACAAGACAAGATATACATACATACATACGTATCGTATTGAATACAGAATCCGCACCCGCATCCGCATCCGTATTTTCTCTGGTGGCAGAGCCAAGTGAATGGGGCTGCAACCTAATGTATAATTAAACAGCTCCCTGTCTGACTTGGTGGATAACCGAATCCTCCACAGCAGCAGCCACGAAATGAAAGAGGAAAAACACAACAGAAAAATAAAAAATAAACAAAAAATGAAAGAAAAAAAAAGGAGAGAGAGAGATAAAAAAAAAATTGGGCGACAGAATCTACAGACAGTGCTTGGGCAATTCTCTTGTGTGTGTGTGTATATTTTCATCCTTCTCTCTCTCTCTCTCTCTCTCTCTCTCTCCTTGTTTGTTGATTTTGTTGTGCTGTCAGCACGTTTGCCGATGACTGCGACTGCGATGTTGACGCTGACTGCACTTATCAGCAACGCCAACAGAGACGCCGCGACGCGTAAATATGCCGCGCAAATATGGCGGAAGGAAGCAGATTAACACGGCAGCCAGATACCAATAGCTACAACAACAAAAACAACAACACCAATAACAACTACATAAATTCATGAAGGAGTCGGCAATCATCGCTATTACCTTTCTCCTATCCCCCCACTATCTTTGTTCTCTATCCAATGTCCCTTTCCACATCACTCTTCCCTCTACCTGGTAGCTGCCTGAATTTACCGTTTTCTTCGTTTAAATGTTGTATATATTTTTGTCATTGATTTCAGTTTATCTCTTGTTCTCGTCCTCTCTCTTTCTTTCTCTCCATCTATGTGTCTTACACCCTGTTTTATAAAGGGTATTCCAATGCCATTTTTTCCTTTTTTAATTTCAAATTCGATGATTTTTCCTTTTCAAAAGAAAAATTTATAATACTTCCTCTTTCAAGTTAACATTCTCATTATACAAATTAGACTAATTATAATTATTATTTAATAACTATTTAATTTACTTCCTTTTCCACAAACTCTGAGAAAGCTAAAACCATTTTCATTTGTACTTTTCGATAACATATTCTTATCCAATCGGCTTAATAATTACTTAAATTTTATTAAGAAAAGTAAACAATTCGTAAACTTATATAAAAATCATATATGTACATATATATAATCTCCTGTTAAATCGACTATATTATGAAATTAGATAAAGACTTTTTGTCAAAGAATTTATATGGAAATTAAATTAAGATAAATAAAAAAAAAAAATGCAATTTTAAATTAAATATTTGGGTTTAATTTCAAAGGTAATGAATTATGATTCTCTATTTGCTAAAAGGTATATATCAACATGGTCTCATTCAAGGTATATCAACGTCGAATCACTCTTTTTCAGTACCTGCATCTGCGTGTGTGAGTGTGCGTTTGTGTATAATTGTAGGTGTGTGTGTGTGTGTGCAATTTAAACGTCGACCGACTTTTCAGAGAGACAGAGGGAAAAAAAAGGTAAATTTCATTTCATTTAATTGCCGCCCGCAATTTAATTCCAACTCATTTCCAATCACGCACACCAACTTTGGTGTAAGTCACGCTGAGATGGAGGCACACACGCAACTGCAACTTATATGTGTGTGTGTGTGTGTCTGTGTCTGTGTCTCTTTCATTTTTTTTTTATGGAAGTGTGTATATGTATGTGTGTTGCCAGTGGCTCAGCCAGCGGATCCATTTGGAGCTTGGTACGCATTTTAATTGGGTTTACTCGAAAGATAAAGGACAATCAACTATTTACAGAATACATACAAACTCGTACTATATGAATTGATTCAGTTTTATATATTATTTTCGATTATATACCATAAAGAATTTATTCAAAAATGGATGCAACAAAATGTATAACTGTAAAATGTATATATTGTATGCTATAAATGTTTTTAAAACAGAATGCCAATTCCGTTATGCAACCAAATTTGTGATAATTTAACATTTCACAGTAGTTCCCAAATGGTTTCATTCTGCTTTGTCTCTCTCTCTCTCTCTCTCTCTCACTCTTTCTCTGTCCTTTTCTACATTCATTTTATCATTCCATCATTTAAACAATTTCATTGCAAAATTGAAAATTGGCCCTGTGGCCGTTCGCGTAGCTCATTATTTTGCATTAAATTTTTCGCCGCCATTCATTGTCATTCATTCAGCGGGCATTGTATTGTTGGCCATAACCAACAAGAATATAATTTGCAAAGACTACCCAAAAGTGAATCCCTCAATCCCAAAACCAAAAATCCAACCCATCATCAATTGCAAATGCAATATGTAAAATAAGAATGAAAATCGTCCAGCATCAGATACATACATACATACATATATATATAAAATCTGAATCACAATCAGAATCTGTATCCAAATCAAAGCGTGTTGAAGGCGAATCAATGCGTTTGTAATGAGCGTTGACCGCAGACTGAAAACAAATTGAATGCATTGGCAGTCACGCACACTAATACAATGCTACACACACACACATATATGCGGCCACACGAACATGAACACTTACTCACTTACACACACACACACACTGAAATAAAAGGGAGAAAAAAAAAAAATTTATCACCATTGAGTGCTTAAAAGGGAAAATTAAACAATTTTCTATGGCTTGATTGTCGTTGTGATTCGTTTCGGTGATTAATACCAACCACTTATTACCCATTAAAATTGATATTATATGAAATGATAGGTTGTCTTGACTGCCACTTATCTGTGCTAGTTAAATATTAAACTTAAATGCATTTTAACTAGCTGGAAAATAGAAACGTTTATAAACTCCAACAAGTGGTAATAGTAGAATTTTGTTAATAGAATGACCCGGTGGCCTCATTCATGTTGGGAATCCCATTGATAGACTATGAAAAGACAAAAATAGAAAATGAAAAGAAGACAAAACCCATTAACCAAGCCTTCCATAGAATCCCATTTTGACCATTTCTTGGAAAATTTCTTCTTTTTCATCGACATTTTTTTTAATGATTTTTAACAATTATTTTATCTATACCTTAAATAAAAATTTCTGTTAATCATGACATTATTAATTAAGAGCCAATTTGTTTGTAAATAAATTTATTGGTCTCCTTTTTTGTTGCCAGTTCTATACATTTCTGAATTCTTAAGGGAAATTGTTTTCCAAGAAAACTCTTTCTCTACAAATACAAAAGAGAGAAAATGAAAATCAAATGATTTACTTGTTGAATGCTTAATTACATTTTTTTAAGAATATTTTTTAAGTATCAAAGCATTTGAAAAGAAATATCGTAAAATATTATAAATTTACGAAATTTGTTTTTTTTTTTAAGAAATCTGAAAGTCAATGAAAAATATGTATATCAATGTATATATAGATTCAAAAGATATAATTTTTTAATGGTTATAAATCATAATTTGCACAATTTATATGCATAATGATAATCAGTATTATAAACTAAGTTTCCAAATAGTCAGTGAGATTCTTTATTCTAGATTTACCATTGATGGTTTCATGAATGCAAATTTTTTAAACTCCATTCATAATGCAAAGTTGAGTTTAACTTTTAATACTTCTTTTCATTCTAATATTTAACATTTTATCTTTTTTCATTTGCATTCGCATTTACATTTACATGGACAGGAGAGTCTATATAGGGTCCCATTAACTTGACGGACAAAAAGCCACCCGTTTTAACAGTTAGCCCCACACCCCCTTTTAACCCATTCCCACGCCCATTACATTGTTGTTAACGCCATAAATATGCAAACATGCAGATGTCACAAAGACTGAAACAGAGAGAAGAAGAAAAACTAAAGAGAAGAAAATAAATTAAAAAAAAAACAAAATAGAAAAGTAGAAAAAGTAATAGGAAGCCAAAGGAGATGGAATTAAGGGGAAGGGAGGTGGGGGCGTTGACAGTGAGTACCACTCCTGCACTGGCACATAACTAGCGTTTAGCATTAATAAAAATTTGTTGTCCACTGTAGCAGTTGCAGGTGAGGCACACACACACAGAAAAAAATGTGGAGGGTGAGGATGGTAGCGAAAAACTTGTCTCACATTAAATGTAATTAAAATCAGTTGCAGATTCCAAGCGGGTTAGAGGGGTCGAAGGGGTATTTATATGGCAGCGTCAGGGGGCCAGATTGGGGGTTACTGCTAACGACGCCCGCGAAATTAAGTGAAAATGTTTGTTGAACGGGGGCAAAAAAAGAAATCCACTGCATAAGTTCAGGCGGACAAAGAGAAGAAGACAAAAAAAAAAAAATGAAATTAAGAAAGTAATGAAAATGGTCGCTTCAAAGTATGCTACACACTGTTACATTTTTTCCTCTCTTCAACGTCTCTTTCCCTCCAACTCGGTGTCTTTCTCTGTTACTTCTTTGGCATCTGACATATGCAAATAGGTGCTCTTTTCCACGTTTCTTACAGTCTCTTCGACTACTGCATTTAGAATTTAATTAAATATGTTGCTCGGCTGGGTCTGTGTCCAGGTCTTTACCGTTTTGTGTTTAATCGCCTAACCGCAATGGCAACAAGTGTTCCACCGCCCAGACACAACCCCACACAGAACCCTCTTCAAGACGCTTCGCGCCTTCCTCTTGAACCATAGCTTCCTACGGGAAATTACAAGCCAAAACGTGAATAATTAAGCGGCCAAGAACATTTCCTCAATGCTGGACCCACAGCCAGGTAGCGACTAAAAAAAACACCACAACAACAATGAGAACCAACAAAAAAAAAAAGCATAGAAGAGGAAAAAAAGGTAGCCAAAGGAGACGACCGCCCACTAATGCGTTGATAATTATAAAACGATGGCAATGAAACAGAAAAGAAAAAAAGGAAAAAAGAAGTACAAACGAATTGCCCTGAAAACAAAAAGAAATCAGAGAATAATTTTTTGGGGCATCGACTTTAAGATACTCTGGCATAATTTACAAAAATCCGATTAAAATCTTTTTTTTACTATCCTCTGGTCACCTATACTTATATACATACAATTATCTAAACAAAATAGCGACCTCTAGCGACAGTAACTGTAATTTTACATTTTTCTAAATTTAATTTTAATGCAATATTAAAATTAAATTGTTAATTTTTGAGTGTACAATAAGGAGTATAAAATAAGGGCGTTTCAAATAAATGAATATATATAAATAAATATAGTCTTGATAAAATCGCCAACTACTTACATGTCGGATATACCTCGTTGATCCGAGAATGTTGCGAGAAGTGGTGAGATTAAAAACATATATAAAACTATTTAAACTTATTTTCTAAAATCCAATTTTAAACTTCCAAGAATACCTTTACTTTTTCTAGGGAAGCCAGACACACAAAAAAAAAAAAAAAATTAAATAAAATAAAATAATGGAAAAAAAAGAATAAGGGAAACCGGGAGAAAATTGAAAGTAAAAATAAACACAAATGCGTCGATTGTTTCACCGGGTGTTTATGTCTGGGTGTGTGGGTATATGTGTGGGTGTAAGTGTGTGCTGCGGATCCCAGGACGAGAATTGTAAATATTTTATTAGTTGAATTACGGCAAACGCTACGAGGCCCCAGAGCCAAAGCTGCCAAAGGCCTCAAACATCACGCACGAATCCTTCCTTCTATTCATCCCAAAAAAAAGAGGAAGAAAATACAACAAAGACACAGAAAAAAAAAACAAACAAAACAAATAACGACAACAACAACAGAAATTATAATATATATGTGTTTTATATATGCGTTGCATGTCTACAATGTATACAATTTTGTCTGCCTCATGTTCTTCAAGAATTTTGGTCAAAAATTAATTAAACTTTATTGATTTTCATTGCATTCATCAAAATAGTTAATTAATAATTCAAGTAAAACAAAAATACATATAACTAGTTAACATAAATTTGAAAGTCCATTAATTGGAAATGTTTCCAACATATTCTTCTGTTGTTAAAATATTTGGAAATAAATTTGAAAGGATGCACTGCTGCAATGCAAATCAATTTATGAAGTAAGATAAGATCTAATTTGTAGATTAGAAAATATCCTATAATAGTCAATAAACTAGAATTTATCAACTTTGATTTTGGTCTGACTCAGAAGCACCTGTCAAGGTGAGGGAATCGAATCACATTAAGTTAAACTTTCTTTGTGCCCTTTGATTGACTTGTAATCCCCAAAGGATTTCAATCGTAAAAGAGTCCGTTATATTAACAATTTCTCTTTATTCTTTTTGCTGCCATAAATGATAAAAAGAAAACTAATAAGAAAACATTCCCTACATCTCTTAGTTATCTTTATATCCTTATTCTAAACAATGGGAATAAAAATAAATAAAACTGCAATTAGTAAGAAAGATGAGTGAAAAGTAAATATACGTTAAGACAAGGCAAAATCTACAATACCATTTTTACCAAGTTACAAACATTTGAGGGTTAACTGACTGACTGTTATATGTATATACATATATATGTAACTATATATACATATATACCATGGCACACCGATTTATCTGCTGGCATTCATTCATATTGCATTCGCTGGCATTATAATCCTCATTCTCGTTGAAAGTCTCTTGACATTTATGATGAACGATTTGCCACGCCATTGCAAATTAAAGCAACAAAACTACATGCAACAGCGGCAACAACAATAAATGCAACATGAAAACCGGAACACATTCTATCAAAATGGAAGGGGAGAAATGGTAAAGGAGACCAAAATCGAATAAACCACTCGACAATCATCATCGGCATTGGGTAAAACCATGGCAAAAGGCGTAATGGAATAGCTTGGCATATGCCACGCCCTTTTTGCCTTTTGCCATTCTCCATTTGTTTTTATGCACAATATTTTTATATACATATATATATATATATATATATATACATATGTATGTATATATATCGATGTGGCTGTGGCAAATGCATCATCATCCACGTACCAGAACAAAAGCGCAAATAAAATTTTTTGTATCTCGAAAACATGAAAGAGTGAGAGAGCCAGTGGTTGAGGGGAAGTGAAAGGATACCATATAAAGTCCAGAGACAATTTACTTTTCATTTCTGAATAGCTGTGAGAATTGAAGGGAGTAGATGAAGTAGAAAGGGAAAGGGAGAAAGTAAAAATACATTCTATAGATGAATATATGAATAGATTTTAGTTTCGTTTAGTTTCATTTAAGAAATGTTTTCTTTATCTTCTCTTCCCTCTTTTTTTTTTTTTTTTGTCGAATATTTAATAGATTTATCGATATAGAACAATTTCATTTTAATCGATACTTTTCATCTGTGCTAATTTGAGATACTTTTCGTCGTTTAGTTTGAGAGATACAATTAGGATACATTTAAGTTTTATATTTCGTTTAATAAAAATATGTAACTGTAATTTCACCACACTTCTTGCAAAATTAATGTGAAAATTGTTTTTTTATTTCAACTCTTTTTTAAATATTCCTTTCTGCGCTTTCCATTTTTCTATTCATTTATTCATGCCGTTTATATCAATCTTCTTTGGGGTTGTCGTCTTTGGCCGCCTTTTGGTCAACCGCAAGCCATGCAAGAGACTAATTGCTTCATGGCCACAGTGTGACCAGAAATTACAACATTGCCATGAATGTGAGATGAAAGTAGCTGGAAGGATAGCAGGCATATATGTATTCCCACTAACCTTAAACCACTGACGAATAACCGTCTAACCAGAAAATGTCTTTGATTTACATTAAGCCAAATCGCGAGTCAGTACAAAAATTTGACCTTGAGAGTGAGAGAAAGAGAAAGAGAGCTAATTTGAGTTGTGAAGGCCATAAGCACTGGCCATTATAAATGACTTCAGTCACTTTCTGAGCCCTCTTTTCATTCCTAAACAAACAAAATGTTCGCACATAATTAAGTGATTTCCAGTATAAGGAACTGCCAACAGCTGTTACCCTAAACAGAGAATCTATCCATGTTTTCTCCACTCTCTCTCTCTCTCTCTCTCTCTCTCTCTCTTTCTAACTCTCTTTCTCATTTTTCCACTACTCTACTGCCATTTTCTTTCATTGCTTTCTCACTTCATATTAAAACATGGCTTACTCAAAATGACCACCAAATATGAACTGGTCAAAGCTGCTGCTACTGCTGCTCCTCCTCTTGGGCATGACTAGCCAATTTGATTCCCTCAAAAACTCTACACACACACACACACACATTACCTACTCACCCACTAACCCACTTATGTGTATTTATCCAAAGACGAAACAAAAGTAAAGTAAAGTAATGAAATCATCATGTTCATTTGATCAGAATGAATTCTTATTTCAGTTAGTTGACTGTAATTGATGGCCTAATCCAGATATGAAATGACCAGTTAAACAAATCAAAATTGCCCCATTAAGATTAGACATTATTTCTATATATTATACAGTAGAAAATTATACAAATATGTATATAAGTATATATATTCTTGATCAGCATCCATAACTACAAATACAATAACAATAACTACAAAATTTTTTTAACATAAAGTAATTACTTTAATTGAAATTTAAAATTTTTTACAAATTAATTTAATATATTTTCTTGATATAGGATATTATCAAGTGGATGCCCCAATCTTTATTTCATTCATAAGTTGAATAAACTTTTCATCTTTTCTTTTTCACTTTCTACTTTTTACTTTTCATTCATTTTGTTTTCTTTTTTAATAATATTCAAATCAAATGCAAACAATGGGTGACAAAGACAGAAAGTCACTCACTTTTCACAGAATTTTCTTTATACTATTTGGATTAAATATAGCCCATAGTTTATTTTTTTTTCTTTCTTCTTTTACTCAACTGTTTGCATTAATTTGATTCCCTTTTGACTTTACTTTAACCTAAACCTCTGCCTACTTTTTATCTAGCTTCCGCATTTTATATTGTAATATCCGGCCGACATTTTTGGTTGAGTTTTTCTGGCCAAAGCAGCAGCAATGGAGTGTGGCAGGAGGGAAGGAGGGGAAATATGATGAGAGTATTCCTCTTTTGGCCTCAAGTTGACCTTCTCTCTCAGTCTTGGGGTTTTTATGCAGTGCTTTGTTTGCATTTTCCAACTCATTAAGAATAATTCGCTATACACTCTTTTATTCTCACTACCTCTATCATCTCACTCCCCCCCTCTCTATATCATTCTCTATTCCCTATTTTTTTTCTTTTTGCATAGAGAAGAGAGGGTGAGCGAGAAAATAAATATTTATGTACTTTTCTGTTTTTGCCTTTGAAAAAGGTGCTCGTGTGGAAATTAAACACACGCAGACTTCTCAGCCAGGTGAAATCTGGCCAAAAAACAACAACAACAAGTTATTTATGTGGCTGGGCATCAGGGCTTAAATAAATTACCACAAAAATACAACAACTACAACCATAAAAAAAAGAAACCTACAGGCCAGTCCCAACTTTAGTCCTGCCAATATTTTGTATACACTTACATGAATTTATTTTCAATTAATATTCAATTTATAATAGAAATTATTATAATGGAATATAACAATTCTGTTGAGTCGATCACTCCAATAGAGGAATTCATCAAATTTTCTCGACCAAAAAATTAAAGTATTGATTCTAAAATTATAGTCGAACGATTTTGAACTAATTTTATAGCAGAATTCTTTTCAAGTTACTAAAACTTATGAATATTAAAAGTTTTTAATCAATAGTTAAAGAAACAAACAAAATTTATCTACCGAAAAATAAGCATTTTAACTGATCGTATCCATGAAATTTTAATGATCTTAACCGATTTTAATGACAAAATGGTTAATAAATTGTAAAAAACTGCAAACTACATTGTAAAGTAAATAATCTTTAAAACTTATTAACCGATCACATCTATAATTGCTATATCATATAGTCCAAAATTTGCGCAAAATTTAAAAAAATTAAATTCATTAAGAATTACTTGAAAAACGACACTGAAACATTTGTTAATCTAATGGAAACCAATATATTTTATATAGTAAAGAATACATATATTCTTCTATAAAAAGCTAAAGCTAATAAATCCATTTTTTTAGGGTATCAACCAAAAAAAAAAAAAAAACAAATAGAAAAAGGAAAACAAAACGAAAAACTGAAAAACTGAGGTTGAGTTAATTAATCATCACATGAAAAATCACTGTATCAGTGGTCAGATGCAGATGCTGAAGTTGAAGTGGAAACAGAGGGAATACGTTACAGGAATAGGCATAGGGACAGACATAGAAAGAGCGAAAGAGAGAGAGAGAGAGAGATGTTTGGCAAGAGGAAAAGATTGGCCAAACTGAGACCCATAAATAAAGTGACAACACGCACTAAACAAAACGTGTGCAAAAAGACAGACTACAGGATAAGAGCTGGCCAAAAGAGACAGAGAGAGAGAGAGAGCGAGAGTTGGCTCTAAACGAAAATTACGCACAAGTTTGTTCAACAAGCCAACAAACAAGCATGACAAAAAAAAAAAAAACAGAAACAAAAAACAACAAGACACAAAGACAGCGACAGCGACAGACAAAATGTGACATGTTGTGTGTAAAACAAACAAGAAGGCGTCTGGTGACTGGTGACTGGTGACTGGTCACTGTCCATTCACTAAGTATGCGCAAGTAAGCGATATGGTATGAAGAATGGCGGGCCAAGACACTGCAAATGTCAACGAAGACAGGCCAAATGGAATAGATAAAGTACCAGGCAAAAAGAGTGGACAACAGTGGTATAAATAGTTCATAAAACAGTACATTTATTTAATAAAAAAAAAAGGAAAGTTTAAATGTTAACCAAATTAAAAGTCTTTAAAAATTAATGTTAATGCCACTTTAGTTATAGTAAGCAATTCAAGTTCAAAATCAATTAAATATAATGCTAAAAAAACGTAAAAAAAAATTTGAATAGGCCTCAGATATTGTTTATAACAATAGTTCATTCAACTTGACATCGATTTTGTAAGCCTTCATGGATATAGTTTGTTCCACAGTAACCGTCGTTTCTGTCTCGACGAAGTAAAATCCATTCCCACCATTCCCCCCATTGTGATGGCTGACGGAAGTCCGTTAGCGTGGTAACAGAGAACAACACACACAGACACACACACACACACACATACATAGAGAATGTTAATGCTATGTGTGAGTAAGCGAATGCTAAAGTCTCTTCTTTTTTTTTTTTTTTTTTGGTTGCTGGACAAAAATAAATAATCATAAAATAGAAATAAAATGACAAATTATTTCCGTTTCCGTACAACTGAAATGCTAAAAAGCAGTAGAAGAAGGGTGTGTTGTTCACATAGTTGTGACTACTGTTGCCACAACATGTCGAAATATAGTGAGTACTCAAATAAAGATGATGACGAGAGGGATAGCATAGCAGGATAGTCCACATTGCCCCTTCATGATACTTAATGAACATTTTGTAAGCACAGTGCGAGATTAAAAAGTCTGTTCATAGATTTCGATTGAAAATAAATTCATGATTTGTATTTTAGACATTTGGTTACTAGCAAACAAAGTTCATGGGGTCAACAGTAGCGTATCTATATCATGACTTATGACTTTTCTATTGAATAAAAATTAATTCTTATGTTAAGTAAAATTGTGAATAAAATAAATTTTTCTTTTTTTTTTTGCTAATGAAAACAATAAAATAATTTGAATTATGCCCGAAGCCCTTACCCTTTAAGTTATTTGAATCCGGTCCTGCATCCCAGCTATATGAAGTGCTCTACGAACTGAACGTTACAAAATTATGGGCGCCATTTTAATGAAATGAAATGCATAACGGTAAATAAGCAAATAGCACGCAAAGTGGCCCTCAGGTGTGGGCGTAAAGGCAGAAATAGGTAAAAAGGGAATGGGGGTAGGAAATTGTATTATTTCTCCATCCAACCGAAAAACTTTGCGTGAGTTTGCGTGAGTGAAGGTAAAAAAGGGAGAATCAAAATGCTAAAGATTATGCCTGTAATTGAAACCTTGAGTTGAGTTGATATTTCCACTGAAAAGTTCAATCAATGAACGCACTTTAACGCAAATCAATATATGGTATATATAGTCCAAAGAATGTGAATAAAAATTTATTAATTTAATAACGGATTTTCAGTCATGGAGACAAAATGATAATTAAGCCAACTAAATAAATGACTAAGTAATAATTCCTTTGGGAAGTCTCTCAAATCAACATAGTCTAATTTATTCCATAGTCTTTGTATGATTTCTTTTTTTTTTTGAAGAAAACGTATATGTATGTTGGAAATGTAGGCTCAGTTAATAGTTAAATAATTTAAATAATAATGAAATAATTTAATGGTAATTTCAACTACTCTTAATTGAGAAATTCAAATTACTTTTGATGGAACGCTCCCTGTCAACATGACGTCGACTTCATTTCCCCTGTGAGGTGTAGGCGTTAACACACTCTTAGCCACTCCCCGTGGCATCATTTTGATTATAATTTGTTGGTTTTTTGTAGTTTATTTTTTTTTTTTTTTTTTTTTTGGCAAAAGTTAGCCCCGAAACCTTAAAAACCCACAATATCGTTCGTGCCAGTCAGAAATTAAGCAAATAAACTTGTCAACACATTCAACATCATTATCGACTAAGACCAAAAGACCCTGGACATTTTGGCATTATTCCACTTACCCGTTTTGGCTGAGTTCAATAGCCTGCAAAGAGAGTGAGAGAGAGAGACAGACAGAGATAGTGAGCGAATAATGTAAGAATGAAAGAAGAGTATTAAGATAAATATATATAGATTACCACAAGGCAATGGCATGGCTCATACAATAATAAGAACAACAATAACATAAACACCCAACCACCCACACGAAAGAGAGACAGAGAGAGAGAGGGGGAGTGGGAGAGAGAGGTAGATGGTAACCGAGATCCCAAATCAAACTCAAATGTCTTTGGAGGCAGCAACGAAATATTCATATGCTGCTTATTTGTGGTTTCATTTACAGTGCCCCAAGCTGGGGCTAAGGGCTTAGGTCCAGCAATCAGCAAAACAAAAAAATAAACAAAAAGGAAAAGGGGTTGCGTTTAAATTTAGGTTTAAGGGTGCCCCAAGGCAAGAATTTTATAAGCTCTCTATCTCTCCCTCATTCTTACCATCTACTTGTCTCTGAAAATAAATCATGAAATTTTATAGTTTTACAAGCAGTTGGACATTTTATATCAAGCATATAATAGTATAATCAGGGAAAGCAACAGTGGACATAAATTTTATATCCTTCAATCGGTGAATGAATAAAGGAGATGAGGGATTAGTTGGCTGTTTGGCCGAGTGGGCGAAAAAGAACCAAACAATTTGTACAAATATTGTTGTTTGCATATCGAACCCTTCTTGTCGTCATCATCATTATCATGATTATCATCATGATGATGATGGCGTTTCGTTGTTGTTCACACAATAAGCAAGACGAGAGCAAACAAATTTATGACCATCATAACAGCTAACAGCCAACGGCCAACAACGGCCAATTCAGGGCCAAAAACCGGGCGCAGAACCAACATTCGACAACAAACAAACACCGAGGCCAAAATGCTGTATATATATGTATATATATATATCTGTGTGTGTGTGTGTGTGTGTGTGTGTGTGTGTGTATAGTATAACTACATAATAATCATAATAATAAATAGCAATAAAAAAAAAAAAAATGTTACAAAGGAAATTAAATTTCGGTATCCGCGAAGAATTTCAAAAAAAAAAAAAAAAAAAAAATGAAAAAACTGCACACAGGAAACGATGAAACGGACGGATGGACGGATGTGCCGCCACAGCGGCTGTTCAGAAAACACTTTGTGGCTGCCACGTTTGCCTTAAACTCCTACTGTTATGCCACCATTCCACTTCACTCCCCTACCTAAGGGTAGAGTAGTTCATCCATCAAATTGCCCATAAGCTATTTAACTGAGTTATTAAAGTTCAGGTCGCGGATACTGGAGAATTGCAATAGCGTAGAACCACTGTTTAAGGGCCAACGATAATTTGATGCTATGGCCTAGGTTCCACTTTGTGGACGGAAGATGGCAATATTAATGTTAATTAATGTTAAATACTTTTCACTCGTTGTAAAGAAAATCATTTGCTGTTTTTCCGCTGTTGCTAACCAAAGTGGGTCAACCAGCTATAGACATTGCGTTTATTTCCTCTCTCTCTCACTCCCACTCTCTCTGTCTCGCTCTCTCTGTAGTTATCTCTTTTTCTATTTCTTTCGCCACTCCATTTCTCGGTGTTTGTCACTGGGCGTGTCTTAGAATGTCTTTGCAGACATGATGCCTTCGATATTGTCCATCATCATCATTATCAACAACATCATTAATAATTTGAAATTAGTTGAAATTGAGGTCATCACGTTGGGCGCCAAAAGCATAAATGGCAATGGTAGTCATCTTGACTTGTTGGGCTAATAAGCGAGACTCGTTGTCTGTCTACCAGTGTTTATTTTCTATTTCACTTGGCAATCGATTTAGTAGTACCCACGTTGGGCCCCCAATCACATAATTTTTTTCTTTTGTTTTTTTTTTTTTTATATTCAGTCAATCTTTGGGTCAATTATGGTCTTCCTTTATACAAATAATGTTTTCTAACCCAACCAAGTCAACTTTTTACACCCTGTTAGCATACCCTCCCACCCCACCACATTCATATCCGATTCCCATTCCGTTTACCCCAACCCGAGAAGCTCACCTTAGAAGGTCCTTACCCTTCTTTCTCTCTCTCTCTCTCCTCCTCGTCTCTTTTTTCATGCCATCACTAACCAGTTGCCGTGCCTTAAGGACTGGCAAACAAACGATTCACACATTAAACGAGCTGACAATGCGGCATACATAAAAAGCCTTTGTTCCACTCTACTCCACATTGCTTTTTCTCTCTCCCTCTCTACCTTTCCCTTTTTTCTCTCTTCTCCTCTCTGTCTGTGGGTGTGTTGCTTACGCCCATCGTTCATTCACAAAATTGGGGCGTGGCCATATGACGTGTGACAAATTTTTGCGGTTGGACAAAGCCTGAAAGCATGGAGCATGGAACATGGAGAATTGAAGGATGAGAATACATTTCTACTGGGGCAGGGGCAAGCAGAAGCGGTCAAATGTGTTGCACGTCTACTCGTCTATGGCCGGAAAATTGTTCAACATATCCGGGAGCGATGAGGTTGGCTGGCTATTGTGTGTTTGTGGTGGCCAGAATGATCCAGATCCAGGGAACAGCTAACAGGCAGCAGGCACCAGTCGACTTTCATTCCATATTCGAGCTGCCGTTGCCCGTTTTACTTGCAGTTAAATAGGGCGGAAAAATAATTGAACCATTATCAGGGAGCCGCAATAGCAATAGCAATAGCAACAGCAACATCAACAGCATGGCAATGTCTATAGAGAAAAGAGGTATTTGAGAGACTTGGGGTGGGGAGGGAGGGGCCGGTAAGTTACACTTTTTGCTATCTGCTCTGTCTACTCCTCACCTTGTCATTACATTAAATGGCTATGTGTGTGTGTGTGTGTGTGTGTGTGTGTGTGTCCTTCTCTTTTGCTAAAATGAATAAATTTCAAACTTGTTTCGCCTTTGGTTTATGCTTATTACAAAAAATATTTAACACCAGCAACAGCCCAAAAATGGGGCGTGCCACAACTGAAGAGTGAGAGAGAGAGAGTAGCTGAGGCAGACGCCCCTAGCAAGAATTGTTGCCTCATTGTAAAAATTTATGTTAATATTTTAAATTTTTATGTTGGCAGCTGAACTGTGGCAACAGCAATATGCTGTTGCTGCCGTTGCTGCGGTTGGACCTCGGCAAGGACCTCGTCCTCACTTGTAAAATGTAATGTAATTTCTACGCTGCCGGCTCTAGGCCAGGCTCTGGACAAACAAGACACACACACACACACACACACACACACACTAGCACACAACCATATTCGCCTGCCCCTTAATAATGCTGCTGTCGTTACCCGCCATCGCTTAACTTGCCCGTTCTGAGTGGGTCAAATCCTTGTTTGTGGCAGGCAGACAGGCCCTTTAAAGAGTGGACCATTTTTTAAAGAGCCACAAACTGCAATGACAGTTAACGCATGTGTGTGTGTGTGTGTGTGTGTGTGTGTGAGTGCATGTCTGTATATGTGTTTGGTGTTGTTTTCTTCTTCTTCCATTTTTTTTTTTATATAAATATTTTATGCCCATTTTTTATGCGCATTTTTCATATGGTAAAAGAAGCAGCAGCCGCCGCAGCTTCATGAGACAGAATAAGGAGCATATGGAGAACGTTGTTTGGCATCATTAATTAAGCTCCAAAATGTTGATGATCATAATCATCATAATGATTATAATGATGGAACACATTCCACCCCCTTACTTCAATCCCCTTTTTCTCTCTCTCTATCTGTGTTGCCACCCCTGGTTTATGTTACAAAATTCAGCGAAGCATAGAGAAAACATTTTCCATGTTTATTTTAAAATTGTAAAATATTTTTGAATTTATATCAGGCAACCAAAAATTGTGTCTAATTAGTACATGAACCCAAAAACCAATGACTCAATCAATCATTTAACTATATAGGATATATATACATATAAGTACATTTAGAGCATTTACTTGATATGATTATTTTGTTGAGGACAATTCTGAGCTACTGAAATGAACGAGCCGCATTTTGTGGCATGTTGTTGCGTTCCGTTGAGCCTCATTAAGCGCACTTTGTCTGCCTCTGTCGCTGCCTCTGTCACGGCTTGTCCATTTAAAGGCGTTTCACTGGCTGCCTTTACCTTCCTCTTACTCTCTTTCTTTCCCTCTCTGTCTCTCTCTCTCTCTCTCTCTCTCTCTCTCACTCTCTTTAGTCCTCAACTTGTTTCCCATAAATTATTTTTAAATGCATACTTATGTGGATTTTTGCCACGCGCTGCTGCTGCGACAACTTCTCATAATTTTTATTTACATGATGCGGTTACGCGACCGGGGCCAAGGGCATTGGGGGCGTGGCAAGCGCATTAAAATGATTTGCAACATGATGGCGAAGAGAGGTACATAGCTGAGAGGAAATGGCGTTTCTCTTAACACAAATGTCGAAAGCCTTAAAGGCCAAAGATGCCTATAGAATTATGGACACTGGGGCAAAAGTGAATGAAAGGGAAGGGAGGGGTCTAAAGTTTAATGCATGCCTCACTGGCCACAACAGCTGTTTATCTCGCTTTGCCATCATTTCTTAGAGATAAGATTACATCAAGAACTAATTCTAATCTTTCAAAAGAATTAATTCATTTTTTGTTGAGACCGAAAATAATTTTTTTTCTTTTTGTAATTTTTAGCTATAAATTAAAATTAAGAAAAATGTTATATAAAAACAAAAAATACTTTTAATAACCAAAATGAAAATTTTCAATATTCAAAATTCTTAAAAGTCAAGCTTAAGTCGTTAACAAAAGTCTTAAATATATATATTTTGATATATTACAAAAAGTCTTTAATCTATTTTAGAAGTAGTTCATTTGACTTTTTAAATAAATTCTTTGAATTAAGATCTGAATAAGCAGGAATATAAGTTTTTTATAACCTGATTGCATTTGAAAAGATAGGATTCAGTTTTTTCATAAATAAGTCATTATTATATCATCAAAAAATGTTTCAAATTTGCTATTTTTGGTTTTAGGTTTCAAGTGTCGATTATTTTTTTGGAATTTCCATGACTTGAAATATTTTAAAAGGTTTTCACCATGTATTACCTTTAAGCATTAAATAATTAAATTAATTTACAATTGAAATTCTTTGATGAAATCTATTAGTCATTAAGCCAATTTTAGACTGATGTAAGCTAAATGCAATTGGCTAACAAGCGGTTGGTGTGGTACTTAAAACCGTTTTGGCATATGTTTTGTCATTATGTTGGGTAACCATAACCGCCTCCACCCCCCCCCCCCCCTTTATCATGTCATGTTAGGGGTATGTAAGCCACATGGGCTGCCATTGTTAATCTGAGTGCTTCTTCTTTGCCATGTTATTTACTCATATAGATATATAGATATATATAAATGTATGTCTATATATATTTATATAAGCATTTCTGTCATTTTCCAACCTTTACCGTTTCAATGGATTTTTAATTGAGTTTTTCCTCAGCCCACGCCAATAGCTAGCTAGCTGTCTCCCTCTCTCTTTCTCTCTCTCTCTCTCTTCCACTCATTCATTCGCTAGCTTTAATGTTGTTTGTTTAATAGGATATGCTTGTGTTAGCTCAAGGGTAGGGTGGGGATGGGATAGGTAGATTTTAATTCGGCGTTTTTTGTTTAAAGTTCAAACACACAGATGCACACACATACACACACACACACACACACACACATACACGGACCAACTCACTCACATAAATGCTGAAAAATTGGCTTAATTATTTATTTTTAAATAGAAAAAGCATTTGCCTTTTACCTCTTTCTCTACCATACATTTATCTATCTGCCTTGCTCACTTTCTCTCTCTTGCTCTCTCTGTCGGTTTATGGTTTTGTGTGTGTCCTTAACCGTTATGATAAACCGTTTGAAATATTCACTTTACTGACCACGCCTCTTACCTACCGCAACCTTATCATACCAATCAGCACACATAAACATCGATTTTCATTCTTCTTTAACCCCTTCTCTCTCTCTCTCTCTCTCTCTCTCTCCCTTCTCTATCTTTCTCTCTCTCTCGCTTTCGCTCTTTTTGGCTACTGTTCGAGTGGTATTTTTTTTATCAATTTGATTTATTTATGTTGCAAAAATGTCTGTATTTCTCTCATTTTCTGTGGCTTTAAAACCAACTTTTAACATTTACCGGGCTAATAAATATACATACACTTTTATATATGTATACATATATATATGTATATACATATATATCTAAATATATAAATATTTTGAGTCTTTTTTAACTATTCTCGACTTAATTATTTAAGCATTTCATCTGTGTGTGTGTCGACTTGCTGACATTTGCTCTGGTTAGACATAAGCCGAAGATTTGAAAAAACTGAAACAATGGAATAACTTTGGCCATGGCGAAGTTCGTATACCCTTTGACAATTATATAAAATTTAACTGAATCATTAGGAAGCATCTAAATTAAATAACTTGAAAAAAAGTTTTTCTAAGCGTTTCTACTAAAACTCAATAAAAACACTTCTGTACATTATTTTTCTACTTATTTTTTATATTAACAAAATCGATTTTCATTTTAATTGCTTTTATAACAACAAAGTTATTGACCTAAGAGTATCATACGGCTGATTATACCTTTTGGAGCTATATGATATAGTCAACCGATGCAGGGTAAGAAGTATTTCAAACTCTGGCCAAACTCTGATTTGTTTTGCTAGGGTATATAAATATTTTCTAAGAGAAATAGTTAAAAATGTATAAAGAACTAACCTACTTAATAAAATGCAAAACTAATACCAAATTTAATCCGATCCCATTTCAAACCAATAGATCTCTGAGATATATTCTAAATGACACTAAAATTAACTTAAATTAATTTACAAAAAAATTTACAAGACAAATGAATAAGTATTTATAGACAAATGAATAAGTATTTATAGACTCATTTAGTTAAGTTAATTGAGCGTTCTTTTCAAAGCATTGTTTTGTGATTCCCAAATCGTTTAATTACCTAAATAATCAACTTGGACATTATAATGGCTAGCACATTAATCAAACGTTTATATATTTATATCAAACAAATATGAAAATATATTTATAAGAAGTTATTTCAAAGTAATTTCTTTACTCAGCAGATAAAAGACTTTCGTTACTAGATTTCTTCATTACAAAATATCCAATTTTGTTTTGTAATCAAAATCAGGCTTATTGCTTTTGAAAGAAGTCAAGGCCGTTTTATATATTTATGTATATGTATATATATATGTATATAAGTGGCAATACTCGTATATCAAAATGTTTACTTGTATATTGTGTATACAGAAATTTTACCCTACTGATTTTGAAGTTTTCTTTTCTTTTTGTTTTTTTGCTTTTTGACTGCCTGTTGGCATTCTTGTAAGCCTTCGCCTATGGCCTTTTGACATTTTAACCCAAAGACGACCACCAAAGCGTCAAGTTAAATAACAACAACAACAACAGCTACAACAACAATAATTTGAATCAAAAAAAAAAAAAAAACGACGCGTCGTTTAATATTAACGCTTTGCTGGCGCTGTAGCAAAACCTTTGTAATGGCAACAGCAACGCCAACGATAACAGTTAACGATAACTTGCAACCAAAGAATAACGGGTATTATGATTGTCCAATACAATTTGCGCCCGTTTAAAATAAACATAGATTTATGTTATCAAAATCAATATATAAAATATTGTATTGTAGATTGATTTAATCTTTTATAATTTAATATTCTTAAAAGATAATTTCTTATTTTTAAAATCATTTGATCTTACAAAACAAATATTTCGATATATCAATTAGGTTTTGATCTATATTCGAAAGTGTAATAAATATAGATTTATTTATTTCTTGATCTTTAGAGTTTCTTAAAGACATTTCTTTTCTTTTTTATAGCAATATTTTTTAGTAAATTTCCATAAATGTGATTATTAAGATACAGATTAATTAGTCTCTTAATTCCTAAAATTTTAGATAATCATTCTTTACTTTCTATGGATTTGTTTGATTTTAATTTTGATCTGTTGGAAAATCATATTAAATGATATTATTATTCTTAGAATTAAATCGATAATAAAGCTTGTTAGCAGAACGTTTATAAATAGCTTTTCCAGCATTTAACCAGATAATCCTTCAATAGTTTCCTTATTGAAAAAAAGAAATATTCAATTGAATTGAACCAATTTTCGTTTATTATAGAATTCTTTAAATATTTAATGGAGTTTTTGATTGAAAAGACATGACATTAACCCTTCAAAGTTGAAGAATAAAAGCAAAAATTTCATTTTGATTGGCAGTGCATTCGATTGGTCGTACTTATTTTATAGATAACCTCAATTTTCTTCTATTTCGTCTCCCTTAGTCTCACTTACTCTTTTCTCTCACTCTTTCTTTTAGTCTCTCTCTCTCTCTCTCTCTCTCTCTCTCTTTATGCACATAATTTAAATTCCATGCCAGTTTCATTTTGGTTAGCGACCAAGTTTTGTTTTACTATGCGACTCACATACAAAATGCGCCATAAACGAAAATGGCTGCCCCGTGACTCTATGTATGAGTGCGTACGTGTGTGTGTGTTTGTGTCTGTGTGTGTGTGTGTGTGCTAGTATGTATGTATGAACTGTGGGTAACTGGAACTTCAATTCAATCAATTACGCGCTAATGCACTTCAAAGTGTAGTCCATTATATAAAACAATAACGTCAACATAATGCAACCGCTGACCGAAACACCGTCAAACAGAGAGGGAAAAAAAACCGTTCTTGTTCAGGACTTTCTACAAATACTACTACATGCACACACACACACATAGACACACACTGTACCTTTAGGTATAGTTTATTTTTGAATAGTTGTTTGTTATTCTTTTGGCCCGCCTTTTAACCCGTATTCTATCGTGTCATGTTTAGATGCCAGATATTTGGTTGCGTGTGCTTCAGCTCAAATGTCAGCTGAGCTAGGAGAAAAGTCCCCCCAGAATGGTGAACGGCAATCAGCTGACTGTTGACTGCTGCCATATAGTTGCCTAACCCTTGTTACCTGTTTGAGCTCGGTGACCTTTAGTGCGTGACACTGTGTTCCTATTCTTATATATTTTTTTTTTCTTTTTTTATTATTTCTTTCTTTTTTTTTTCATGCAAAACCATTGAAAGTCAATTTGAGGCATGTTGACAAACGTTTGTCAACGACCTCGTTGACACCAAGACCATTTTTTTTTATTTTTTTTTTTTGTAACATTTCTCGTATTGAATTACCCAATTAGAGATCATGCTTAACAATCAATGCTTTGGCCTTTCTCTCTCCTTGAACAATTTCTCTATGAAACTTTTTGGTCAATTCGTGCTTTTAAAATACTTCAAATAAAAGATGGAAAGAACTTGAAAGGTTATGTGAATATGGGCAAAGGCAAAAAGGAATGAAAATAAAGCAAAGAAAAGTGAATAACAAAGCACAGTAAAGCAATGAGAATGGTCAAATAGAATAGGGGAGGGGGGAAATAGAATAAAGTTGGCCAAACCGTTGACAGCGTTTGAGCTGAAAGGACTCAACATGACTCAAGTTGACTCAACTTCTTTACGTTTCTTCATTTCGTTTCATTTCGTTTCGTTTCAATTCTTTTGCTTTCTTTTCTTTGCTTGCACAATGGAAGTTGGTCCTATTCCCTTGGCCCCTAACCCCATCTACATATTTGTATGTGTGCGCATGTGTGTGTGTGTGTTATGCCACAGGGATATCAAATTAACACTTGAAACGCAATGGGGCAAGTTGGTGTCGTAGACAGCCTTTAGCTTGTTACAAGCGAATCGAGCGTATGACTGAACAAATGTTTTTTGCTCTCCTCCTCTTTCTCTGCGTTTCGACTGGCACTAATCCCTTCTTTTTTTTTTCTTTTTTTGGGAGCAAAGTGTACAGTGAAAGAGGTGGAGCAGTCGTGGGGGATAAGGGGGGGGGGAGAATCCCAATGTCATCAGTTTGCTTTACAGTGCAAAACAATCTCTTAGATTGGCTTCTTTTTTAGCCACTTGCGTTTCATCTTCCACTTACAGTTTTCATTTTTGTTTCATTTCATTTTTCTCTGTCCCCTGTTTCTGTTTCTGTTTCCGTTTTTGTTCTTTCGTTCATTCGTTTGTTTGTTTCTTTTCACGTTTTTAAAGACATTTTTAACACTTTGCCTTGTCTTGGGGACTAAGATGGGCGTGGCATGTGGGCATATAATTGCCAGAGGGCTTCCTCTGCTTTCATTCAAGCTTCGCGTTCCGTTTGTTCGTTCGTTCATTCGTTTTGTTTGTGCAGCTGCCTGGGCTCGTTGCTTTTATTATTTATTTTTCTTCCACTTGTACGTTTTACTTTTTTTTTTTTTTTTCTTTTTTTGGTGTAAAGTGGAAAGTTTCGGGACCCAGCCCTGGCCTTGTCTCTGAACTCTACACCCACCACAGACCCAACCCAACCCATTCAGTTTGAGTATGTTGACTGAAGCTATTTTATGTGTGATTGTGTTTGTCTTTGCCACAAACAATGGCAACAAAGATGAGCGACAAGCTTATATATTGGCCTGTCCGTGAATTGAGAGAAAATAAAGATGACAACAACTTTAACTGATTCTATATATATACATATATATATATATATATATATTCTATATATACCATATACAAGTCGTGAGTGAGTCACGATGCCATCTCATATGTAGCATATGTCGCGCATTCTATATAGGATATCGCCTACTTATGACCCAGAAGTTTATTTGTCATCAGAGAGAAGTCTGTCTCACATCCTTTATCCCCTCCTGCAGCGATGTCTTGCATTAAAGCCAAAGTCTTATTTTGTGGCCCTTCTTTGTGGCACTTAACGGCGTTCAAACAAGCCATTTAGGCATGACAGTTGGCAAAGAAGAAACAAACAAAAAAAAAATAAAAAAAAAAGTATTGTCCCCTTTACTCCCATTCACTTTTACTTTCATAGCCTGTCTCTTTCCCTCCACCAATATCATCGGCTTAAGTGTCTAGACTTTATTTCAGTGTGACTTTAGTTTGTTTCTGTATATTGTACATCCTCACACCTTGTCAATCAGTGCCTGCCTGACAGGGCAGCATCAATCAAGCATGCCAATAATCAATCAATCAATCAAACCATCTGCTGCTGCTGTTCACCAACTGCAGGCCTTTGCCTTAAAAGAAATGCGTATTGAAAAGGAAATTTCATACTTATATTTTTTGTTTCTTTGCCTTGTCTTTTAATCCAAAATGTCAATTTGATGTTGGTTGTTTGCATGGATTTCCGGTAATCGGGCAAAGGAATGGAATCATCGCTCATCGCAGCTCATTAGCGTTTTTTCTTCTCTTTTTTTTTTTGTCTCTTTTTCAACTGGGAAACTCAGTAATTGCAATATTACATCATATTCCCAATCGATTTCATTGTCATATATTAAAGAAGACATCATCAGGTGATGATATCGAGAAACTTAGCCAACAGAGCGATTCGAACCGACAAATGTCAAGCACATGACAGGAACCAGCCAGTTACTTGCATGGTTAAGAAACAGACGCTTGGATAGATGGCAAAGAAAAAAGGAGGAAAAAAATATACAAAAATAGAAGAAAAAAAGGGGGGAAAAGAAAATAATATCAACAACAACCACTCAAAGCTAAAAACAATGCAACAACGAGAATGACGACAATGACGACGACAACGACCTGACAACCCTGAGGTGCGTCCTGTCTGCTATTGCTTCTGTTTCACTCTCCACTCGTGACTGTCTCACTGTCTGTCTGTCTGTCTGTCTCTCTGTCTATCTGTCTGTCTGTCTGTCTGTCTGTCTGTTTGTTTGTTTGTTTGTCTGTTTGCTTGCGCCATTGAGTTTTCCATTTCATATTCAAGGACAAACACTGTAGAGCATCAGCCATGGTACTCGCCCCACCTAACGCCATGCCACTCAATGTCTCCCTAGAAATTCAGGTTTCTTGCTTTTGGCCCGCGGGGCCAGTGACTTGACTTAAGTCAACTTGGCGACTCTGTCAATTGCGCTATTAAAAATCATTTAATGTCTGACAAATAAGCAGCTGCAGGGCAGCATCTTTGGATAGACCCAAGTCAAGCTCATCACCTGCCACACCTGTAACATCTTCTGCTCCCCCATAGAATAAAGTGAAAGTCCATATTTATAACTGAATGGTTGAGTTTTTTATTTCTTTGGGGTCCCCTCTTTAAATAAATTTTTCCTGTTATAAACTTCTTTTTCTTTTTTTCTTTCTTATTTTTAGCATTTTTGCTTTGTTTTATTAGCGATTCGCTTTGTCGGAATTGCAAATCAACAGTGATAATATTTTTTGTTACGTTTGCAGAATAGAAATATGAAAATTAAAATGGGATTAAAACAAATTTTTTTTTTTTTATTTATTTTAATAACACACATACATACACATGAAAAATATGCACGTATCTTCAGTGCCCTCGCTAAGGACAAGGGACAGAGAAAGAAAAAAAAACGTTAATAAAATATGCAACAAAAAAAAATACAACAAGAAAAAACAGCAAAAATACGATAGAAAGAAGAGAAAGGGAGCGAAAAATGTAAAAGCAAACGAGCTACAATCAAAATACAATGCCAACTGCCCAGCTAGAAATGGTGAGGGGAACAGAATGAGAAAGGGAGGCAGTCAGGGATTGCGCGGCTACACACACACACACACACACACACACACACAGACGCACATACTCTTACGAAGAGATACATGGACAGACTCTGCCACGCTGTTGACTCAGCTGCGTTCCAAGTTAAATTTTCACATTGAAAGACAATGAATTTCTCTACATAAGTATATGGGTGTGTGTATGCGTGTGTGTGTGTGTGTGTGTGTGTGTGTACGTTGCGTTTTCTGTTACAAATTTCAAAACTAATTTCAATGTTTAGTTTACGCCAAGCACAACGGCAACGGGTACGGGAAACGGAAAGGCAGCATCGGTCGCCCTTTGCGCTCATAAGTATGCTATGGAAATTTTGTTAAAAGCAAGAACAAAAAAAAAAAAGAAGAAGCAAACAATTCATCTCTGTCGACTTTAAGTATACTCTTTAAATAGTAAAAATACCTTTTATTGACCCACAATGCTATCGCATAAAGTTTATTTGAATATTTATTTGATATTTATTATTCGATTTTAGCAACATTTAGTTAGCTAATACAAAATAGTTAAAGCATTAAGTATGTGAAATTATTTAAACAGCTCAAAGAACTTGTTTTTCTTTTTCCCAATTACATAAGCGAAAGTGGGCGTGGCAAGAATTTTAAATACTATTGATCGGACTACATTTTAGACGGGTCTCTACAAGTCAAATTTGGTACTTCTTGTTTCCCAGATATCGGTAATCAAATGGACAAACGGACATCTCTCAATCGACTCGACTATTGATACTGATCAAGAATAAGTATATATACTTAACAGGATCAAAAATGGTTTTTACAGTGTGTTATATACATTTAAGCAATTTTAATATACTCTTTTTTTTACCCTCTAGTTGCAGGGTATTAAAACAACAACAAAAGTCTCTCGGAAATACGGTGATGTATTGAAAAGGTAAGGAAAGGGAGGGGAAGACGGGGGGGAGGTGATGGAAACAAAAGGTTGCAAGTAGGATAATGAAGTGTCTGTTATTACTATTTTGTTAGAGCAATACAAACACATGAGATGATGATGTGTGTTGAGGTCGAGGGTTAAGTTAAAGGGATTCAAAATGGAATTCGTAATGGCAATCTCTGTGTGTCTGTGTGTGTGTATGTATATTAGTGTGTGTGTGTAACCTGAAAACTGATGCGCAAAAAGGTACAACCAGATATCATATTAACTTTAAAAATAGTTTTTCAACTGATTAAATTTAACCATCGAAACACCTTCAAACCCAAAAGCGTTAACAATAGTTTATTCTAAAATTGGCTAGAAAAAAAGAAACCGTTAAAAGCAGAGCCGTTTCCAAAGTGATTGTAATGTTATACTAATATTAAACTATTATACTGCTTGCTTAACCAACAATTTATATCCTTTTTTTTACAGTTCCTACACCATCATGCAATGAAAAACGTTTTAAACACTTTCTTAAATACTTTTTGTTGGTACAATTCTCGAAATTAAATTAAATGAAATTATGAAAACTCAGCCATCTGCTGGTTTATTTTTCTATCTATTTAGTTCCTCGTTTTAATAAAATTTTGAATAGATACCGAAACAATTTTGTGCTGCTTATTATTCGACTTTTTATTGCTCTCAAATGTGAACCGTATTGATTGAATCAAATTGTATCGAAGCCAACTAATTCAATTGGCCTTAGTTATTTTTAAGTTTTTTTTTCTATATTTTTTCACCCTCTTTTTCTGTCTCTTGTATTTCCTTTCTCTGTCTGGCTCAACCATTTCGTGTCAATTTGCTTTAAGTAGAAACGCCTTAATATCTAATTCAATCTAACCCAGAAATAGAATATAATTATTGGGAATACGGGCCAGCCGCTCTGGAAAATGTCTACGAATGGGGAATGAGGCTGTGAGCTGTGGAGCTCAAAATGACGCTGATTCAATGGGGTTGAATATTGGAGACTAAATATAGAAAGAAAAAATAAAAAAAAAAAAAAAAACAACAACAAAATAGACTGTTAAATTGCGCTTAAACCGCTTAAACTGTCACAATAGGCACGTAAATGCCAGAAGCTTTCGCTGACCTCTTCTAATGGTCTTCCTTTGGTTTCAATGCCTCTCGCGTTTTCCTCTGCCATAAATATCCTTACGTCACTCGACTACTAATTACACATTATTGGTTATGCCAATGGCTATTGGTAATATATGTATGTATTTAAGTATATACACACATACACATATATATATGGATATATTGAGTTTTTTCCATTAGAAATTTCTTTGAATTTTTTTTAATGTCACTTGTCAACAATTTGTCCTTGTCCAACTATATATTTATAACTTTATATGTATGTATATGTGAGTGTGCATTTGTTGGCATCACATGTGAATATATATATGTATGTATATACATTGCCATTTCGTTGATTGTTTTACATTTTGCATTAGGCTGATCATTTATTTATTTGTTTATTTGTATGCCTCTTTTTTTTCTCTTTTGCCATGCAATTTGAAATAGAAATCATCTGCAGATTTATTTTTTATTTTGTTTTGCATACCCTTATTTCTGTTGATCAAAAAAATTAAAACCTTATTTAATATTTCTCTTTATTTTTAGCTATCTTACTATTTAGATTCCTAATTTATTTTTAGTTAATTATATCATAAATACATATATTCATTTCATAATTAATAGATTTGTATGGCAAATCTTTACCTTTATAGTAATTGAAGGGCATCTAATATTTGTTACAAATTGCAGCCCATTGATATCGGTTCGATTTAATTGGTCACAACAATAGCAAATAATAATAATAATGATAACAATAGCAATAATAATGTTTTGCTAGTTAAATCCTTTCAATTGTGAAATGCAGTTAAATGGCTTGGAAGAAGTGAAAAAAGGGACAAAATTCTTTTCATATTATAAATATATACATATATATATATATACATATATATGTATGTACATATATTTATGTGTGTTAGTATTTTTGTAAATATGTATGTAAAAATTGTTGATGGGAACAAGGTTACACGGTGCTTCTACTTATAAGCATATTTTAATTAAATACCGAGGCCGAGGCTTAACAATTTTCGCACAGCTAAAGCGAAGATGGAATAATGGCGGAGCGAAGGTGACAGAGAAAGAGAGAGAGAGAGAGAGAGAGAGAGAATGAAGAGCAAGTGAGATAGACGAGTATCATATTAATGCAGCTTAATTACGTGACATAATTTAGAAGAGATGCCAAACAGCGACGACAACGACGGCGGCAACAGCAACAGCAACAAAAACGAGCACAACAGGCAACAACAACAATTTGCCATTGTTTACTGGTAACGTTCCCCCATTTTCATCCTACCCATGGCCCGGCATGTTGTTGCTGTTTTGCGGCATTGTTACTTCCTTTTATAGTACTACCTGGAGCTGGAGCTGGAGCCGGGTTCCCTTTTTCCTCTGTTTGAGTTATGGAGTAGCTCTCTCTTTTTCTCTTTCTCTCTCTCTCTCTCTCTGTCACTCTTTTCGTCTGTCTTTCTTTTTTACTGTTCCTATTCCTGTCTCTGTCTCTGTGGCAGTTATGCTAAGCTCTGCAAATGAACATCATAAATAAATGAAATGGGATTGGTGAAATGATAGCATGGTATGTATGCCTATGTGTCAGTGTGTATATGTGTGTGTGTGTGTGTGTGTGTGTGTGTGAGTGTTGAAAGGAGTGGTGTGGGGTATTCGAGGTAGACAACGTTGCACGTGTCAAAAACAGCATCAACGCAGCATGAGAAGAAAAAAAAAAAAGCCCAAAAGAAATCAAAACCGACAATGCTCCCTCAAATGAATAATGATTAAATTATTCGACTTATTTTATACCCAGTATATATATATATATACAATATGTACAAAACTGAACTATAGGAAAAATGATAAAAATTACAATGAAACGAATTGGAATGAGATTTTCTGTCAGCTTAAAGTTGTTGTTGGTGGAATCAATAACAGAGGCTGAATTTATTTAACAGAATTAGGATATTCACGGCGTTGCCACCTAAAATTGAATAAATAATTGCCATATCAACAATAAATCTAATTATAAAATATAATTTGGTTTTCTGTTAATGCTTTAGTTAAAAGATTACCAATATACATACATATTTGAAATCCAAATAAATGAAGTGTGAATAAAGGAAAAACTTTTCAAATGAAAATAAATCATTTGCTACCCTTACAACATCCTGTCTCTGCAAGAGAAATAGATAATATCCTTTTTAGTATCAAACATACGAAAAAAAAAAATAGAAGCAAATTCTTCGATTGGCCATTAATTTTCATTAAAATTTTTGCATATTGCCATATTATTTCTTTTATCGCATAAAGAATTTTTTTATGAGCACGTTTCCGAATTGGCCCAATATACTCTCTTTTGTTCAATAAATTTTTTCGGCATTGAATTGCGTACATGTTTAAATGTTGTTATGAATATGACAAATGTGTAGGTCAGGAGAAGGCGGGAATCGAATTGGGGTAAAAATGGTAGATGTGCGTGTGTGTTTGTGTGTGTGCGCTTGTGTGTGGGTGCTTGTGTATGGTGTTGGTGTCTTGGCAATCAGTCGCTTGATACTCACATTGCCAAAAACAAAACAGAACCAAAAAAAAAGTAAAAAGTAAAACAAAAGCAAAAACAAACAAAACGAACAGAAACCCCATCCCCCTTCCTACATCTACCCCTAACCAAGTACGATAATGTATAGCACGCCCACGTATTGTCTGTCGCTTGTAGAACAACTTCCGCTAATAGAAGATCCCGTTCCGTTTCCGCTTGATTTCCCCCTCTCTCTCTCTCTCTCTCTCTCTCACTCTGTCCCACTCTCTTTTTCTTTCTTTAAAATTGAGTTAAGTGTTTGATGGGTTTTGTTTGTTATTATTAAAACGCAATGACTGACGAATCGGGCAAGAATATAAGTTATAGTCGCAATTAAATTGATTAACCGATCTATGAGAATTGCCATTTTGTTTTTCTCAGTGTATGTAACATTATTTATTATCTGCAATATGTAGGTGGGGGGGTATGGATGGAAGATAAAAGTCGTAAGATATTTTTATTCACAATTTTAATAATGCGCGATTTCGTTGATTATGGGCCATTGTCAGCTTATCAACAGAAATGGCAGTAACAGCAGCAGCAACATGAGCTGCTTCTTGGCAGGTGGCCAGGGTTACCAGGGTGTTGAGGCAATCAAGTAAATTACGTGAATTTACAACTTGTCGAGGTCACATCTCCCATTCACAATTCCATTCCACTTGCTATTTTCTTCCATTCTATCCCCAACTCTCCGACATTGTCCCTCACTCTCTTTATGCTGTTTCTTACTTGGACGTTGCTTGTTTGCTTTCTTCATTCGTTATTACATCTACATATACATATATATATATATATATATATATATATATATATATTTATATAGTATATATATTATATTTGTTATTGTTGTTGTTGTTGGTGCTGTTTATTTGTTTGATTGCGTTTCGCAAAATTGGCCTGGCCCTCTCACTCATAAAATTGATAGGCAAAACGGCGAGTGCGTAGGCGTGTCAATTGTGGGGTGGCAAATGGCAGGATGGGGCAACCCCTTTCCCATCATTTTAATGCTGCATGCAGCAAAGCCATAAAACTGATGTCCTATTAAATTATTGAGCATAAATTTCACAAGCAAAACCAAGAAACAAAGTCAGAAAAAATGCTTGTAAGATGACAAAAAACGAGTCCAACATATCCAAAAATAAATAATATATAATAAATGACAGTCGATAAAAAAAAAAAAAGAAAAAAAAGGCAGAGGAAAATGCCACAATTCCATATACAACATACAAATTTATATATATGTATATGTACATATATATCTGTGTTTATATTTATGTGTGTATATATGTATATATGGAGTAGTTATTGTGGGGGCAGAAAAACAAACAGGACATGGCCATAATAAAGCGATTCATTTGCAAGATTTCTTGTCTCATTCACTCCCGTCTCGTCATGCATAAACATTTTTTATGATGTGTCCAGGCTAAAAACAAAAATGAGTAAACTGTAAAAACCGAAAGACAAAAAAAAAATCATATATAATGTTACGTGGACAAAGCGATTGATTGACGTAGGAGATACCTTACAATAAGTTGATTTAAACTTATAAAAATTATAATTCCTCAACTTATTTCTACATCTACAATGTGGCGCCACCTATCGATAAAAATGTCAGTCTTACTGTTCCTTCTCTGCTCTTCCAATTCGAATCTCTAATAAAAGATCTCAACAACTTGAACTATTCATTATACCCCCAATTGGTTAAGACATATTGAAATGTGAAAACTCTTAAAATCCCATAAAATTTTCATATATCTCAGACACATAATTCAGTGATCAAAAACAAAAGATTCAGATGCAACTGTTCCATCGATCACTTGTCTCTCATCTGTTTTAAATAAATTTGGTTACAAAATTATTGAATAGCATAATATACCCTAGGATTTGGTCAGGTTGTGTTGCAGCCAACCAACGAACAAACCATTGAAACCAATATTTGAATGATATTCAAACAACAACATGACTGAGAGCCATCTAGAGGCATCTATAAAAACGTTATTGCTTTTCATTACGTAGAAAAATGTCAAAGTTTAATCAAAAAAAAAAAATGATAAACAATTGAAAGAAAACAATAAAACAAAATCCAGAACGACCCAAAACAAAAACAAAAAATGCGGAAAGCGGAAGCAAACAGTTTGCTCTCACTGTATAATTTTGTGCCTAATAGAACTTTTATGATCAAAAAGGATATTCAACTTATTGAACAGTAAATTTTTAATTTGTCAGGTATTTCCACCTATAGAAAGAAGGTTAGAAAGTTTTTCAAAAATATTCGATTTTGGTTAGATTGAGAGAAAACTGCATAATTAAAGCCTGTGATTTCTGAAAGTATGAAATAAATTGGGTATAATTCGAATATATATTTAAATTACAGACATTTTCTTAGCTTAAATATGGCATTTAACCAAAATAATTTCACTTCACACTGCCCCTCACCTAACCACAACTTTGACATCAACTCAACTCATTAGGCAAAACCAAAGCTAAGACAAAAAGCTACCAAAAAAAAAGGAAAAAAAAGAAAAACTCGCAAAAACTATATAGCCAAGTAGCTTGACAGCAGCCTTCAAATATGCCGAAAAAAAAAATGAGAGAAGGAAAAGTATAGAAAATTTTAGTTTGTCGGTTCTTACTTTTTCTTGTGGTTTGGGCTAATAGGAAAAAATTTGTCGCATTGCACGGCAAAGTTATTGGTAAAATGTGCCAGTTGAAGGGGAACAAAAAAAAAATCAAAACAAACATGGACAGAGAACTGAAGGACACGGAAAAATGTTTGGGAGTAGGACATAGGAAGGGGAAGAAAAGCTTCAAACTGTCAAAAAAAAAAAAAAAAGGTAAAAGAAATGGTTAGCTGTGATAGAAGATGGGGAAAGGTGAGGAAACTACTAATGGACAACTTTACATGTGTGTACAACAACAACAATAATAACAGTAACCAACAAGTTGGCCCAACATACACATACATACACACACATACACACACATACATACATATATGCATGCATATACCTTTCCAAATAAAACCGAAACCTTTAAAACCATTTAACGTTAACTTTCAAAACCAGGCTAAGCAAATATGTGAATTGTCGTACTAGAGTGTGAGTGTATTAGTGTTGGTATGTTGTGTGTATGTGTGTGAGTGTGTGGGCAAAGTTTTTAAAGTGTCAAAAAGTTTTGGCAACGTCACCCAGCATCATCAACAGCGCCACTTTCAGTAAGAGAACGAGACTGTAACAGAAAGAGATAGACAAAGAGAGAGAGAGAGAGAGAGAGAAAGAGACTGAGTTGGAGAAACAGAGACCAGGACAACACTGGAGACCATGTCCAGCATGTCGCAGTTTTGCATTTTAGCCCCTGGTCAAATATACATGCATCACTTCTATCTATCCTATACCTACATACATACATATATGTATATATGTATATATGTATATACCTTTATGCCTCTGCCCTTTTCTATCCCTTTCTATCTCTCGCTCTGCTTCCCTCTGTGAGTGGACACCTTTCATTTTTGGCCACAAATAGTTGCGGCCATAACTTTTAAATAGATTTGGAATCTGTTTCGGATTTTCGTCGTTGTCTAATTTTGCTTAGTGTTTTGTTGGTTCTTTTTTTTTTTTTTGTTTTTTTGTATGTTAAGTGAAACTGTCATTTACAAATAGCAAAACATTAAAATTTTACTTAATTAGTTAACGAAAAATGTGTTGAAAACACAAACACAAACACACACACACATAAACCAGTTAAAATATGTTAAGCAATTTGAACAAAATTTGACAAATTTTTTGTATTTTTTATTTTGTCAAATTGAAGTTAAGAGAAATGGCCAAAGGATAAACATTTTTCAAGTGCATCAATCAAAATGGAAATTCTCTGCTCAATGGGGGGGCGAGAGTGTGTAAGAGGAGGGGGATTTAAAGTCCGTGGCAAAAGTGGAGTGCCATGATTTATGCAACACAACTACAACAATAAATTCATTTTTATTTTTTTTTTTCTTTGTATTTTTTTTGGCCAACAAATGGCATGTTAAATGAGCTGTGCAGCCAGAGACCAAGGCAACTGAAGAAGACAAAGCAGATGCCCCACGATGATGATGATGATGATAATGATGATGATGATGGGAATGGGAATGGGAATGTGAATGTGAATGCGAATTCGAATACGGATGTGGATAAGGCAGCCGGAAGTAAACGCAATGCTGCGCTTCCGGTTGCCTTACTTAGGCTTCGCTCAAGAAAATAAAAACCACCGAAAAATCTTTCAAACCCCTTTCTTTCATCCTACGTCTCTTCTCTTCATTTTCTTTTTGGCTGAAAGTGACAGACCAACAGCAACAAGAACAACAACAACACACAGAAAGTAAAAAAAAAAAATATATATAGAACCAAAAGCCAAAGAAAACCGCACAGCTTTTGGCAGCCTTTGGGCAAAAGTCCGTTTGTCCCATTAACCGCAAACAGAATATAATAAAGGGGCGTGGGCGTGGCAAAGAAAAAAAAAAAAAAAGGTATAGGCGTGCCTATGACAGCCTTTAATGCCAGGCTATCTTGGCATCTTACTGAAAAGCTTATTAAACCTCATCAACAATTTGGCCATTTCGATAATCATATTTAATATTCCTTGCCATGATCTAGGATACAGCAGGACGTGGGTTTGTTTTTGTTACCCCCTTTTATTGAAACAGAGTTACCAGACTAACTTGAGTAGATAAAACGATAAAATGATTTTTCATTAAACTTAATAGATATTATAAAATTAACTAATTTAACATGGTATTAATAAAATTTTTAAAATAATTAAATGCATAGTCTGGCAACGCTATATCAAAGGCAATCATTTGCATTACAGTAGCAAGTTCTTTGCTTAAAAGAAAGAAAAATCTTTATGAAATAATCATAAAATTTGCTTTCTAATGCATTCCTTGATTATTTTTGATGTATGATGATATATGAATAACTATTATTATACACTAAATATTTATTTTTAAAATCTTTAAAATAATTTAAAAAAAAAATTGTCGTCAATTATTTTTAATTCATTTTTCATTTTTTTTTAACATTCATTTTTTAAACTTTTGAATATTTATTATCAGGGTTAACTCAAATTAATTTAATTAATATTTAGAAGTTATGTATTTCGTATCGAGAATTTAAACTTGTCTTTAATAAAATGGACTTACTCATTTAAATCATATTTTTTCATCCAACGATTATACAACGACCGATTTATATAAGGAATACATGAGTATATGATATACTAAAATACTTGTTTTGGGTTTTTAATCTGCTTTGTCTGTCGATTTCAGTTGTATTGCATGCAGCTTAGCAAAATGTTAAATAATTAACTGACTTGGCTTCATTGTACCTAGATAACCTACCTATATACATATCTCACTCTCTCACACACTCTCTGTCTCCTTCCCCCATCCTCCTGTTGGACTGGCCAATTAGCACACATGAACTAAGAGACGGTCTTTGGCTTCAGTTTCGGTTTTTGGTTTTGGCTTTTGGTATGCGGCGCATTAAATTTGCATGAAGCCCAAAAGAAATATTTCAATATAAGCCGAAACAAAACCAAAATGAAAACAACAAATATTTTTGTTTTCCCGTTTTTTGTTTCTGCATTAAAATATTAACTCGAAGTTGGAATTCTCTGTAGTTAAAGGAAATATAATAACAAAAATTTCAATTTATCATGTTTGATTTAAGGATCATGAAAGGATCGAGCAGGAATAAATTAATGATTATTGTGCTATATAACATTGATTGAATATACCCAAAGCATTATTTGATTACAGGGTATATAAAACCAACTGCTGGACGTTATTGTTGACCTCTTCCATCTAGGCTTAGCTGGTGTAAAGGGATGGTCACTACCATGGGATAGAGCAATGCAAGGAAACATTAATAAACCGACTGGCGACAATTTCTATAAATTTAGCCCATAGTGCGAGCACTTTAGATTGTTATTATTACTGGTTTTGTGCTCCGTCAGCGGAACAAACATTTCCGCTGGCACAGCATACACACACATATACAAACACACACATAAAACAAAGAAATACATACAAATGTATGTACATCACTCAACACACACAAACACACTCACACACACACATGAAGTGAACGCTTAACCCTCATCAGGCTTTACACCTTTCCGCACAGTCAGTCAGAATATTTAAAAATTCCTAAATTATTTATTGGGTCTCTGTTTTTTGTTTTTTTTTTTTTTTTATTTATTTCTCTTTACCTTTTTATTTTTTTTATTTATTTCTTTGTTTTGTTAACAATTTTTGCGTAAAGCGAATAAAAAGAATCCCATCAGAAGCTGTCACACCGCTTGGTTTTAGATGCTCCAAAATGGAGTGGGGGAGATCATCGTTGGTTATAATCAACATGACGGAGCAGAAGAATGGCCATTAATTTGATGGCGAAGTTAAAGGAGAGAACCAACTCGTTTTTTTATGGCTTAAGAAAATGTAAATGTCGGTTGGAATGGTAAAAGAAAGTGAATGGGGTTTCATTTTCATTTTCTCTTCTTTATTTTTTTCATTTTTTGTCTCCTTATTTTCAAGTTAAAGTTGGTAGACGAAATTGGAGTTGGTAGACGGAATCATCATGGCAGGCATAAATCTGTGCACAATGCCAAAGGCACTCTAGCCTGATGACTGCTTTGTGTTTGCCTCTCTTTCACTTTCTATCTCTTTCACTGTCTGCCTGTATGTCTCTGTTTTTTATTCTCTATTTTGCTTTCATCTTCTTTTCGTATGTTACATGTGTGCGTGTGTGTGTGTGTGCGTGTGTGTGTGCGTATGTGTGTGGTCACAACAAAATTTATTTGTATTGTTGGCCAACATCGTTTATTTTTATGTCGTTTTAGGATATAAGCAACAATATTCATCATCATCATTATTATCATTATTATCATTATTATCTTCATTATCGTCAATGAGAAAATGCACTTGAAAAAAAAAAATGTTTACTTTATGTAGGAAAAGCAAAATCTTTAGTTACAATCTAAATCCAAGCCTTGAGAAGACTTTGAAGTCACAGAACTTATCAATGAAATTTTTTTATATATTCTATCTCCATTTTTTTTTTTATTTTATATTTTTAATTTATTTAATTTTATATAATTTATATAATTCTTTTAATTTGAAATATTTTCTATTTCCATTGAAAAATTTTGTTTTTCTCCAAACAATTTGAATGATTTTTATATATTTCTTTTAAATGGCTTTACTAATTTTTAATTGCTTTCATAGAATTTATTTTCTTTTTCTATTTCTCATAGATTTTTTTTCTTTATAATTAAAACTTCCTATTATTTCAAGTTCTTAAATACTTAAAAACAAAAACGTTTTAAATTTGTTAACATAAAAGAGAAACTATTTTTGCAAACTATTTTTTTTTTTCAATACAAGATAATTTTTTTACTAGTATAATTTATTTTATTTTTTAGAGCATATTATAACGAAAATGTTTAAGAATTTGTTCAACACTTAAACAATTTTTTCTCTTTATTTATAGAGTTGAGTGTAATAAAACAGTTGGCGTTCTGCTAAATGGAGTTAATGGCCAATGTACAACAATGGGAGGACATACTGTAGACATTTATAAGTTTATTTTAGCACGCAACATTTTTCACTTTACTGAGCTCTTGCCTCACTTTTCTCATTGCTTTAGCTAGAATATAACGGTATGTGAATCTCATTTCCTATATACTAACCCCTCAATTCTTACCCCACACCATTCACTACCGTTCGTTGCAATTGTTTTTGGTCAATGCGTCAGTTTTACGGCTCGTAATGCTTGTAATTGATTGTTAATGCCGCACTTAACCCAGACTCCAGCTGAGCAATGGACGGACTCTACGAGCTCCACGGACTTCACGGATTCATTTCTCTGTATTTTGTGGCTGGCCTCAGACATTCCCAGAATTGAGAGAAGAGAAGAAGGAAGAATGGGGGGTTTTTTGGGGTGGGGGAGGGAGGCGAGGTCGATGGGCGTGTGCGAGAGGTCGAGGTTATGAATATCTTGGCCTCATGCTGTGTGCGTGCATTGGCCTATTTAATATTTAAAGACGGCAATTGCGTGTTAAAGCAATGATAGAGAGAGAGAAAGAGGGAAAGAGAGAGAGAGAGAGAGAGAGAGACGAAGAGTTAGAGGGAAAGAGCAAAAGTAGAAAGAGATGTAGATTTTAGCCAAATGTGGCAGGTTTTTCTCTCTCTTCCCTCACGTTTTTGGTTTTGTGATAAACATACAACATACAAGCTGGCTAAATCCTTGGCCAGGATAAGCCACGAAGGGTTGAATTTGCTGTGTGGTATGTATTTGTATGTGCCTGTGTATCTGTGTGGCATCCACAAACGGAAACGTTAATGCCGGCAATATAATAAAGGATAATGCAGCAGGAATTGCAGCCTCCTTTTTACCATCCACTATGGCATTCCTTGCAGCACTAAAAAGTCGAGGCACAGGAATGACAATAAACAAAAATGCCAAAAATGGATACCAAGACAAAGAGAGAGAAACAGATGCATATATACATATATATATATATGTATATACAATAAGAAAGAGCAAGAGAGTTACAGTGAAACGAAAAAGAATGAAAGAGAAATAGCCAGCGAAAAAGTGAGAAAGAAAAAGAGTAGTAAAAGAGTTGGCAAGAAATGGCAATCGGAATGACAGAAATGTTGTTCTTTTTCATTTTGGATGACTTTGGCTTCTCCACACTTCTCTTCCTCCACACACACACACACACACACACCAAGCCTTCCCTTCACCGACCGTTATCCCTCTCATTCGCTTTGCATTTTCCGTTTATTGAAATCGCAACATGGCAACAAAAATGGCAACAATTTCTTATAGCATACTTTTTTTTCAGAGCCAAATAACATCAGCAACCGATTAGGGCAGCAGCAGCAGCAACAATAACAATTACAAATACACATATATATATATATATATATATATACATATAAATACATATGCATGTATATATAAAATTCATTTTATCATTTAATTATCATGATAACAATAACAATGAAGAATACACATACATTACATAAATTAAATGTTTAATTATTGAAAATTGATTGATATATGGAAAAATCGTTTATAGAATGAATGGTGGTAATAAATAACCAAAGATGGCCAACAAAAATTTAACAATAATATTTCTAGAACAGACTTTAAAATGAAAAACTCTTCTAACAGTTAACACTCTTTATAATGCATTTCCAAATTTATTTATCTAAATGTAATAAAAATATTTCAAATAAAAATCCTTTTAACCCAGCCAGATCACTTTAACAATCTATTTATATATTTTTCTTTTTATGCTTTGCAATTATAAATAAAGCTAATTGAAACATCCCGTTGAGTAACTAATAATAGAAAAAGTAGGTTAACAAATTTCATAACAAAAAATAATAAAAAACACTATAATCAATTAATTTTTTTCCCCCATTTTGGTTTCCATCGAGACGAACCGCAAAACGTATCTTAAAAAAGACAAAAGTTACAAAAAAAATTGTTACACATGTTGTATAACCGACTTGAATATATCCTCTAACATGTCATATGACAGCCAGATAATTTTATAATTTATGCATCTTTCAGTCTTTTTTATTAGCTAATGTGGGCATTTATTAAAAATATATATATAATATTGTAAGTTTCTAAGCACAGCACCCCTTCTGTATTATCTTTATAGGGTATATAAAGAGAAATCAAAAATCCGATATAACAAATTAAAATCAAATAAAAATAAAACTGTCATTTCTGTCCTTCCATTTCACTTTCAGCGTATTCATTTAATCAACATTCATGGTCACTTTCAATCTATTTGGCCAAAAATTAATTCATGGTAAGTTAAGTTAAAAATATATCCGATTTCGATTTGCTGCTGTCTGTGTCGCAGCAATGAAGGGGGTTAGGGGTAAAGATAGAGGGCTTGCCCCACGGGCTAAGGGAAATGAAATAACTAAAGAAGAGAAATTGTTTTTGTATCTGAAAGATAGATATGTTTTAAAGTAACTAGGCAGTGACAGCCTGACTCGAAATGGTGGGTTGGATGGGGGGTTAGAGGTTAAGAAAAGAGCGGTTGGGCGTTTGAAAATGAAATAAAATGAAACAAAACGTTTAAGAAATAGTAAGAAGACAAAAACAAAAAGGAAAGCTAAAAAAAAAAAAAAAGAAGAAATGAAGGAAAATATTTGTGACATTCTTTTTATACTCTTTAAATTGCTGGCCAATTTTAAAATGAAAAAAAAAAAAAACGATCGTACAAATCGGCATATCTATATATTATATAACCTACGTATCATATACATACATGTATACATACATATATATGTACATACGTATATGTATATATAAATTGATGATTTTAAATGAATTTCTTTAACTTTTTAAAAGATTTAGAAATTTATATTAAACTAGAAAGATATTTATATTTATATCAATTTCAGTTCTTTGATCAAAAAATATATAATATATATATGTATATTTTTTTTGCAAAATTTCTTTAACTGTGCTCTATATGAATATACCCATTTGTTAGGGTATAAAACTAAAATTCTCCTCATGCTGCAAACGAAATTGAAAATGAACAAGCGAAGTGAACATGGCCACGGACACGGACATGGACACCAACATGAACATAGACATAGTGCATAGACTATACATATATATATATGTGTGTGTGTGTGGATAGTGTTTATCTATGTGTTGGTGTATAAGTTTGTATTTTATAAGTGTGAGTGGAAAATGTTGGCAAACAACGCCAAGTGGTAAGGTGTCCTTTCAATGCTTTTTCTGTTAGTGTTTTTTATATTCTTGCAAAATGGGTTAGATTTATTTTGGCCAGCAGCTTGCAGCGCTTCGAAGTAATCATCTTTAACTAAATATAGTACAAATAGATATATGTACTTATATGTACATATATATTATTGATTCTTCTCAATAAACACTGCAGCACAAGAAGACTTTTAAGTTTAATCAAATTGTAATCGAAATCTAATTAAATAAAAATTAATAAAATAATAATTCATTTAAAATTGTTAGGGTTATTTCACTAAATCTAAATCACTTAAATATAAATATGTAATGTAATCTGTAAGGGTATAGCAACAATGTTATAGCTGACTTTGGTAAGTTCTTCTGTGTTTTTTTTTTCTTCAATTTCATTTTTTTTTTCTGCTACTGTCTTGAGGAGTTGACTTGTTCTATAATGAGAATACCATAGACAGAGACATAAAGAGGTAAAGTGTAACAAACAGAGAGAGAGGATGTGAATGTGTAAGGGGTTAGAAAGGGGGAAACTACGAGGGGGTTAAGCGCTGATGAGCTTCGTCTTAACTAACCAAAATGCATGAAACAATTTAGTCCATGGGGCAGTTGAAATCGCTTAAAAGCAAATTGCGCTGAAAAGCAATCAGCGCATAAGTGCAATACAAATACAAACAAGTTTATTGCTTTCTTTCATTTCTCTTTTTCTTTCATTTCATTTCATTCCATTTCATTCGTTTCTATCTATCTTCCTATACATACATACATATATACATACATATATTCTACGTAGAGTTGAGTCGAATGACAATGAAAATAAAAAAAAAGAAAAATATGAAATGACTTGAATGATTGATGAATATTGAAAAAACAAATCAGGTACAAAATTATGTTATCATTCTCAAATTGCAAATATATCTTAATAAAATGAATGTCCTTAAACATGTAAAAAAAAAGAAAATAACAAAGAGATGGACTGGACACAATTGAAATATATTAAATGAAATGTAAGGACAAATTTATTCAACAAATAAAAGAAATTCCCTGTCTAAACAATTTTTTAAATAAAAGGAGAACATTTTTATAAAAATTTCTAATGCAATTGCAAATGATAAAGTTATCGAAATGAAAACAATTAATTTTCGCAATATGTATTTTTGAACAATTTACCCAATTGAAATCAATCAGCGGTTTTAATTGAAACAATCAAATATGAAAGTATTCATTAGAAATGCCATTCCAATCTGGCTTATTAAACCAAAGAAAAAAAAACGCTTAATTCCAATTTGGCCAATTTTCCAATTGAACAATTTGATTAACTTGACTCGAGTACTTGAGTGAGTACTTTATGTGGGTAAAAAGTAAGAGTATCATTTATTAAGCTATCACATATCACTTTCATTCGCTCGCTTAAACTCTTTCAACAGATATATATATACATATATGTATGTATGTACATATATAAATCTTTTTGGGATCTTTTATATCCACAGCCACAGTCATAATCGCCAGCAATCACAATTCAGATTGCAAGATACAAAAAAAGAAAAATAAAAAGCACAAAAAGAAGTATTAAGCGAGATAAAAAAAAAAAAAAAGGAATAAACTGTCGACACCTGCCCTGATACACAGAAAGAAGATACAGATATATGTATGTATATATATAATGTATATATATATATATATATGAGTGATTACAGAGTTTGGCATTACAATGCACAATATATACATATATAGGTGCGTAGAGAAGTTTTGGCCATATGAGTCTGGTAAAAGGAAAGACAGACAGTTATTACCCATATGGCCATTTCCACTCGACAAACGAAATACGGGCAACACATTTAGCGGCATAATGGAGCTTTTTATGGCATTTACAATATAAGCAAAAGCCAAACAGACAAAACCAAAATGCCACCCAGACAGTCAGACAGACAAACAGTCAGTCAGTCAGTCAGCCATATGGGCAGAGATGGTAACAAGGTTAACCAAACCGACAGACTTGCACAGTTAAAAACATATACCAACTGTCGATTGTGGCCAGGTTAAGGTGCTGTTACCATTTGTACTACGAATAAATAAACTCAACTAGCATTAAAACTGTTTTACACAGACACACCAACAACTATATGTGTGTATGTGTGTGTGTGTGTGTGTGTGGTTTATATATGGCAAAACGATGGAATATCAGTAATGCAAGACAAATTGGATCAAAAATAAAATGGAACATTTTAAACCATCATTTCATCATATAACCACAATATCATCTGGTTTCATACAAAATTTGATAAACGAAAAAATGAACAATGAACAAAAGAGAAAAATATTTTTCAATAAATTGTTGGACAAAATGTGAAAAACGAAATTCATGTACAAAAATATTGAATTCTATTGCAGAACAATTGGACTTTGATATAAGAATCTTTACAAATTTATACCAAAAAAATATAATTAATATATGTATATACTGATTATAGAATTCATTATTTTCTTAACTTATTTTTGTATTAACTGCATTGTATCAGTTAACATATAAAGGAAATATAATTCATTTTGTAGATCGATTGGCATTTTAGTGCACAAGTAAATAAAAGTAATAGATTTATCATCATTTTTATTGATTAATAATTAAAGTGTTTATTGTTAATTTCAATAAAGAACTTTTCAAAACCGTCTCTGGTTATTTTTGCTTGCATTTCCAAATTTAAGTTCGCCATTTATTGAGTCTAAAGTTTACTCTATGAATTTTTGGCAGTTTTGGAGAAGAATTCTTGAATCTAACAACCGAATGGTTATATGATGCTCTATCTGTCAATGTTTTTGTAACTTTTGCTCCACAATCAGACAAATAAAATGTGCAAAAAGAAAAAGAAAAGAAAAGCATTTGAAGAGAGAATGAGCGGCGTAACAAGAATTTGATGCCACAGCTCGCGATTGCCATTTATTTTTATTGCCGCACTTACCTGCTACTTAGCGCCTGCCTTTTCCTTTGCCATGCCCATACGGGTTGGGCGTGGCTTTGGGGGCTGGAGTTTTTTTTTTTTTTTATTTTTATTTTTTGGATCTAGGCGTAGGCGTAGACGAAGGCGTAACGTCAACGCGCGCTTGAAAAGTTTCAAGTTTTGAGTTTGAGTTTGAGTTTTGACTTTAGCGAATTTGCGATTCTATGTATATATGTAAGTGTGTGGGTTATATGTATGTATATCTGTGTGTGTTTGTGTGTGTGGCACTGGCACTTTAATCAGGCAATGCCAGCTGCTGCTGCTGTTGCTGCTGCTGCTACTGTTATCCTGTAGCAAGTGTATAGGGTGGATAAGGATAAGGATGATACCCAGAACAAGCCTAAAGCTAACCAGGCTAAGCATAGGCTGAGCAGGTGTTGCAGCTGTTGTAAATGGTTTTGGAAAGGCGGGATATGTATTGTGAGGAGGCAGGGGGTACAGGTCGTGGCATGGGGCTCTGAAACACCTTCGGGGCCATAAAGTCTTCTTGCATATTTATATGCCTCTGCCGCGATATCTACGCGTATGCGTATCCGTATCATTTGCCTCACTCTCTCTCTTTCTCTCTCTCTCTATCTATCTCTTTCTCCCGGTTTCTTTCTATCTTAACTCTAGTTAGATGTTAGGACTTTTATGGCCAGTGAAAATGTATCTTATATCGATATACATATATGTACATATACAATATATATTTATATGCTCTGATGTTCCTTTTACTTTTCTTTTCTAACATTTGCACTCCGTTTTAGGGATATCCAAAAAGTCATCTATTCAACATATTTCGTCAGATGCCTCGCATTTATTTCACATTTTTCGTATTTTATTGCTCAAAATTGAAGGCGGACTTTATGGCCCCTGACTGGATTTCTTTTTTTTTTTTTTTTCTTTGTTTGGCATAAACCAAACGAATTTATGCATATACAATATACACCAAATAAAAGCATATATTTGTACATAGATATATATATATATCTTCAATATGTACATATATTTAGCTATCTGTCTGTATGTCGACGTGACAAAACTCTCTGCCAGCATATAAAATATATAAAAAAAAAACCATATATATGTATATAAAAAAAAAAAAAAAATAAAAACAACGAACGAAAAAGAGCAAAAAACCCGGGAGGAAAAGTTTTTAATTTGCTTAGACGCGACCAAAAGTCTGGGCCTACTCCCCATGGATATGACTCTGGCTAGAATTCAGTCTGACTTGGAGGCCTCGAAAACCAGATTAAATTATCAAAAAAAAAAGAAATATTTTTTTTCCCTTTTGCTCGTTGATTCGATGAAATACAACAGCAACGACAACAAAGTTCGAATAAATTCATTGAAAGTTGTTGCCTCAAAATCGGATTTGCCTTCAATTTTATAGAAAGTAGTCAAAAACAAAAAAAAAAAAAAGAAAAACCGAAAAAGAAGAAAAACCAAACAAAACAAGGCAAAAAGAAAAAGTTGCTGGATATAAATTTTTTTTTTTTCTTTTTTTGCCCTTTGGGCTCCCAGGTGGGTCTGAAAATTTTTAAACAGTTGAAAAACAGTTGAATGAATATTTTCATCAGCTGTCCCCCACCTATCACTTTTAAATAATATGTTTTCAATTAACATTATAACTTAAGTATATAATAAATTGTTGTATATATATTAAATATATAATTTTATTATTTGGTATGTCATTGCTTGTTGAATGTTTTTGCCTTTAGCAACATCAAAGTTGTTGGCCCTGGTCAGGCATTTGACACACTCATACAATCACTTACCCACAACAAACAAAACTCACACACACACACACACACACACAAACACACACACTCAATATTTAATTAAACGTATTTAATGAGTTAATTATTGGTCTATGCCCCCATATGTATGCTACACACTTTTACTTAGATCGCTTCCTTTGAATCGTTGCTGTCTTCTTGCTGCAATTGATGGTCGTTGCACTGTTGACTATAGCGGCAATTGCTGTGCAACAACAACAATAATTTTGTAGACACTTTTTTGCCCTTTCTCATTGTTGTTTACATTTCACTTCGCTTGCTTCTTTCGGCTTTCGATTTTATTATTTCTTTTTTTTTTTTATTTATACTATTTTATTTTTTTTTTTCTTTCGCTTTGTTTTGCCCAAAACAAACAAACAAACAAACAACAAAAAAAATTTTTTATTTTTCTAGTTTGACAACAAAACACAAGAAATGAAGGCAACTGCAAAATGGGCATGAACTATGTACGAGAACGTGTAAACGACAAAAAAAAAAAAAGAACCCGTAGACCGTAACTTGGCAATCACCGTAAACAGAGTATATATATCGTTTGAATTCTAACTAACTGCGTGCGTAGACTTCCGTGCCTGCGTGGCGTTGCGTTGCGTTTAAATGCACGGACGAACGAACGAACTAACGACCGAACGGCGGCGGCAATTTGAAATGTGTGACACAGACACAATACAATACTGACTACTGACTGCAACTGTTTGAATATAGGGCTCGTCTTATGGAAGGCAAACCGCTACGTTCGATATCCTAAACGAAACTGAAATGTCGTGCAGACGGAAAACTCGGCCAATGGGTACAATGATGCTATGGCATAGCAGCAAAGCGGCTGTCGGTTGTCGGTTGTAATGCGTTCCACACAATCGGTTCACGGACATCTATGTGCACCTTTGCCGCTCAGGTCGAGATACGTTGGCGGCAACTCTAGCATCGTTCTTGTCGTCGTTGTCTTCCCATCGTTGCTGTTGTCGTCGTCGTCGTCGTCGTCGTCGTCGTCGTTTATTCTATCCTTGTTCCCGTCGTTTAATGTTCGTCATTTAAATAACGAATGGTTGTCGTGTGGGCGTTGGGTTCTACAGCGCAAGCGTGAACATGCTTCCATGTGGATGCCATTTGTGGATGTCATTACATATTGGAGATGTGCGTCTAACGGAATGCAATTCAAATTTCCTACACTTTATTTTCCAATCTAACTAATCTAATCTATATTTCATTAATATAAATTTATATATATTTATATTTATAGATTAGATCTTGGCAATGCCAGTCAAAGAAAAACCTTAAATGATCTCTGTAGCTGAATTATTAAGCTTTAATTCAGCCATCATCACTGATACAGACAGTGTGTGGAACTTATGTGGAACCGATTGATGCTTGATGCTGCTGCCATCAGTCGTCGCGGACGATTGGGTAAGCGACTCTTGCGACCATTGACAGCGGAGTCGTCGCGTCTTTGGCTTCCTTTTTGGCTGGTTGACTTGGCTGGCTGGCTGGCTGACTGCTTGGGCAAGTTCAAGGGAATTTTAGCGTCAGCGGCAACAAATAAATTACACACGCACACACACACACACACACATAGCACACTCACACATGGCAAAGGCATGCAAATTAAGATGCCAGCCACAGAAACTCATATGCTCATTCCCTCGCTTCCACTTCCTCTCTATCTTTCCCTTTCTCTTTTCTATATTTTTTGTCTTTCTCTCGTTCCCTCTTTTATTTCGCAGTGCAGATTTTTATATATCACTGCGCGCTTTACTTTGCGTATATGCTATATCTCAAGGGTCCTCAGTTGACCGGTTCCTAAGCCTTTTTGTCTTTGTTTTTTATTATTTTACCATTTTTTTCGGTATGTTGTCATTAAGAAAATTGCAAAAGTCTGCTAAAAACTAAATAAAAAAAAAAAAAACCTGACAACTTGGGCAACTCTGTTGCTCCATGTTGCATATTACAGTCGCAGCAGTGGCAACCCGCTAAGGAGTTGAATTCATAAAAGACACTGGCAACATTGAAGAAAACTTTCAACATTTATGCATTTCGTCGTAATAAATTCACTTGGCTTTTCCACTCACATGGCAAAGCACTTATTTTTTCAATGGGTATGCATGATTTGATTTGATTTGAAGTAGTATTAACTTTTAATAATTCAAGCAATCTTTCGTTAAAATAACTTGATATAAAAATAGGGATTTCAGACTGTAAAAGGACTCTAAAAGGACTTAATAAAAATTATAGTAAGACTATTTTATAAGACTAAATGGATATATTTAAACTACTGTTTAATTAATTTGCACTAAATTGGTTTAAAAATTAAATGAATTTTTTAATATGATTAAACAAATGTTGCCTTATGATCGTCCTGACAGAGAAACGCTTTGAAATTAAATCTATTTCATTAAATAGGTGTTCAGGATATTTTTTTAATGAAAAAAACTATGGAGTATTTTAATTTCCTTTAACAACTTGCTAAATCGAAAAAATAATCAATTAATTATATTTTAAATGAACTGAAAACTGATGACTATTAACAACAAGAATTAAAAATTTGTATATACAGATGCATTCAAAAATTTGTTCATTATTTATTTCAGTTCTTTATCTAGATGTTAATAAACTATTTATGTATGTATGTATGTAAGTATGTATGTATGTATGTATGTATGTATGTATGTATATATAATAGTAAAAAAGGACATTGTTAAAGGTTGATTATAACCTTTAGCCTTAACTCAACTCTTAGTTTGAAATAAGTATATAAAAAGCTATTTTCCTCCTATATTTTGAACTCAACAATTTTAAAAGATAAAAAATGAATAATTCAAATTTTTTAATGAGATATTTTTATTAAATACCAAATGATAATCCAGAGTTTGACATTGGGTAAAATTCCAGCATTGAAAATTGAAATGCCAATTGTGTTGTTGTTGTTGTTGTTGCTGCTGGGGAAAATGCATTTTCAGAGTTTAATTGAAAATCACGGAAAATAGTTGTAATTTTATTTCAATAAGTGTATGCCATTTTCGTCTTTTGAATAATAGAAAATGTTGCCAGTATTTTCATATATGTTATATGTATGTATGTATATATGTAGATACTTGTAGTTGTTTGTGTTGATGCTGTTAGTGATGTTGCTAGCAATGTTGCTGTTGCGTTACGTTGGCTTGACTTTTGTATTGTTGCTGCTGGTTATCTACAGAGCGTGGCTGCTGTTGCTGTTGCTGCTGTTCCTTGTAGTGCCACCATCTATTGTCATTGTTTTGGCCGCCTCTTTTGTCTTAATGCAACAGCCACGAAATGCAAGTACTACAACTACCGACGACATGGCATTGTCAGCGATGGCGCTTACCTGGACGCCTTGGCGACCATGACTCTATGCCTCAGTACACATACACATAGACACACAGAGAACACACCCCTCCCCCCTGCCATAGCAGCAACATGGCAACATCTTCGTTTCATTTTACTATGTCTTTTCTTGTTTTTGTTTTTATTTTTTTTTGGAGCCTGCCAAAAGACTGTGGAGCTGGTGCTGCTGCTGCTCCTTGGCGCGCTGCCTTTCAACTTAAGTGAAATAAAATACAATTTATTTGTATATTGTTTTGCTGTTGACAATTCCACGATTGTGAAACTGTAGAGGGACGTTTGTGGGACGCTGAGGCATGCGCCTCATTAGTGCAACATTTTTGGATTTGGGTGGGTGGTGGTGGTGGTATGTTCCCTCTTACCCTCGGTCGGTTGGGTTGGTCCATTGTGTTTTTGGCGGACGACGTGACGATGCGCACATTTAATTGCGTTTCAGGTTTGATTAAACAGAAAGCAAAGAAAAGCATCTACAACACAACAGCTAAAGAACTAGGCCAAGCAATTCCATCTCTTGCTCCATTGTTATTGAGATAAAAAAAAAAAACAGAAAAAAAAAAAAAGAATACCTATTTATATGTTCTTATTTGTAGTAATTATTATAATTACTATAATTATCAAGATATACTAGTGAACTAACGGTACATTTGTATAATTTCACTATTCACAAATTTGCAATTTTCTTTTTTTGTTTTTTATTATTTAGCAAATCAATTAAATTCATGCTGAAATACTTAAATGCCACACAATTCGTAAAAAATAATCAATTAAAATTGAATAAATGGCAATTGTTAGACATATGCCAAAATTAATGAGCTAAATTATTATTATTATTTGATATTATTCTTGTAGATTGGTATCCTACTCAGTTTTTTTAAAAAACCAGATCGGTTGGCATTTGTTTTAAGCTAAGATTGTTCCTTTTCCCCCTTTCTAATTTGATGCACTTTCCCTATAGTTTCCAAATCTGAGGAGAAACAAACGAAAATCGGTTCAAAAAACAAAGAAGTAAAAGAAAATTGTGTAATTATAAATAAAACATGTCAATGTGAAAAATAATTAGAAAAGTTTTTAAAATAAACAAAATTATTCTCGTTTTTTTTTTCTTTTAAATATTGTTGCATTTCTAAAAATGTTGTAATGTAATATTCGTACATAAAAACCAAAAATAAACAAAAATGTTTTTACATATTAAACATATTAATTAAGTACACAAAATATATCTAACACGTTTAAATGCAAATTAAATTACAATTTCTGTGGAAAATTCTGTTAAAACTGCAAATCTCATTTTTCTTACTAGTTATCAATTGATTACCTTTTTTTATTATTATAAATTCTTGTATTAGAAAATATTCTGCAAGAGATATTTAATTTCATAATTCACAAAAAAAAAAGAAAATAAGTTAAGTAAAAGTATTCTTCAAAGCTTTTAGACAATATTTACTTGAAATTAAGTAATAAATATGTAATCTTTAAAAGGCTTATATTATTACATTTAAAATAGTTTTCTTTGTTATTTCACAAATATAAAGTTTTAGTTAATCTTTTAATTTTTTTGCTCGAGTTTGAAATGCTTATATAAAGGAAATTTCATCAAGTAATTAAATTGCATTAAAACAAAATCAAGCTTCTCACTGAAGCGGACTTGTAATAAATCATTATCATCATGAATATATATATATATATATGTATATGAATAAGTATATTGTTTTCTGTGACTTAAAAATTGAATTGCACTTAAAAGTTTATTAGAGTTTGCTGAGTGTGAAAATGACGAATTTTATGAAATAAGAAATAAATTAATACTGCTATTTACATATGAATGCAACTAATAAACCATAAAGGATTTTTATTATCATAACAATATCCTGTTTTGTTTTTTTTTTTTTTTTTGTGGGTCATAAGTGTTAGCTTTGTGCATATGGCAGTGCAACAAAGCAAACTTTTTCATGCTATGGACTGTGATGACGACGACCTTTTGGTCAAATACAAATGCCTTTGCACACACACACACACACACACACACACACACACATACACACACACTATACACTCATATGGACAACTGACACAGACGCCACTAGCCAACATTCTGGCATTTAACTGCCAACGGATGTTATGGTCGGCTGACTGACAGGGAGAGGCGTGGCTCTGGCTTGTGGGCAGGCTCGAATGAAAGGAGGCAAATAGACATAGAGGCAGAGAAGGTTTGCAAAAACTCTGCCTAGTTTCATTTTTAATTTATTGATGATTTTATCAACGGCCAATAACAAACCACAATAGTAACAACAATAGAAACAACAGCAACAACAACAGCTGCAAACAAAATGCTAAACGAACATTTTGCCAGACAGGCGGCTACTATATATAGTACATATATATGTATGTATGTATATATATATATATGTAAGCATGTATTTTTTTTTTTGTTTTTTTCGGTAACGAAATTGCCGCTCCACAAAACTGTTTTTTTTTCTATTTTTTTTTTTTTTTGAGATATTTGCGTTGATTTGTAAAACGCGTCAGGTGCGGAAATGACGCCATTTTCGGTGTGTTCCGATGAATGAACGAACAAATGTGAGGAAGGGAAAGCAGCATAGAGGGAAACCAAGTTAATGGTGTGCTGTCGAGGAAGGGGATTGGTGATGTTAGGCGACAGACAGACCGACCCAACGACCATTTGTAATAAATGCCAAATGCCCAATGCACAATCTAGGACCAAATGTCCGGACTTTAGCGGCAATCGGTTCTCCTCTACGCTGCTTGTGAAAACTGAAACCTGAATTGCAACGACAATGGCAACGGCAACAGCAGCAACTGCAACTGCAACTGCAACAGCAACAGCAACAGCAACAGCAGCAACGTCGACTTCCACTGCAACTGCAGTGCTTACAAATGCAAATTGAAACATGATAATTGGTCTCAGTATATATGTATAAGTGTGCATGTGTGAGAGAGACTGTGAGAGTTATACACTTGAAAAATATTTTAGCAAGTTAACAATATTAATTTTAAATTCATATTTCAATTCATAAATATAAAAAATATTAAGTATAACTTTTCCCGTCACATAAAAAATGAATGAATGTAAATGTAAAATTAAACTAAATTTAATACCAAAAAAAAAAAAACAATATCTTATAACTTAAAATATCTTATAGTTGTCCGATCCGACTGATTTTTTAACATGCCAAATCTACACATTAAAGAAGCTTATCTACCAAGTTTGAACCATATAGCTTAAAATTTAAGGTCTAAATCGTGCAAAGAAACAGACAGATGGGCGGACATGTCTCAATCGACTTTTTATGCTGATCAAGAATATATATACTTTATGTGGTCGGAAATGCTAATTTCTATGCGTTACAAATGCTGTAAAGAAAAAACAAAACAAGTGAAGAAATTCCTTTCCCTGAGAGAAAGAGAGAGAGAGAGAGAGTGAGTGACATAAAATCGAAAAGGATTATGTTTGCATATATAGTAATAATAATTTGTCTGCAATTTTCTTAATTTTTTTATATATAAATTTTGTTTTTTTTTTTTGTGAAAAGAAACCAATTTTAATTGGTAATGAAATGCTAAGTGTAATCGGTTGAATATGGGTGGAACACGTTGGATTAATTCACTCAACTGTAAAACCGCTCATTGCTGTAACATTTACGCAGCGGCGCGTTCTGCGGTCAGTAGCGTTGACCAGAACATGCCACGCCCCATTCGCCAGTCAAAATGATTGCAATAGACCAAGCAAGGCAATCGGCAATGTGCATCGCATAATTATGGTCACATTTACCCAAAGCTTAGCACGGGCTTACAACGGAGTTCAGGAGTCTATCTGGTCACCCGTCTCCGGTCTTTGGTCCACCGTCTCCGAATCTAATGGTCCCTCCGGTTGCATTGACTGGCAATTGATATTTTTGCTAATTGCCCAGCGGCATCAATGACGTCCCCTGCCGTTCAATATATATTTTTCAAAATAGAGCAACAGCTGCCAAATTGATTTCGCATTCTAATTATGATCACCTTGCCCAGGTGTAGTTCCAACAGTGTTTCACGATTCATGTATCATACACTTGATAATTTCAAAGCAGCTTCTTTAACCAATACCACCATCAGGCTCCATGTGAATGGTGAATGGTGAATGGTGAATGATGATGGTTGGTGGGTGGGATAGCTTTTACCCAGAAATCAATGCCAACCCGATGCCTATCATTTGTAAAACTTTGAAAATTGTTTGCATACTGTAAAATGTTGAGGAGTTGAAGCAAACAGCTTTGTTGGCTTCCCAACATAAGCCATAGTAGGCGGTAATGGTGGCTCCATCGAACCGAACCGGTTAAAGCAACCTGACTTAAATTGTTGGCATGTCAAACAATTTGCAAACGGATTCCCCCTCGTCTCCCATTGTAAGAAAATCGGAACAGAATTTTCCAAGACCAACACAAAAGAAATTTGCTAGGGATGAATATTGGGAGAAAGGAATAATAAAATGAAGAGCCATTCAGATATAGATGAAAGCATTGCCTGATCAACTAAATATTTTAACAATTTAATTTATAATAAATACTAATTAATTAATGCATTAAACTGCATTATTAAAATAATAATAAAATTAAATGGCAACAATTTTAATATAATTAAGAATATTGATATATAATTAATGTTGTCTCTTTTTTCTTTCATTTTTTAAATTTTAGTTATATTTTAATTAAATTAAATTTATAAAATTTGTGTATTTAGCTAATATATTTCAATTTTTGTTCTTTAAATATGATTTCAAGGATTTATTGAACTTATGAAAAAGTTATAAAATTTCTTTTTTTGGATAAACGAAAAGGAATCTGGAAAATATGTTGGAGAATTTGTTAAAAATAAAATTTGATAGACAAAATGGTAAAGCACAAAACTGTTTTTTCTTTTTTAAACAACTTTAATTGCATTAGCCAGATAACGCATCTTGGCCATGAAATTGAATGATTATATATTTTACTTTTTATGTGACTTTCGGCAATAGACTTATTCTAAATGCCACTCTGTTTACATCTCCCGGTATAAGTTAACTTGGCCCAAAGTAAATTTTTCTTGTTTAACAAGAGAAGAAGTGATGGAGTGAATTTTAAAGGTTTTTCCTTAATAAGCTGTTCTTGGCGCTTCATTCAACTGTTTGCTACTAATTGTTGCCACAAACTTGTTGTCTCTCTGTCTTTTACTTGAATCGTTATATGGTTTTGTTTTTGTTTTTTTTTTCCTTTTGGGTTTTTTTTTTTTCTTTATTTTTACTGGCTGCCTTGGTAATTTTTTAAACAAACTTTGTGACATTTTGCGTGAGTTTTTCGTTTGAAAAGCGTCGCCTTCGTCGTTGTGTGTCGACATTGTCATTGTCGCTTTGTCGTTTGTCGTTTGTAGGCAAACTAATTACATTTTCGTTTTCAATTAGAACAAAGCGAAGGTTCTCCTGCTCTTACTGTTGAAACAAACGGGGCGAGGTCGCCACACCTTAGAGCCGGACTAGGCCTAGAGGGTATAGGAATTGCTGCTTCTGTTGTTGGAGAGAAGTAACCAGTTTCCGCTTAGGAAACAATCAGGCAAACGTTCACAAAGTAAAAGAACCATCAAAAGCGTAGACGATTAAAATGTTGTATGAGAGACAGAGACAGAGAGAGAGAGAGAGAAAGAGAGTGTACTTTAAGATATTTCTATACTCATTTTAAAGGGAAAAAGTAAAAATTCTTAGTATACTTTAGATAGTACAATTACCAGTAAATATATGGTAAATAAAATGTTTTAAACTCGAAACAAATAATTTTCCCCTTATTAATTAAAAGAACTAAGAATTGTAAAAGAAAACAGCTTGTTAAAACTTGTTAACAAACACAATTAATTATACAACTTTAGCAGAAAACTTTTTTTTTTTCTTTCTGCACCACATTTCTGACAACTATATGAATATCTGTCAATACTGGTTAACAGAAGAGTAAAAGAGAACGTTAATTAAAATGACAACAAACATCTTAAAAGCAATTGCAACTGTGCCTCAATATATAGAAAAATCTAAAAAAATAAATCTAATAATAAATAATATAAATATACATATACATATATGTATATGTAACATAATAATAATATCATTATATATGAGACCAAATCGTTGAGTTTTTATACATATTATTAAAATTCAATTTAGAACATAATTCTTTAAGATATATAAAGATCTAGAAAATCTTTTAAATCTCAATGTTTTTGGTTTTTATATAAATTTAAATATAAATACGAATTGCTTGATTATATTTTAACACATCCGCTTTTCCTAAGGCATAAACATTGTTGCCAAAGTTATGTTAAGTATACGACATGTATGCCTATCTAAGCATTAGAAATCTGCATATGTGTGCGTGTGTGTGCGTGTGTGTGCGTGTGTGTGCGTGTGTGTGCGTATGTGTGTTCTTTTACTTTTACTTGAACTTTTTCTTTTGACATCGATTCCAGATACGTTTGCTTTACTCTTTCATTTCTTTGTGTGCTTTCATGCAAAGCCTTCAATGAATCTTCTATGCATCTATCTGATTTTGTGTGAGTGTGTTTGGTATTTACGTGTGCGTGTGTGTGTATGTGTGTGTGTACATGGTATTTGCAGCTTCATTTGCTAGTGTTGGCGCCTGGTGCTTTGATTTTTTAATTAATGGTATCAATTTTTTAATTGAAATTTCCTTTGCCACCTGCAAATGAAACAAATTCAATGGAAAGAGCCTTTCACACCGCATTTACATGTGTGTGTTTTGCGTATCAGTGTCCTTCTTTCAACTTCACACATATACACACACACACACACACACACACACACACACACACACACACACACACACACACACACATACACACATGTATAGATACGTACGCATGTTTTCTAACGGTAAATAAAAAAAAATGTCAGCAGCTTAAAGCTCTACGCATTAACCCTAATTAGCTTGTTTCAATTTTAAATTTTTATACAACAAATTTTGCAATGCTTTTTAAATAAACTCTGGACACAGCAACATAACAGTAAACCTATAGACCAGAACTGACCAGAAATATAGTCAACCAAGAGTCAAGGTAACTAACTAAATGTACAGGTGTGCTAATTTAAAACTAAAATGCAATATTAAAGTTTCACTTCCACATCGATCAGTTGGGGCAACTCTCTCTCTCTCTCTCTATCTATCTATCTTTCTCTTTCTCTGTTGAGCAAATTTCAAATGCTAAATAGCAATTATAATTAATCCTGGCACCCTTGCCGTCTTTTTGGGGCATAACAATGATGCCCTTCATATATAGAATTTGGGCTTCGTTAAGCCAATCGAATCCAACAGTGGTACACGAAAATGTATGCATTAAAAGTTGCCAACAGTTCGAGTTACCATAACCAAAACCGGAACATTTTGGCAATGGGTTGCGGCAGGAGAGGCGGTGAAAGTCAGTGGGTAAACTCAAGAACACAAAACTCGATTCAATTGTTTGCCTAATGCAATTTGCCACCAGCAGATGCTGCTGGAATGGTTGGCTCCAACTACTACTACTATGGACAAGGTAATCAACAATCGAAAATCCAAGCCAAGAGCCAAGTTTGTGACGCCCATAGCCCACGCTGCTGCTACTGCTGCTGCTGCTGCTGCTGTCGCTGTTGCTGTTGCAGCTGCAACTGCTGATGATGACAATTTGCATGTCAAGTCCATTAGGAGCGTGTTATCATCAGTCTGGCCAACCAGTTCGTCCTTTCGAAACCCATCGACCTAACCAACCCAACCACCCACTTTAGCATGACCAAACAGTTGCTTTTCCTTTTGTCCAGGCTGTGGCCAGTTTTCTCCCCATTTTCAAACCATCTACTTCACCGCCCTCGACCGACCGCCTTTTTTTGTTTTTTTTTTCTTTTTGTTTCTTCTTTTTGTGTCATCTTTGGTCATCTTTGGTTACTTTTTTGCCCAATGCCTGCGGTTGCTTCTACTTCTACTTCCATTTACCCCCATTTGCCTTTCACTCACTCTTTTTCACACTCTTTTGGCTTGTTAAGCGCAATTAGTCGGTATTGACCATTTCAACACACATTTACACACACACACACACACACATTCACATACACATACACATAAACACGCACATACAAACTGGATAATTGTCGCTATTTTTGATCCGTTTTTATTCCATTTTCTGCTTGCAATCAACAAATTAATACAACAATTTGTAGTAAATCTTTAAACACGCTTAACCAACTCCCTTAAAATTGATTAAAACCCAATTAAATACAAACAAAAAAAATATATATACATATATATAGACATACATATATATTTTTATACATATTAAAAAAAACATGGCAAAACTTACATCAAGTTTGAATAGACAACTTGAATGTATTTAGACGATTTTTTATTAACAATTTAAAAGTATGAAAATTAATTAAATTGCTTTTGATGAAGAAATCTTTTTAAATCTTGTTAATAAATAATGAAAGAGTATGCTAAAGTCGGTATAATATGTGTATACATATATGTAAAGAAAAACCAAGTCGATCACTCTACGTGACCATCAAAATAAATTTATCGAAAACAACTCTGTCACTTACATTCGAAACCAATCTATGAAAAATATTTAAAACAATTTTTTGTATGCTTTTGAAACATAATTTGTAATATTCTTAATCAATTAAATGTTAGCAGATAAGATTTACAATTAAATTGGAATTGTAAGAATTTATAAAAACGAATCTGTAAATTCAAAGATTTTTGTAATTTGCTTGGACATTGAAGTGGTAAGTGGTGTTAGCCACTATGTGCCACGCCCTAGGTCGTGGGGCATGCAATTTATCTTCATATTTTCACATGTTTGTTTTTACGATATGCGTCTTGATAATTTTCCATTTGCCTTGAAGATGCGGCCAAGGATGTTGGCCACGTTTTATTGCTCAAGTGTTTGTGTGTGTGTGTGTGAGTGTGTGTGTTGTTGTGTTATGTACATCAAAGTTGCACTTAATTGCTTTAACGCAACTGCAACTGCAGCAACAACAATAAAGAGTCAAAGATTTCAATGTTTTTTGCTTTTTTGGATGTGTGCCAAAAAATATTGTTATATGTCACTCTCGCTCACACACTATCGCTCACTCTCTCGGACCTACACACACACACATTGTATATAAATTTTCCAACTAAATATTTTATGATTTATTTGCGTGCTGCACTTAACAGCCAGGACACGAACATAAACATGAACATGGATGGACTTGGTGCCTGGCCGCAGCATGTCCACTTTTTGGTATTTTGACCGATTTTCCTTCCTTTTTGTTTCCGATACATATATATACATATATACATACATAAATATATATGTATATACATATATCTACTGTGTGTGTGAGTGTTGGCGCATTTAACAAATTGGCTAAGCAAATTGTCCCATTGATTTGCCAAGCACTCAAAATGCAATATTCCACCACCAGCAACAACAAAAACAAAAGCAATAGGCCAAATGGCAAATGATTTAGGATAACTAAAATATTTCACTGTCAAATTCAATGAAGTTGCCAATAAGCTGTTGCGTGTGTGTGTGTGTGTGTTTGTGTGTGTGTGCTTGTATCTATGTGTATTAATGAGCAACTTCAAGTGCATAAAATGCTAACAATTTCCGGCACATTTGGGTAAAACACAAAAAAAAGAAGAAAAAAAAATACAATGCAAAAGACATTTGTTCATTCAGTCATTGGGGGAATTGATAAAGTAACGGAACAAGCACTTGTGGTTACCTGACTTATGACCAAATGGGAAACAATAGAAAGACAGAGAGAGAGAGAGAGAGAGAGAGAGATTTATATTCTTTATAAATATATACAAATCGAGGCAATATTTAAACCTTGAGATCGAATCAAACAAATACTTAATTTCTAGATTATTTATATATAACTAATTTATTATCAAGCAAATATTGTTAATAACAATTTCAGTTGCTTTTGATGAATTGATAACAAGAATTTGCTAAAGATTGAAAACGAGTAGGTACATTTATTTACAGAGGTTAAAATTCAAAAAATCTTGATATTACGTCCAGTGACTGTTTGAAAATTTGATAAACTATAAAAAAATATTTTCGAAAGTTATGAAGAAATTGTATTTTTACCGTCTTTTTTAGTTTTACTGTATCAAGAAAATGCTAATTAGTAATTAATTAGTTTCTATTTTCACCCATTATTTTAATAATTCAAATACTTTTTTTTCAACCTTAATTAGGCGGCAGTTGTACATAACTGTTAAAGGACAAAAACCTTAAAGAATCAATAGATTCCTGTTAAATCACTAAAATAATCATAAAATAAAATATTATAGCCAACATTGTTAAATCTTTGTATAAGTACATATGAAACTAGGATATTCACGTGTCAACGGGATTTATAAATTCAAATAAAATGAAACACATTTTCACTTGTTAAGGGGTACCTCGAAGGATTTTTTTTAAGATTGTCCCTTTATGCGCAATTTTTGTTTTTTTTTTTTTAGTATTTTTTGCCTCCATCAACAACTGCGACCAATCGCAACTAATCAAAAGCCGGTCATGACCTGCATATAAAAAACAACAACAACAACAACAAAAAATACAAAAACCCAACACCAACGGTGAAAAAAAAAAGATTTTCAGTCTCTTTTTTTTTTGTTTCTATCTCTCCCAGATCCTTGTCATAAATTTAACTTTTGCCGTTTTCTATGCTGCGACTTTTCATTAAAAATTTAGCATGAACCCTGAGAAGCCACCTAAGCAACAACAACACAACAGCAACAACAGCAATAATAACAACAACAACAACAAAACCAACAATAAGAACAAACAGCAACAGAGCTATACCGTATGCCATTTGTCGGTCATTCCGAATGGCAGAGCTGGAGAAGGTGTCAGAGGCTGTAAAGTGCGTTTGTTGGCGTTACTTTATGACTGAAACGCATGTAAACACGTGGCCACTTCTAAGACTGGGTGAGAGCAAGACAGTCAACCAGCTGCGCCATTGGCCCAACACGTAATGATTGTCCTTGTCGCACGCACAAACACACACAGCCAACAAACAGACACAGACAAACACATACACACTTACCATAAAATTCATGCCTTCTGACTGACAACTGCGTCTCATACATTTTTATGACTCACAGTCATATTTATTACAAAGATACAGACTTTCCCAGTTCTCTCCCCCTACTCGAATCCCCCTTTCACCGCTAACGACTAGAAGTCTCTCTGTCAACGCATAAACTATGCCATCAACTTAAATTAGACCAAGCATCTTGTGCTATGTATATGTACATATGTATGTATGTATGTATTTATATATAAGTAGATACATTAGTATATAAGTACATACATATATAGTGTATACATTTGTATATATTGCTCTTTCCGTATTAATTATGCTTGTTTCATTTAATAGTATATTATTATATCATTAACATGATCGAGTCAATTGAATTAAGAGTTCATAGTTGTTGTTGTAAGATCTTATTCTGTATAAAACCTCGCTCTCGCTCTCTTTAATGACACATCTCTTTGAGTTCACATACATATGTACATATGCAAATACATACATACATATGTACATATATCAAAATAATTAATTTAATGCTACTCACCTTACCATTTCCCATTTATGTATTTGTGTATGTTTTAATATTATTGTCTAATACATAGAAACACTTCGAATACCTTTTAAGCTGACACATTTTTTTTTGTACTATTTTTAAGAATTTAAATGCGCAATTTATACATTTTATTTTGTCAGCAAACCAGAATTAACTGCAAGTCCAAAAAAGAGATATGTATACATACATAATAGTAAAGAAATGACTTTAGCATTATAAAGCACATTATCCCAATGCGAAAGAGCAAAAGAAAAAAAAAACAACAGTTAATACCTGTAATCAGTGCAAGCTGAAGAACAAAGAGAGGGCTTGAGACAGAGAGAACAAAAAATTTAAGAGTGGGAGAGTAATGAGTGGACTGCATGTAACACTACACCAATGCAAATACTGTATTATTAGCATAAACATGTGCACTTGCAAATACGAACATTTTTTCATGTGGTTATCAGTGCCGGTGAACTTCAACTAAATCAAAGTGAACCAAAGAGTACCGGCTGGAGAATATAAATATGTAAGAAAGTGTAACTGTAATAAGTATTATTCTCAGCTGTGAGGCTTATTGCAAAGAGAATTACAAATTATTTATAATCTCTTAATATTAAAATGAAAGAGAATTCTTTAAATATTTGCCATGCAAAATAACAAGTGGATTAAGTACAAAACATACCAACTAGTCTTTATTTTAAAATATTGTTATTTAAATGAATATTTTGGTATGTTTTGATATATGTACATATGTATGCTCAATATTAATTGACTTGGATTGTAAAATGTGTCGATTTCTGCGTAGTTTGTAGCTCCTTAATGATGGTATGACTGTAATTTCATAAGTGCAAGCATTCCCACACGCAAATACATTCTCGAAGGCATGAGCCAAGTCAATTACAGCATAGTTTTGGCTATGTTTTGGTTATGGCCATCTGACGCCGACGCAAACGCGAACTGATGGAGAGTTTCATTTGGCTGGCAAGTCACGTGATGTGCAACAGCAGCCACTGCCTAACATAACATAACATAACGTATACGCAGTGTTGACCCCATACCATCAACCGACATGAACCGACACTTTGATAAACTGTTTGCCGCAATATAAAGAAAGCTAGCCGCAAAAGTTTTTACGCACCGTTTCATACATAAATACATCCTGGTCTACATATACATATGTATAGCTATATATATATGTATGTATATATATATAAATATATGTATATGTATGTATATAGCTACATACATAGATTTAACGCAAAGCAGCAAAGGAACAACAGCCTGTCGCTAATTTATGTAGCTCAGTGTTGTGGTCAGACTGTATTCTTAGTCTTCCCTCCATCGTATTGGGCTAAAGGCACATGGCACATGGCATTCCCAGCGGCACGCTTCGCAGGCATCAATATTCCTGATGCTGGACGAGGAGCGCAGCCGCCTCCAGAGAGATAGGAAGAAACAGAGACAGGAAACACATATATACACATATATATATATATAAATATACACATATATACACTAAGAGGCCATACCGAAATATTGACACGACTTTGGTCTGTTTCTTGCACTTGCTCTTGGTCTTACTTTTGGTCTTGTACTTGGTCTTGGCCAGTTTAGGTTCTTGTTGCGCTTTATTGGCACAAGCCAAAGACGTGCAAAGGCTGCTTTTTAAACTTACCCCTCTCTCCCCCCTGCGCTCTTGTGTCTTTTTTAATCTAAACTCGTTCGTTTCCGCTGGCGTTCCGCTTTCTTTTTACTTCTTTATATATATATATATATATATATATATATATATATCTCTTCATTTTTTTCAATGATTTTAAAGACATTTTGCTGGCTTGCATTTGGAAAAATTCGTTTACAACCAATAATACAAAATAATGGCTGAGATTTTGTTATTCGATTTATACATACATATATATCTTTGTGGAAAACATGTTTGCTATTGTCTGCCTCACGTACTAGAACATATATAAAAGATACTTTTTTACACTACTGCATTAGGAGTATATTCGTTTTGATTAGAACTTTGAAATAAACATAAATTATATATAATAAATATTTGTCATAAAAAAAGTTAAGGTTACACATTATATATATTTACGCTTTTCTAAACCAATCGAATACATAAGATATTAAAAAGCAAAACTAAGGTAAGTCGTAAGAGAAAGTAGAGCGATCTTTTAATACAGAGTCATTAAACGGAATCGGTTCTCCAAATGGAAGTTCTATAAAATATTTCCATTTACAATTTTGTAGAATTCCCTTTTATGTATACATATATTGATTGAAATATATCTTTAAATTTGCTAGTATATAGACAGTTCGGTAAAGTTGAACGATATTCATTTTAAATAATGAAACAAAATTCTCCAATTTATACTCATAGTTTCCCCTTCTTTGTGAATGATTTATGTGCCGAGCATCTGCAAAATTAAAATCAAATTGTGTGCCATTTATTTGCAGACAGCTAATATTATGATATTAGTTTTTAATTATGCCACATTTGATTGCATTAACTCGATGAAAAACAACAAGCAAAAATACCAAAAAAAAAAAAGAAAAAAAAACATATAATAAAAGTAACACTACAAAAAAAGGAAATGGCCAACACATTACGTGGCCTGTGAAAATCAAATGAAATAAACTGCAAAAATGCAATGAAAATGCTAACCACAAAAATGCAATTTTAATACAAATCTAATACGTCGGCATGTGTGTGTGTGTGTGTGTGTGTGTGTGTATGTATATATATACATATGTGTAAGATATTTTCCCCTTATATCAACCACTCGTCACACATATTCTTTTATATATTTGCCATGGCGATTTTTAATTGAAAGCGCGACTTTTGGGCTTACAGACATACAGCAGCTGCATAAATTTCATTAGTAAACTTTTAATTAGAAAAATTTTAGCATGAATTTAATTAGTACAAATAGACAAACATACACACACACACACATATATATATATATATACTAACACACACTTAGACGGACACAACAAAGCCAAATTAAATTTAATGAAATGAAAATGAAATGCAGCCAACAAAAATTTTGAAAAAGAACAAACACCTGACAACTGGCTGACAACCAGCAAACCAAAAAATACATATATGTATATGTATATATATATATATATATACATATATGCAGTCTAATATAAAATATGAAAACAGCAGGATAAAACCCCACTTGACGTATGCGTAATATATATATATATATATATATATATATATATGTATATATATGTTCTTGGTTACCCAGCAAGCAAAACCCATGACAAATTTTTACACACATAACCAACTGAAGGGGTAAAATAGAGAATAGTGAATGGAAAGGGATCTCGAGGGAAACGCTATGCTAGCATAGCCAAGGCATAGAGAATGGTTTGAGAACTAAGAGGGATGTTGGCCCACAAGAGAAGGCCGCATTGTGTAATTATGTCTTGGCAGCTTTGGCGGCTAATTACTAAGGTCACAGGCCACGACACGATGCGATACATGACCAAGACCACGACAAAGATGATTATGATGTTAGAACAAGGAAGTCCAGAGATGCTGCTGCTGATGATGATGATGATGATAATGACGATCATTAGCATCAGAGCTAAACAATGCTAATTATGCTGTCAATCATCATAAAGCTAGCAATTTGCCATTTATGTATGTATGTATCGGTTTATGTAAGTATGTACGAATATAACTGCATATATGTATATACATATATATATATTTGTCACATTATGTCGTTACATCATATAAATTAGATCGCATACAAGAGAAATATCTAAATATATTTCCGAATTAAAAGATAAAGTTAACCCATTCGCTTATTGTTTATGTTGATTGCAACAATTAAGTAAGCAAGCTAAATGCAAATTACATTAGATAACTTTTTTAGAATTGTATAAAATTAGAATACTTTATAAAAAAAAAAAAACGAAAAAAAAATGAATGACCCTTATAATACTACATTGTTATTTAAATTCCAACTTTAAATAAATGTTCATATTTGGCACTAATTTTTTTTAACTAATTATCCAAGTATGTAAATCTACTTATTGGTTGGTGGGGGATCTACTATGTGTAACTATTTGTATAATTCTCTAAACACTGACGAAACGTCGTCTCCCATCATTCTCCTTACCCTCCACTTGTCTTGTCACGCAAAACGTGACGTTGTGCTTCCCGCCTGTTTAACAACAATTTACACAATAAGGAAGTGCAATACACAAAATATGCTGATTGGCATTTGTTAAGCATGAAATGATGATTATGTTGCCAATCACTCAACACCAACGCCATAGATATTGGTTACTTGCTTGTTCTGGCAAACTTCTTCTTACTGTATAAATTTGTTTTAAAAAATTACTATTAATAGCCAAAAGATACACTAAAAGAAATAAATAATTAATATAATAATAATCTATCTATATTAAATATTTATAATTAAAACAAAAAAAAATAAGATAAAGTAGAGAATTCTTAATATGTATAAATAAAAATTACAAGAAAATAAAAAATATCTATCTTTAATTAACAAGCAACACTTAAGAAATGATCAAGAAAAATGTAAAGTGTGAAGATGATATAAATGGTTAAGAAACTTTTTCGGAAATTATTATTATCAAATGTTATTATCAGAAAACTGAGCAAAATAAATGATTTATTTATTCTTGTGAGGCAAATTAGATTTTGAGTGGCATGAATTAATAGTAGAACAGTTTTCAAATATTTCCGTTTTTGTCTATATATTTTAAAATAATATTCAAATATATTTAATATGAACTTGCATCAATTAGAAATTACTATATAATTTATTATTTTTTTTAAAATAGTTTATTATATTAAGAATTGTAATTTAATTGAATTTATGATTAATAAATTTTTCTTTGTGTATGTAGAAAAGAATAAGACTGCAGCGTCAACAAATCGCCAGCAGCAATTAATTGTTGCGTGATTAATCATTTTTAATGCAAATTATATGCCTTGGTCAGTCATTTGCTTACCCTCTCGCTCACTCAGTAACTCTCGCTCTCTTTCACTCATTCATAGAGTGAGTAACTCACTCATTTAGACGCTTGCACGCGACTATTTTGGTTCCATTTCCACTTTTGGCTGGGAATTCTGGCTAATTTACCCGAGTCAAGTCAAGTTAAGTCGGTTTTGAGTTAAGCTAAGTTGAGTGAAGTCGGTGGCCACTTATAAACATTTTTAATTACAATTGCAGTAGCAGCATTAAATAAGCTTAAAGTTTATTGTTAAAGCAGTTAAAAAGCATTAGTACTTAAAAGTTTTCAAATGAATTATGAGCAGAGCTGATAATCCACATTTATACATTCGTACATATGTATGTATGCATGTATGTATGTATATATGACTACTACTTATAGTCAAGACTTTATACTTTGATCATATAATATTGTTGTGAGTCGACAATTTATTTACCCTATTAGCTATTAATTGTAATATTATATAGTAAATATCAATAACAAATTAGAAATTTAATTTATAGCATTCAGTTTCTATTGGTCCATTAATACCATTAAAGTTCTTAATAATATTATATTTAAAACAACTTATAAATCTACCATTTATATGCGGGGTATTTGTGGTGTCAAAACAAATACAAAAAGAAAAAAACCCAAATGAATATTGAATTAAAAAAAGGGGAAATTAAATGAGACTGCAATTTACCCAGTAAATTGAATGATGTTTGGGAAAACTGATGGAAAAACTACGTACTCATAATATGATTTAGAAAGCTATTTTTATGCAAAACAATAAAAAAAACAAAAAAAAAACAAAGAAAAAGAAGAAATGACCAACTAAGCTACCAACACGTTACCAAGTTAATTTTGAAAGTTATCTCGAAAAGCATCAATGGCAATGCCAATGCCCTACGTTTTATAACATATGGATCATTGAAATTAACCGTTTCTCGAGCCGTCTGCCGTCTGACTCAAAAGCCTAGTCATATATGTATAAAAATTTTTTTCTCAATTTTTTATTATTATTATTTTGCATTTTTTGTTTTTTTTTTTTTTGCCTTTTTTTTTATTATTAGTGTGAACGAAGCAACGAGCATTGTTATTTTAATTAACGCCGATTAGGTGTGAGGCACGTTTCTGTTTCGGTCTTTCTGACGTCTTTTTTTGATTATATTTTCTTTATTCTTTTAGTTTTTTTTTGTTTGTTTTTTTTTTTTTTTTACCATTCTGTGTTGGTGTATTCTGTAATCGCTGACTGACCAATAATTCCCCTAACTTGACCACTTAAGACCAACTGCCTTGAAGCTACCATTTTTCCCACACTGGGTGTTGATTACAATGAACGTCGTGATATTGCTACCGACCGGTTTAGTGCACTGCCCGGGGGATCTAGGGGGAATTTTACGCAAAATATTCTAACAAAGCCAGGGACGGGGACCACATTTCACCAACCCTAATCAGAAGCAGAAGCAGCAGTGGCAGCGGCAGCAATAGACGCAGCAGCATCAAAGTCGTCGACGCAGGTAAGCTTAGTACATACATACATACATACATCCAATATTCCATTCATTCATAAGCCAAAAGCGACATTCGACCCAAGCTCAGTAGTTGGTTAAACGTCAAGATGTTGAGATTATCCAGCAAGTGCAGTACCGGTGGCCTTCTCCTACCGACTGCAGTGCTGCTAATAATCCTTCAATCAATCAAAATAATAGTGGCAGCCACTCAAACTTCCGATTACTGTAGTCCGTCGTTGTGCGAGTTATTCAATGGAACTCATGTGGTCCAAGTGCCACACATTGGTTGCAATAATAATGGCAGTTTTAATACGATTCAATGTGGCCCCCAGCCAAAGCTATTAACCATGAGTGATCGTCGAAAACAGTTGCTATTGGATATGCATAATTTGGCTAGATCTAAAATAGCTAGCGGTGATTTACCTGGCTATCAGAGTGCCTCTCATATGCCGCTTTTACGCTGGGATAACGAACTGGAGCAAATGGCCGGATTACATGCCAAACGATGCCAATTCGCTCATGATCAATGCCGGAATACACAACGTTTTAAATTCAGTGGACAGAATATTGGTTATTTCTGGATAGGACGTGAATTTAAGTCACATTCAAAGCGCATGAAATCCTTTGTCCTCAATTGGTTTAAGGAATATTTGGATGCCAATCAAACCTTCATTGATAGCTATCATCCACATCCAGAGGGGTGAGTTGTTATCTTAAATTCGGGTTTTCCTCCATTACCATAACTTCCGTATTTTCTTTCTTTTAGTAAAAAGATTGGCCATTTTACACTCTTGGTCTCGGATCGTGTACATCGTGTTGGTTGTGCGGGAGTGCGTTTTCTTGAACCGAACGCCAACCGTTTCCAATTCATGTTAACCTGCAATTATGACTACAACAACATCTTCAATGAACCCATCTACCAAACGGGTCGCCCTGCCTCTAAATGTGAATTGCATCGTGTCAGCGAGAAGTTTCCATTTCTGTGTGATTGGAAGACGAATGCTTCCAATAATGATGTTAGTGAAGAAAGTCTCGAAGATGAAAATATGCTCGACAATAGGGTTCCCATTTAAGTACAGCGTAAGACGCTCCCTTGATTTAAATCTACCTTACTAGTTGTAAAAAGCAACTTCTTTTTTTTTTGTAATCATCACAATTTCAGATCAATTTTTAAGAATCAGAAAATAATTTTATTAAGTTAGAACATTTATGTTTTAGTATATTACAAATCTTTATGAATGCATTTTTAGTATCAGTATCATCAGGAAAAGCGGCATTTCGCGACTTTATATCAAACGCAGGTTAATAATCATCTGCCTCGGTTTCAACCGTTGTTAAAGTGGTTGTCTCGACTGCAAAAATGTTAAATGGTGGAAGAGAGGACGAAGTCGGTGTTACAGTTGTTGATATGGTGGTAGACTTAGTGGGTTTCGGAGTTGTTGACTTCGTGGTCTTGTGAGTTGTCGACTCAGTAGACTTCGGGGTAGTTCTCTTTGTAGTCTTAGGCGATGTTGACTCGCTAGATTTTGGAGTTGTTGACTTCGTGGTCTTGTGAGTTGTCGACTCAGTAGATTTCGGGGTAGTTCTCTTTGTAGTCTTAGGCGATGTTGACTCGCTAGATTTTGGAGTTGTTGACTTCGTGGTCTTGTGAGTTGTCGACTCAGTGGATTTCGGGGTAGTGCTCTCGGTAGTCTTTGGAGATGTAGATTCGATAGGTTTAGGAGTTGTTGACTTCGTGGTCTTGTGAGTTGTAGACTCGGTGGATTTCGGGGTAGTTCCCTTGGTGGTCTTTGGAGATGTAGACTCGCTAGACTTGGGAGTTGTTGGCTTCGTGGTCTTGTGAGTTGTCGACTCAGTAGATTTCGGGGTAGTTCTCTTGGTAGTCTTCGGAGATGTGGACTCGCTAGATTTAGGAGTTGTTGACTTCGTGGTCTTGTGAGTTGTCGACTCAGTGGATTTCGGGGTAGTTCTCTCGGTAGTCTTTGGAGATGTAGATTCGATAGGTTTAGGAGTTGTTGACTTCGTGGTCTTGTGAGTTGTAGACTCGGTGGATTTCGGAGTAGTTCTCTTGGTAGTCTTTGGAGATGTGGACTCGCTAGATTTGGGAGTTGTTGACTTCGTGGTCTTGTGAGTTGTCGACTCAGTGGATTTCGGGGTAGTTCTCTCGGTAGTCTTTGGAGATGTAGATTCGATAGGTTTAGGAGTTGTTGACTTCGTGGTCTTGTGAGTTGTAGACTCGGTGGATTTCGGGGTAGTTCCCTTGGTGGTCTTTGGAGATGTAGACTCGCTAGACTTGGGAGTTGTTGGCTTCGTGGTCTTGTGAGTTGTCGACTCAGTAGATTTCGGGGTAGTTCTCTTTGTAGTCTTAGGCGATGTTGACTCGCTAGATTTTGGAGTTGTTGACTTCGTGGTCTTGTGAGTTGTCGACTCGGTGGATTTCGGGGTAGTTCTCTCGGTAGTCTTTGGAGATGTAGATTCGATAGGTTTAGGAGTTGTTGACTTCGTGGTCTTGTGAGTTGTCGACTCGGTGGATTTCGGGGTAGTTCTCTCGGTAGTCTTTGGAGATGTAGATTCGATAGGTTTAGGAGTTGTTGACTTCGTGGTCTTGTGAGTTGTAGACTCGGTGGATTTCGGGGTAGTTCCCTTGGTGGTCTTTGGAGATGTGGACTCGCTAGATTTGGGAGTTGTTGGCTTCGTGGTCTTGCGAGTTGTCGACTCAGTAGATTTCGGGGTAGTTCTCTTGGTAGTCTTCGGAGATGTGGACTCGCTAGATTTGGGAGTTGTTGACTTCGTGGTCTTGTGAGTTGTAGACTCGGTGGATTTCGGGGTAGTTCTCTTGGTAGTCTTCGGAGATGTAGACTCGCTAGATTTGGGAGTTGTTGACTTCGTGGTCTTGTGAGTTGTCGACTCAGTGGATTTCGGGGTAGTTCTCTTAGTAGTCTTTGGAGATGTGGACTCGCTAGATTTGGGAGTTGTTGACTTCGTGGTCTTGTGAGTTGTAGACTCGGTGGATTTCGGGGTAGTTCTCTTGGTAGTCTTTGGAGATGTAGACTCGCTAGGTTTAGGAGTTGTTGACTTCGTGGTCTTGTGAGTTGTAGACTCTGTGGATTTAGGGGTAGTTCCCTTGGTGGTCTTTGGAGATGTAGACTCGCTAGACTTTGGAGTTGTTGGCTTCGTGGTCTTGTGAGTTGTAGACTCAGTAGATTTCGGGGTAGTTCTCTTGGTAGTCTTCGGAGATGTGGACTCGCTAGATTTGGGAGTTGTTGACTTCGTGGTCTTGTGAGTTGTAGACTCGGTGGATTTCGGGGTAGTTCCCTTGGTGGTCTTTGGAGATGTAGACTCGCTAGACTTTGGAGTTGTTGACTTCGTGGTCTTGTGAGTTGTAGACTCGGTGGATTTAGGGGTAGTTCCCTTGGTGGTCTTTGGAGATGTGGACTCGCTAGATTTGGGAGTTGTTGACTTCGTGGTCTTGTGAGTTGTCGACTCGGTGGATTTCGGGGTAGTTCCCTTGGTGGTCTTTGGAGATGTGGACTCGCTAGATTTGGGAGTTGTTGACTTCGTGGTCTTGTGAGTTGTCGACTCAGTAGATTTCGGGGTAGTTCTCTTTGTAGTCTTAGGAGATGTTGACTCGCTAGATTTGGGAGTTGTTGACTTCGTGGTCTTGTGAGTTGTCGACTCGGTGGATTTCGGGGTAGTTCCCTTGGTGGTCTTTGGAGATGTAGACTCGCTAGACTTTGGAGTTGTTGACTTCGTGGTCTTGTGAGTTGTCGACTCAGTAGATTTCGGGGTAGTTCTCTTGGTAGTCTTCGGAGATGTGGACTCGCTAGATTTGGGAGTTGTTGACTTCGTGGTCTTGTGAGTTGTAGACTCGGTGGATTTCGGGGTAGTTCCCTTGGTGGTCTTTGGAGATGTGGACTCGCTAGATTTGGGAGTTGTTGACTTCGTGGTCTTGTGAGTTGTCGACTCGGTGGATTTCGGGGTAGTTCCGTTGGTGGTCTTTGGAGATGTAGACTCGCTAGACTTTGGAGTTGTTGGCTTCGTGGTCTTGTGAGTTGTAGACTCAGTAGATTTCGGGGTAGTTCTCTTGGTAGTCTTCGGAGATGTGGACTCGCTAGATTTGGGAGTTGTTGACTTCGTGGTCTTGTGAGTTGTAGACTCGGTGGATTTCGGGGTAGTTCCCTTGGTGGTCTTTGGAGATGTGGACTCGCTAGATTTGGGAGTTGTTGACTTCGTGGTCTTGTGAGTTGTCGACTCGGTGGATTTCGGGGTAGTTCCGTTGGTGGTCTTTGGAGATGTAGACTCGCTAGACTTTGGAGTTGTTGGCTTCGTGGTCTTGTGAGTTGTAGACTCAGTAGATTTCGGGGTAGTTCTCTTGGTAGTCTTCGGAGATGTGGACTCGCTAGATTTGGGAGTTGTTGACTTCGTGGTCTTGTGAGTTGTCGACTCGGTGGATTTCGGGGTAGTTCCCTTGGTAGTCTTTGGAGATGTAGACTCGCTAGTCTTGGGAGTTGTTGGCTTCGTGGTTTTGTGAGTTGTCGACTCAGTAGATTTCGGGGTAGTTCTCTTGGTAGTCTTCGGAGATGTGGACTCGCTAGATTTGGGAGTTGTTGACTTCGTGGTCTTGTGAGTTGTAGACTCGGTGGATTTCGGGGTAGTTCCCTTGGTGGTCTTAGGAGATGTAGACTCGCTAGACTTTGGAGTTGTTGACTTCGTGGTCTTGTGAGTTGTCGACTCGGTGGATTTCGGAGTCGTAACCTTGGTGGTCTTAGGAGATGTAGACTCGCTAGACTTTGGAGTTGTTGACTTCGTTGTCTTGTGAGTTGTCGATTCGGTGGATTTCGGAGTCGTACCCTTGGTGGTCTTAGGAGATGTAGACTCGCTAGACTTTGGAGTTGTTGGCTTCGTGGTCTTGTGAGTTGTAGACTCGGTGGATTTCGGCGTAGTTCCCTTGGTGGTCTTTGGAGATGTGGACTCGCTAGACTTTGGAGTTGTTGACTTCGTGGTCTTGTGAGTTGTAGACTCGGTGGATTTCGGTGTAGTTCCCTTGGTGGTCTTTGGAGATGTAGACTCGCTAGACTTTGGAGTTGTTGACTTCGTGGTCTTGTGAGTTGTAGACTCGGTGGATTTCGGCGTAGTTCCCTTGGTGGTCTTTGGAGATGTTGACTCGCTAGACTTTGGAGTTGTTGACTTCGTTGTCTTGTGAGTTGTCGACTCGGTGGATTTGGGAGTTGTTCCCTTTGTGGTCTTTGGAGATGTAGACTCGCTAGACTTTGGAGTTGTTGACTTCGTTGTCTTGTGAGTTGTCGATTCGGTGGATTTCGGAGTCGTACCCTTGGTGGTCTTAGGAGATGTAGACTCGCTAGACTTTGGAGTTGTTGACTTCGTGGTCTTGTGAGTTGTAGACTCGGTGGATTTCGGCGTAGTTCCCTTGGTGGTCTTTGGAGATGTAGACTCGCTAGACTTTGGAGTTGTTGACTTCGTTGTCTTGTGAGTTGTCGACTCGGTGGATTTCGGTGTAGTTCCCTTGGTGGTCTTTGGAGATGTAGACTCGCTAGACTTTGGAGTTGTTGACTTCGTGGTCTTGTGAGTTGTCGATTCGGTAGATTTCGGTGTAGTTCCCTTGGTGGTCTTTGGAGATGTGGACTCGCTAGACTTTGGAGTTGTTGACTTCGTTGTCTTGTGAGTTGTCGATTCGGTGGATTTCGGAGTCGTACCCTTGGTGGTCTTAGGAGATGTAGACTCGCTAGACTTTGGAGTTGTTGACTTCGTGGTCTTGTGAGTTGTAGACTCGGTGGATTTGGGAGTTGTTCCCTTTGTGGTCTTTGGAGATGTAGACTCGCTAGACTTTGGAGTTGTTGACTTCGTTGTCTTGTGAGTTGTCGATTCGGTGGATTTCGGAGTCGTACCCTTGGTGGTCTTAGGAGATGTAGACTCGCTAGACTTTGGAGTTGTTGACTTCGTGGTCTTGTGAGTTGTAGACTCGGTGGATTTGGGAGTTGTTCCCTTTGTGGTCTTTGGAGATGTAGACTCGCTAGACTTTGGAGTTGTTGACTTCGTGGTCTTGTGAGTTGTAGACTCGGTGGATTTGGGAGTTGTTCCCTTGGTGGTCTTTGGAGATGTTGACTCGCTAGACTTTGGAGTTGTTGACTTCGTGGTCTTGTGAGTTGTAGACTCGGTGGATTTGGGAGTTGTTCCCTTTGTGGTCTTTGGAGATGTAGACTCGCTAGACTTTGGAGTTGTTGGCTTCGTGGTCTTGTGAGTTGTAGACTCGGTGGATTTCGGCGTAGTTCCCTTGGTGGTCTTTGGAGATGTTGACTCGCTAGACTTTGGAGTTGTTGACTTCGTGGTCTTGTGAGTTGTCGACTCGGTGGATTTCGGCGTAGTTCCCTTGGTGGTCTTAGGAGATGTTGACTCGCTAGACTTTGGAGTTGTTGACTTCGTTGTCTTGTGAGTTGTCGACTCGGTGGATTTGGGAGTTGTTCCCTTTGTGGTCTTTGGAGATGTAGACTCGCTAGACTTTGGAGTTGTTGACTTCGTTGTCTTGTGAGTTGTCGATTCGGTGGATTTCGGAGTCGTACCCTTGGTGGTCTTAGGAGATGTAGACTCGCTAGACTTTGGAGTTGTTGACTTCGTGGTCTTGTGAGTTGTAGACTCGGTGGATTTCGGCGTAGTTCCCTTGGTGGTCTTTGGAGATGTAGACTCACTTGACTTTGGAGTTGTTGACTTCGTGGTCTTGTGAGTTGTCGACTCGGTGGATTTCGGAGTCGTAACCTTGGTGGTCTTAGGAGATGTTGACTCGCTAGACTTTGGAGTTGTTGACTTCGTGGTCTTGTGAGTTGTAGACTCAGTGGATTTCGGTGTAGTTCCCTTGGTGGTCTTTGGAGATGTAGACTCACTTGACTTTGGAGTTGTTGACTTCGTGGTCTTGTGAGTTGTCGACTCGGTGGATTTCGGCGTAGTTCCCTTGGTGGTCTTAGGAGATGTTGACTCGCTAGACTTTGGAGTTGTTGACTTCGTGGTCTTGTGAGTTGTCGACTCGGTGGATTTCGGTGTAGTTCCCTTGGTGGTCTTTGGAGATGTAGACTCACTTGACTTTGGAGTTGTTGACTTCGTGGTCTTGTGAGTTGTAGACTCGGTGGATTTCGGGGTAGTGCCTTTGGTAGTCTTAGGAGATGTTGACTCGCTAGACTTTGGAGTTGTTGACTTCGTGGTCTTATGGGTTGTAGACTCGGTGGATTTAGGAGTTGTTCCCTTGGTGGTCTTTGGAGATGTAGACTCGCTGGACTTTGGAGTTGTTGACTTCGTGGTCTTGTGAGTTGTCGACTCGGTGGATTTCGGTGTAGTTCCCTTGGTGGTCTTAGGAGATGTAGACTCGCTGGACTTTGGAGTTGTTGACTTCGTGGTCTTGTGAGTTGTCGACTCGGTGGATTTCGGTGTAGTTCCCTTGGTGGTCTTAGGAGATGTAGACTCGCTAGACTTTGGAGTTGTTGACTTCGTGGTCTTATGGGTTGTAGACTCAGTGGATTTCGGTGTAGTTCCCTTGGTGGTCTTAGGAGATGTAGACTCGCTGGACTTTGGAGTTGTTGACTTCGTGGTCTTGTGAGTTGTCGACTCGGTGGATTTCGGTGTAGTTCCCTTGGTGGTCTTAGGAGATGTTGACTCGCTAGACTTTGGAGTTGTTGACTTCGTGGTCTTATGGGTTGTAGACTCAGTGGATTTCGGTGTAGTTCCCTTGGTGGTCTTTGGAGATGTAGACTCGCTGGACTTTGGAGTTGTTGACTTCGTGGTCTTGTGAGTTGTCGACTCGGTGGATTTCGGTGTAGTTCCCTTGGTGGTCTTAGGAGATGTAGACTCGCTAGACTTTGGAGTTGTTGACTTCGTGGTCTTATGGGTTGTAGACTCAGTGGATTTCGGTGTAGTTCCCTTGGTGGTCTTAGGAGATGTAGACTCGCTGGACTTTGGAGTTGTTGACTTCGTGGTCTTGTGAGTTGTCGACTCGGTGGATTTCGGTGTAGTTCCCTTGGTGGTCTTAGGAGATGTTGACTCGCTAGACTTTGGAGTTGTTGACTTCGTGGTCTTATGGGTTGTAGACTCAGTGGATTTCGGTGTAGTTCCCTTGGTGGTCTTTGGAGATGTAGACTCACTTGACTTTGGAGTTGTTGACTTCGTGGTCTTGTGAGTTGTCGACTCGGTGGATTTCGGTGTAGTTCCCTTGGTGGTCTTAGGAGATGTAGACTCGCTAGACTTTGGAGTTGTTGACTTCGTGGTCTTGTGAGTTGTAGACTCGGTGGATTTCGGTGTAGTTCCCTTGGTGGTCTTAGGAGATGTAGACTCGCTGGCCGTTGGAGTTGTTGACTTCGTGGTCTTGTGAGTTGTCGACTCGGTGGATTTAGGAGTTGTTCCCTTGGTGGTCTTTGGAGATGTAGACTCGCTGGACTTTGGAGTTGTTGACTTCGTGGTCTTGTGAGTTGTCGACTCGGTGGATTTCGGTGTAGTTCCCTTGGTGGTCTTAGGAGATGTAGACTCGCTGGACGTTGGAGTTGTTGACTTCGTGGTCTTGTGAGTTGTCGACTCGGTGGATTTCGGGGTCGTACCCTTGGTGGTCTTAGGAGATGTAGACTCGCTAGACTTTGGAGTTGTTGACTTCGTGGTCTTGTGAGTTGTAGACTCGGTGGATTTCGGAGTCGTACCCTTAGTGGTCTTAGGAGATGTAGACTCGCTAGACTTTGGAGTTGTTGACTTCGTGGTCTTATGGGTTGTAGACTCGGTGGATTTAGGAGTTGTTCCCTTGGTGGTCTTTGGAGATGTAGACTCGCTAGACTTTGGAGTTGTTGACTTCGTGGTCTTGTGAGTTGTCGACTCGGTGGATTTCGGGGTAGTGCCTTTGGTAGTCTTAGGAGATGTTGACTCGCTAGACTTTGGAGTTGTTGACTTCGTGGTCTTGTGAGTTGTCGACTCGGTGGATTTCGGAGTCGTACCCTTGGTGGTCTTAGGAGATGTAGACTCGCTAGACTTTGGAGTTGTTGACTTCGTGGTCTTGTGAGTTGTCGACTCGGTGGATTTCGGAGTCGTACCCTTGGTGGTCTTAGGAGATGTAGACTCGCTAGACTTTGGAGTTGTTGACTTCGTGGTCTTGTGAGTTGTCGACTCGGTGGATTTCGGCGTAGTTCCCTTGGTGGTCTTAGGAGATGTCGACTCGCTAGACTTTGGAGTTGTTGACTTCGTGGTCTTGTGAGTTGTCGATTCGGTAGATTTCGGAGTTGTTCCCTTTGTGGTCTTTGGAGATGTAGACTCGCTGGACTTTGGAGTTGTTGACTTCGTGGTCTTATGGGTTGTAGACTCGGTGGATTTGGGAGTTGTTCCCTTGGTGGTCTTTGGAGATGTAGACTCGCTAGACTTTGGAGTTGTTGACTTCGTGGTCCTGTGAGTTGTCGACTCGGTGGATTTCGGAGTCGTACCCTTGGTGGTCTTAGGAGATGTAGACTCGCTAGACTTTGGAGTTGTTGACTTCGTGGTCTTGTGAGTTGTCGACTCGGTGGATTTCGGGGTAGTGCCTTTGGTAGTCTTAGGAGATGTTGACTCGCTAGACTTTGGAGTTGTTGACTTCGTGGTCTTGTGAGTTGTCGATTCGGTAGATTTCGGTGTAGTTCCCTTTGTGGTCTTAGGAGATGTAGATGCGCTAGACTTTGGAGTTGTTGACTTCGTGGTCTTGTGAGTTGTAGACTCGGTGGATTTCGGCGTAGTTCCCTTGGTGGTCTTAGGAGATGTTGACTCGCTAGACTTCGGAGTTGTTGACTTCGTGGTCTTGTGAGTTGTCGATTCGGTAGATTTCGGAGTTGTTCCCTTTGTGGTCTTTGGAGATGTAGACTCGCTAGACTTTGGAGTTGTTGACTTCGTGGTCTTGTGAGTTGTCGACTCGGTGGATTTCGGTGTAGTTCCCTTGGTGGTCTTTGGAGATGTTGACTCGCTAGACTTTTGAGTTGTTGACTTCGTGGTCTTGTGAGTTGTAGACTCGGTGGATTTCGCAGTCGTACCCTTGGTGGTCTTAGGAGATGTAGACTCGCTAGACTTTGGAGTTGTTGACTTCGTGGTCTTGTGAGTTGTCGACTCGGTGGATTTCGGGGTAGTTCCCTTGGTGGTCTTAGGAGATGTTGACTCGCTAGACTTTGGAGTTGTTGACTTCGTGGTCTTGTGAGTTGTCGATTCGGTAGATTTAGGAGTTGTTCCCTTGGTGGTCTTTGGAGATGTAGACTCGCTGGACTTTGGAGTTGTTGACTTCGTGGTCTTGTGAGTTGTCGACTCGGTGGATTTCGGGGTAGTTCCCTTGGTGGTCTTAGGAGATGTTGACTCGCTAGACTTTGGAGTTGTTGACTTCGTGGTCTTGTGAGTTGTAGACTCGGTGGATTTCGGCGTAGTTCCCTTGGTGGTCTTTGGAGATGTAGACTCACTTGACTTTGGAGTTGTTGACTTCGTGGTTTTATGAGTGGTAGACTCATGCCCGCAGTTGTATGGAGTTGTCGTCTCATGTCCACAGTTATGGGGAGTTGTCGTCTCATATCCACAGTTATGGGGAGTTGTCTTTTTGTGTCCACAATTATGGGGAGTTGTTGTCGTCTTATGTCCACAGTTTTTGGGAGTTGTTGTTTCGTGTCCGCAATCCCGCTTCGTAGTCGTCTCATGATAATACTTGGTCGGAGCTGGGCTAGTGACGCGATGCTCACAAGCTGTTGTAGTCGGATGATCCTTACATGGTGGCGGAGGTGGTCGCAGTGTTGTATAGCTAGTTTTGTTATTGCAAGGATTGCGGAAATGCAAAACTATCTCATTGGGTTGCTGGCCTGGAACAATGCGAATATGTGGCCCAAAGAGAGTGAAGGCAGCGCTACTGGCTGCCAACAGGCATAGAACAAACAGTTGCATCGTGTCAACTTGTTGCTAGTTATTTCTTAGTATCCTTTGTGTGACGACCAGTGGAGCTGAGCAACACTCTCGATACTGTCTCTTTAGCCACACTGGGCCTAGTATTTAAATAAAATTCTAATCGCATATTCGGGCTTTATAGGAGTTCTTTAGGTCAGGTTTTTTTGTCTGTGAGGGAATTTGCATTCCACCTAAAATTAGACGGATGCGTATGCTTAACCATGGCACGCGTAATTCTGCCGTGACGACACTTGCATAAGCCGTCGAGACCGAACCGTTTTATCATCGTCATGTCTAAAGCTGGCGCTTTAACCAGACAACGGTCCCAATAGGGCCTAACACGTTCGCCCACCCGTTGTAAGTTTTTTATAAAACGTTTTGCAATTTCAACGATTTTTTATTACGACTCTGTAGTTTTTTTTTTTTTTTTGTTTTTTTTTTGTTTTAATTTTTTGCATGTAATTGCAATTGGCTTACAAGTAAAATTAAACATATTAAATGTAGTTATAGGTTTAAACATAAATTGTGCTGAGTTTTGCATTTAATTTTCACATAAATATCTCTGTCATTGGCTATATCTTGTATCGAATTAAATCGAATTGGATATAAACGTTTTGCTATTACGGTAATACAAATGTTTGGCAATTGAAAGTATGTATATATTATTTTAGAATTGGTGTCACCTTTGGCAATTTGTTATTGTATCTAGGTATTAAGTGGTTGATGCCATCAGCATGGCACATAAATTTTCACTATACATACATATGTATATGTGTATAAATATTTATATTTAAGCTATAACAAACCTACTAACTGATCAGTTAAACAACAACAAAATCATGATGCTAAGACGATCCCTATAAATATAATGCAGTGATCGGCAGGCAGATCGGCCTCAATATTGATGAGTCGATATTTACATTTAAATGTGTATTTAAAATCTAGGCCACCAGTTAACTATATATGTCTATAAGCTACAAATAGTTGCTATTTCTTTTTTTTTTTTTTTATTATTATTATTATTTCTAGTCCCGAATACCCGTTAAATTTCATCATCGCTTGTCTGGGTACAAAGGACCTGTTCTTGCCACCAGTCGTGCACCTCATAGACAGCATTTGCCTGATTATTAAATGGCAATAGCTTGCCACTGCTGCCAATTAATTGGCTCATCATTGCCGAGGGACTGCCCAAAGCCCCATGATGATGCATATGCTGATGATCGCCATGGAGTACACCAGCATTGGCTGCATTTATTGTCGGATAATGAAACTGACTGCCAATATCGCTATTTAATTGGGCAAAAAAATTGGTCGACTTGTTGCCATCACGCTGTTTTCCCCCCAGCTGGCCCAATTGACCCAATTGATGTGGCAATGTGGTCATTGAATTCTTTTTACGCTGCTGACTACTGATATGCAATCGCTCCTTATCACTCAATGTCGAACGCTGTTGCGGATCACTTGATGTGGGTGCCAGAAACTTGCGACCTGCCGAACTTCCAGTTGAATCAGAACGATTAAGTGCATAGGCCCGTTTACCCACTGCAATGGCATGACGAGCTGCAGCAGCTGCCTGTGATCCCATTGCTATATCTGGTACATGGGCATGGGGTAGGATAACAACAGCAGCACTACTACTACCATCTTTATCTTCGTTCTCCGTCGAACTAAATGTGGGTGAGAAGGCATCACTGGTAGGTGGACAGGTCCCAGCGACTGCTCCGCTTATTGTACTAATGGCTGATTTATCAACGGCCCCACCACCACTTGGCACCTTGTCCTCCTGTGATACATTTGGACGCATTACGGGCTGCTCATTGGTTGCTCTTAGTCCAGCAATTAAAGAGTTTTGTTGCTTCTGTGTAATAACAAAAAAAGTTTTTATGATTATGCAAATATAAAATTTGTTTCCTATACATACGCTAGCATTCTGGGCCCGAATCTTTTTAAGACAACCCTCAAGCCAAGTGCGTATAGTCATTTTAGCCACCTCCTCCTCCACCAGATATTCAAATTCTTCCCGAGCCAAAAGCTCTTCCAATTGCAAAGCTTTTCTTATGTCAACCGATCGATAGCTTAGCATACTAAAAATCCAAAAAAAATTAAATATTATTGTTCTTAAACAGATAATTGATACTCACTTGATAACATCATGAAATGTAACATCCTCACCATTGTGGAGCTTATCCAACTCATAGCACATATATTTGAATAATAAACGATCCTTTTGAGGATCACATTCTAAACGACCCTTTAACAAGCGTAAAATGAACTTAACCCGACGCACTGGTATGACTCCACGTTGATGTATATCCACAATGTTCCATGTATTTTGAAAATTTCGTATATCCGCATACGAGAGAAGGGCATCCTCTTCGTTTGAATAAAATAATGAAAAGTTCTCCATGATAATAGCTATATAGAGAAATTAAAAAAAGTTATTGTATAAAGTATAAAAAATACACATTTTTAAGATTATTTTAAAATAAAGTTACAGAAAATTTTTTTAAAGTCATTCAAAGAAGAGCCAAAACTTCGATTGATCCAATTAGAGAGTTAAAGCTTCACATGGAACTTGGAAAAAAATTTAAATTCCAAAAAAAATGTTTTTTCTTTTCACTTAGAAAACATTCCTAATTATTTTAGTATATTTTGTACAGTATGCAACAACATAAAATGATTTTTTAACAGTTTAAATGAAATTATGATTTGATCGTAAAATTAAAATAATAAAATTAATAAAATAATCGATATTATAAACTTTAATTTGATTGCATTACTGTAAAATAAATTGATAATATAAAGAAAATATTTGATTGATTTTGAACCCACCCACTAGAAGATTTAGAACAATATATGTTATTATCACGTAGAAGGTACAAAAGTAGATAAGACTCGCTGTAAAGTTGCCACAATCCGTTTCCCAATAATTGCCACCCAGAGTGCAATATGGTGGTTGGACCATACAATCGTGCATTATTTTATTCCAATCCTCGCCGGTAACGATGCGAAATAACATGGCAACTCCGGTGACAGGTGAACCAAAATTGGCACGTCTTCCAATACCCTCGCCATATTTAACGGTACCTGAATACAAATGAGAATAATAATAATTGAAAATGAGTGAGATAGAGATAGATTAAGAGATAGATAGTGAAAGAGTATAGATATGTATATTGAGGAAAGGAAACCCAATTTCCATAAATGAGAGCTCACCAAACAATATGGTTCCCGCCAGTGCATAGAAGAAGACGAGCAGAAACATGCCAAAGATAATGAAGAATGATTTGCACACAGACACGCCCACTGTCAGCATAAGCATCTTGAGTGTGGTGTGCTTGCCGGTAATGGTGAAGAAACGCAAGATGACCACCATGAAGCCAAAGAAGTAGGACAAATCGTTCTGCCAGACCAAATATACATATTATATATGCATCATATATATGTACAATATATGTATATATATATATATATATTTACACACACACACACAAACACAACATATATTGAATATGAATTGATATATATCGTATACATATATTGTATATTTTTTGAAAGTGACTAAAGTGAATGAACAACAACAACAAAAACAAAAAAAAATAAAAATAAATAAATAAAAATAAAAAAAAAAAAACAGAACGGACTAATCCAACTAAGTGAACCGAAAAAACCTACCCTCAGTATGGTCTGCAGAATTATCCAAATGACTCCGGCCACGGTGACCAGAAGATCGTAACGATTTCGCCTCGATTGCCAGTAACCGCGCGGCGTAAAGGCTATATTCTTCATCACCACCTCAACCACAAACACAAAGGTCAACACCGCGCTGACAATCACCAAACGTTCCGTGTGCACCTCACCCTTGATCCACTGCAGAGGAAGAGATTAATTCTATCTAACTCACGCGTTTCGATTCGACTTATTTTAGTTGGATAACCCACCGTTATAGATAGCAGCATACTATTGATTAATACCACAACTGCAATAACACGCTTGAAGATTATATGCTGTGTTATATCATAGGTGAATGCTCGTATTTTTCTTCCATCGGGTCGTGGTGGTAAATGTAATGGTTGGGCAATTTTCAGACGCTTCTTTAGATCACACCAACGACGCTGATCGACAGTTAATAATGCTGTTCCCTTATTTTCCGAATAATTGGCAATAACAACGCCCACAAATAGAGTTAGTCCGATCATACACCCCAAGAAAATGTATATATGTATATAAATAGCATGAATCTAACGAGAGAGAGAGAGAGAGAGAGAGAAATAAATTTAATAAAATTAATTTCTATTATTTTATAGTATTACTTACCGGACCGACAGCCTTAATTAATACATCACGCACATCCAACCAACCCTTGAATGAGAGTACCTCGAAAAGAGTTAGCATGGCATCACCAATATTATCAAAATTAAAACGTCTGGGATTGGCCCAAACTCGTGGCACTAACATAGCCGGATATGATTCATCCAATCCTGGTGTCAATTTCATTTTTGTTACAAATACACGTCGCATAAATACACCAACACAATCCTCACGCCTTCCAATTGTTGGATCATTACATCGTGCCAAACGACCACCATATAATTGTACACCATAGCTGGCGAAAATGAACATAAGCAGGATAAGTAATGTGGATACCAAGAGTATCTCTTTAAAGCCACGGCATAGCTCATAAACCACTTTACGCATATGCGGTACCAATGTAAATATACGCAATGGTCGAACACATCTTAATATCATCAATAGCTGGGCAGCCGAACTTGTTGGTATATTTAATGGCATCCAACATAGAAACGATGTTGATACCACATAAATAAATACATCCAAAGCAGCAGCAACATCTTTAATATATGCCTTTGGTGTAAAGAATAGGCCATCTGCCAGAATTTTAAGTGCCAATTCCAAACTCATAAAAATCACAAAACCATATTCAGCTATCTGTAATGTTGGATGATTCATCACACGATAGGTAGGCGTCTCGAACATCATGGATATGCAAGATAAAGTGGTGGCAAATATCATTACCCAATCCAAATATGTAACCAGTCCCAGAAAGTTACTAAAAAAAAAAAAAAAAGAAAACAAAAATAACAAATTTTATAATAGCAAATTTATGAATTATAATCATTGGACTTACTGAAGACTCTTGTATTGAACTTTACGCTCCTTGCCAGTTAATGGATCCTTTAGCCTGGCATCATAGCGAGCATGAACAATCTTTTGACATATCTTCCGAAAACGACTTTCTCGTGGCACAAGGAATAATGGTGTATCAAAGAACGGATGATTCTCACGTAAATCCTCCTCTCGCTGATTACGACGCATCTCTGCCTGCTGTCGCTTTGCCTGCAACAATTTGATATCCAAATCATGTGGTCTAGCCCGACCCGAATTGGCTCTTGGAGCTGCCGCAATATCACCATTCTCCATAAGATGTTCATATGTCTGCTTTAGCTTAATCGAACCGGATCGAACACTGCGACGAATTGATCGTGAACCAAATCTGTAAATTGGTAGCGTACACACATCAAACGGATTATCGAAAATTAAATGACTTACTTCTTTTGATCCACACGCCACGGTTTCGAATGTGTTATAGTTCCCTGTGATTTTAATCCACCGCCACCTTTAGTCCCCACCACTGGCAACATTGCTGAGTCACCTAACATTAATCGCTGATTGTTGCTATCACTGTAAATATAAATTATATGAATGAAATATATTTATAGGGAATATATTTTAAATACTCACTTAATAATATGGGTAATGGCAAGTTTACGAAGACTACTTCCAGCTGCTCGTACCTTAGCCGTTTTATTCATTATACGTACGGGTTTCTGTTTACGGAATACAACATTCGATTCCCAACATTCGGACATTGGTCTTTTACAATTCTCAACCAATGATGGATCCTCTATTTCTAATTCAATAACAAAATGTTTCATAAAACTTTCACGTACTTTGGGCAACATAAAATCATTGGGTATACGATGTAGTATTGTCATTTGTGGTGAATCGGGAAATTTTTCAAATATCCGTAAACGGAATGGTAATGTTTCTTTAATTTCAGCACTTTGTTCCCGAAATTTAAGCTGTTTTAGTTTTTTAATATCCTCATCCAATTCCAAATTATCCAAAATGACAGCCACGAAAAGACTGAGCACAATCAATGTGACAAACAAATGGTATAGGATAAAATAAACGGCAACCAATGGTGTCAATGTTTTACTGGTACGTATCATTGTCTCATCCATAACCTCTACCCAGGCTTCCTGGGTAAGGATTTGAAACATGCTCATGAAGGCTTCCGGGAATGATTCAAATTTTGTAAAATCACATAAAAAGCAAAATAATTGCATTGAAATGCTAGAACTAATTATTAGCAAGCACATAGTGAAAATAATTAAAGATCCTAATTTTTTGCCAGGTCCAAAAATTTTATACACAAATCCTTCCAGCATAGGTGAAGCCTTGATTAAACGCACAACACGTAACACTTGAAAATATGTTAATCCGGATAGATAAAACATCGGTACAATATGCAATGTGGTGCCAGCGGCTAAAAGTAATTCAAATTTATGTATCGAATGTTTGTAATAGCCACGCCAACCCAAACAATATATTTTGAACAGTGTCTCCAAATCCAATAGACATGTAAAAACTACCTCAATATAGTAATATCTTTCATAGAACACATGTCTTGGTCTTCCATCGTGCTTAAATGCCATTGTGGCTGTTACAATTCCATTTGCCAATATCACCGTCATTACTAGCATACGAAAGTATGGTGATCTTAGAATGGCATGACAAGTCTCTGGTGCCAATCCTCCATGTTTATTATCATCGATGGTAACTAAACGCCATCCGGTATCGTTACCACTTAATATCTGTGATGCAGCCGTCTTTTGTATATGTCCTCTGGCACCCCACATTTGCTGGAACTGTACTCGTATCTCATTGAATGTCTCTGTGATCACAGCAATGAAAACATTTTTCACCAGCCAGGCAAGAAAGAATATCATTGTACTGAAATAGAATGCCGCTCGCCAAGCTGGTAAAGAATCAATGGCACGATACATAATGAAAACCCATCCCTCTTGCGATGCAGCCTGATATACCGTAAAAATACTAGTGGCAATATCCTCAAATCCATTAAATCCAATCACATAACTGCTAAGAAAATCCATTTTCATGCAACGCATACCGGGCGAGCATTGATAACCCGAATCGGGATCCATGGAACAAAATGTATCCGGTATGGCCAAAGAGTTAATGGTCAGCACACTAAAATGGTTCAAGTACGAAATAAAGAGTGTAATTAATATTTAATAAGTAACTTAATTACTAAACAAACTTACGGCCTTCCCAATACATCATATTCCGTATTATTCATCACACAGTGGTTCTTAAGCTCACCAAAAAACTGAACTCCCAACAGTCCATAGAGTGACATAAAGAACAAGAAGAATAATGTTACATTGTAGATTTGCTGGCTTGAACGTCTGTGGATGTGGATTAAGACAATTTGTAAAACATTATTTTTTAATCATTTGTATTATTTAACCTACTTAAAGATTTGATTAATGCGACTCTTTGGCATACTAAACTTCAGGAAGACACGAAGGAAACGTATCATTATAAGAGGACGTGGTGCACGCATAATAGACAGATAGGAGAATCTATAAATTAAAGATTAATGCTATAAGTACTCTCCGAAATAAAATATTATATATTATTTAAGTGTTAACATACTTTGCCACTATTTCGAGTACTTCAAATATTTGTAGTATTATTGAGACCCACAAAAAACTAACCATAGAAGCATCAAACTGGCACCAATGGTCCTTAAGATAAGGCACCTCACCCTGGAAATAAAATGAATTAATTAATTAATTAAAGATTAATTAAATGAAGAAAAATTTTATTCCAAATTTTACTTACATGCAAAACTCCACGTATATGCATTTTGGCAATCATTTCCGCTGTAAAAAGTAACGTAACAGCAGTATCCGAAACGAAGGTTATGTATTGCAGTGCTGGATAACGTTCGAAAGTTTTTGGCGTATTGAGGGAAACGGAAGTCAACGATATTAGGGCACACATACGCATTAGTCGGCGTACCCATAGCTTGTTTACCCATTCAATGTCAGCACTCTCATTAAGAGATTCCTCCGGTCCATAGTCAGCAAGGAATGGTTCACCACCTTTTAGACTTTGTTTCCGTCCCAGCATAATTTTATTACCAATGCCAGTGGCAATGCCCAATCCAATGGGTGGCACACCAGTAATTGCGGCACTACCCACTGTGCTGCTAATGCCACCACAAATGCCCATGCCGGCAGCAGCTGCTGCACCACCACCCATTCCACCCAAACCTCCAATGCCACCAAGTAGATTGAGACCACCACCAGCACCACCGCCAGCGACTCCCATACCGACACTTGCTCCCAGTCCACTGCTTGATGTGCCCGCTCCATTGTTGAATACATTGGAGGAGCCACCCACAGCCGATGCCGTCGATGTTCCACCTCCGATCTGCTGCTGTTGTTGCATTCCTGTGCTGCTGGCCGAGTTCACAATGGGACTGTTAAGCGCACTGACCACATTCTGGCGTGGTGCTGTCTCCAATCCGTTACCAGGACTACTACCTGGCGATGGATTGAAGCTAAAGGCTTGCGGTGTTTGCGATGTCCGCTGATGGTGATGTGATGATGTATGCTGATGCTGGTGCGGATGCTGATGTGGATGATGCTGCTGATGTTGTAACTGATGTGTATGCTGGACGTGACTATGCGTATGAGGATGTGTATGGGGATGCGGATGGGTGTGATGCTGCTGCTGTTGTGGCGTCAAACTATTGCCACTGGAGGAGCTGGTACTGGCCGTGGCCGGCGTATTGATGCCGCTGGCAGAATGCGGTGTATGAGAATGAAAGCTACCGCTGCCGTTGCCGCTACCACCACCACCACCAATTCCGCCACCACCGCCACCACTGCCTCCTGTGCGTTTGTTTCTAGCAGCTGCACCCAAGCGACGAATCTGTAAACGGTCAATCATCAATCATATATTGCATCCTGCTCCTGGGCCGCTACTTGATGAAATTTTATCTGTCACAATGGAAATAAAAATAAATAATTATAATTTCAACTATATATATATGTAACTATTCCACTTATATACTGAAGCGTTAGTTAAATTCTGTATCTGTCTACCTGTTTGTCTTACCAATATTTCTAATTTCTGTCTTAAATTGTCTTTTATCAATATTTATATGGCAATTTCAAACAGCTGCCCCAAGCAAACTCAAGTGGAGATGAGTGAGAGTTTTGTGTGGGTGACGGAAGGCCAGAGACCCAGACACACTCACCACATTTCGACTACATATATTCCATCCATTTGCAACCCCCAAAAAAGAAAAAAGGAAAATTTGGCCCCACTTATGTTTATATATACACTGAATACATATACAATTATTGGACAGAATCGAAAAGGTACTGACAAATTCATTTATGTATATTGTTTTATATATATGTATATATATATACATTTTGATTACTCACTTTTCTCTCTTCTTTTTATATATTTCTATAACAAAGGCCACAATAATGGGAAGCCTTCACAGTAGTTAACTTTATGTTTCAATTAACAAACAACATTAACAACAAGCAACAATTTTAACAACAATTAAACTTTAAATGAGGTTTACGTTTTGACTGATAAATGTCTTTTTATTTTATATATTTTATTTTGTTTTTCTTTTATTTTTATTTGTAAAGGCCTAGTTGGAATTTCTTTTCTAAATGTATGATGAGGGTATCCTTTTTTTTTTTATTGGTGTTTTTTTTTTTTTTTTCTTTTTGTACTAAACGCGGCAAAGGCAAAAGGCAAACGGCAAGGGTAAAGGCAGTGCCTTAGTCAGCCAACTATGGCAACTGGCCTGACAATTTGTCCTCTGTTGTGAGTTTTGCTACTGTCAAAAAAAAACAAAAGAAAAAATGTAAAAAAAAAAACACTCCAGCGCCTGCGCATTGTTGGCCAAAATGAGAGACACTGGGTCGATGACAACGAGACCAGATGACATTTGTTGGCCAAAGTTGTCGACTATTGAAATTTATCAAAAATTGATACGTGACATTAAGTAAGGAATATATCAGACTAAAAAAAATGGGCGCCATAGCCTCGTGTAAGAACTCATCAGGCAGTGGCTTTCCCGAACACGATGATCCTGTGTATCGAAAGTGTCAGGAATTAAAAGTGAGTAATTTATATAAGGACAACAGAAAAAATTTAATTGTGGGGCAAAAAAAAAAAAAAAATTCTTTTTTTTTTTATATAGATGGAACGTTGGATACAGATGCACTATCAGATGAAGCAAAGAGATCAAGCATTGGCCATTGCCAAGCATAGAGAGCTCTTCTATTGGCTTGGTGGATTCTATTTAAGCGCTGTCTACGGATGTGCTAGCCATTATCAAAGAATAAAACGAGTATCGGCATTGGTCCCATTACTACCATTGACCTTTGTCATGGGCTATTATACAGATTGGGCCTATGGCAGTAAATTGCATCGGATTCAAGGTAAAATTTATTTACTATTATAACATATATAATTATTATATTAATGGCGTTTTTTTTTTGTCTATTTTCCAACTTTAGCGGAAGCCAATATGATAATGGAACATGAACAAGAATTATTGCATTGGCCTGGCGGTCTGCCAACTGTGGCCAGTATAGATGAGGCTAGAGTTGAGATTGAGATGGAAAAGAAAATGCATCCGCATCATATGTAGAGTTGATAGTCTATTATCGCTCTTTCTTCATCATTCCTTTTACAGATCTGAATTGCTCACATATAGTATATTTATATATATATTCACATATATAGCTATTATACACAATTATTTCGCTCTATCTCTCTATATCTGTCTATATGTAGCTTTTTCAGCAATTTTTGTCAAGACAATACTTCGTATATTGAATATATATCGTATATACATACATATATATATATTTATTTATATATATATAGTTAATGATTGAACAACACAATTGTAGCTTAGATGATCTAATAAAATGTATAACTTGAAATATAGAAAAATTTTTTCAGTATGTGGCATCATCTTCATCATCCAGCAATAATCCATGCTCAATAATCCTGCGTTGATGATTGGCATCCTCCTCTTTTTTATAATGACGTTCACAGAATTCCGATAGACGGTTGCATGCCTCCTCGATCATGGCTCCCGGTACAGTGAGTACAATTCTCACATAGCCAGAGATTTCGAAACAACTGCCAGGTAAACAGAAGACACTCTGCTCGTTAACCAATTCCTGAACAAAATGAACATCATCTTTAAATGCTGGAAAATGTTCAATAAGGACACCAATCATCATATACATTGCTCCATTGGGCATTACAGGATTTAGTCCGCGCACCTGTTTTAGCATGTTATAAGCCAGCCTGGCATTGGCCTAAAGAATAAAGATCAACAAAAAGAGAGAGAGAGAGAGAGAGCAAATCAATGGTGTCATTATTACATTGGGGATTCCAAATCCTTACATATAGCACATCGATAACACTGTCAAAATAACTTTGCGGTGTTTTGGTCAATATTTCGGGTAGAGCTCCTTGTATTATTGTATTTGAACCCAAAATACGTCCACACATATTCTTCAGGCCATTGAGAGCATTTCCCAATCTTTGCTGACGATCATGAACTATTATCCAGCCCATACGCCAACCGGGAACTAAAAAACGTTTTGTTAAACCACCGCAGGATAGGACAGGTACCTCCTGGGTCAAACTGCTGACAGCGAAATGACGTGAACCCGGAAATACGAAATGTTCGTAGATCTAAAAAAAAAAACGAAATTAAAAATCAAAAAATCGATTTGAATCATTTTTAATTGTAACTATGTATTACAAGTATTAAATAACTAACCTCGTCGGCAATTATGGGTAAATAATGACGTTCACAAATATCAATTAATTGCCGTAAATGATACTCATCGTATACACTGCCACAGGGATTACTTGGATTATTAATAAGCAATGCCGCTGTATTTTCATCAATCAGACTCTCCAGCTGGACAAGATCGGCCCGCCATTGCTGATCCGGTAATAGATCATAGTGACGCACTTCAATATCCAAGCCTTCAGCCAGTGTATTATATAAACAAAAACCTGGTCGTGGTATTAAAACATTTTGTCCACGATCGGCTAATGCCAAAATGCAATATTCTAATGCCGATGAGCAGCCACTGCATAGAATAACATCGTTCGGTTCAATCTCACCATCTGGACGCTGATGGGCACTATATTTAGCCACTGCCATTCTTGAGGCTTCATGTCCCTGAGTATGGGCATAACCATTATATTTACCACTCTCCAATGAATGCAATACTGCTTTCATAGTCTCATCGGCGGCCTTTAAATTTCCAAATGTTGTGGGATCACCTATCAAACGGAAAAAAAATTTAATAGACTTTTGTAACTTTCCATCATGTGATAATAAAATGCATAATAGGTTAGTATCCCCACAAAATTTTATCAATAAATAGAGTAAATACATATATGTATATATGTACATACATACATACATCTAACTAAGATCAATCGAAACACTCTGCTCCAAAATACAAGAAAAAAAAAAAAAACTAAAAACAGGTGAAACTACATTTTATGCAAATGATGACGAAAATGATATTCATAATAACAACGCCGATCGAGAACGAGAACAACATCGAGTTATATGTATAAATTAAATTCAGAAATAGAAATCATCGAAATAAGATAATGCATATTCATCTGGTTACTCAAACAGTTAACAAGATCACCCGAAACACCACAGCAGTCGATCCATACGAGCTCGATCTCTGTCAGGGATCATGGCATCTGTTTCAGTAGCGATCGCTGATTGGCCAAGTTTTGTGGGTGTGTACAAATATGTTGGAATCATGAATACTATATATATATATATATATATATATATGTATATATATATGTATATACATATATGTATATGTATTTATATGAAACAGGAACGAATTGGAATTCGATTCATGTAACCAAGCAAGTTTCACTTCAATTTACGCAAATTAGCTGATTAAAAATAAAATTAAAAGAAAGAAACAAAAAAAAAAAAAGAAAAGCAGCAAAAATTTAAAGATTTTAATGAGAAGCACCCAAAAATTCAAAAAAAAAAAAATAATAATAATAATAAAGAATCAAAACCAATTTTAGATTCAATGAAAACCCGTATATTATTTTTATTCCACTTTTTAGATATTTATATAACAGACTTTCGCATAATTTCTTTGCATTCTAGAAACAAAATTTCTGCGCATTAAGTTTTAGCAATAATTAAAAATGATTTAATTTCATTAGATAAGGTTTTTTTTTAAATATTGAAATATTTTTTAAAAGGTTAGGCATAGTTATGTAATATTTTACTACAATAATAGTTGAGAGTTACTTGGAGTGGATAGGGTAAAATCTGTTAATCTTCCTGACATTGGTTTCTAACTCTAAAAACCATTGGATTGAAATCTAAACACAACTACAAGGAAATTTCCAACTTATTTTAATATTAACTCACCAATGGATAGAGGTATCATGGGTTTATCTGGATTCGGTTTAATTTTCAATGCTTCCACAATGTTCCTTATCCGATTATGCGTATTAAGAGATAATTTTGAGCCCTTAATTTGCCAGCCATTTCGTTGATTTTTAGGAGATTTAGGTATTATTTTAGATACAGATTGCTCCAATTGGTATTGGGCCTCATCCACCACATCGGGCGGTGGGCTATTTGTGCTACCACTGGACAAATGTCGATTTGCCGGCGATTCAGCGGAATCACTGCGACTGATCTGAAATTTGAAGCCTTCTTTGGCAAAACTACTTGGCATTATCACCAGCGGCAATCCGTATCAGCTGTCTAAATCACTCAACGAATAAAAACCAATAATGGTATATACAAATTGGAAAAAAAAAAACAAATCAAATTTTTTTTTTTTTTTTGAAAATAAACTAAATCAAATAATCGTCCGGCTGCAGGTTTAAGAAAAAGCTCAAATGAAGGTAAAATTTGTATCCTGCTTATCGTTCCAGACGAGCATTAGATATGAGTGAGTGCTTTACGGCGGGCAGTAAGACGCGGTCAGGAGTGTATTAGGAGATAGTCGTTGTTCAATATTAAAAAAGAAATGTATAAAATGTATATTAACACCTGTTGCCAAAGTCTTTTTTTGCGAATTCTGAATTATACTGATCTACATTGCTGATCTCTTGGGGCTTTTATCGGCTCTGCTAGCTCTGACTCTGGCTCTGACTTTGGCTTGTCGCTTGGTTGACCGATGTATGTATATGCATACATATACATACATATGTATATATATATGTACAATATATAGGTTTCCAGTATATGGCACACACACACACACAAATATATTTAGCACGCGCCTGGCTTTGGTTTCATTCAAACAGCAACAACAATCTGAGCCTAACTCTGATTTGAATACTCGCCGACAACGAGACGAAAGTAACTAACTAAAAACATATATATATATATATGTATATTCATAACCAGATTTCAATATGATAAACAACAACAGCTTTGTTTAAATACATAAAAGTTGTCTATAACGTCTTAGACAATAACAATCACACCCCCTTATTCCTCCCTAAATTCCAGATCCTACAAATCTATATAAGTATCTCTTGGAATATTTTAATCTTTTTAAGATAAAAAAAAAAAAAATAATCCTATCTTACCATTTTTCTTAAAATTGAAATTTCTTTATTTTACACAATGAGATCTTGATTTTTTTTTTTTTGTTAAAAAAGTTAAATCTTTGAAAATTCTGAGTTATATGCGTAATTTTTAAAGTAGTAAAATATATTTTTATACATATTTCACAAAATGTCAACTTAAATTCTATTATAAATTCAGGTTCAGTGATATTTCCAAGGCCTTGGATCTGATATTGGGATATTACCTATTGACGAACGCTTCATTATCATTACAACATCGAGTTCCAACATCTGGTCAAAAAAAAAGAGTCATTCATTCACAATATTCCACGTAATTGCAAATAATTAAAATCAGCTACTAACCAAATGAATATGCATGCGATAGCGATCGATGAAAGATTTTGCCTAGTCATATAGGGATCCAAAACGCAATTAATTGGATGCACTGCGTCACAAATGTATTGCAAGCGCAATTTTGGCGGAGGGGAGGGGAGCGTCAGTGGAGAAAAAAATAAAGAGAATGAGGAAAAGAGAATCTACCAACCGGCTTGTTGCTGGCCACAAATTCACGGGCCCCGATACACCGTTTAACCAGTGACGATGCTGGCCACTGGGTCTGGGTCTTCCGGTTATTCCTCCCTCAGCAGAGTTGTTGTTGTTGATGTTGCTATTTGTTGTTGGCATTGCAACGATTTGCGATAAACAAAAATATTTTTGTATCGTTTAGCCTCGCGCCATTGCACCATAACAAAAAAAAATAATAATAATAATAATAAATAAATTCAATCATTTGGCCAGTTGAGCAGCATTGGTATGAAATTGAGATAGCCGGATCAATAGATGAGCGAGCCTCCTGTTCACCTTGCTCCGATCAGGTTTAAATTATATACATATATGTGTATTAAAGATATAGATAAACATATAGTACGCTTTGTTAACTAATTAAATGGTTATCTCTTTTTATGTTGGCCCAAAAAGAATTGAAGCATTAATAAATTTGATATTTAATATATAAACTAGAAATAATAAAACAACACTCTATATATATTGACTATATATACTTGTATATAGTTAAAGTTTGTATATTTTAAGTATGTGTAAATTGTTTTGGTTAGTATATATATATATATGCATATAGATTTATTGTTGCACAACGTATTAGGTTTTCCCTTAGACAATCGTATCGCTTGACTTGGCCTAAATACAATGTTTAGATAACAATTTATACATGTGTATATAGGTACACGATTTTCTAGGTGTTGCATATATATATATATATCATATTTTAGTTAATTTTGACATTTATACATATAAATTTAATATTGATATCATTTTTGTCATATTGTTTCGTATTCACAAATGCTGACACAATTTCAATTATTATAATAATAATTCATTCTTAATATTAATAACTAAACGTTGCTGTACAAGAATTTTCATTTTGTGATTGTGGCCCTTCCATCTTCGTCTCCGTTCACTTGCGCTTAAACATGTTGCTAAGACGACGCTTGGGCGGTGAGTTCTGCAATTAAATTGAACACAAAAAAAAAAAAGAACGAAAAACAAAAACAAAAAAAATGCCAATGGATTAGAATTGTGTGTGTGTGTGTGTTATATTATGTATATTATATTGTTTTCCTTATGTACACATCCATTTTTTCTTTCTCCTGTTCTACATGCTCCAGCAATATAATAGAATAATAAACAATATTATCAGTGTGATTATTAAACGACCAGTGAAATTAAGAATTCGTAACATTTGGCACAATTCGGTTAATGAAATGCTATTGTTTGGTCCAATACGATGATGACGATGCGATTCCTGCTCCATTTGGCCACCTACGCGTTGCACATGGGTGATATTGATCTGTGGTAAACGATGCGTTTGTATATTACCCAGCGAGTATACGGTGCATGATTTCTGTGATGATGCGCTGGTCATGGTGGTTAAATTAGTGGCGCAACTGGCATTTGTTGTACCAGATATTTGTTGTGTATTCATTTCAAAATCTAACTCTGATTCCAGCTTCTCCAGCCCCACTTCCATCTGTTGTTGCTCCTGCTCTACTTCATTATCCGTATCGTTGTAGTGAAGGGGCTCCAGATGGAACGGGGCTGTGGAAGCTGTATTCCTGCAAATTTGTTCAAAATGATAATCATAATTGGTGTCACTATCATAATTATCATAATTATTATCGACATTGCCAATATTTGATCTCGAATAAAATGAACGGAAACGCAAATGTTCATCCTCAAATTGTTTTTTCAATTGATTTGTTGTTTCCTCTGATGACGAGTGACACAATTCCTTTAAATTAAAAGTAGCTGCTGGTACATTGATACTTGATATCAGCTTTGAATCGCCATCAATTTCATACGATTTCTGATGCTTCTCTACCACCACTGTTTCACCCAGACACATCATCATATCTCTTTTCTCATTCCGATTATGTAAACTATAATTATTATTATTTGGAGATATAGTCTTGATTTGTTCCACATTATATGTTGCATTAATTGGACTTAATTGTCTGGCCTGATCGAAGCAGCCAAAACGTTGTTGCCTAATTTTCTTACGTTGTTGTTGCCGTTTACCAGCCATTGCAGGGACTGCATATCTTTTGCAATTTGATCCAGTTTTGGCAAATATATTCCCATGAAGACATAGAGAGACACGACCACCAATGCCTCCGATACGCAATTTGCGCTTTCTTTGACAAGTGTTGCCCACATGGCCACTACTACCCGAACTGGTTGTTACAGAGCAACGACGATTTGTGCTTATACGTCTGCTCAATCCTTTTGTTATGGCCAGTAAGGCACAATTCGATAAATGTGGTGTTGTACTATCTTCCTCTTCCATTTGTTTCTGACCCTGATCATCATCCTCCCCAATATGCTGCTTATCATCTTCATCATTTACTTCTGAAACCGCATCGCTGACTGAGATCAGTCGCCGCTGATCGTAATAGGAACGGCTTTTACGTGGCGTTGATGTACACATGCCATCGGCCATTGCACGCAATTGCAATTTACGACGATGTAAACCGGTCAAAAGATTTTGACGCTTACGACGTGGTTGCTAAACGGAAAGGCGGTGCAAATTGTTGCAAGGTCATCAAATCATTTCCATTACAAATCAATACAAAAATGACACAAGCACTAAAAGACACTGGGATCACACTGAAGAAGCAAGCAAAACAAAAGCACCTCTAATTCCAAAAAAAAAAAAAAAAAAAAAATTATTGGAAATAAATAACACTATCAAATGACACCTTCTTAATATGGGTAAATATGTAGTATTACTTATTTCCAATTAACACTAACACACAGAACGTAACACAACAGTTTCTAGGCAAACATTTGCTTTCTTTCATAAACTTACCTCATCGCGTGGCAGGCCGCTACTATTGCTGCTCCCGATGCTGAAACGTGAGGAGAAGATTTTAAAGCGTGCCGGTGTCTTGGATGTACCAGTATTATCGCATTGTTCACGTAATATTTCTCGTGGTGGCTCTGAACTGCCAAATGATAAGCGTCCGCCATTTTTACTTGGTGTCGGTGGGCCAGGACGTTTATAATGTGTTCCAATTGTTTTTTTACGTGTACCAGTACTGGTGCCAGTTGTACTTAATAAGGCGCTCATGCTATCGTCAAGGCTGCAACTATGTGGACCATCCTAAAATATGGCAACAACACAAGGCAAACATATAGAAGCACATACAATAAATAGAGAAAGAGAGAGGGAGAGAGGAGAGGTTAATATAAAACATAATTAGTTATATACAATAGACAATTAGTCAATGAAACAGATCAACAGAGACAACAACAACAATAACAACAAAACGGGACTCGTTAACAATTGATAAAACTCTTACAGTATCTGTGTATGCGTGGGTGTGTGTGTGTGTGTGTATGCGTGTATAATAAAACTGAAAATTTTTAACATATTTCGCGTCACTTAATTATAAAATTTTTTACAATCGTCTACGTCTATTGGGCCAGAAACGTTGCTTTCCATTTCGTTTGGCTGATTGAGGTGTCTCTACTTTAACATTTCTGAGATCGCTTCTGTTGTTTTTGTTGTTGTTGTTGTTGTTGTTGCTGCTGCTGCTGCTTCTACTACTACTACTAGATCCAGCTGATTCGGTTGCTTCACTGTTGTTGCTTACTCTAAGATCATCATCCGGAATACCACCCAAATCATATTGGGCTGCATATGTGCTCTTTAAATGCGGCGGCTGTAATGAATTTCGATAGTGTATTTCCTCGGCACTATAAAAAAAAAATTAATAATTAATAATTTTATATCTCGATCTTTACTTGTTTTCTTATTTTAATAAACTTACGTCATCATCGCATCCGGAACACGTCCCAATTTTAAATCCGTCAAATATGTATTATTAAAAACTTCACCTTCCTCATCTTCCATTGCTAAATTTGTCCCTAGATTTGCTGATGGTATATTATTGGGACGTTTAAAGGATTGCCAATCATCGTTTGTTATTCCATTACTGGATGATTCAATGCCATTAAGTGATGGTGTTGTTGTTGTTGTTGTTGTCGAAGTGGAATTTGTTGTTGTTTCCAAAAGGCGTAATCTAGTACTAACAATTGCATGTTGTTTCTGTTGCTCTAATATTTTATCATTTAAACGAACAATCTGATTGGACAATTTGCGCGTATGTTCTTCATATTTGGCATTCTAATAAATAATAGAAGAGATAATAAATATAATTAATTATAATAAACAGAAGCTGCCTAAAAACAAAAAGTGACAAAGTTTCGTCTTTCTGTGTCCTTAGAATTGCTAGACATTTTCTAAGAGAGGTTTTTCTCCAGAATGTTGTTATTCAACGTACTAGAACATTTTGCATGTAGGAAGGACATTTTTCGAAAATTGGAAGCAATTGAAAGCAATAATAAAATAATAAAATGAAAGACTATGCTGTCAATTAAAATTTTATATTTAGGTTTTAGGTCGGCTTGTGAAAACCTGAGCTGACTTCGTCTATATAGCTCTAGTTCGGGCATTATCTAGTCTGATTAAATTTATTGAAATTGATTTACTTCAAAAATGTGTGTATTAACTAGAGCAATCGAAAATTCTTAGCCACTTTAAAATAGTTGAATGCTTGTCTATTCTTTATTTAAATTGATTCAATTATTTAATTAGCATATTACTAGGATTTCCTTGAATCAGTTTACTGAAGATGAAGTGTCCCTCTACTAATCAATTGTTAATAATTTTAACATGGTTTATAAAATGTTACATACCTGCGCATTAATGGCATCAAGTTCTTCTTTATTTTTGGCTGCATCTCGTTCTTGTTTCTCCTTCATTCGTGTGACTTCTGCCGTGTAGAGGGTTCGCTGTATGTGTGTGTGTGTGTGCATGGTGTTCGTGTGTGGTGTGTATGTGTGTGTGATGTTTTATTTTTTTTTTTTTTTATTTATTGTGTGAGTTAAATAGCAACAAAATAACAGTATAGCAATAACAAAATTTATGCATCTTTTTGTAATAAAAAGTGTATCGACTAATTCAAATTAGAATTAAACTTAACAAATTACACATAACCAAACGCCAAAATAAAACATAAACAATTTAACAAATAGATGAGAGGAAACAGACAAAAACGGACAAAGAGGACTGGGGGAGGAATGATGTTTAGGGTTGGGGGGGTTAAAGATCAACCAAAAATTTTGAAAGAAACTAATTAGAAATTTTGGAATAGAATATAATAGAATATAATAATAATGATCAACTAAAAATCTTAAAATTCCGTAGGATTACGGAAACGTAATTGAACATCTGTATCATTATTAAACAGAACGAAATGTATAATGCCAAAAATGAAAGCCTGTGCCCCCACCAATACTAGAAATCGTCCTAGATTCGAGAAACGTTTTTTAACTAATGGCGACGATGGCTGCAGGATTGTTATTGGTATTGGATCGTTCGACCATGTCGGTAATGTTGCTGTATTTGATGTATTTGTTTGAGAGTGTTTGTTTGCAGTATTATTATTTGTATTTTGGTTGCTCTTTTTTAATATTGTCCCACTGCCATTTGGATTGAAAGACAGTTGGGTTTGGGTCTACATATTATTTGTGATTGTGTGTAAACGAAGAAGTTGTGGAGATAAGAAGAAAGAGAAAAATTCTAATTAAATGTGCAAAAAACAAAAATGAAAGCAAATTGTATCCCCAAGCAAAAAATTGTAGAAAAAAAAAGAAGTGCAACTGAATTGATAGGTAAATGGGATCCAAACCAAGAGTTCCTTTGGATGTATGGAATTAAAGGATAGCCGAAATCGAAATAGATATGTTTGTTTTTTGTCTACATTAAATATAATATAAATAATTTAATATAATTCGTAAGCAATCGGCAAGGAAATGGAAAGAAGACCTGCAGACACACATAAACATATACATATAAACATAAATATACGCAGACAAACAAAAAGGACAATTAATACTAAGAACAATAACAATTATCACGCAAACCGCCACCCAAACTACTACTTTCCTCTCTCTCCCTCTCTCTCTTTCTCTTTCTTTTTCTTGCTCGTGTATAATTTTTTTTTTATCTAACATAAAACTTACCATTTTATTTTTCATCTTCTCCAGTTTGCCCTCCATCTCGAGACGCTGATCCTTTATCTTTTGCTCACAACGCAACACCTCATCTTTGGCATCACGATATTTGGCCTGTAGGATTTGGCAATCAAGTTCAAGCTGTTGCCTCTTGTTGCGCTCCTCCTGCAATTGTTCTATTGCAGCTTCCTTGTCATTTGTATTCAAATCAGAGTTCTTTGTATAGGTGGCACAAAGATCATTATGAGTGGACTGCATTTCAATTAGCTCTTGATTCTTTTCAGCTAATTCCTGTTGCAGAGAATCGAGACGAACTTTATAGTGACCGATACGTTCAGATGTTTCTTGGCGTTCCATATCCAATTCTCGTGTCTTATCCTCCAGTTCACATAGAAGAGAATCTTGGGCAAGACGTTGTCCATCTATCTCTTGCATTAAATCAGTATATTGGCAATGCAATTTGGCATTATTCTCTATTTCCTGATCCCGCTCTATTTGTGTTGTACGCAATTCATTTTTGATCTCATCGAGAGATTTGTTAGACTCCTGAAGCTGGCCATTCGTCTCCAACAATTGTTTCTTTATCTGCTGATTCTCGGCATTGAGGCCACCAATTTCATAATTAAGCTGCACTTTCTGATCATCCATTTCGATAATCTGATGATTCAAATCACGTAATTTTCTTTCTTGGGTATCTCGTAATATTTCCAATTTATGAACACGTTCATTGGCATGAACACGTTCAATTTCTGCAGTCTCGTATGTTTGCTCCATTTGCTTCAATTTCTCTTGCAAGAGTAAAATCTTTGTTTCGGATACCACTTCGAGTTTGGCTAAATTTTCATTGGCCTCTTGTAGTTTAATTTGCAGAGATTCTCTTTCGCTCCGGAGAATTGCAATGGTTTCATCAAATGCATCTTGAGCAACTTTATATTGATTGTTTTCTTTTAATTCGGTTTTGGCCAAACGATCTTTAAGCTGAGCAAGCAACTTTTGAAGAGATTCCTTTTCACGCTGCAAGCTTGATATGGTTTCAGCTTGAGCATCTTGTGCCGATTTGCTTTGAGTTAGCTCTCTTTGGTGTTTAATTAGGTTAGCCTGGACTTCTCCCAGTTTAACGGCCATTTTTTCAGTCCGCTTAGTAGTCGATTCCACTTGAGATTTTGTTTTTTTAAGGTCATGTGCCTGCTTTGACAATTCCGTTTGCTGGGCTTTGTTTTGTTCCAGCTCTTTGGTCAATTGTTGTCGCAATTGAATAACAAGATCCTTTTGTTCCCTTAACATTTCATTATAATCTTTCAGTTGATATTGCAACTGCTGTTTATCATTAGCCAATGTTTCCTTCTCCTGTTTAAGATTATTGAATTCCTGCTCATGTTCTTGGATCTTTTGTTTTTCGTTGGTTATTTCCAATTTTAAGCTAGTCAATTGCTTTTCACGATTCGATGAGGATTGGGCCTGCTCTGTCATCTGACAGATTAGGGATTCGTTTTCATCAACCAATACGGAAATATGCTGCTGTGCACCCTCAAATCTTTGCTGCATTACCTCGATTTGATGTTGCAATTTAAATATCTCTTGATTCCTTTCAACTGATTCTGTAATGCTTAGATTCTCCATTGCTTTGATATCTTCTTTGAGTCTCAATATGTCCTCCTCACGATGATTGAGTTGGGCATGCAATTCTTTAAGCTCCTGATCAGTCTTGGCTTCATCGGCTGAGACTGTTTCCAATTTGGATATAGTTGCCTTATGTTTTTCTTCCATTTCTTGTATGTCATTTTGATGCTTGTCGAGAGCGAAATTCGCCTCATCGAGCAAAGTGGTCTTCTTTTCCAATTGCTTGCGGAGCACTTCGAGATCATCACGCAACTGAAGAACAGCATCGAATTGTTTATCTGTTTCCCCATTCTGCTGATTACTTTCCTCTATCTTGTCATCTAACTTTTGTTGTAAATCAACAAATTGTTCTTCGATTAGATGAATTTGATCGTTCTTTGATTGAATAATCTCCTGATATTGGATTATTTTATTCTCACGATCAGCCAAATCGGCTTGCAGAGATATCGTTTGAGCATTTGATGATGATTGAACCGTGTTCAGTTCCGTTAACAGATTCTGCAAACGATCATTATCAGCGCTGAGCTTTTCATTAACCTCCTCCAGATTTTGAAGGGCACAATTGAGATGTTTAAGCTGATTACTTAATTTGATATTGGCAAGATCATTCTCGACCTTTAGCTTATCTTCAAGGGTAGCAATCTGATGCTCTAGTTCTGTTTTAACATTGGCCAAATCTATTGCCTCTTGGGATGCTTCTGTATACTGGCGATCAACCGATTTATATGTGGACTCCAGTTCCACAAAGCTAGTCTTAAATTGCGACACTTTGAAGCGTAGTTGAGAGAAATTGCTCGACTCGGAGCCGGATGGCGATTGAGTATTCACTTGTGGCCGTCGAGTGACTGGTATGGATGTTAATATTTCATTGAGACTGGCAACCATCTCAATTGCTGCCACATCTTGAGCCTCCACTTCTTCCAATGTTTTTGCCAATTTGGACATCAATTGCTCGACCATAACACGCTGTTGATTTAGTTCAATTTGTAATTGTTTGATATATTCATTATTGGTATTTATCTCCTCATCCTTTTGTGCCATCGCAATGCGCAATTTCTCTGCACTTGCCTCGAGGGATCGTATTAGAGTCTCACGCTGATCCTGATCCCGTTTCACTTCAGCTGTCTGTTGTTGATTGCCAGCTAATGCCTCTGCATGTTGCCTTGTTATCTCCTTTAACTGTTCGGCCTGACTTTCCATAGTCGCTTCCATTTCGGTTTTACTTAGCAATAGTTCCTGAATTAGGGTCTCTACCTCTTCCATTCTACGCAGTCTAATTGCAGCACGAGATTCATTATTAACACCATATTCATTCGCAAAGAGATCTTCATTATTATAGATACCAAAGATTCTAAATATTCTAACCAAAAATTGTTCCATCTGGGTTTTAATATTCTGCAGCTGTTGCTTTATATTTGTCAATCTCTCCTCATGGGCAGCTTTTCGAACCGATATATCACTTTGCAATTTACTCTCACGCTCTGTAAGATCCGTTTGGATTTGTTGGATAAAATCAGACTGACGCGATCGTTGTTCATCATAACGCGCTGTGAGCATCATTAGCTGTTGACGTAGTCCGTCCAATTGTTGATCATGAGCTTCTGCAGCCAGTTGCATTTGCTCCTCCATGGATGCTATGGTAGATTTTTGAATCTCTTCGTTTTCAGAATTGGCTTTCATTAAATCATCCACCTTTGCGATTGCCTCATCCCAATTGTTCACCTGCAATGCATTTATTAGATAGCCCATTTTATTGCTACGGACAAATAGTTGCTGCTTGCATTGTTTATATTTGCAACGGACATGAGTGAGCATTTGTTTATTTCTTTCAATTTGGTTAGATAATTGCTCAATTTGTTTTTCCGATCGTTCTTTTTCGACGAGATGCTCCGATACTAATGTATTGATACGATCTTCGTGAGATATATTTATGCCACGCAATTGTAAGATTTCGCTACCCAATTGTTCAAATTGGTGCTCCTTTTCTTTCATTTTGTCTTGCATCTGGCATAGATGATTATCAGCATCGGTGGCACTCTTGTGGAGCTCATTATAACGGTCTAATAGATTGTCATGCTGCTCCTGTAGCGTATCATATCTTAATGCCTGCTGTTCCAATTTCATTTGCAATTCATTTATATCATTGCTGTAATTTGATTGAGATTCCTTCCACTCGATTTTATACTGCTGTTCGCGTTCGTTATGAGATACTTGCGAGTTTTCCAATTGCTCCTGCATGGCCCCAACCCTTCCATGCAACTGCTGAATGTGATCCAGCAATTGATTGTGACCATGCACGTGCTTATCGCACAAATCTTGCAATTGTTCTGCCCGCTTATGTTCAAAAGTAAAATTCTCATCCATTTGCAGTAATGTTTGTTCTATAACGTTAATCTCATCAACATGACGCCATTCGTTACTATCTAGACTTTCATGAAATTGTTTAAGTAGCTTAAATAGATTCTCTGACCATTTGCCACGCTGTTCAACTATTTCAGTCAATTGCATCTTTAATTCATCCTTCTCCTGTTGCGTCTCACGTAGCTGTTTATCAATAACCGATGTAGCTAGATTTTCAGGAGTTACATTATGCGAATTAGCTGAAGCATTTGTGCTAGTATCCAACAAATCAGATGATGAATTTAAAATTTCACGACGCTGATGCAATTCATCCCGCGTCTCCTGTAGACATTGCTCCAGTTCCAATTTATCACGTTGCAAGCAGTTTAATTCCGCCTGGCGAAATTTAAGTGTATCACCAAGTTCATCCAAACGGATCTCCAGCTCACCTATTCTATCCATACAGACCTTTAACTGTTTCTCAGATATCTTTAACTAAAAAAAAAAAATAAAAACAAAAAAATATATATAAGAAATGGAAAGTAGAGAGGATGTTGGACTTGGATTGCGTTCTTACCTTGCTGGTTAATTCACTATTTTCACTTTTTAAATCCTGCAAACGATCGTTTGTTTCTGCTATAATTGCTTCCTTGTTAGCTATTTCTTTTCTCATGCTCCGCTTTAGCTAGAATAAAATTTTTCATTGAATTATGAACAGGTAAAACAAGCAGGTAAAATTTACCAGATGCTTGGCCTACTACCTAAATTTTTTTTTTGTTCAAAAATTTCTACCTACATGTTCGATCTCATTCGGTACATAGTTTTGCATATCATTATTGATGCCATCATCACCATTTTCCAGACTTGCCTTAAGATTGGCTAGCTGTTGCTTCTTTTCATTGTTATCTAGAAATATACGAAAAAGAAAAAGGGAATATAATAGAAAGTAAAATAGAAAGAGAAAGAGAGAAACAGAAAACTACTCCTTCTAATGTATAAGAAAGTGATGGAGAACATTATAAAGTAGAATCTGTTTATAACGACGGTCAAGGGACTGACCATTTTATGTCGCTATACCCGGATTTAAAAATTTTTTTTTTTTTTGCACAACTATAAAATTTTCATCGTTATAACCGGACTACTACTACTACTGTATTTACTTACCCTTATTCAGGGAGTCAATTAAATGCTCATTCTCCAATATTTGCTCTTCTAAAGCGATCCTCTCATATCGTTCCGTTTGCAACTGTGCCCTTAGACCCAATAGTTCACGATTCTGTTGCTCCAACATCTCGGATTTGGGTGTTGGTGGTGGAAGATTCGCCTTTAATTGCGAACGTTGGGAAGTGCTCGGCATATCAGATGGTCGTGGTGGTGATGCAACAACTAATGATATAGCATCCTCTTGCTCATTTTCTGGCTGATTTTCAACAAGAGATTGATTAAGATTATCACGATTGCTGTCAATTGACTCGCTAGTGAGATTATGGCTATCATTATTGCTGCTGCTGCCACTTGGACTATCCATTGACGCATTATTAGTGGAGTTGTTATGTGAACGCTTTGATCTACTTGTGTTTTTTGGAGATGAATCCATATTACCACGTCGATATACAACTGATACATTTGTTAGTGCCTGACGCATGTTTTCCCGAGTTAACTTTGGCTTATTAACGCTTTGCTCAAAGAATTTCGCAATGCATTCTTGAGTATTGTCGGGCAACCTCTTGCAAACAATATGAAATATCTCAGTGGGATTCTTAACACAAGCATAATGCATGAGCAGCGTATAGACATAAATATAATCTGATCCGACAATAGATCCATTTTCCTCCAAATGTGGTGAAAAATCGGGATATAAAGCTAAGAATCAAAATATATTAATTCCAGTTAAAAGCAACTGTGAAAATGCTTACATTGTAGAAAATCTACCAGCATTGAAGGCAACGGTTCGGATGGCTCATCTTGCTCACTTTTCTCCTTTAGCAGCCTGGCACGTTTTTGCATTTGCTGTTGTTGGGCCAGCAGGGTTATTTCATTTTGTTGAATATAGATCTCAAAAAACTCATGCAAATCAGAAGTCTCCAGAGTCCGGAAATTGTTATCTATAAAATTGCACTCTTTCACCTGACGGAGATAACCAAAATATTACAAATTATTTTAAATGAACTCCATATTACTTACCCATTCCAGCAAAACCTTTTTCCAGCTACGCAAATCCATTTTAAACGAATAAACCGATAGCGAAAAAAAAAAAACAAAAACAAGAGATCAAGAAGCGCAAGTGCGCCAGCGGTGGCGGTGGCGTCTGCAGCGATGCAAACAATTTTTGTTTTGAATTGCCGGTAGTAAAGGTTAGTTAATTTTTTAACTTTTAGGACGAAAAGGGATATTTTATAGCGGCACACAATTTTTTATTTATTATTATTATTTCTTCACTTTTTTTCTAGTCGAATTTTTGGAAAAAATATATTTTCTGGACTGTATTATAACATGCACACATGAGAGAATTAATGTAACTAAATTTTAGACTTGAGATTTTGACAACCAACAAAAACAGCAAACAAAAAAAAACACTAGATGAGAGACTAAACTGAAAACGTCGTTTAGTTCAAAATTCAGAAATACAAATGCAGAAAGTTGAAAGCGATGCGGAAGGACGCTCAAAATGTGAGCGAAAAATGTACTCGATACATATTTGTTTAAAAGGTGAGCGCGCTAGCGCAATCTTGAGTACGAGTACATATACTCATAAGATTTCGAGTACAATTACTTGTGTGGAGCACAAAAGAAAGATTTTAATGATTTTACAATAATCTATGGATATTCAAACTATAAATATATTTATATACATATATGCACATAGTATTGAAGTGGGTTTTATAAAGAGGGATCGATTCCACTTTATACTCAATTTGAGACAATGAGTCCCTTCCAATTTTGATACATTTTTGGTATTTTATTTGAATTAAAAATTTGTAACGCATATAATGAAGCATCTGCGGCTACATACATATGTAAAATATAAATATTCTTGCTCAGCAGAACTTCAAATGTGTTCAATTATCCACATGCTTAGTCGTACCCTTTTTGCAAGGGCGTTAAACTACGAATTCTGCTTGAATATATGAACTATTAGCAATATAGAAAATATATTGTATATTGGGTTATAAACCGATATTAACATTATGCCAAGCTTTTTGGGATAAGAGTTATGACGTGACCATTTCATTAAAAATTCCCCTTAAGAATAATTTTTACATCCGTCCCTGAATTCGTTTCTTTGATTCGATTTCCTTCCTTTGATTCTTTTTATTACTATTACTTTTTTTTTCGTCGTGTTTTTGTCTATTTATAAAATCGAATTTCCTGTTTATATTTTTTACAATACATTTATTTACTCTCTCTCGATACAATAGCAAGGCCATGTCCCCGTCCCCTGGTCCGCCCTTCTTCAGGTAATCGTTCTATGGCGCTGAACTCATGCGCACCACCTGCGGCATGGGAAGCATTGTGTCCAATCGTTGCAATCGTTTTCGCTTCTCGCCCAGATCAATATTGGTATCCGTTGTAGAGTTGGAATCAATGCTATCGCCTTGCATCTCAACCAGTTTCACATGGGCAATGGTTTGACCAAAAAGCTTTTGCCTAAAGCTTGGCCTCTTTGGCCCATTTCCACCACTTCGATGTACATTGACCTCCAATGACGAAGATGAAGGCTCCATTCCACCTCCTGATTCTCTTTGTCGCTGCCGCTGTCTGTGGCGTCTATGTCGCTGTTTCTTACCCATTGGCAGTAGTTCATTGACATAGTGCAAACTGCTGGACGCACTTGCATTTCCGTCTGGAGACGAATGTTTCATTCTTGAATGTTTATCCTCCAGTTCGCATTTGTTTTTCAAGGCCACCTCCTCAATGTGCCGCTCCTTAGAATGAGATAGAAAAAAAAGAAACAATTTCAACAATTGGAAAATGAAATAACATATAATGAATTATAATTCATTCTTACAAACATGGCCCGTTTATGCTTATCCCTTTTGGCCAGGACTACTACCCAAATGCCATAGGACAACATAATTCCAGCTGGTACCAAAACGCCAGCCATTGCACCCAAATTTTGTATCCAGACATGATAAATGGCCAGAAAGATGACTAAACATGGGATACACACACACATATTGAACAGGAATATCATTCAGAATATTGTTTAATCTAATAAATACCCAAAGAGGCCACAATGACGGCCACCAAGCGACCGTTAGCCTTGCGCTCCTCCTAAAAGGAAAAAAATGTGTGAAAAATTATGTTTGATTAGTTTTGTTTTTTTTTTTTTTTTCTTTCTTGTTGCATTGCCAATGTGGCAGGGAAATATGTCTCATATATGACTCATTCCATCCAACGAATGGATCTGGCTGGTTGGCTGGCCGTGTGAGCCATAAAAACCAAATTCGAATTGTATTGTTTATAGTTGAAAATCATGATCATCCATATATATATATGTATGTATATATGTACATATGTATGTATGTATGTATATAGATATAGTAAATATTTTGCATATACCAACGGCGCCAAATTGCAAAAACGATGGCGTTGTACGGACACGGACATGAACATGGACATGGACATGGAAACGGTAACGAGCACGATTCGCAGTCACATTCCGTAGGTTTCCATAACGCGCACGAGATTAAACCAAGGCTAAATCAATTATGACTCATAAGGGATTTTCTTAATTTTTCAATTTTCTTATTTTCTTATTATTATTTTTTTTTTATTTTTAACTGTTATCACTCACTCGCGCCTTCATATCGAGTATTTCCTTTAGATTCTCCTGAATGATTTCCTCATCGGACATTGAAGATATACTCTTTTTGGCCACCAATGCAGTTAGACTGTCCGGAGATTTTGGTTGCACTGTACATGTAACTGCTTTGGCAACTCCTCCCCCACCGGTTGCTATTGCTGCAATTGCTCCATTTCGTTTATTACGATCCATATTTGTAACGGTTATTCTTGGTGTACGTTTGATGCGAGTTGTTGCATGCCACGCAGCAGCAGAAGTCATTGATATTGCCATTATAACAAATACTTTCGAGGTGTGGGGGATGTAATAGCAAAAAACAAAAAAAAACAAAAAAAACACAAAAAAAACCCACAAACAATTTACAACAACAAACACTGGGATAGGAAAAAAACAGCGAATTAAAATTTAATTTTGGAATGAAGATGATGACCGGCCAATGATCATGGATCGAGTGAAAAGGCCCAAAACAGCAGCGCATTTTTTTTTCCTCCAGAAATTGTTAGTGTTTCGTTTTGGCCCATTCGGTTCGGGAAATACGTATGTATGTACATACATATAAATATCTACCGACCACGAGAGTGAAAGAGTATTTTGCTAAGTATTTTTCGAATATGTTTTGTTTATTTACATTGCAGTAAATAATTCATGTACATGTGTGTGTGTGAGTCTATTAATTCGCATTAACAACACACACATATGTATATTTGAGATATTCATTGGTTTATCTGAATTGCAACTGAATAAAAATTTTTCGAATTCTATGTAATAACAATTACAATATTTTAAAAACAATTTTTCTTTTTAAAGATTGAATAATTTTAATTTACATTAAATTTTGAACGTTTCAAATGGCAGTCTACTGAGTCTAAAATTTTCCTTTATTTAATTAAACTTTTTAATTTTGCGCGCCTCTGCATGACGTTCAAATTTCTTCCGCTAGAGGGTGGCCCAGTGCACCTTTTTTCGAACACTGTTAATTAACTGCGACATTTTGAGCTCTGTTAACTCAAAATAAAATTTTAACATTTTTAATGAACAGTGCATTTTTGAGCACTGACTTTCTTGTCTGTTATTCAACATTTTCTTAACAGACTCGAATTTGAGCCCGCAAAGAACGACGCATGAATTAAAGTAAATTTAGTTAAAATTAAACCTAATTTGGTAAATAGTGGCAAAAGGAAAGAAGATTGGAGCACCTGAAGGAGCACCGTCATCGCCAACGCCATGTCAGATTCGCATCGTGAGCGGGGCGATCGCGGCTCGGGTCCGCTGCCAAATCGATGGCTCTACTGTCCACGCAAGAGCGACACAATCATCGCGGAACGCTTCCTTGCTTTCAAGACGCCACTGAATCAATCATTTCAGGACAAGATGCCCATCGAGTGCACCTTTCGACCGGAGATGCTTTTCGATTATTGCAAAACGCTTAAGGTTAGATCAACAATATAAAAATTACAAATTTCTATTACCAATCGTTGCTTATTTTGGTTCTCTATGTGTTGCTGCAGCTCAAACTGGGACTCTGGGTGGATCTGACCAACACAAAGCGTTTCTATGAACGCTCTACAGTGGAGGAACGTGGCGCTCAATATATTAAGCTCCAATGTCGTGGTCATGGAGAGACTCCATCACCAGAGCAGACGCACAGTTTTATTGAGATTGTTGATAATTTCATCAATGAACGACCATTTGATGTGATTGCCGTCCATTGCACCCATGGCTTCAATCGTACAGGTTTCCTGATCGTTTGCTTTTTGGTGGAGCGGCTCGATTGTTCAGTTGAGGCGGCATTGGCAATTTTTGCCAGTGCTCGACCACCGGGTATCTATAAGCAGGACTATATAAATGAATTATTTCGTCGTTACGATGATGAGGAGGATGCATCGGCAGCACCAGAGCAACCCAACTGGTGTCTGGAATATGATGACAGCAATGGCAATGGCAATGGCGCACATGACCACCACGGTGATCACAATAATAAAAGGCGCCATCATGATGATGCCTCCACATCATCAGCGGCTGGCGAAGATGATGGCCATGATCAGGACGATGATCAAAACGAGGGAGAGGCTAGTGGATCAACTCCATCAGCTGGTGGCAGCAAAAAGAAGCGTCGTCGAGAAATGGTCATTAAAAATGCTCAGTTTATGGAAGGTGTTCCTGGTGTTAGCCATTTTACCGATCAGTCACGTTTAAGCGAACTCCAGCATAAAGTGCAGGATTGGTGCCATTGGGAGAAGAGTGGATTCCCTGGATCACAGCCCGTATCCATGGACAGACACAATATCAAACGTCTCAGCGAAATTCCCTATCGTGTGTCATGGAAAGCAGATGGTACACGATACATGATGCTCATCGATGGTCGCGACGAAGTATATTTCTTCGATCGTAACCATTCCTGTTTTAAGGTGGAGAATGTGGCTTTTGCAAACGGAAAAAACCTGAATGAACATCTCGAGGGCACGCTGCTTGATGGGGTAAGTCCTCATATTAATCCGTTAATGGGTGTAGAGAAACTTTGCTTTGATTTGCTTGTTTTCCTTGCTGCCGCTAGGAGATGGTGCTAGACAAGATTGGAAAGATGGTGACGCCACGTTATCTCGTTTATGACATTGTTCGTCTATCGAATCGTGATGTCCGCGATGAGCCATTCTTTCCAAATCGATTGGAGTACATTGAAGATGATGTGATTGGTCCACGCATCTTGGGCATGAAACATGGCATTATCAATCAACGTCTTCAGTCCTTTAGTGTTCGCAGCAAAGGATTTTGGGACATTTGGATGTCTGGTCGTCTTTTGGGCGAGAAATTCTCTAGGGCATTGGCACATGAACCCGATGGACTAATCTTTCAGCCATCAAAGCAACCCTACACAGCTGGCGTTTGTTCCGATGTCTTCAAATGGAAACCACATGAGCTCAATTCGGTGGATTTTCGTCTAAAGATTATTACAGAAAGCGGCGAGGGGTGAGGAGATGATGATTGATAAATATATATATATCATATAAAACAAAAAAAAAGAAAAATATATATATAGATATATATATATGTATATCATAAACAAAAAAAAAAAAAAAAAGAGAAGAATCCCAATACCAATCTTCCTGCTTCGCAGGTTGCTCACCAAAAAAGTGGGCTTCCTTTATGTGGGCGGTCATGATGCTGCATTTGGCCGCATGCAGAAGCTAACCCAGGAGATACGGGAGCTGGACAACAGGATTGTTGAGTGCACAATGAATCAGTATGGCAACTGGGAATTCCTACGCGAGCGCACAGATAAAAAGCTACCCAATAGCTATAACACGGCAGTGGGTAAATATAAATCTAATTTAAATTAACTATTTGCCCGATTTTGCCATTGATTTATTATTTAATACATTTCATTTAGCCGTTGTGGAGAGCATCAGGCATCCGATTACCAAGGAAAGCCTATTAAACTATATAGCCAATTATGGATTTCGTGATGATCATGCCATGATGCCGCCGCCAAATCAAGGCCAACGTAGACCACAACACTAACTAGAACTTACATCTAACTTCTCCTGTTTCTTCGCCACAAACCGATTAACCGGCTTCCTCCATTTTCCCCATTATCCACTTGTCCTATATCTCTTTTTAACATCTTTGGATAATATCCATCGCAACACAGACACTGACAACAAACGACTCTAGGAAACTCTATAAATATTAATATTATTAATAAAGAAATAAGCCCAAGTATGTAATTTAACCCTTCCTTGCTTCTGCCAATTTGTTTAATGGGAACTAAGGTGCATTTGAATTTGATGGGAACATATAAAAAGCAAATTTATCAAATGTTTGTTTCGTAGCTATATAATATAGTCAACCGATTTCGACAGAATCATTAAGATGAGCCTAAAATTAAGAAACAAAAGAAAAAAAAACATTTGCATTCTACATTGATTTTTATCGATAATTACTATAGCAGCTATATAGTTAACCGATTCAAATATCAAAATCTCTTAAGGAAATATTAAGTGTTTGTTTTTAATCGGCATTTCCGTTTGATTGTTCCTATGGGAGATATATGATATAGGCAATGGATTCTAAAGAGGCTACCTACCATATACGTATATATATAATGCCAAATTTTTGTAGGATGATATAGTTGTCTGATTTGACCACATCCGATATACAACACGCAGCGAGAAGAGACAACATTTTCATTGGTCAGACGGACATGATTTACATGAGTACCTCACTTTAAGTTCTTAGTTTCCTTTTGCAAGATTGAAAATCCAAGTGAGTGACTTCTTATGGGCCAATCCCCGGCCTTAATTATTAAATTCCTAAACATGATTTTTTGTTTGCTTGTCTTTGTTTTACTAAAATTCATCTAGCTACTTAACGTATAAGACTTCCATTGTCGCGCAACAGTTCCTCTTCCACTTGACCCATGTGCAGTAGGGCAACTAAAGCTGCTCCCTGTTCCGCTTGCTTTTTATTTTTCTCCCAGAATGTGCTGCTAAAACGTTGACCATCAAAATCGCAAATGGCCCGAAAGAGTTTGTCACATTGTTTGGTCTCATAGGCTGGTGGGGATTTGTCCAGACGACCGGCATGGACATAAAGGCGGGTTTTTGGTAGTTCCGTATCTGCAAAAGGTAGAAATACATTAAATCTGACAGAAAACCAAAAAGATTATCAAGTTACCGCTTTGAAAAGTGGAACGCAGGAATGCCACATGTCGACAAATGACACCAGCAAGGCGATCCTTCTCCTCCTCCTCCTCTACATCTTGTTGTAACTTTTGCCTTTTAGCTGGCTGGACTTCAGCACGACCAGCGTTGCCCTGCTGTCTTAGTTCCAACTGGCGTCGACGGCAATAATCGCCAAGTTCCCAAATCTCACAGATTTGCTGCAATGTCTGACACTGGAGAAATAATTTGCCACGTGGCGTCTCTTGAAGCTCACGAAGTATACTCTGGACACAATATTTGGTATTATGCGGCGCATTATCATAGTCCACACAAAGACGCAAATATTTGGTGATCAGCTCATCCATGGGTATCATACCCTGGCGACGAAATATGCTAACATTAAGCTGGGCGGCACGAGCTACCATCACACTGGCAGCACCACATTCCAGCTGGAATTTATGCAAATCCTCATAGCAATGCATGTGACGAGAGCCACCATTGGCTATGACGGGTATGGTTACGGATTGGGCCACCGCTCTCAATACGTCAGGATGTGGTTTATGTTGGGGACGTTCGTCACGAGTGCGGGCATGAATCCCAATGGCTGCAATACCAGTGGCAGCCAGTTTCTGCACCAAAGCAATAGTCTCATCCAAATCTGGCAGAATGCGTATCTTGCAGGTGACCGGTATATCAAGATTTGAGCATAAGGTAGATAGTATGTGAGCTGCTTTATCCGGTTCGGCCAAAAGAGCGGCACCCATACCGCCTTTAATGGAGAATTCCTTGGGGCATCCCATATTGATGTCCAAACCGGATATATCCCGCTGCACCAGTCGGCCAACAGCTAAAGCTCGATCCGCATCACTAGTGCCCATTTGCAGGACCAGCTGTGATGTCTCCTGGGCACAAGTGCGAAACACTATTGTCCCATCTGATGGATCCACAAAGTCTACAGTTCCCAGTGCAACTAAAGACACAATTTTAGATCATGTCAACGGATATTATATTGAATTTTACTTACGATTTGATCGCCGTATGCTTTTGATCAATTTAAGATCAATCAGCTCCTCAGTGTAGACAATGTCGGCTCCCATTTCCAGAGCCAGAAGGCGCATGGGCAAAGTTCCCACCCTCACCATGGGCGCTAATATTAACTTATTGCTATAATCCAATCTTTGTCGTGTTCTCATTTTATTGATAATCCAGCACCAGTTGGATTTGACTTTTGTCAACAAATGGAGGACCATCAAACCAATAGAAGGAAAGGAATGGACAAATGTGAATAATCAGTGTGACCGAATTTCATCATTTTTGTATACCCTAAAATGTAGCTAAAAGTATACTAGTTCAGTGATATGTATCAAATTTCTGCAATTTTTGTGCATAAAATGCAAATTATTTATTATATTATAGTACTCTTTTTTTGATATAATAATAGACAACATATTGACTAGATATATTGTTGATCTTATTAATAAAACTAAATTAATTGTATTGTTAAGTGTTGTCACAGGGTATGTGGTAATCGGTGCCATGAACTAAGGGTAGACATATTTTTGTTTAGTTTTCGTTTTCGTTTCGTTATCAAAATTTATTAGTAAATTCAACAACAAAACGCTAAAAAAAAAAAACAACAGAAGGAAAGAATAAATCAGAAACTTGGTCAAGAGTGGAACTGGAGAATAAACTGGCCCACCACAATCCACAAGAATATTCATTTCCCTTTAGCGCAGTGTCGCGCCAATATTAACGTAAACAAAGACTAAAAGGGGGTGGAGTAAAAGGAGGAGAAACATTACGATATACATATATAAAGACTAATTGGATTAACATTTGCACAGCTGCGGTGAGGCCTTAGCCTGGCAAAGCAACGACATCGACACCAACGGCGACAGCAACGTTACCAACGTGACCATTAGCATTAACCTTGGCCAAAAGAATCAGGCAGGCAACAGTATCAGCAAGAGACAGGGGCTGTTAGAGAGGCTCAGGCACTGGCATTGTAAGGGAGAGGAGCAACGACTCTGGCTCGGTTATGCCCAACGGTCGCCCTGGCCCTGGTACGTGTCAGCAGAAGCGCGGCGAGATTACGCATCTCTATCGCACTCCAACGATACGCTGAGACTGACCAACGGCAGGTGTTTGCTTGTAGAGCAGGAGTCGAAGGTGCTAGAGGAGGGTCAACTTCGATTGGCCATAATCATGTCAATGCTGGCCTATGCAGAGGCATCCACCAGCTCATCAAGCGACACCGAACCAGATGCTCAAGTCGATTTTACTACCATGCTGGTCCAACGTCAGCGTGGATGCAATGGCAGCAAATTACAAACAACCGATGCCGATCAAGAGCAACAGGATCTGGATCAGGGATATTATCTCGAGCAATATGTGCTCGGAGTTCTCGACTTTAGCTCACAGTATGGCATCGATTATAGCATCTCGTATACGGCAGCAAATGTCATTGGCAGACCAACAAAATTTCCAGCCTATGGTGATTATCCGGAAACCTTTACCATGGTAAGTTCACTAAATAATATATAATATATATAATTATATTGAAACAAAATCATTTCTTATATTAATAGCGCACCTATGGGGATTGGTGGCAACGAGCGCCATCTTTAACCGATGAAATCCAGCCTCAGAATATGCCCATAATCGATACCCACGATTTTATAGGTAAACGAAATCCATTTCAATTTTTAGTCTCTTTATTTGAACCATTTTCTTTTGTTAGTTGTCTATTTTGAGGAGTTTGTGGTCCCCACCGAAGTGGCTATATTTGAGACCTTTAATCCTGGAGCTGTTGTTCGCATTTGGGCATACAGTATGACTAAAAATTGGCATTGCCTTTGGGAAGCCACAGACAAAGATCTCAATTATTTCTGTCATGATTCGCGACGTTTTGCTCCGCCACTGAAAAAGACCTCTATTATAACCAAGTAAGAGTACAAAGCCGAAATGTTTCCTTAACCAATATGTAATTTGAATCCCCATCCATTGTAGAACACTCCGGATTGAGTTTAATCATAGTAACTTAAATTACTATACGGAAATTGATGCCATTATGCTTTGTGGACGGACTGTATCTCATCGGCGAATACAAAATCTATTGGGAAAATCAAGAACCAATACACAGGGACATACATCACTTGCAATACCAGTTAGTTGTCCATCTGCTGGATCACCTGGTCATGGACCTATTAGTTGCAAATTGCGATCCCTTAAATTTCAACCAATTTGTCGGAGCGATAATGATGCAACTGGTCCTGTGACTGGAGCTTGTAAGAAATTCATTAATGATTTCATCAATAATGATCTCAATCAATTTCTTTTGGACAATTGTTTGGTCGGTGAACAAGTGGGACAACAGTTACACCAGGTGGAACAGTTGACACATGGTAATTCTCGCATGTGTTTGACCGATTTACCATTTGAGATATTATTAAGAATCCTTAGCTATTTGGATTTAAAATCATTGTTCCGTGTGGGACAAGTGTCGCGCATTTTCTATGACATCTCCACACATCCGCTACTATATAGCGAGATTAATCTGAAGCCATATTGGCAGCTGGCCAATTCGGAGCTAATATGCACGTTGGCCCGTCGTGCTACAATTTTACGTAAATTGGATTTGTCTTGGTGTGGGGGCTTTGGTGATATTTCACCCACCGAATTCAAAAAGTATGTTTTGTATATAGTATGTAGGAATGTTCTCTCTCATTTATATATGTTTCCATTCAAGATTTCTTACCCAGCGAGGCGATAATCTCACCCACCTGCGTCTAAATTCATGCAAATTTCTCAATGCCAGCTGCATCGAGACTGTGGGCATAGTCTGTGATAATCTAAATGGTAACTAATAGAAATAACTTAATCTTTATATATATATGTATATGTATATGTAATTAATCTATGCCAGAATTGAGCCTACGTAATTGTGCCACCGATCCGCCACTATTGAATTTCTCCTGTTTGGTTAATCTCAAGAATTTGGAGCGACTCGATCTCTTTCAAACGGCATTCGAGACGGAGCTATTGCTTAGCATGCTTGAGGGTAATCGTAAGCTAAAGCATTTGAATCTGGGTAAGTATTGAGTCTCCTTCTTTATGATTAATAAATGGTTAAATGATTGTTGATCTTGGTCAGCCTTTTGTGGTGTATCGGTTAACATGGACAATGTGGCGGACCATTTGGCGACATATAATACGCAGCTTGTCTCATTGGATATGTGGAAGGCGCATTTTTTAACAGCACGTGGCTTACAGTCTCTGGCCCATTGCCATCAACTGGAGGAGCTCGATTTGGGTTGGTGTTTGCGTGAGGCATCATTGGGTGATGGCCTTTATCAGCTGATGACCAATTGTCCAAAGCTAAGGAAACTCTTCCTATCAGCTGTACGGGGTACAACAGAACACGATCTCCGACACATTGCCCAGATGGGCAAAAATCTCGAACAATTGGATTTAATGGGCATACTAAATATAACACACGAACGTGTCTATGAGTAAGTTGCTCCATCTAAATCTAATTTTTTAATAATTTCTCAAGCATTTATATTCTATTTTTAGTATTCTAGTCCATTGCCCTAAACTGCAATTACTGGATTTGAGTTTTTGCGAAAATATTATGGATCGTGATGTAAGTGATGACATTATCTATCACAGATATCTCTATATATATCTCTCTATATTCAAAGCAATTACTTATTCTATCCCTTTCTATTTCATTTTGCTTAGTTTGAAATTCTGGCGGATTGGTCGCGTTTGTTTAAGGTCGATATCAAGAGTAGCCGTATCTATGATCCCAGATAATGAACCATGTTGAAAAGTTTCACCTCTTAGATATTATATTATATATATATATATATATGTACATATATATGTATTCTTTGTATTTATATGTATGTATATAGCATATGTGTCTAGAAAAAAATGTTAACTATAAAATTGTTATGAGATATATATATTAAAAAAAAAAGAAAAAAACAAACATTAATTTATATGCTGATCCTAGATTCGAAACTTTATATTATTTGTGCTTTGCATTATTTTTTTCTTTATACTTTTGTTGTTTGTTTTATTCGATTTTGGACAGTTTTGTATACACATAGTTTGTTCTTGTGGCTATTATTTGATTCTTAGTTATTGTTGTTAGTGAGAGAAGAAACAATTGCAGGAAAAACTAATGGAGGAGCGCATTCCCAATGTGTTCTCACATAGAAAATAAAAATATAACTAAAAAATATACATAGGGCTATATACAATATGTATTTATAGGGCCCTATACCAAAATGGAAGAAAAAAAACATTTAATATGGTAGTGTATTTGCAGCTGGAACAAGAATGGATTGTTTATATATACTAAATTTGGTTGGTCCACAACCCGCCCAACGCTACATCCATGACCATAGACTGGCATAGAAGAATCAAATTGATATTTAGATTGGGAGATCAATAGAAGAAATGGATTTCTTGTTGACTTCTCCAATGTATAAACCTTTTAAGCCCCAACAGGGTAACACATCAAATAAACAAATTAATAGAAATATACATTATAAAAATAATTTTTTCATTATGAAACTATTTTGGATGCATTATCATTTGTTGGTTTTTGTTTGTTTGAAAAAGACAAATAATAAATAAATTAATATATGTCCTTTTCAAGTGTGAGTGTGTTGGTTTGTCTGCGTGTGTGTGTGTGTGGTGTGTAGAAGTGTGTGTGTATAGACGTGTGTGTGTGTAGATGTGTGTGTGTGTGTAGATGTGTGTGTGTGTAGATGTGTGTGTGTGTAGATGTGTGTGTGTGTAGATGTGTGTGTGTGTAGATGTGTGTGTGTGTAGATGTGTGTGTGTGTAGATGTGTGTGTGTGTAGATGTGTGTGTGTGTAGATTTGTGTGTGTGTAGATTTGTGTGTGTATAGATGTGTGTGTGTGTGTGTTTGAGTTCTTAAGATATCTTAAACAGGATTCTTTAGCTCTTCACATATCTCTAATCACATCCACAATTCTCCACTGCATATTTCGAGAATCATCTTTTTACGAAAGTATTCCATATGCTCCTGGGAGAAAGTGAGCTGCTTGTTGCGGGTTATATATTCGGCAAACATGCAACTGAAGACGCCACAATCACTGCCATTTGTCTGTTGTGGTACATTGGGTACATTCTCGATTAGAAAATCACTTGTATCGAATGGCTGTTTACGCTTATCCAAAGACTCCTCACGTAGATATGCTTCCAGTGCATTGAGGACTGTTTGATTGGGTTTGCCCATGGAATCGTAATAACGTATAGTTTTATTCTTTAAGTGTATAATTGCCATACACCAATGGACCCCACCGACATGAACTGGTACTGGAATAATGTCCATTTCGAATATATTCACTTTACGAGTCCACCGTTTGACACCTTTATGACCATTCTGTAGCAGACGAGGGACAAAAAATGTGTTCATGGCATAGACACTGGGCAATCTATCAGCCTTCTGTTGGGAACGATCGGTAAGTAGGTTCATATAAAAATTAATGACTTCATCGTTAAGCCACATGGATCCCACCAGTGTGCGTATATCATTGCGCGTTATGTTCAGGCTAAACTTGGATACAAGCACCTGATAAATAAAATAAAATATAGATATATTTGATTATTTAAATTAATTCAAAATGAAAGTTGTTCTTATTTTTTTTTTTGTACCTGATGTGCCGGTCCATGTACAAGTTCATTATAACGTTTATGCAATTCATCAGTAATGGGTAAAAATTCGGGCTTCTTTTCCTCATCGGGAGTTAATTGAAAATTATCAATAACAAAGATGGGCTTATGGATAATACGATATTTTGTAATATTCTCACGTAAACCCTGCTCACTGGCACGACGCTCCTCTGTGGTCTTGGATGCTCTAATAATATATTTATTTAAATATATTAAACATTTTTCTTAATTATATTATTAATTTTACTTACACCAGCTGGGCCAATTCGCGGCTATGAACGCTCTCCTGGCGCTGACGGGCACATTTTTGATTAAAATTATCAGCGAAATCATCCTTAAAAAATATGCAATTTTGTATGCGACGCTGCAGTGCCTCCGTCTGTTGCAACGTGCTAGTTGAGGGCGAGACAGGTGTGTTGACAGTTAAGGAACCGCTAAAATGTATTAAGAGAAATATAATTGAATTATCAAAATTATATTCATCATTTAAAGATTATTTACTTGGATTTTGTAGGGGTTTTCGTTAAATCCTTTTCATCATAGGAATCATCGTCTAGCTCAATGATACTATCCACACCAGTGGGGGGCATAACCACAGTTGTTGTTGTTTTCTTTGGCTTTGCCGTATATGAAATGACACTGCCGGAACTGTTGCTACTAGAGCTGGAGCTGCTACATGATCCACTTGGATTATTTCCATGAGAGCTAATAGAGCTGCTATGTATCGTGGAGGCATGACTTGTAGCACTTGTCACACTATTACAACGCATCAATGGAGGCGGTGGTGGTGTTGTTATCATACCCATGCCCATTCCAATAGCCGTGCCCTTATCCAATAATTTGGCATACTGCTCACGTTCAATACTGCCCACATTAGATGCTGGTAAATGAATTCTTCCTGGCTTATTCTTATTTAGCAGTCGATACCATTCGACATTACCGTTTGTATCGGGATTCGTAGCCGGTTTAGGGATGCGATGAAGCGGCGGTGGTGGTGGTAGAGTTGGAAGCCTTGATTTGTGACATGGTGCCGTTGCCTTAACGGTCTTGTGATTACTTAAATTTTGTATCAAATTGAGATATTGCTCGTGCTCGGAACGTTGCTCGTCTTGCATGAGAATAGTATCGTTTAAGCTACATCCTGCAGCCGGTACTGAAATTGTCTCTTGGATATGCGATTGTGAATGTCCATTGAGACGCATATCAGTATAGCCGCCACTAAAGCCACCATTTTGATTCAGACGCACTGCATCCGAGTAAAGCATTTGAGGGCGTACCATTCCCGATGACGATAACAATGAACAACGTTGTCTATCCCTATCCATATCCCTTCGAAGTGCCGAATTACGACCACTGGCAAACATATCAAACGGTAACATATCATTGGATAAATCTCCATCATCATCAGAGAGATCAATCACAAGTTTTGATGGATTGACTAAATTATTACGGACACGGGTATGTGTCGTCTGTGGTGCATTAAAAATGGAACGACGTGTCATAGATGTAGTTGGATTAGTTCCATCTTGCTGCAGTAGCTGTTGTTGTTGCTGCTGTTGTTGTTGCTGCTGTTGTTGTTGTTGTTGTTGTTGTTGTTGTGACTGTGCCTGAGGGCGTAGCTGGATACGGTCACGATGTTCAGCCATTGTATGGTTTGACAACGAATTGTAATCCTCGGTAGCTTCATTCGTTATAAACTTGGGAAATGTATTGTCTACACGACGATATTTAAAGTTTCCAATCTCGTCCTGATTGCTGTTCGGCCCAGAAAGAGAGAATAAAAAAAAGGAATTTAAATTGTTGAAAAATTTATAAACATATATATGTATATATCTATATCAAATGTTAATATTTTTTCAGGATGTTTAAGGACTTACCGCCGCTTTCTAGACGAATTTTGATTAGTTAGTCCTCCGTTGCCACTTGCAATACTATTGGATCCTCCAGCCGGTTCACTTGCTGTTGGTATTGGCGACTCCTTAGCACCACTTTGCGAGCTAAAGAACCGACGTAGTCTATTTAACAGATCCAATCCCATCTGATTGCCTTGTTCTTTGTATCGATTCTCTCTATTCGTCGGTGTGTAGATTCCGGCTTCGGCTTCGGCTGCTGCGGTTGCTTTTGCTTCTGCTTGCTTAATGATATCAGAGAGACTGTCAAATTCTTTATCAATTTCCACAAGAAGTGTCCAAGTCTCAGTTGTGTTATTGGTGAAGGCTCTGGATACAATATGTTTGCGGACTTCAATTACCTTCTCTCTTAGCAATAATATACCATTAATATTGGACTGTATATCTGATTGTGTTATTGGTGCATCCAATATATTTGAACAAACTTCTTTAATTAACGTGAATGCATTGTGTAAAGAATTAAACAAACTTTCTAGAGTGTTATCCTCATCTCGCTGCACTGCAGCAATACCATGGTAATTAATAAATGGTAGAAGACAATCGGAAACAGAAGATGATCCCAAACGCTGCTCCTCAATTATCAAATCCGTATTGGAAGTAATTTGCTGTTGTTGATCCTTATATATATCGTTTGACGTTTGACATCTTGATTCTGCATTGGCAAACAGCAGAAAGGTATCCTCCAGCTGCTGCTGCTGCTGCTGCTCCTGGTGTTTGTCTTGTTGAGATCCCCCCTGTTCCTGTTTGTCAAACGGTGTCTCTGTATTGCTGCTAGTGGTGGCTGTGTGTTGTAAATTGGGCTCAGTTTCATTGGCCACAAAATCGAAAGTGTTCAACCCCAAGCCGTCGTCGTCGTCGTATACATGTCGCGACATACGTGTTTAGCTATCCAAAATGTTCCTATAAACAATGTAATCAAATGCGAAATATGGTACAAATGATTATCAGCATTTAACTTAAAACGTAATCCCTAAGTAATTTGATTATTCGCAACCGGCTTCGATTAAGGCGTTTTGTTTTTCATTCGATATCGGCTTCTGCTGCTGCTTCTCGTTAATGCCGCCGCCGCCGTTGACAACTTTTAAAGTTTGTTTTTTAGCTTCGCGCTTTGCAAGGTATTTCAATGTTATGGGATGTTTTAAACTATTTGCATTGTTTTACTTACCCAATGATTCTCAGTTTTCTAATAAAATATAACATAAATTTTCGACTGCTTGCTTTTTTATATTAAAACACCACACACAAAAAGTAGAAAAGAAAATGAAACAGTATTGTTAAGAGTTACCAGACCGGGCTACTATGTCTGGTAACATTTTATTTCGATAGGTGTGCAAATTCTTGACCAAGGCAGCAAAATCAAAAATACCAAAAAAAATCAGATAAAGTTATTGTGACATGAAAAATGTCCGTATGACACTGCACGTAGATAATTAATGATTACATTGCTTATGAATAAGAAACATTCATTAATTGGCAAGATTCTTTAAATATTGTTTTCTCTAACTTTAACTAAGTCTTATATTCAATAGTTAGAAAACCTTTTAAGGTAATATATTCCCCAACTATATCAAAGTCTTCATATTTATCCATACAGACCCATACCCATACAAAATGTGTTTTCTTAAATAATTCTTTCGTTGTCTTTTAATGCAATTTGTCTTAAACAATAACAATATTTTTTTTTTTTAATTTTAGTGAAAAATATTTTACAATTAATGTCAACATTTAAGTGTTGGTTGTGTGCGTGTATTTGTAAAAGGAAGCTTCAACACAAAACAAAAACCAAAGGGCCAGGCCAAACCTCGGTCCGACCGATGTTTCTATATCCTTGCAAATTTTGATTATATAGAAATTATTATTATTAATTATAGTATATATAGCTATGCGCATGCAATTAAATATGTCAAATATCTATATTGCTAATATTAACTTTGTTTTGTAAATTGTAATAATTGGATTGATAATTTCTTCTAATTATATAATATCGCCAACCGATACGGCTTTACAAGGACAAAAATAATTTAAACTGACGGACGCTACATATTTAAATTTATAAATGGAACTTCAATTTGCAAGGCTATACAAATAGTAGGAATTTTTTCTTTTTCAACAATTAACATTACTTTAACTCTTTTTTTTTTTGTTTTTATGTACTTTTTTCGTTGTTTTTTTTTTTTGTTTTTACTCAATTTTAATGCGACGTCCATAGATCCAAGCAAGACGAACTAAATCTCGATGAGCTAAAGCCCAAGAGAGCAAACAAAGTAGACCGGCAGCCAGGCCAATACCCAAATGAAGGCCCAAACTAGAAAATTGGTACTGTGAATAGAGAGAGAGAGAGAGATAGAGAGAGGGGGACCAAGATAAAAATAAATATAAAAACTATGGCATGTCATGTCTGTCTTTAAATTATGAGAGTGATAAATCACTTACCCAATAACAGATGGCGCCCGCCAAAATAAGAGTGCCACCAAATAGTTTGCCCGGCCAGAGTCCAAGAAGAGGATTCAATGTTAAGGGCTGATATTGTTCGCGTATATATCTGGTGCTATATAAAATCCGACTAAGCATATTTATACAATTGGCAAATATGAAGCCAACTGGTCCAAATATACCGGTCAATATATAAGATAGGACAAGAAAACTAATGGAGAATATGGCCATAAGATAATTATATTTATCAATATCTCGACTTGTGTTTGTGGCAAACATATAACCTTCGCTTATGCCATTAATGGCCAGCAAATATATGGCCAAACAATGCCACTGTAGCAGACTCTGTGGCAGACCACCGGAGACAAACTCCTCACCGCCATAAAGTAAGAGCACAGTATGGGAATAACTCTGACCGAATGTAAAGGCCAACAGACCAATTGAGCTAACACCCAGTAGAAGATTATGGAGCACATTGCTTGCCTGTTGGACACGTTCACGCGGCTGTCGGGCCAGACGAGTATCTCGCGTTATAGTCTGAGTGAAATAAAAATACGAGCTATCCTCAATGGGACGGAAGATGAAGCGGGCTGCCAGGCTACCCAAATTGTTAACCACATCGTAGGTGGCCTGTTCGCCAAAACTTAATACCGGTGATACGGACATAACATATTTCTCACCCTCGGTGAGAATTTGTTTCAATATGCCCTGTTTAACAAAGCTTAGGGTTAGGGTCTGCAATTCCCGATTCAGGTACTTCTCATTACTTTGGGTCAATTGTCCGGGCAGAAAGTCACTTAGCTTGGCAAACGGAAAATCATCCATATGCTCAAACAATGACAGTTCCCAAGGAGAGCTGTTGCTGCTGCTGCTGCTCTTCTTCTGGTTGGCGCTCTTCTCCTTAAACAATTTGAATCGCTTGATATAAAAATAGAAGAAACTATATTGACCCAGCACTATGGTCACTGCACTGGCCAATTGGGCAATGGCAAATGCATATATAGCTGATTCACGATTGCCCGTTACAATCCATAGAAAGATGGCCGAGCGGACCAAAATGTGCAGGGTATTCAATACGATTTTTAGTTTGACAAAGCAAAATACTTGTGCCACAAATACTGATGATTCCGCTAACAATTCCAGGACACAGGACAGGGCCACCGCATAGCAACCGAATTCATATTGTTGGGTGAATGGCTCACCCACGGCCGATAGCCAGTTAAGCCAAATGTACAAACTGGGCGCACACAGCACTAGGCAAATGGGAACTCTGAAATATATATATATTGAGATTGGGATTGACGTAAAATAATAATTGTTTTTATTGGCAGGGAAATAACGTACGTTAACCACATCTGATTAATTAGCTGACCCCACGGGCATTTATCTCGTTGTTGGGCATTGGCACTTAATGCTGCCCGGTTGATAGCCTCACGGGACAAAAAGAGTAATGTACTCTCGAGCAGCAGCAGGCGGACATTCATAATGCCCAGGACCTCACGACCCACATGACGTACAATATACGCATTGATACCGAAAGTTAGGATGCGGCATAGGATCTGTAAATAGACAGAAAACGCTCCATGTATTAGTCGCCCTTCATTTGGTAGTCCTAATCTTGGCCAGATTTCTGATTGTGATGATTCTTACCTGAAAGATTATGCTGAAGCCAGCTCCGAGGAGGCTGCTTTCTAGCACATTACGTGCCATTGTTTTGCTTGGAGGTCTGATAACTGCCTTCGGTTACCAGTTAGCGGGAAGGAGGTCCTAGATTAAGGTAAAATTAAGTCAACGTCAGTTACAAAAAACCAACGTCATATTGTTTATTTCCTAGATTCTAGTGTGGCCAGAAGATACTTTGCTAATGTGCAGCCCTCGAGTTCAACCAAATCAATATTGCCAGAAGCCTAAATACGGTACTAGTTATCTGGCAACACCGTTGCCAGCAGTTTCCACCAAGTTCAAATAAAACAAAAAATTCAAAACCCTTTTTTGCAATTTTTGTTTAAAATTCACTTTATTATTCTGAAGATCACTTTCCTTTTAAATGACTAAATGCCCTTCGTAACATATACATATACAGATACATATAAACAAAATTCTAAAATACAAAAATAAACTAAAAGAGCCATTTAAAAAGCAGGAAGAACACATTTAGGATGATTTAGTGTGATGACGACAAGGTAAATGCTATTACAAAACATATTTTTAATTGATTTTCAGACTTGAACTTAATAGACATATAGGAGAGAGAAGGAAGAGGATGAGAAAGAGTGGGAGAGAGACATTATATTTTACTTTGGCGATAAATTTGGGTTTTTGCGACCGTCTTGTCTTTTCGCTTTTTTTCCTAGTTCTCAAATTGTTTTGCTTTGTTCGCTTAAATTGATTTGTTTTAAACTTAAAGCTCGTCATGGCTGAGAAATTTCTTGATGTAGGCCTGGAGTTCGGGCAGGGAGCGACTGCCCTCGTACTCAGTCTGCCGTTTACCATTCTTATAAAGGAAAAGCGTGGGATATCCCTCCACCTGTTGATCAATGCAGATCTGTTTGTTCTCCTGTGCCGTGCAATCAACCTTGGCAATACGAATATCCGAACTCAACGCATGTGTCTCGGCGGCCAGTTGCTCCCAGGTGGGCTGCAGTTTCTGGCAATGACCGCACCATGGAGCATAAAACTTGATAAATGCAATTCCATTGGCCACGGCTTCTTCGAATTCTGGCTCCCCGCTCAATTGTTGGGCTGTGAGTTTTTTGGCCTCTTCGCCCTCATTCTCTTTGCCTACCTCATTTGTGGCATCGGGCTTATCGGTGGCACCAGCATCGGTTGATACACCGATCATCTTCTCTATGTAGCTCTTTAATGTGGGCAAATCCCGTGAGCCGGAATATTTTTCAATCTTTTTGCCATCCTCAATCCACAAGAGAGTGGGATAACCTTTGACCTCAAAGTCTTGACAAATGGACCGATACTGTGTACAGTCGATTTTTGAAATTGACACCGAGGTCACGGCAATCAATTCCTTGGCCAGTTCCTCCCATGTAGGGGCCAATCGCTGTAAGCAAATAAAATAAATTTACCAACAGAATATATTATTGGTAATTGCATTTACTCACCTGACAATGACTACACCAGGGAGCAAAAAACTTAACAAAATGATTGCCACTGGATACATGTTTGGCAAAAGTGTCCTCAGTAAGTTCCACTACTTTGCCACGATTGGCATTTGCCTCCTCGCTGGCATCAGCATCATTATCCTTGTTAGCTTTTAATTCATTTATTTCAGCCTCGGATGGGGCATTTAGCTCCTGATTGATAAAATCTGCAATTGCCAGCAAATCCCGAGTGCCCTTAAACTTAACCGAATCCTTCTCGCCCAGCTTAAAAAGACGAAGCGTGGGATAGCCGGTGACTTCATGTTCGGCACAAAGTGCCTGATGCTGTGTACAATCCACTTTGGCAATGATCACCTTGGGATCATCAACATTCATTATATCGGCTAATTGATCCCATAAGGGCTGCAAGCGTTTGCAATGGCCGCACCTAAGTTATAAAAAAAAGGATATACGAAAATAAGGATTAAGAAATAAAATGAAAAATTGGTTAGTAAATGGAAAACAGAAAACAATAGGAATAAAAAAAACAAAGCGGCAAAAAAATAATTAATAACAAGTTCAAGTTTAGAAATTCGAACAAAGGAATCTATGTATATTTCCCGCCCTGTCTGTAGATTTAAGATAGGTTCAACAAAATTGTACTTGGCCGATAAAGAGAAATGTTTATCGGATTGAGGGGGTGTGCGTTAAAATTGCATGCACAGTTTCTATCATGGCAACAAAGGCCTTTCTTTGCCGTACACAAAGGCCGTTGAGAAGACTATGACACAGACGCCAGCCGCGCCGCTCTAATTCTGATAAGGCAAGTGACTACGGCATGAGCATATTTTATATTTGTCAATCAATTGGGAGGGTGAAACTTAAGTGTTTCGTTTTTGCCCCTTCAATACAAAGCCCCGTTATCACAGTACGTGCGTGGGTCCCTTGGACATGGCGGCTTTTGTTGCCTGGGCCCTATAGTCTTGCTAAGATTAGGGGTCAGGCCAGACAAATTTATGATACGTGGTACACATACATGTATAAATATATACATACATATGTATGTATGTACATACATATATGTGTAATGCGTATGCGTGGCTGTCTGTCTGTCTGTTGTTTATTGCGTGGACTTTGCCAATTCGCCCGGAGTTGACACAAAAACTAAACGAAAATACCAACAACAATTTGTTGTTTGAACACTCAACAAGAGTTGCAATTCATATACACCCACACATATAAAACCCATATTTCTCTTACCATGGCGCAAAGAATTTAACAAATACATTGCCGGCTCCAATGACCTCGGCAAACTTTTCCGGATTCAAATCCAATGCAAACCGCTTTTCAATTTCATTAGCTCGTGCGGTGGTTGCGATGACAAGCAATAGAAGGAACGACGTTTTAACTAACATTTTCTCAGCCACGAGCAAAATTTGTCTATGCGTATCTATGTCTTTTCTCAAATTGAAATAAAATTAGAGCTGGTAAAAGACATTGATGGCACTATCGTTGCGTTAATGCAATCGATTCATCGATTCAAATCAGAAATTTAAATACATCGATAAAGAACAGCTGTTTTCTTAGCAACAACAACTTTTGCGTTTGCTTGAAGCTAAAAATTTTACGTAATTGTAATTTAGATTTCTCTTGGTATCCGATTGTTTTGCTTCCAAAATGTCTATCCTACGCCAGGTGATATGCCGGACAGCACCATCCACACTGCAGATGTAACATCTGAAATTGCTACAATTGCTCTTTATGCAAAACTTATTGTCTATTCGTGTTTTTTAGTTGCGCTCGTTTTGCATCGTCACAAGATGTTGCTCCCTTGGATCTAAACACTGCCTTGGCCCGTCCCGATGAGGTGGATCAACGGAACAAACTGAGTGGCAAAATCACTGTGCCCGTAGAAGTCAATCTCAGTCCCATTTCTGGTGTTCCCGAGGAGCATATCAAAGATCGTCGTGTCCGTATACACATACCACCCAAAAATGCTATGCAGAGTGGCACCGACAATCTAAACAAATGGCAGATTGAGTTTGATAATCGTGAACGCTGGGAGAATCCACTAATGGGTTGGGCCTCCTCGTAAGTTATCCAAAAATATAGAAACCTGATATCTGTTGCCACGTCCATTTCATGTTTTTTTTTTTTTATAGCGGCGATCCATTGTCCAATATGAATGTGCAATTCGGCTCCAAGGATGAGGCTATCACCTATTGCGAACGCAATGGCTGGCGTTGGTTTGTCGATGGCGAGGATAAGCCAAAGAAGGAACGTGTTAAGAATTATGGCGTTAATTTTTCTTGGAACAAACGTACACGCGTCTCCACAAAGTAGACTAATTAACACTGGTGGAAATGGCTTAAATAGCAAATGTTATATATATATACAAAAGAAGAATTAAAACTCTTGGAAAAATACAAAGTGAGTGTTGTGACCAATTCTTCAGCTATGTTTATTGTGGCTAGAAGAATGGTATCGAGATCCGGATAGCGAACGACTTTTTTTATGCTTATGTTTAGATCTATGAGGTTCCTTTTCTTTGGATCGACTATAAGTTCTGCTTCTATCCGAACTACGACTATGTCGTCTTCCTTTTTTCTTATGTTCCTTTCGATGGCGATTTGTCTTAGTCTCCGGTTGAGGCTTTTCCGATTGTTGCTGCTGTAGTAGTGCCTGCATTTGCAATTCTACCAGAGCACGGAGTTCCTCATTGAAAGTCGGTTTACTTTTACGATGACGGCGTTGTTTAAAATGTTCGCGTTTAGTGACAGCGACCATTTTAGCAAAGGCAGCATAATCCTCAAAAACAGATTGCGGACAAGGAGTGTTAGCCAGTATAAACTGATAGATGAGCAACTTTTGCTCCGTAGTGTAACTCGATTGGAGCATATCGAATGTCTGTGGTAATGGAGGATTAGGTGATGATATTTCTGTATTTCTTTGTAAAATCCGGTTCACAGTAATCTCATCTAGCTGGATACTGTAGGTGGGATCTAGGCAGCTAGGTGGAAACGATGCTGCCGGCTCCTCCAAATCAGATTTGTCGCCATGGTGTTGCTGCTTAAATACAACGGGCATAAGTACAAATATATAAATATGTATATATTATCACTTGCCTGGAGTACGCCAGTTTCTGTCCATTGCAGGCGTTTCAATATTATATCTAGACGTTCTCTACTCCGAGTCACAAATTGCTGGAGTGCATCCTGATCCATTCCAAAAATTTATATTTAGTGCTGCCAGAAGCTATATACATCGTCTAGTATCTCGCTAATAGTGGCAGCACTGCTTCTTCATACCCTACGGTCACACTTAAACATTTAACAGACAAATGGAAGACACTTGCCCTAACGTAATAAACAATGCGTCTAACCAGGCTCAGTCCAGGTAACATAAAATGTTTCCAAAAAGTTCATTACTAAGAATCGATTTCTAGCTCCAGTTCCATGCGGCTTGGCATGTGCGAGGTGTGTGCTGCCAAAGAAGCTCGTTATGCTTGTCCCAAATGTGAGGTAAAAACGTGTTGTCTGCCTTGTGTTCAGATCCACAAGCGTGAGCTGAAATGTGACGGCAAGCGGGATCGAACGAAATATGTGCCACTTAACGAGATGACTGCTAGAGAGTTCATGAGTGATTATTGCTTTCTGGAGGAGTGCACCCGCTATGCGGAGAATCGAAAAAGTGATCCCAGTAAACGCTATACACACCATCAAAGGAATCTGCCTGTGCCCCAGTTTCGCATGCGATCAGCGGCTCAGAAACGACAAACAAATCTTCAATTTCTGTTGCCCAATTTTAGTCGTCATAAGGAAAATACATCATATTTAGACTGGAAGTTGGGTCGTCTATATTGGCGCATTGAATGGCTTTTTGTAAATCCCTATGCCGAAGGAGAGAATCCAACGGCTGCACGCTTAGTTGATGAGCGATGTGACGAGGAGCTGACTCTGGCCGCACTACTTAAAAAGTATATCGATGTCAGCCAGGACATGACACGGGAGCAACGCAAACTGCTGCAGAACCATCAAACTGCTGGTTTAGGCCAAATAACCACATGGCTAAGGGCCGAGGGTGTTAGGCGGAGTGGTTCACGTTGTTATGCCTTAAAGATGGGCCAAACGCTGCGTGAAAATCTCACGGGCAAAACCATCTTAGAGTTTCCCACCATTTTAGTCAGCTTTGAGACAAATCCGCCACCTGGTTGGACTATCGTGGACAGTGGTTCGTGAAATAATATCAAATGAAATCTTAATTTTCATATATTCTATTGATTTTACAGATGGAGAAGATGAAGCTGATAAGGCTCTCAATGTAAGCCCGACTAAGAGACTAAAAACTGAAAAGGAAACGGAAGAACTACCGCCACCAGAGCTCCAAGATATCTATAACGAATTGGTAAAAGAATTTGCTGCAGATGATTCGGACAATTCCGAACTCACAAGTGACAATGAAGTGGAAAGCTAGCAAATTCTTCTTCAGCAACTTGGAAAGTCATATTTGGATCAGATCCCAAGAATGAGGGAGTTAAATCTATGTTGGAATTAGTTCAAATGATTAAAACCCTTTAGAATGCACCTTACATTCTATGGGCGCGATTTAATCAGTATATCAAAAGCGTCATAAATAATTTCTACACAAAACCCAATGCAAATTAAGTTAACGACGGTTGCGAATATTAACTGATGATTTCTTTCTTTAATTATCTTTGGTTAATGGTCCACCATGTAGATGGATTTATCTGGAAAACGAATACAATCAATGTCATATAGGTTTAAAAATCATTTTTAAGTAAGTGAGTGAAAAATAAAAAATGCCACAATTATTTTTACATCAAAACTTTTGCTGTATTTCTCATAGAAATTGATTCCATATAGAATTTGTTTAGGCTAGTTAAATGTTATGAATTGATACCACTTGTTTATAGAATTCTTCACATATGATTTTATAGATATATATATATATATATATGTATATATTTATAAATATGCGCATTGCATTGCACACAAATATAATGCAAATTCCATTTTGTTGAGTACAATTTGTTAAAGGTTAATGTTAATGAATGCAACCCATTGAACATATATTTAACATTCTCTCGATACATTCCATCTTCTCTCTGATCCTCCTCCTCCTTCTCAACATCATTTTACATAATTTATGTACATTATATATTATGAAATTTATATTGTTATATGTATATATAAATATAGAATAGATTTTTTCTTATTTTCAATTTTTGTTTTGCCTGCACCAGTTTAAAATAAAAAAAAATTGTTAAATTAAAGCATAAACAAACACAAATATTATTATATATTATAAGTTTTTCTTTTTGTTTTAACAAATATGAACATTTTAAATCAAATGCAGTTTTTTGTCTCGTATGAAATGAACAAAAAGAGGAGACAGAAACTAAACACGTTTAATATATATATAAATTGCTCTAAAACACAAATTGGAATAGTTGTATACATATATATACATATACACATATTTATATGTATACGAAAAAAATATATATATATATATATATGTATTGTATTTGATGTATGTATGTATTAACAAAAAACTAAAAAAAAAACATCTAGATAGAGACAAAATTTTCGCGCTTCTTTGTTAAACATTTGTTTTGAAAACACAGATTACGGATTAGAGGGGGTGGTGGGTACATTGAGTACAAATTGAAAATATATAATGAATTCTTTTCCTGTTTTTTTTTTGTCTTGACGAATTTTTTAAACATTCTTTTGTTTCATTTGATTTCTACCTAGATAATAAAAACTATGCAACATACAAAAGGAAAAGTAATTATATAGTATGTATATAGATAGATAGATCGACCAATCGAATGTTTAAACATAAATAAGAACATTTATAGAAAATGTACATAAACATATATAATTGTTTTTTTTCACCCCTCCTTCATTTCGAAATGTTGCTATATAATTTCCATCCACACATTGAAATAGTTGAGCTAAACGTTAAGTTGGGTATACATATATCCAAATTCAAATATATATAAATGTATATATATGTAGAAAGAAGCAGCACACACACACGTGTAGAGAAAGTCGGTTGTATTGGGGGGGAGGACTTAAGAATAAACAAACAAAGATTAGGTAAATATGTGTGTGCGTCTCTCTGTGTATGTTGTGTATTTCGTATACGTAGCTCAAAATGCTGCAAGAGAAAGAAATATAAACTATAGCCAGACCATTTTTAATATAAATATATATATATATATATTTATTATGGAACTCACATTCATTGACCTTGGCTTGATTATATTCTATGCCTATTCCTCTTTCGCCTTGATCTTCTCCTGCATATCCTCCTGCTAATCCTATTTAGTGATGTTATCTTTGTTTATTACTGCTGCTGTTGGTATTGCTGCTGCTGTCCTGGCACAAAGTAACCGCCTTGAGGTACAGCTGCTGGTGCAATAACCGGAGCTAATACATTTTCCGGTGCTGCAGACATGGGTGCTCCCGATGGATTGAACACATCGACGTAGGAATTCTTGAGGGCTGTTAATTAAACACATATATATATAATATAGTATAAGATCCGTTTACATTAGCTTATACACTTACTGCGATTACGTTGCATTTTAAATATATTTGATGTCAATTTGGGTTGTGCCCCGCCAGGCACAGTAGGAGCACTAGATACTGGTGCTGGTGTTACTGTTGGCGATGGTGCTGCCGCATATGCATCTTGTGGTATGGGTGATGCGGTAACTGGTGGTACTATGCCTGGTGCCGCATATTCCATAGGATTTACTCCATATAATTGTGTCTGGTGTAACGATTCAGGAGGCAATACATTGGGTGCGGGTATATTTGCTTGAGGTCCTAGTTGTCCTGGTGGTGCTACCGCTGCCGCTGGCATACCCAAATCACTCATCTTTGGCGGTGGCTTAAAGCTTTCCACTTCATCGGTATTACCCTCGGTATTTGTCCAACATTTACGCTCTTTATCCCAGACAATTGTGGGATTCTTATCATCTGGTAATATCATTTGATTTTTTGGCTTCAGTGACAGCTTATTCCATAGACCGCCAAACCAGCCAGCATTCTGATTGCCCGGTGCCCTAGAATTCAAGATATATATATATATATATATATATAGAATATAAAATTATTGCAATTGGCATTCAATTGATGACTTACCCAAGATCACGACCTCCAGTACCTCCGCTACCGGATTGCTGTTTGCCACCAGCTGCAGCTGATTTGGCATCATTTCCAGCAACTCCTGCACCTGGTCGAGCATTGGCGGCACCAGCATCATCCTCATCTTCATAGCTTTTCGATTTTGGCATTGAAATGGCCGGACGCACTTGCTGATGCTAATGATGGGAGGAGGAGGGTTCGCATTTAAAAATATTTATATCATTGAAATATAAATTAATTAATTAATTAAGTTGCTAAACATTTGTTAGTCAATGGCAAAACACACACACACACACACAAAAACAATAACGTAAAAAAAAATAAATAAAGAATACAAACTGGCGCAGGACAAAAAACTAGCCTCAAATTACACTTTAAATTTTTGAATAATTTATTTAAATGACTTAATTAGAGTTTTTCTTAAATACTAAAGAAAAAAAATGTAGATCGACGAGAGAAAGAGATGCAGAGAAAACCAAACGTTTTACAGTTACAGGTTAATAAGAGCGTAGACCAGAGAGAGAGAGTGCGCGCACAGGTACAAATTGGGTCCAAAAAGCAGCGATTTATCTTCTTTGTTTTTACTTTTTTTTTTGGTTTTGTCTTTAGTTCTATTTTACAACTGCTTCTTAGAACTAAGAGCCAAGCCGACAATATCAGCACCAACATCTGATCCATGTTCTCCTATAGGGGCATCAATATCAAATGTTCGAACAGTATTTGTTTGCTTCTTGGCATCCAAATAGGCTTCAAATTTATTTAAACTCTGTTCAACCTCCGAGCACATTTTCTTATAGTTTAATGGTATGCTAGGATTGGCAATTAACTCCTGCATGGACCATACATTTTGTGATTGATTGCCATTGGGATTTATTTTTGGAGCACTTTGCTTTCGTATGCTATGATAATCGTAATAATTATCTGCATCATCATCATCATCATCATCATCATCATCATCATCATCATCATCATAGCCCATCATTTCTTCCTCATCACCATCAACACCCAAATTCGCCTCCCCCTGCTCTTCTCCTTCAGCATCCTCATCGATTATATAGTCATGCATCATATAACGATAACGTTGCAATTCTGAACGATCTGCATTGGCCTCGGCATCATAGTTGTTATTGTTGTTAAGAGGCATATCAATCGGATAAGTGCCATTAAAGATTATGTGCGGCTTTCGATAGAGACGAGTAAAAGCTGCTGCTGCTGCTGCTGCTGTTGATGTTGATGATGATAATGATGAGGACGACGATGCCAGAGCCAGGCTTTTTGTCCTTTGTTTTGGTTGTTGTTGTATATGATTATGTTCATCCAATAGTTCAGCTTCAAGTTCGGTTTCCATTTCATCTATTGTTGATGGTAGATCAAAATTTACACGTTTCATTATTCCAGTTGATGTTGCTAATGGTGTTGCTTTTGTTGTTGTTGGCTTGGCTGCTATAAAACGTGTGGGCGTGGTTAGCGTTGTAGGCGGCGGCGATAGCAATTGTATTGACAATTTCTGGTTGTGTTGTTGCTGCTGATGCTGCTGACGTTTATTAATGGTACTAATGCTACTTACATCATTCAAATTGAATGCCTTGGCTTGAGTTGCTGTTGCTGCTGTTGTTGATGTTGTTGGTGTTATTGTAGTTATTGCTGTTGTTGTTGTTACAGATGATCTTATCTGTTGCTTGCCAAATTGATATTTTCGCATTATTTCCGCTTGAGCTATTAACTTATTCTTATTATTATCCCTTTCCAAATTGTTTAATTGTTTTAAAGAAGGTAGCGGGGCAGCGGTTGGCAGTTTTAATGCATTCGCCTTAAATCTCAACATATTTCTTTGCTGCTGCGATTCCTTTGATTGCTCTGGTTGCTCCACTTGTCTCTCCACTTCCTTGGCAACTGTTGCTACGGTTTCATTTGAAATTTCATTGTTTTCCAAATGTGTTTGCTGCATTCCATTTAATTATTTAAGAATATTGTTTTTGTGTATTTTTTATCAATTAAAAAATATTAGCAAATTCATTTTATACTAATTTAAATCATAAATAAAATTGCACAACTTTTTAAACACACATAAAACATATATACATATACAAATGTATATATATGGAAGATAAAATTAAAGTTTTTTCTACACGTGAAGTGTTTCAGAAAAGAAAGTAAACGATTTGATAAATAAACTGCACTGATACGTGCAGGAAAGGATATAGAGATTATAATGTTATCCTGATTTTATCCCGTGAAAATTCAATCAATCCATTAAATTATATTTAAGAATCTTTTCAGTTTGGTGAATTTAGAGAGAAATGGGAATGCTGATTTTGATTTAAAGTTTATGTATATATATAGTGCAATATTTGAGAACAAAAGTAAATAATAATTATTAGTCTTATCACATGGTAATCTTGCTTACCTCATCCCCGTATGGAGGTTGTTGTGTGCCCGCCCAATAATCATAGCCGCCAGTTGTGCCTGCTGTCTGTCCATAATTTGGCACTGTTGGATCTTGTGGTAGTTGTTGATGCTGTTCATGTTGTCCCATATATGCTTCAGCAGCTGGTTCAATCTGTTCATAATTGGTAGTTGGATATTGTTGCTGATTCTGTTGCACGCCATTGGGATCATAGAAAATTGGTTGTTGCTGGTGTTGTTGATGGGTATATGGATCTGTTAGGGTAACTTGCTCTTGTTGTGGCTGCTCGTAATAATCCTGATGTACAGCCAAATGTTGTTGGGGTTCAGTTACGACTGATTCCTTGGGCATTTGCAATGTATCTTCAATGTTACTGCCATCGTACTGCATATTCAGTTCACGAAATTGTTTATTAACCTCCGCAAATTGCTGATCAATATCGTTTGACTGTTGTTGTTGTTGGTGCTGCTGTTGTTGCTGCTGTTGGATTTGATGGAATTGCTCTTGTTGCTGTTGAGGTTGCTAATGAAATAATTAATATTAATATATATATATATATAAAAGAATCAATTTTAATTTAAGTACTTACCGTCGTATCGGCTAAGGTCCGCAACTGACGTAGCCATGTCTTTTCCTCTGAAGATGTATCCTTATTATTGGTGTTGCCACCATTACCGCCGGCATTCGGAGGACTGGCGAAAAATACGCGATTAATCAATATGGGATCATGATAGCGTAAACGTTCAGCAAGATTGTAAACCTATAAACGAATAAAAAAAAAATAGGATTATTATCATTGTAACCATTAGTTATTAATTAGTTAGTAACTTACCCGCTGTATAAAATCGCTATCATAGCTTTCCGGCTTGATCTCAATATGACGAGCAATTTGCTCTAAATAATTAGTACAACGGAAATGTTGTCCATAATCAAGGATTCGTGTGGCTAATAAAAATTTATAATGTTGGAAATTGGCAATGCTGAACTTTTGATCGAACAGCGAACGGGCATATTCATAAATTTCGGTCATTATGATTGCCTCATTGCTGGCAAATTCATTAAAATGCTTATAATGTGAGGCACCCAGGAGAATCAGTTTGGGTACATTGGCGGTGAGAGTTGTCTGCTCAGTGGCCGTACTATCATAACGTCCAAATTCCTCTTGGGCAACCAGATAGCAAAAGTGGGCTGCATAAATATCGCCACGTTGAAATAATGTATCACCGAGAGCCACCACAGAACTGCGATCATATTCGGGTTGACGTGATTTGTTTGTTACCAAAATGGAGAGATGTGAACGCCAATCGCCCCAATGCTCATCTCTTAGCTGGCTAACACAGGCCGGTGTATGGCAGCTCTTCATCTGGTATAGTGTCTGCAATGGATCGTTGGCCTTAATGGCCCGATTAAGAAACTTTTGGGCAACATCGGTCAAAGCATAACGATCCTCATATAAGGCCAAGAAAAAGGCATGAGTCCAAAGACTATTATCGGTGGCCCATTGTAGAGCCTCCTCCACATTGCCTCGCAATACATAACTGCGGAATTTATCAATGGCTGCCTGTTCAGACAAACCTGAAGATGTATTTGGAGCACCCGACTGTATCTCATCGTCATCATGTTGATCCACTTGTTGAGCGACTAGATCACTAGAATCTACACCTTCACTGGCTTCCGTTGGCTGTGATTGTGTCATTTCTCCTTCCACATCGACATCTGCATCCATTTCGGCATCTCCTTCAGTTGGCAAATATGGATACTCATGTTGATTCTCCAGCAACAAATCTCCCACATCCGTATCGGCAATATACTATAAAAAAAATAATAAACAATTAATTTTAGATTATTCCATTAATTAAAAATTCATTTCATTTACCCCATTCTGACGCAACAGCAATATCAATAGATTCCACATTAAGGCATGCGATGCCCTATATTTATCCACATGTCCCTGCGGTTTCTTTTGTGTGGCATAGAGGACAGTACATTGTTGTGTTGGTCCCAAACGTATTTGCTCCTTACAGAAACTAATTATCTTATCCTTGTGCAATTTACGTCCCTGCAATGGTCCTGGATAAGAGCGTAATAGACTACTTGTTGAATCTTTAATCCGGGGTGCTGCCACCACAATATCATTACGCAAACGACCACGTCCAGCATATTTTGGTTTAACTTTCAATAACAAACTCATGGCATATGAGGCAACCAAATGGGGTCGATTGTATAGCAGAGGTGTTCGTCGTCGTGGTGGTCGGGCCACTTCCATTGATTGCAATGGAGTTGGTGTTGTCGTTGAGGCATAACCGGGAATTGATGGAACCGCCTCCGAAGTAATTCCAGCTCTATAGTATATCCATTTGTGGGGGGTGGGGGGGTAAATAAAATAATTACATTAGTCAGAGCAATTAGAAATTGAATTTGAAGAAAAAAAAAAATCAAACAATTTCCATGCAGAAAGAAAAATTAAATTATAAAAATATTCAAAAAGAGGGCGGGGGGAAAAGGGCGGTCATAGGAATGGAAAGTCGCTTGGGTTGACATGGTTAAAGATATAGATTCACAGCATGCCGTCAAAACACTTGTTTTAATGACACAGAAGAAGAAAAAGAGAAGCTATAGTAACAATTTAAAAACAGCCAAAAATAAATAAATAAATAAAAGCAAGACAAAACATTGTCTGTTTCTCCTTCTCCATAAGAAAAAGGTAGCAAAACAAAGATGATAAATGTTAGAAGTGAGAATTATTAAGATATAGAAAGGTAATTTACCTTTTCCAAACCGTTGATTACATATTTGATACAATATTTAACTCAATATACAATATATTCACTTCGAATTTCGAAATAAGCAAAAAAAAAAACAAACATTTTGAATCAAATGTAAAATCACTTAAATTCAGGTAATTTGTAAAGATGATTAGTAGGCAGACATATATCCAGGGGACAGGATAAGAGAATGGCTAATTCAAAATTAAACTTCATCTAAAAAAAATTGTCTGCAATTTCAGAAATTATTACAATGCTCAGAAACTAATTCGAAAACTGTTGAATATAGAAGAAACAAATCTTAAACGAAAATTTTAATTAGACGAAATGTTTCGCTTTTTTGTCTATTATTTGAATCCATTGAATGTATATATCTCAATTCAAGATTTAATATGTATATAAATCTATACCTCAATTCAAGATTCAACATAAAATGTATATACATTTTATATTTTCTCTTAAAAGTAAATATATTTTGAAAACATTGTTTCAAGATGCATAAACAACATTCCACATGAAAAAAGTTTGCTCATTAAAATGAAAAATAATATTCAATATATTTTGTTGTTGTTTTGGATTTCCCATATAATTATTTCAATTCTAAGATCCCCCAGATGGATCCCTCATTCATACAGATGCTAAAGATGATGATTAAATACAAATATTGAATAAAAAAAATAGATGATAAGAGTTAAGAATGCAAAGGCGGGGCGTCGATGGGCGTGAAAATTCATCCCCACTATATACATATAGATAATGAATTTGTAATTTGAAGAAAATTATTTTAGAGAATATATATATATATATAGAGAAACGCAGAGATAAGCAAAAGACATGGAATGAATGGAAGTGGTTGGGAATGGGTGATGGTAACTCAGAGGAGAGAGAGAGAGAGAAAAGATAGGGTAAAATTTTGAATGATTATTTTTGGTTTTTTTTTTGTATTTGATTTTGTTTTGTTTTTTTGGAGAGACCACCTGATATCAAGGCCGCATTCGGAGCTTGCATAGGCACCACCTGGAGCAGTATATGATAATCCCAGGGCGCATCTTGAACTGCTGCGTCCGTTGATTGCATCGTTTATGCCAATGCTTAGATTGCTGAGAGATCGTGCACTGGACATGCCGATAATACCGCTGGTGGTGGTGTTGGCATTGCCATAGATGTTAGGTGTTATCAATCGTCGATTGCTGTGATGGGATTCGCCGCCATATAGACTTGAGTTATCATCAATTAGGCTGGTGTTTAATAGATCCGTATAGTTGTTGTATTGTTGTTGTTGTTGATGAAGATGATGATGGAGACGATGGAATTCATTGGCTTGATTTATGTATGCATGTGTATACCTGAAGTGGGAAGGGTAAACACATTGCACATAGCATATGTATATATGTATGTATGTGCGTGTGTGTGTGTGTGTGTATATATATATATATGTATAGATGTTGGTTTGTGTTGTTGTTTTTTTTGTTTGTTTTTTGTTTTATTGTTAGAGACGAGAACACACACAAATTATTTTCTTTATTTTGGTAAGTGTGTTATTTCTTCAAAGGATTCAAAGGGTATTTCATTATACAGATGATGACATAAAAAAAAAAATAAGACACACACACTAGAAAAGCTTCCAGCATCGAGCAAGATCAGGACAAGGAGACAGCAATGGGGGAATCAGAGATGAAAACAAAGAGAAAATGTTAATTGTGGAGACATCTTCTCATCTACAATTAGTTTGATCAATGCGAAGGATATATATATATATATGTATGGAGGAGGATGCGGAATATGTGAATATGGAAATGGAATTGCAAATTGTAATTGTGGTTTGTTAGAAAACTTTTCTCTTTTTAATAAAATTACAATTTGTTTTTTTTTTCGTTTTTGTTTTATTAATTCTCTAACAAAGTAATATACCAGAGGGCAGAGAGAGCGAGAGTGAAAGTGAGTAAGAGAGAGATAGAGTAAGGAGCAAGGGAATAGAGGATTTTGGGTAGATTTAGTTACTCTACATGCCCAATATCATTAGATGGATGGGATTTAACAAAAGGAATTAAAATCGTTAATCGTTAAACAAAAAAAAAACCAACTAAAACAATATTAAACAAACGAAAAAGATTAAAAAAAAAAAAAACATAAACAATTAAGAATAACCTTGCAGAGAATTTTACCAAAAAGAGTTTTATCAAAATTCAAATTATCGAATACAATTAGAATTATTAATAATTAAATACAAGATAATGTATTTATTTAATTTAATCTAATTAAAAGTTAACTTTATGATTTCTTTTTTTCTTAATGCAATTTAATATTATACAACGGTACACCGAATAGCAAATACCCTGTATTATATAGAATTATAGTACAAAATAATTTCTATCCAATTTATATATAATAAATATATATTTATAGCATAAACGATGTCACATAGAGGATCATTAAGAATCAGGAAGAGTCTAAGCCATCAAAATTATAAATGCGACATTTTCAGAGTACGAGAAAATTCCTTGAAAAACTAAAAATATTCTGAATTTTTTAATAGACTTTATTCCAAAAATATTCTGCTTAATTTTCATTCCAAAGGTTTGAGCCTTGAGTTAGTTAGTTAGAATACTTCGGAATGGTTTTCAAAAACTTAAAAATCTACATGAAAAAGAATTTAAAACTACTTCAAATTTCTTGAATTTGTTGTAAAATTGCAATTAAAATATTTATATTTTATTGCTTTTTTTTTTTTGAACTGACTAACTTTGGTTTGGAAATGAAATTGGAGTTCCCTTATTGAAAACTTTAACAATAAAAAAAAAACTGTTCCATAGTAGATCCTTTAGCTATTGGGATTAGTGGTAAGTGTATCGAATTGTTAATACTCTTTGTTACGTGACTATATCCCCAATTTACTCTGCAAGGTTTTGTTTTTTTGTTTTTTTTTTTTGATTATTATTTTAAGGATTTTTCTTATTTCACTTACCGTTCACGTTCTCTTTGTAGGGATGCTGCTTCACTTCCAGGAGCGGCGGTTTGAGCAGCTGCGGCAGCGGCCACAAGTTGCTGAGTGGCAGCGGTTGGATCTAGGCCATGAGATTGGGGCTGATGATGGGATTGGGCAACAGCTGCAGCATTTGCTGCTGCAGTCATTTTGATCATTTGGCCATAGAATTTGGCATACATATCGGCATAGGCATTGGGATTTCTGGTCATTTGCTCATACATTCCATATGGATCATAGGCAGATGATGTTCCATATGGATCATAGTTGTTGCTGCTGTTGTTGTTATTATTGCTGCTATTGTTGCTACGACGTTTAGTGCTGCTGGAGCCACCGCCAGTGCTGGTAGCACCAGCACCATTGGTACGCTCCTTTTCCAAATCACTGTTACGTGATGATTTTCGTCGATACTCCTCATAGCCATCCCAATGCCGTTGATCTGGATGATGGCGACGTCTGCGATCTCGCTCACGTTCCAAGGTGCTATCATCTAAGCGACGTTCCCTCTGCTCATAGCTACGTCGCCCACTACGTGATTTCTCTTGGGATTTTGGTGCACCACGGCGATAGTGGCCACTCCGCTGATGAGCATAGTCATCATAGTCATCGTCAGCTGGTGCTACTCCAGCACCGCGCCTTTGATTACGGCTAGGTTTGCTACTGCCACCGCCGCCGCCGCCACCACCATTTTCCGCATCCAGATCAGCTAAATCTGGGCCATCGGATTCGCCATCGTAGCTATTGTTGAAATAGCCACGGCGACTATTCGTATGCTCATAACGTTCCTGATCTTCACCACCGCTATGATATTTTTGTGAACGTCTACGCCAATTTCGCTCACGTTCTCGATCACGTTCCTGGTCGGGATCTAGAGCCCGGCGGCTACGCTGTTGATCGTTAGTACGACGATCTCGATCACGGGAAGACTTGCTTTCACCACCATGACCAGAACCAGGAGCACCACCGCCACCTCGTACCGAATCCTCGGTTTCACCATCATAGTTATTATAATGACCACCACTGCGTCGTCCAGGACGACGCTTTTGTTGCTCTTCCGTTGGCAAATCGCGACGATGATCTGCTACAGCTCCAATTCTATCTCGTTCCCGTTCGCTAAGGAGCAGTTCATCGGACTCATCCTCGGAATCGAGTTCCAATGAATGCCCAGAACGTGCCTTCCCACGAATCGTTTGTGTCTGATGTGATGGCTGCTGATTCCGTTGCTTTTTTTCTGCTCGCGGAATCTGTTGCTGATGTGTTGGCTGTGGTGGTGGTGGGGCAGCCGTTGTAATTTCTTCATTGGATTGCTCAACTGAAATTGCTGAAGCAACAGTCAATGGTTGGGACACAGCAGGAAGTATGGGCACAGTGGCAGGAACTGCTGTTTCTTGATCCTCAAGATTCTCTCCATCCAATACGACTTCACGTTGTTCCCGCTGGAGGGGCAATGAGGGGATCGTTTCTACACCAGTAACCACACGATGAGGGGGACTTCTTGAGGCCAATTGCTCACCATCGGATGTATCCTCACCATCGGCCTGACGTTCTGGCAAATGAACGGCTTGGGCTGCATTCGGTTGTTCCGTACCGGTTACAAGACGCTGTTGCTCCAATTCAGGTTGACCCAAAACTAAACGCGAGAGACCTGGTGGTGGTAACAATTGATCATCATCATCATCCGCCTCCCAATTGGCTTCGCCATCATCGGCAGCATCAGCTAACTGCTCAGATAGATGGCTAGTCTGCAAATATTGAGCACGCTCATCATTGGGTGCGGCCAGAACCTCTTGATTTTCATATACACCAAATGTATGATTGAATGGCTTTGGCACATCAGTTGGATCTGGGACAGCTACAACGGCAGCAGCTGGTGGTGGTATAATTAGTTGATTAAAGTTGATCCCAGATGCCGTGGCAACGGGTAAGGGAACAGTAGCAACTGGTGCTGGAACTGAAGGAGGTGACAATATGCTGCTAGAATTTTCCACTTGCTGCAAAGGTTCAGGAAAATTGGATTCAATTGTTGTTGTTGTTGTTGCTGGTAATGGCAATGAGGGTGCTGTGGCAGTGTTTGCCAATATGTTGACTCTCTTACTGGGACCAGTTGACCGTTTAAATGGATTTCCTCCAGCAACAATAGCTCCTGTTGCTCCTCCAATGGCAGTCACACTTTCCGGTAATGCCAAAGGTGGAGCAACTGACACTGGTTGATTTTGAAAGGCTTGCGGCGGTACAATGGCATCAATTTCTGGTTCCTGGCCAAGTTCAAGTGTTGGCGGCACTGCCGGCAGTGGTTGATGTTGATCCACATTAATTCCATTGTTATTGTTGCTAGTGGTGTTAGTGGAAGTGACAGCAGTGGTGGATGCTGTTCCAAAGGCATGCCAACTGCCTTGTCCTTGGACATTAAAGGCATCTTCTACAATATTAACTGCTGGCGGATTGGCTACATGTTCGCCAAGTGATTCATTATGGATGTTTGAAATGTTATTATTATTATTACTATTATTGTTATTATTTATATTATTATTGTTGTTGTTGTTGTTATTGGCACTTTCATTCCAATCACCCCAATCGCCCCAACCATCATTATTGCCATTATTATGTTCAAATGATTCCAAAACTGGTCCTGGCTGAGTCCGCTGAGGCTGATAGAACAATTGTTGCTGAGATGGAGCCGCCTGTTGATGCGTTTGAAGCGGTTGTTGCTGATTAACCGGTGGCACTGCAGGTTGAGTAGGCACAAAATAATTATAGTTCATGGCCTGTGGCTGCTGCTGTTGTGCCGGCATCGGCAGTGGCTGCTGCTGTTGTGCCGGCATCGACAGTGGCTGCTGTTGTTGTGCCGGCATCGGCAGTGGCTGCTGTTGCTGAAGATGATGATGTTGCACTTGCTCCTCCGGCCAATATTGTGGTTGTTGTTGAGCCGGCTGAAACATTTGATTAGCATAAATTTGCGGCTGCTGCTGTTGCTGCTGCGGATGCAATTGCTGCTGCTGCTGCTGGTGCTGAGGAGGAGGAGGCGGAGCATGTGTGGCCATTGGTTGCTGCTGCGGCGGTTGGGGATGCTGATGCTGCTGTTGCTGCTGTTGCTGCTGTGGCTGCGGCTGATGTGGTGGAAGCCAAGGTGCATTATTGTGCAACATGTTTGATTGTTGATTTAACTAAAATAAAGAAACCAAAAAAGAAAAATGAAAAAACAATTAAAATCATTTCATTAATTATAAAGTTATTTTTTTTTTTAAATAAATCTCACAACCTCATCTTAATATAAGCTGGAAACGATCTTTTGCCACAAACCTTAGATAAATAAACTATTCTTATTGAATTTAATTATTTTATATTAACTTTAATATTAAAAATTAATATAATTAAACGTCTATATATCTGATTGATAGCGACAAATAATTACAAATGAAAAGTGTGAATTCATTATCTATAATTGATTTTTTTTATATACTTTTTACAACAGTAAATGGTAGGGTATTTAGCCAAGGCATCAACCACATTTTAACTGATAAAGTGGCAGATAAAAGAACACACACACACACAAACATACATATTCAGATGTATTCAGATTGTGAGATACGAAGGAATGTAAGAGGGAAAGGAGAATGGTCTCTACCTGTACCCTTGATATTGGACTTGCATAATTTATATCTTCAAGAAATATTTCAACTATTCCCATTTGAACTATGGTCATATTTTGATCCAACTCTTCTCGCAGCTGTTGCTCTTGTCGATTATTCTTTTCTTTTGTATTTGCTTTTATATTATTGAAATTTCCATATTGTTTTTGATTTACCCGATGTTTTAGCCAAGCCATGCAAATTATTGATGAGGGTGGAGGGTTGAATGGCTATGGGGAGTATGGGGATGTTGTAAAGTGGAAATGAAGGAGTCAAGCAGGTGATTTCCAGCTTTCAGCTGGTTCAATGAACTAGCAATTTACTGTTATGTATGTATGTATATATGTACATATATGTATATACACATAACTAGAGCCTGTTTATGGTATTTAATTGTTTAATAATCGCCTTGCATAAATTTTTATACAAATATGATTTACTTATTGGAGGAACTTTTCAAAGCAACAATAACATTAAAAGTAACAACAAGAGCTAGTGCAAAAAAAAAAAAAAAAATTAAAAGTTTACGTGGACGTTTGCTCTTGTGTGTTGTTGTTATTTTCTTTTCTTTTCTCTCTCCATCTCTGTCGTTTGCTTCCACCGCTTACATATACAATGAATTATTACTTTTCGACAATTTTCGGTTCGTCCTTTTGTTATTGTTATGCATTTTAAATGCTGTCTACCATTATTAAAAATGCATTAAAAGAAAAACAAAAGGAAAAAACAATAAATAGAGCAGTGAATGATTAGAAAGAGACCGAAACATCAATAAGAAGAGGAAGTGAGAGAGGTTGAATGTTAACCCCAGGGTTGCAAAGACACCTTCCAATTTTTTTTCCTTCTTACAGCAAGTGCCTTGAACGGAGCAAGGGTGTTGTTGGGTGGTTGGTGGTGGTGTGTTTTGAAATATAAAAGAATTATCAAACAACATTTGCTGTTGTCAGTTTTGTATTTTATAAATAAAAATACACGTACGCACACACAGGCACTCAATTGCACCTCATATAAATCTCTTCGAACACAAGTACAATTGGATCTCTCTTTCGCTCTCTTTTTGCTTATATTATTCCATCGTCATTTTTTTCAGCCTAATTTCTAATTAGCAGGGGAAAACTTACACAAACACACACAAAAAATAAACCGTTTCCTTGCAATTATACGCACTCAAAATACTACACTTGCAATTTGGTTATACAGATACATTTACTAGATTTTTTCTATGCAGTCGTTGTAATCGGTTAAAGTTATTGTATGAAAATTATTAATCTATGGAATTTCTCGTTTTTCGTGCTGCAAAATCCAAATGCCAACTCGACTTTGCAGAGAGAGAGGGAGAGTGTGACCACAATATGTTTTAAAAGTCAATAGCAACAACAACCATAAGATAACAAGCTACTTTTGGCTTTAAAAAAGCCAAATGTAGCAGCTCTAACCGACAATGACAGGTAAGTTCCAAATTCGGCCCTTACGACTGAAATTTGTAAATTGACTTGTATATGGAGAAAAATACATCGCTTTTGAAATAGGGTACATACATAGGACAATTCGGTGTCAAATAAAGTAGATTCCCAACGAAGATATACCAGCTTACACGATATTTATTACTAGTTTGTACAAAGTGACTATTACTAAATTTGTTAAGATAGTTTTGACTAATACAGTCCTATTTTGAAAAAAAAATCTTTAAAAAAATGTTAAGAAAACTTTGCTATTATTTGATTTAGTTTCCTATTTTATTGATTTTTAATGATTAAGCATATACAATGAAATCCAGTGAACTAATTTATTGGAACTAGTGCCAGTTCTAAGGCTCAGGAACTATCGATTTCTTGACAGATCTCAGTATTTGCTTCAAATTCCTCTTCCCCTTACCCACCGATTGCATTACAAATAAATGAGAGGAGACGAGCCGAGGGCCAGATGCTGCGCTTACTCCTATACAACTGCAGTCGCGGTGACCTCAGGTAACTTAAACAACCGATGAATCTTAACGGACGGTCGATCCTATCTCTGGAAATTACAATCTTTGGTCTATAAATTACCTTATTTCCTTATCACTCGGCACTGCCACCTGCTAGTGTTGTTATGTCACCAGCGTTTCTTATTGTTTATGAATTTCCATTTCCTCAGCACCACTACCAGTCGACATTTGCTTCAGCAATTACCACTGCCAAAAATAGGAGGATCGCCCTTGACCCAATCAGGGACAAGCCGACTCCAGAATGCCACCCGCCTCATAAGACAGCACATGACCACAAGTCGACCACCACCGCCGGCATATCCAGCACCAGCAAATGCTAGCCGTTTGCTACAGACCTGCCGTGCTCTTCTTTGGGGAGGCGGCAGTTTAACTATTGGCATGGGCCTACGCAACTGGTCAGTTCATTGTGAAGGTAATCGATTGGCCGGTTACAATCAGAACACCATAGAGGCATCTGACGATGATAGTCATGATCAAAAATTTGACTGGATACGGCTGTGGGGCTATTTAGAGCCACATCTATGGGAGCTCATTGGTGCCATAGTTGTAAGTAAATCAAGTCTTAACCTTTTAGTCATGAAAGCTAATTCTCTTTCAATTTTATTTCAGGCAGCTCTAATTGTGGCCTATATTAATATACGCATTCCCAACTTGCTTGGCGATCTAGTCAATACGTTGGCCAACTATGCCAACACTTATGTGAGAAACAATTCGTTTGTTAAAGATGTAAGCAAACCGGCCAGCAATTTACTGAGCCTTTATATGCTCCAATCAGGTTTTACCTTCATGTACATTTATCTGTTGAGTCGCATTGGCGAGCAGATGGCTGCCAAGATGCGTCAGGATCTGTTTAAGCAGATTGTCTTGCAGGATATTGCCTTTTTTGATGAGAACCGCACAGGGGAGCTGGTCAATCGCCTGACCGCCGATGTGCAGGACTTTAAGACTTCATTCAAGCAGTTTGTTGCTCAGGGATTAAGAAGTTCAGCCCAATTGCTGGGTGGCAGCATATCCCTCTTTATGATCTCACCACACATGGCGGCCATAGCGCTGGCCAGTGTCCCATGTGTGGTGATGTTCATGTCGTATCTTGGACGCAAGTTACGTGCGTTAAGTAAAAGTTCCCAGGCCCAAGCGGAAAGAGCCACCGGTGTATGTGAGGAGGCTCTATCGAATATACGAACTGTTCGTTCCAGTGCCTGTGAGTATCGGGAGATGCAACTGTTCGAAGTGGAGACAAATGAGGCTGCGCGTTTGGCACAGGAATTAGGTTATGGCATAGCCATCTTTCAGGGTCTAACGAATTTCTTTCTCAATACATTGGTATTGTCCACATTGTTCATGGGTGGCCATCTAATGTCCACCGAGAGTCTAACGCCAGGATCATTGATGGCCTTTTTGGTTGCCTCGCAGGGTGTGCAACGTTCATTGTCCCAGGGCTCCATATTACTGGGTACAATGATACGGGGCATGACTGCGGGAAGTCGTGTGTTCGAATTCCTATCGCTGCAACCAAAGGTTGAGCTGTTACGCGGCTATATTATACCCCAAGAGAGATTACATGGCGAAATAAGATTCGAGAATGTTTCGTTTGCCTATCCGATGCGGCCGGAACAGGTGAGTGGAACACAAAATTATCAATTTTTCTATCGTTTTAATGCTTTCCATTACACAGATAGTGCTGAAGGACTTTAGCCTGACGTTGCGCCCTGGCCAAACTGTGGCTTTGGTGGGTGCCAGCGGTTCGGGCAAATCCACAATAGCCTCATTGGTGGAGCGCTTTTATGAGCCCACCGGTGGACATATCAAATTGGATGGTTACAAACTTTCCGACATTTCACCATATTGGCTGCGATCGCATGTCCTTGGTTTCATTGAGCAACAGCCCGTTCTGTTTGGGACTACGATATTAGAGAATATACGTTATGGACGGCCCGATGCTACCGTTGAGGATGTCCATGATGCTTCACGATTATCGCAATCCCATGATTTTGTTGAGGCTTTGCCCGAAGGTTATGCCACTCATGTGGGTGAGCGCGGCACTCAATTAAGTGGTGGACAGCGTCAACGTATTGCCATTGCCCGGGCGTTACTTAAGAATCCCAGAATTCTAATACTTGACGAGGCCACCAGTGCTTTAGATGCAACTAGTGAATCGGAAGTGCAAAAGGCGCTCGATACGGCTGTGCAGGATCGCACCACCTTGGTGATAGCGCATCGTTTGTCCACTATACGTAAAGCGGATCTGATTGTTGTTTTGGATCAGGGACGAATTGTGGAGGTGAGTAAATTTAATAAGCCAAATTTTTTTGTATAATTTGTTAATCGTATAATGGCTTTCGCTATTAGACGGGAAAACATGAGGAACTAATGGCAAAGCGTGGCCTTTACTATGAGCTAGTGCGTCAACAGGAGCGACGCGATATTCAAGAACATGTCCAAGCCGTGGAGGAGGCTGCAGCGACGAAAGCCACTATTCGGCCCGGCATGCCGCAGGGCTAACAAATAGCTAATTAAATACAATTCCCCTACCCTTTCCTATCCTATCCAATCCCATTTGGTCCTACTGTTTCTACGTAAGCAAATTGTACAATTATTTTATACAAACGAGATTTTCTTTTTTGGCTCTTAAATTTTTCATTCCTTTTCTATTTGACCACAACGAAAATAGGGAAATTTGGTAAATGTGTTTTTGGTTCTTTATAATTTTTTTTTAATAGAAATAGTTTTTAAAACAAAATAAACGCTGAAAACAGTATTGTTTTTGTTAGAGAAAATTGTGCGTGTTTTTTTTAAACCATTGCTAGTCTGTATAGTTAGAAATAATATAGAAAATTTTAATTTCAAATTTTCTTACACGAAACCAAACTCGATTACCGATGACAAAATAATCGATGAGGCTGTTAAATTTAGCGGTAATAAATTTATAACGGTCACACTGGTACCCACGTGCAGTCTTACATTAAGATTGCTATATTAATTTTAATTTGTTTATTTAACATTTTTAAAACAATTTAAATGGCTAATAGTGATAAAAAGCAAATTCGTAAACTCTTCAGGGAACGGCGTCGTGAGTTTATTGAGGAGAATAACTATAATGAGGTAGACACAAAGCACTTTGCTCAAAGTTGCTGCGGTGCCGCTTTACACGAATTTGAGGCACAAACCCACGATGCCTGGCTTCTGCAGTGTCCTCGTGACATGGATCCTCGACAGCTTTTAACCAACAAGCGAATAAAAATGCCCGGACGGCGCTATGTAGGTGACATCCAAGTGCGAGCCACCAATTATGGCCAACAGTTAAGCGAAGCTATTGGCTACGTGAACCCCAAGGGAAAATACAATTTGCGGTCTGTTCCGCTGACTGGATATGTGGTGGTCAGTAAGCGGCTGAATTTAGATCAAGAACAACCTACGAGTAATGGAGAGATTTCATATGTAGAGCCAACGCCGCCTCCGCTATACAAATTGCCCGTAAGGCATCCGTTCTTTGGCAGGGATTACAAATCACGCATTCAGGTGCCCGAAAAAATAGAAAAAATGTTGGCAGAAGCAGATCGGGTTAGTGTAGAGACATTGGCCAAGCTGAGGCAGACAGGCAACTACTACAAAATACGAAGCAAAATGATGAGCACGACCCAAACGCTTGAGGAGAAGGAGCGCGATGTGCGGCAATCGGTACTGACGGGTGTGAAGCCAACATTCATGGAAAACGCCGAACATCCCAGCTATGTGGACATCAACAATGGTGATGATGACGAGGCACGGAACGCAACAAAAAAGAAGTCTAAAAAACGCAAAATAAATGGCGTTAAGCAAGAAGATGGGGATGGTGAGGTGGTATCAAAAAAGCGCAGCAAGTCTGTGAAAGTTGAACCTTTAGATAATAACTAACAATTACTCAGTCGTTTTTTAGCACATACGTAAATAAAATAAAATTGTTTCGAAATTAAGAAAACAAATTAGCGGTCATTTAAAAATACCTTTATTTTTTTAAAAAGGCGACAATATCCTCCTTTTCTGGTCAGGTGTGTAAGCAGGTAACTATGATTTGGATAGCAAAATGTCGTTCATTATTAAATCTTCAAGGGGTTCTCCGTGTTTGAAACTTTGCAATTTAATTTAACTTTTACTATATTTTATGTATATGTACTGTTAGCTATATTTATTCTTTATATTTTATATTTCTTCAAGTATCAAAGTATTTACATAAGAATAATTCAAATTCTGTTTTTGCCGTTTCCAGGGGTGTTAAACAGATTCTTTTACATAAATTTTGCTCATCTCTAGTTGGTTTTAGCATTCAGTGCGTTCTACTAGTCTAGAAAATGTTGTCATACAATTAAATTAACTAAAACTAAAAAAAACTGATACAAACGAAAAAATTTAAATCACACCCACCCACTTTTGTCATGAGTTTTCGGGCTTATGTACGGGAGAGTATAAATGTGGCTCTCATTATGGGAGGAGGCGACATGATTGGCCAGTTTTTTATTGAAAAGCGTTCTATAAAAAATTGGGATGCGGCTCGTACGGCCCGTTTCAGTGCCCTCGGTTTATTCTTTGTCGGGCCGGTTATTAAAAAGTGGTATGGCACAATAGATGCGTTGGTGTCCAAGGATCAGTCTTATCTAAAACGTGGCGTCAAAAAGATGTTACTAGACCAAGTCCTTTTTGCACCACCATTTACCTTAGCAGTCACATTTTTGGTGCCCTTTATTAACGGCGAAGAGACGGACAAAATTGTTGATCGGATTAAAGACAGCTACTTTACAATATTGCAGAAAAATTATATGCTCTGGCCCGCAGCGCAAATGATTAATTTTACATTTGTTTCTATGCAGTATCAAGTGATGTATGCTCAATTTATTGCACTTTTATGGAATTGTTATATTTCTGTGATGCTTAACAAGGAGTGAAATAAATATATTATAACAATGTAATTGCATTGGAATTTTGAATTGGGCGCCTATTTAAGCAGCTGGCCTAGTTGCTAAAAATGTGCACTGCACGTGGTTATTTTTAGAGATGTGTACAGGCATATTGTTGATGTCACGTAAGTTTTATCTGAATCACGAATTACCTAACTAACCTGTTTGTTTGATCACAGTTGTGTTCAAAAAAGTTAATGATTATCATTTGCTGTGCTGTGCATGAAAACAAGTACTTTTAATATATATTTAACGATTCAGGACACAAGACAATGACCATATGGACAAAGTCACAGTGTGTTTTTTGAAAAACGTTGGTCACGAGAAAAATAACGATGACAAATATATTATTTAATTCCATCACTAGCTGTAAACAAAAAGGTGTGTACACTGTACACACTGGAAGCGCTTTGTAAAGTTTTCAATTTCAAAATTTTACATATAATATCACTGCAAAGAAAAATATGGAACATACGCGCGAAATAATCACCTTTCAGTTGGGCACCTATGCCAACTATGTGGGTGCTCATTTCTGGAATCAACAGGTAAGTCGTACACACACGTTTCTATGGCCATCTGTTACCAACTGTTTATTTTGCAGGAGGCCAATTTTGTTTATACTGGTCAAAGCAAAGGCAATGACGAGGCAAACGAAGAACAATTGCCAAACAATGACATACTGTATAGAGAAGGACTCAATGATCAGCGTCAGACGACATATACCCCACGGTTATTGTCCGTGGATTTAGCTGGTACCTTGGGCCACTTGCCCTTAGCCGGTGAACTTTATGGCAATTTTGTGCAACGAAGTGCGGAGGAAGATATGCAAAAGACTAAACAGCAAGTTGAAGAGAGTCAACAGTGTTCCGCAGACGAATTAGATATAGTAGAACAGCCAATGGCCTCTATATCCGATTACCAAAAAGATTTGCTAAAGGGTTCACTGGATTTGAAAAAGGATTATCGTCTCGCCGAGACGACAAATAGCTGGGTGGATTACTTGTATGCCAGATACCATCCACGAACTATAAATATTATACAAAACATAACACGCGACAGTAATATTCAGACTTTGGGTTTCCATTCGGCTGGCACTGAACTTTGGCAAACACCAGCATTTGATGAGGACTTTTGTGATCGCATACGATTGTATGTGGAGGAATGTGATGGTCTGCAAGGATTTCATATGCTCTTTGACTTAGATGACGGTTTTAGTGGCCTGGCCAGTAAATGTTTAGAGCATTTAAATGATGAATACAATCGAGCAAGCTTTGTGATGCCTCTGCATTATCCAAGGATAACATCATATGCCCAAGCAGGTAGATAATATTTAAACTCAATCAAACCATATTTAAAAATTAAATTTTTAATTTTGCCAGATTCTCGCACAAGTCATAGTATTAGAGTGGTCAATACAGTCCTTAGCTATTACCATCTCAGTGAGCAGGCGACCATGTTTACTCCACTCTCCACATTGGAAACCATTTGGAAAAATCATAATTTGCAGTCACGTTATTTTCCAGGCCTTCATTTCCAATCGTCAAATCTCTATCAGACATCGGCAGTGCTTGCTGCTTATATGGATACGATTACACTAAGCTATCGTTTGCGCCAGACTTCGGAGTTATTAAATCGATTCTGTTCGCGTGTTATGTATTCTGATAGAAAGATGACATCCGCTGCACTGGCTCTACCGCTAGGTATGCAGCGAGAGCAGGATCTAATTGATTATTTGGATCACATGGGAAGCAGTGGTGACAGTTTATCGCTCCTGACACCCCTTACACCAAATTGTGATGCGGGTTCATCGTATGTGATGCAATCAGTGATGGCTCGTGGCATTCCATTGACTCGCCTAAAGCGTCCGCAGGAAAAGGCTGGCCCCCAGTTACGCATGTCCGCCTACAGCTGTGACAGCATCTCCAAAATGCTACAATTGTACTATCAATGCTCTTTCCATGGCAGTCTAACTAATGCTGCCTCAACACCACTGCCTCTTAAGACACATCTCCCATTTCCCTATGAAATGTTCGATGAGAATGTTGCTTCTGATGGTTATCTACAGGGTCAGTCAAGTGAGGAAGACTGTCGTGTGGAATCCGCTCCTCTACTGGCAGCCATTCAAAGCTCTAGCAAATTGGGCAATCATCTTGATGCATTGCATTCACAAACACATCGCGTACAATTGGCCAAATTGCAACCATATTCACAATCAGCACTTGAAAAAGATGAATATGAAACCGCTGTCGATCATCTGCTTGAGTTTCGTGATAACTATATTGATTCTCAATTTCTATAGAAATGTAATTCTCTTATGATATTGTGATATAGAACTAGAATAAACATATGTACTTTTTATGTATTTATATTCACAAACAAAAAAAAAAACAACTCTAAAAATATTTATAATGGATAAATCATTTGTTTGCTAAGGAGTTTTTTAAACTTCTTTCTTGTTGCTCTTTGATATTTAAAATTGGTGTAGATTAAAGAGTTAATAAAATTGCAAGAGTATACATACTTCGTCACTTTAAAATTGTTTTTATTATTTTTTTTTTGTTATTTTTTACTTGTCGCAGTCGGAAGGATGTCAAATGCCTTTTGACATCTTCCCGTGATTGGAAGCAGCGGAAGCAACTTAAAAATTACCCGCGAAGGGTAAAAAAGCAAATTGACTGCCGGTTTTGCATCTTTGGCAACGTTTGAGTCGTTTTTGAAGAGGCATCACTTGATTTGACAAATGCCTGGCAATCGTTTTTATTTTATGTATTCAATAAACTAAAATCTTTTAACATTGACTTAACTTCCATCTATAACTATATTAAAGACTCATTAAAAAAGGAATTTAAATATGTATTGATATATTAATATACATAATAATACATCAAAATAGAATATATATTTCCATCTATATGGTTAAAAAAGATTATATTTGTAATATAAAAAGAGAGTGAACGGGTTCTCTTCAATAGATGATGAATCGATTAGCTTGGCTTAAAGTTTAAGCCTTTAACCATCGCCGCTTGTTTATTTGTTGTCTTCATGGTGTAGTTAACCTCTCAAAAAGACCTTTTTACCTTTTTTAACCCCCGCCTTTTTTCACTTGCCTTTGTGTGGTACGTGCTACTGGCCGGATAGCTGGATGGCTGTTTCTTTGCTTTGCTTAACCCGTTTTTTTCCCCTTTTTGGCCAGGTTGAATACTGGCGATGTCGATGCTGCTGCCGCTGTTGTTATTGCTGTTGTAGTTGTGCCCAGCCTTTGCCTAATTTATATGAAAATTTATTGCCAATAAAGGCGGCAGTAATTGAAATCTCAATGGGAGTAAATCACAATTTTATGGACTTGCTAACTGGAAGGGAGAACCGTCAACCGCCAGCCGGTAGCCGCCACTAGCTTTCAAAATCCCTTCTTCCCCAATATGAGATGAGGTTAATAATTTTGTGTGTGTGTGTGTGTGTGTGTGTGCAAGTGTAAGATGGGTCGGAGGGGGTCAAGTCAGTTGTTTTTTGAGGTCATTTCCTTTTTCCACCTCTCGACATTGTTGTTTAAATTAAATTTCAATTTGATTGGCGCAGTTCTTCCTTGGAAGCTTCAAGCTGGTGCCTTGGCGCTGGGCGTGCTACTCTGGCTGTGGACTCCAGGCTCCACAGTATGTATGTATGTGTGTGTGTGTGAGTGCGCCAAAAAAAAAAGGGATATGGAGAAATGAAAACCCAACTTGAAATTAAAATTACGCCCAACGACTTTAATGGAAGATGTGCGTGGAATTTCAAATTTTTGAAATTGAATCTTGTTTTTTTTCTCTCTCTTATTTTTGTTTTAATTTCATTCGTTTCATTTTCTTTCGTATTTTTTTTTGGTTGCTTTGCTTCTGCTGCTGCATTTAAAATTGGGACAAAGATTTTCTGCATTAAATATGCATATTCGGAAAACTGATCAGACGTCCTTTATAACAAAAAAAAAAAAAAAAAAAAAACCAAAAAATAGCTTTAGAAAAAAAAAAAACACTATAAAATCTAAACTAGTTCTATGATATTTTACTAATTACTCCAAAAAGTACTTAAATGTATTCAGTTTTAATTGTTAAAATTGATTTGGCCTTCAGTGCTGCCAAAATCTATTCTGTTTAATAAAGCTAAAATTCAAAATATTCTACAAAATTGAAAACAATTAAAGGTTTCTAGTTTCTAAAACCTTGAATATTTTAAAGGTATATAAACTCTAAAGAGAAAAGAATTTATGTGAACTTTTATTTTATATTTTTTTATGTATTTTTTTAGTTTTAATTTCGTGAAAAACATTGTCAATGGGTCCAATTAATTGTGGTTTGACCATGACCCACTATATTTCACCATTTCTCTCTGTCTGTCTGTTTGTCTCTCTCTCTCCCTTTCTCTTTCTGCCCCTGTCTGTGATGAAATCACGCTTTAGCCGTTTAACAATTAGCACCGATAACAAATTTATGTGGAGCAATTCGCAAGCATTTTACACGTAATAACAATTACAAATGCGCGCTCTATAAATCAAGCGAAGCCTTCGCAAAATGGACTACTGGTTCGAGCAGCAGTTGGCCCAATAGTGATGAGGAGAGTGGGAGAATTATTTTGCCAACCATCTCTGTCTGCTTGTGTCCTGTGTTCTGGGTACTAATTACAATTCAGGACGCGTTGCATACTTGAAAGTTGTTTTTGTTCTTCCTCTTCATCTCTTGTTCACACATACATACATACATACATATATACACTCTTCTTCTGTCCAATTCCACTCAATTCTATGGCATGTTGTGGATGCAGACAGGTGGTGGGGGCTATATATAGAGGTAGAAGTTTCACTTCCTTCTAGTGTTTAACTTCAAAGTAGCAACAAATTTCTTTAACCCACCAGACCCCTCATTTTTACCTTACCCACCTTTTCCCCTTCCCAATATACAATGAGTAAGAGTGTTGTTGTAATTAAATTATGTGCCAAGTGACGTTGCCATTCGAGTTGTCCTCTTTTTCTTTCTCGTTGTCATTGTCGTCGTCGTCGTTGTCTCCATCTCAGATATTGTGGGCAAATTAAGTTTGCTTTTGTTCTAGATTAAAAAGGCATTGAAATGTCTGTCAGAAGTGAATTGTTATGGTAGGGGTCAGTGGAGGGAGGTATAAAAGGAGATATAGTTAGGTGGATAGCATTGTGCTAAGCGGCAGTTAAACTGACGCCTTTGGCTAAAATTTTAGCTAACTTTGTTAACCAAGAAAAATAATATTCTCTTTTCTTTTTGCCTTTTTTAAAATAAAATCAAAAAAAAAAAAAAAAAAAATAGAGGTATTTGTAAGCAAAATGGCAAAAAGTCATAAATTCTCTAATTTGCAAAGATCTTATCTTTTAACACTAGAAAAATTTCCATTAATTTGTATCAAATAAATCTATATAGATTTACCAAAGCTTTGTGTACGTCAGTTCAAGCCAAATTGTTTGAGTTAACCAACTTGGGGTCAGAGAAGGACATAGATAACAGAAAGATATAAAGATGTCTGATAGTAGATTTAATATGGACTAATTTAGCTAATTTTAGCTTTTCGATTTGTTAACTTTACATGGGCATGACAAAGCAAAACAAATTGGGGGGAAAAAAACCAAATTCCTAGTTTTGAAATTTCTACAAATTAATTTTTCGTAAGCAAAAACAGTTAGCAAAGGACTTGGTTATCCATTTGTAAGTACTTGTCTACGCCCATGCAAAGAAGAAATAATTAACACTTATGGGTTTGCTTGTGTGTGTGTGTGTGTGTGTGTGTGTAGGCAAAAGGAAATTAGCCACTAACAAACCTCGTGTCAGAGGATATACATAGTTTCCTTATTCTCTACCTTTGAAAAGGTTAATACGCTATGCAACAAGGTCTAGAGAATCTAAAAACTAAATTTGATATATCTATAAATTGAACCAGTTAATATGGCATTAATTATGTACTTATCTATTTAGATATTTTTGGTATAATGGTATAATTTTTGGTCTAATTGAAAACATTATTGAAAATTATTTACTTTTAAAAGTAAATTGTATTCTCGAAATTGTTCTACTAAATTTTTTAAGCTGGCTAAAAATTATAAACTTATTTTAAGACCGTATTATTAAGAAATGTTTTTCAAATGTTTTCGGAAATGGGGGGACATTTGCAATTCTAGTATGAAAAATAAATGAATCAAATTTTGTCGATTTTTTAAGCACGACAAAAAAATTTGCTTTAATTTTTTATATGAATTTATATCAAAAATAAGATAGATTGATTTAAGGCTTTATCATTTAGATAAACAATACATTTAAAAATTCATTTATATCAAACTGCCTGCTAAAAATAAAGTTTATTCCACAATAAAGTACAATATAAATAGCGTAATGGAAATGAAAATCATTATATATAATATATAGATATATACACTATATCGGTTTTCATTTTTTCTTTTTTATATGCGTTTATCCTTATTTAACAATTCAGAATCAAAAGTAAAAGATTCTCAATCTATATTCAATTTTTCTATATATGTATGTATATACATATACATATATGTATATATATGTTAGTGTAATAGATTCTATAAATATTATGTATGTATGTATTTATTTTGCTTGATTTTCTGTGTGTAAAGAGTATTACAATTTCCACACAAAAACGTTTTCCCCTTTATTCAATCTTCTTTATTCTGTTGAGCTTTTCTTTCACTTGGTCAAGTTTCAATGTGTGTGTGTGTGTGTGTTTGTTTGTTTGTTTGTATCGGTGTTTGTGTGTATTGCTAAAACCATAATCTTGTTGTTTTATAACTTTTAATACGTTTGCTCCTTGTTGCCTGTTTCTTATTTGTTGTTGCTGGTTTTTGCACCAACAAGTTAACATGTTGTTTGCCGGAAATTGACCAAATAAAATTAAATACTCATAGTACAGAATATTCGTTTGTTTGTTTGTCTCTGGGTCTCTCTCTGTCTCCTTACTCTCTCTCTCTCTCTGTCTCTCTCTCTGTCTCTGTGTTGGTTGTGAATTACATTGCCATGCTGGCATTTATGACCTTTTATGCAAATTGAGAAATTTAGCATAAATTAATAGCTGCTAAATTGATAATTAAATATAAATAATCAAATTTAAATGGAAATAAACATAATTAAATGTTAAAAAATAATAAATATTATTGACAAATAGAACATTTAACTTAGAGAATTCTTTAACAAGCTTATACAAAATGTTCTAACCTTTTGATTACAAAAATTCTTAATTGAAGTTGAGAAGAAAACATTTTCTTTATGAGGTTTGCGAAATTTTATTTCTAATTTCGGTTTTTAATTCATATATAAAAACATTTAAGCATTTATATTGTTAAGTTTTCAATATATATATACTGCAATATTTTATTTACAATTTACAAAATGTAAAATTATATTATGGTTTGGCAACCGTTGAAGGGCATCAAAATTAATCAGAAGAAGAAGATGTTGAAGATTCAGTGCTCGAAGATTCGGTGCTTGAAGATTCGGTGCTTGAAGAGGAGGCTTCAGTTGTGCTTGTTGTTGTTGATGTGGAAGAGGATGTGCTATTACATGGAGGACCCCATGGGCCAGGACCACCAGGACCGCCAGGACCGCCAGGACCACCACGACCGGGACCACCAGGACCACCAGGACCGCCAGGACCACCACGACCGGGACCACCTGGGCCACCTGGACCACCTGGACCACCTGGACCACCGGGACCACCACGAGGACCACCGGGACCTCCCTGTGGACCACCACGTCCACCACGACGACCGCCAGGTCCTTGTGCTGCAGCAACAGCCACCAGGGCAAAGAGAGCAACAATAATATAGGCACGCATCTTAAACTTGATCTTAGTTTTGAATAGACAGACAACTCCAAACTGACTGTCCCTTCCAAAATGATTGCCCATTTATACCTAAAATCGTTTGATTCAAACTTAACGTTCATTTTTTTCTTAACAGCAAGCACAAGTGTTTCCACATGTCCATGACGTCACTGTCTAAGCAAATTAACGTCATTTGATTAAAGTTCGTGGGGTGGTTAGATAAATTCCCCTTTACCCATTCATTTTTAAGAGAAAGTCATTGACGGTGCCCTTGGATAGTCTGATTATATGAAAAGTGTGCTCAAAACAGCTGTCCAGGTTATTTTTTCTTTTTGTGTTTTTGTTTTTTATTATTATATATTGATATGTAAATTACTTACTAGAAAATGCAATGCATTTTATTGAGCAATCTTTTTCAAGTGTTTTCTTGTCCAGAAAGTGTATAAAGAACTTTGTCTTTTTTTATTTTCTAATAGATTTGCTCATAAATATGTCAAATTTTAACTTTTGATTCTCTGATTTAGAAAATTTAACTTATATATGGATATGTAAATACTTTTAAAGCTGTTCAAAAAGAATTATGCAATTCTTTTTATGTTTGGCTATATTCAAATTTTGGTAATCCTTTAGCATTATCAAACTTTAAACTTAATTACCATAAAAGATATATATGTGTGTGTGTATGTGTGTGTTTGTGTGTTGCCTATTTTTCAATTTTAGATCTTTGTGTAGGATAAAAAGGAAAAACGGTCGTTGGGGAGGGGGGATGGGCTTGGAGAGGGTTCAGTACACGGCTGCTTAAATAAGAAATCATTTTATTTGAAAAGTTTCTTTTTTTTATATTTTGTTTTTGTCACGCCCACTAAAAAATCTCCTGCTACATTGGCTGTTATACCTACTCTCTCTCTCTCTCTCTGTCTCTCTCACTCTCCTTGGTTCTCTTAACTGTCCTCTACCACTCACTCTCTTTTTTTCTTCTTTGCCAAGCCATGGCGACAAACAACAACAAAAACAACAAAAAAAAAAAGAAGAAAATAAGCAACAAAGTTAAACTGTAACAATAACCAAAGTCAAAGTTTGTCGGCAAAGTTTTTGTCCTGTGTGTGTATGTGTGTCCTGTGAGTGTATCTGTGTGTGTGTATGTGTGTCGACTGTCGGAGTATCTACAGGATACAAATTCATTTCAATTGTTTACGAGTATTTCCCCCCCTCTCTCTCTCTCTATCTCTATCTCTCTCTCTTTCTCTATGTGTGTCTGTGACTGTGTGTGTGTGTGTGTTTTGGGAAGGAGTTAGAGGTAAGAAGCTCTGTAAAATGGCATTTGGCTTTTTAAGATGAAACAACTTCCACCGCTTCCTTTCTCCAGAGACCACCCTTCCCACCAACAACCTCTGGCTTTTGAGCCACAATTTCGATCATACCTGCAGACGACTTTCTTCACTTTCTTTTTCTTTAGTTTTTTTTTTTTTGTTTTTTGTTGCTGTTGTTGTTTGGTTGAGCAAACAAAAGTAGCAGGCAGCGAAATGCCAAAGAAATGCAAATAAAACTTTTGCTTTTCAACCATCGCTCTCCACCCATCTCTCATCTACTTACTATATTGAAAAATGTTTTTGGCAGCTTAACCCTTTGCTTACCCGCATACCAACCACCTTATCTTAGCCCCACTTCTCCTCCCGCCCCACAACATTCTAAAAGCAATTCAACCCAACTGAGCAAACAAACAACTAACAAAAAGTGTAACAATTTTAATTTTACTTAAAATGCAACATTGAAAATGAAAGCTTAACAGAACAAAACTGTAAATTGAATATAAAAGAAACAAAAAAAAAAAAAAAACTTTTGATTTCTTTCTTTATTTATATATATATTTGATTTTCATTGCAAAAAAATTGTAAACGGTAAAATTGATTAACATTAATATAGCTAAAGGGCCAATAACTGAATGAAACTAAAATGAATTTAAAACCGAAATTGAAATCACAAAAAAAATTCCATAAATTTTTTTTTAGAATCAGAATTATTATTTTTCTGTCAAAAATAATGAAAGTCAAATTTATTCAACAATTGTTTTTTTTTTTTTGATTGAGTTTGGAAAAAAATCAACTTTAGTTGTTAAATTATTTTTAAAACGATATTAGCAGCATTCAAATGTTCATTGTTTTTAAATTTTCTTGAAAAAAAAAATAGAAAAATACATTTTGCTTTTTGGTAATATGATATAAAACAGCTGAGGATTCGTAATATAAGTAAGTATATATTCTACCTAATTTGTTTTCTGTTATTTTTCGATATTACATTGAGTGATTACTTATTAAAAAGCCTTTTTTTCTCCAGATTTATGTATATAAATAGTGCATTTGGTCTACTTTTGAATTAAGTCAGATTTTTGAATTCGTTCCAGCCAGTCGTCTTATCAATTTATTATTAAAACATAAATATTTTGCGTTTTTATATCCTAATCTTTTTAATTGCCTTGCTGGCTATGGCTGCTGCTCAAGGAACATTGCACTAAATGGAACACTTTCATCAAATTCAACTTCACCAAGTTCCTCCAATTAAACTGTAGATTAACTAACAGTTTCTTTATCTTAATTATGTGATTCATTTACATATAAATTCCTGATACACATAATTATTTATTTATATAAATATAATAAAAGCCATTATTAAAAAAAAGTAATTTTTTCAATCTACAACAGGAACAACTGGGAATGGAACAGTCTTAAATTGTGGCTCTATTTAGCTTTTCTTTGATATATTGGATATCTATCTAGTCTGTGTTTTCTATTTGTTCACTTTTGTTTTATTGTTGTTTTTAGCCTCATTTAAAATGTTTGTCAATTTTTTACCATATTTTCTTTTTGTTGGCTTGTTAACAGGTTTTTTGCTAAATTTTTCCTTTGTTATATTTTCGTTTTATTGAAATGTATCTCTGACCATTTTGCTTTGTCCACTATATGGTTACTTTGTTGAAGTTTTTCCTACTATATATTCTCTATATTTTTTCATTCAACTGTTTTTTACCTTCTAGATTAGTTTACATATGTTTCATTTTTTCTCTCTTTGTTTTTCCATTCATCTTTCGTAACAAAAAAAAAAAACAGAATCATTAAAAAATCAACACTACGTTAATAAAAATAGAACTACAAATATTGTTGGTTTCGTAATAAACAAATTAAATAATATCATCTTACATTTATGTATATTTTTGGTATAAATATTAACTTTAAATGTTATTTTTTTCCCCCCCCCAACAACACACATATTTACATGTATTCCCAGAAGTTATTCAAACTGCTGTTGACTCACGCAAACAAAGATTGTCGGGAGTAATGCAAAACAGCTGAATGAATATACATACATATGTATATATACATATATATTCTACCGATTATGTACGCTCGTTCTAGCTAAATGAAAGACGGTAATTTTTCTACGTTACTAATGGGTAATTCCTTATTATTTAATGACGTCAAACGGACTTATGTTTAATATAAATAGAGTCTGTCATCTAATACTGAGATAAGTCAGTTTCAATAAGTCAAAACAGTCTCATTAACAAAAAAAAAAAAGAAAAAAAATTAAGAATATGCGCTCGCTACTGATTATCCTTGTTCTTGCCTTGGTGGCTATGGTTGCAGTACAAGGACGTCATTCTTGGGGTCTACCACCAAATGGTACACTCTCCTCGAATTCCACAGGTCCTGGAGGCCCAAGAGGTCTTGGAGGCCCAAGAGGTCCTTGGGGTCTTTTACCAAATGTCACACTTTCTTCCAATTCTACGGACTCAAATTCCACAGTTTCTTCTTCTTAAATATTTTCATAATATTGTAAGATTAATAAATATTATAAGATTATAAATGAAATTGATTTAAAGTTTTGTTTTCTTGATTTTATAGACGTAACGAATCGAAAACTTTATACGTATGTATGGTTAATTAAAATAAGTTTTTAAATAAATTGTAGCATTGATTACATACAATAATGAAAATTTGGTACGATTCAATGATATCATTTTAAAATTAAATCTATGTATATTAAAAAATTCTTAAATATTGTGCTTATATTTGAACATTGTTAATAATATATATATAAATACAAGAGTTATAGTCACGTAATTGCAATTGCAATGCTACTTTCAAGCATGGTTTTATACTATGCTTAAAGAAAAACAATTGTGTTGAAACATTATGCTTTTGGCTGGGATTTAGCTTTAGACTGTATGAACTGAAAGTCCTTTCAAATCCACTACACACCACTTCGCTTTAGTTCACTCCACACGCCATTGACACTTAGAAAGAGAAAAATGCTGGTACACACAGAGAAAACTTATAAAAATTTCTACACATGATTTCGCTTTATTGCTTTATGACTTCGAGCTGGTTGCCTTTTGCAATATGTGCTGGGCGTGTGAAACCTTCTCAACTCACAAATACTTGAAACACACACACACACACGCACGCACACACGCACACACACACACACATACATATGTATGTATAGTAGTGGCTTATGAATATTTCAAAGTACTTGAGGCAAAAATTCGTACATACATATACATATGTATATATAGTATGCATATATATATGTAAGGGTAGTTGAAAAAAAAAAAAATACAAGGGGGGCTTAACTTTTGACATTCAGACTCAAAGTTGCCATATCCTTGGTATCCGCGGGGAGACAACAGACTGGTTGGCATCTGCTTACCTGTCATCATCATATTTTATGAATTTTCGGTATGACAGCGTGATAAACATAAATAAGGAATGACACTTGAAACACTGAGAAAAAAAGAAAAAAGGTACAGCAATTATTCATGAATATCCCTAATATTCGATTTTCTAGTTAAAAATGTTAGACGTAAATAAACTAAATAATTGTTTAATGGAAAATTTTTACATATATTTAATTAAATAATTATTATGTGCTTATATTATGAATTTATATAAAGTTTCTAGAGCTTTATCCTACTGAGAATTTTCCAATATTTTCCATTAATAAGCTTTGCTGCATACTTTAAGGCTGCATATAATTTTATTATAATTGTATTATTAAATTTCTTTCCCATCGCTAATTGAAAGTTTTGTTAACTTTCCCATCTCTTTCCTATATATATGTTTTTTTTTTCTATTTTTAAAGAATTTCATAGTGTGGGTTTCTCTTGTTCTTATTGTGTTGATTTCCTGTAAAATACTTTCACTTTTCTGAATTTATTTATGTATCTATTTACAAGAACCGCAAGTACTTGGCAAACAATGCAATGCAAGAGAGAGAGGGGAGGCGATAGGGTTGACAAAAGAGGGGGAAACGAGGCCATAACCTCATCTATAATAACTTTTGATGATCTTTTCGTTTTTTTTTTTCTTTTTTTGCGTTGGCGCGTGCTGTGAATTATCAATAAATAAACAATTTCAACGCTCTAAAAATGCTCATGAAATCTTTCTATGGGACTCCCCACTTTGCTAGCCATTTTGGTAAGAACACATGCTGAGAGTTCACTATATGTGTGAGTTTTTATCTGTATGAGTGTGTGTGTGTGGGTCGGAGACACTTGATGAAACAAGTGATATGTGCACTTGGCCAAAAAAAAAAAAAGAATTTAACTATAGAAAAGATTTACAACATTATATCGATAGCGTGCAGAAAATCTAAAATATCTCTCTCTTTCTTATATATATAAATCTGATCCGGTAAATATAATAATTGCAAAAGTGTAAAAATTTTATTTTTTATGATAGCAGAGCCATGAAGTTAAATACGATTTCATTTTCCTATTAACATTTGTCGTAAGATTTTTCTAACATTTTTCTTTGCACATTTCTATTGAGTATTTATAGGAAATTTTAAGTTCTATACTTCATATTTATTGTTTAATTTGTTAAATACAGAAACATTGGTTTAATTATTCAGAAAGCACACGGTTGCAATAAATTTATCGAATTGTGTTATTTAGTTAATGATTTGCGGATGATGAGGGGAGAGAATGAGCAAAGTTCATCTAGTTTTTGGTTTGGCTAATAGCATTCATTCGATTGCACAATTAGCCAAGTGGATAGTCAGATTGGATCTGTTGAAAATACAAAACAACAAAATGGAGTTACCTAATCCTGACCCTGTATTATTTCTTCTCAAACTGTTCAAAAACGCATACATATGTACATATATGTCTACGTGTGTGGGTGGGGAGGGTTTCCAGAACCCACTGGCAATGGCCAGAGAACGGGATAACGTAAAGTGTGTAGGGGGGGTTAGAAATGTTATTATGCAAAATAATAACAACGCATCGCACTATGAAATTAAATTTCAAATCCCAGCAGTGAGTAAACTTAAAATGCAAGTTATTGCAACACCAGAAAGCATTCCATACCCATACATGTATGTATATATATATATATAAATATATATGTATAAACATATTTGTAGATGTGAGTGTGTGTGTGTGCGTGTGCAAGTGTGTTGCCACATGACTGGCTTTGACTCCGACTCTAACTCAAGTCCTTTGCCCATGAATGCTTTGTCAGCTATATTGAAAGCCATCCCTATGATACCCTTAAGTTTCAAATTCAATTTTGATTAACCAAAATGTGGGCAACAAAAGTGTTTCAATGTCTTTATCTTAAATTATTTAATTTGTCTTTGTATCTTATCTTCTTCTTCTTATCTTAATTACTTCCTCTTTATATCTTAATCTTGAAAATTTGAATTAAACTGAAAGAAAATAAGCACAATTTTTTTATATAGCATACTTTTTGGGGACGCCATATTAATTTTAGTTAATTCTCAATTTAATTTAAATAGATAGTTTCTGATAGAGTATTTTCAGTTATGCAGTATTCGTTTATCTTTTTTCCTTTTTTTGTTCGTTGTTGTTTCGTATGTCTTATTATTTTTTGGCTATCCTTTTTATTGTTCCCACTCCTTAACGTTCAGTTCCTGTTGTCTGTTCATTCGTTTTTTTTTTTCTGTTGTTTTTGTTTTTGCCAGTTTTGCCTCGTTTTCATTTTCGTGGGAGTTGGCAAGACAAATTGATTTCATGTCTGAAACTTCTTAAGCGCCTGCATCGGGGGAATCCTTGGTGTTGCACTTGCTTCTTTTATTCCTTTATATATTTATCTGTGCCTGTATGTATATGCGTGTATGTGTGTGTGCGTGTGTGTGTGTGTGTGTGTTAGTATGTGGATTTTCAAATTTGATATTATACACATGAAGAGAGCTCTCTTTGGGGAGTATTTTCTATGTTGTTTTCTTTTCTCTTCTTTGGTTTCCTTTTTTGTTGTTTTGTTTTTAAGTTGTCTAGAAATAACAACAACATGTTGTAAACGTAGTCCTTCCATAAACCTCACACCTTTCGTTCGTTTCTGGCATCCCGTTGCATGCATTTGGCGCATATTTTCTGCCACATTTGTGGCTGTTTCGTTGTACCCTTTGTCATAGACATGAACAATGAACGCGATATACATACATACATCCATATACATACATATATATATATATATGTATATAGACAGAGTATATATATATCTGAATGTATGGCATGTGTATGGCTAAATATTTGCAATTCCTGTTAGTCGTACTTACCTAAATTCCCACAAGTGTGGCAATAAATTGTTCTTTAATAGTTAGTCCAGCCCTCGCTTATTCTATTGTGGCTTAATGCATTCTTTGTTTTTTTTTTTTCTATACGTTAAAGATTCTTTTCAATATAAAGAAAAAGAATAAAGAGTTTTAGTTAATTTACTATGTAAACGACATCTAACTATTGAATAGTTAATATATTAAGATTAATCTCTCTTTATCAATGCAAAGTATTTGGTTATCGTTCTTTTATATATTTTAAAAATAATAGATCAGAAAAACTATTAGCCTTATCTTTGGAAAATGAAGCAGTAAGAAAAATGTTATATTTTCAAGCTGCTTAAATTCTAAAACTATAAACACAATGGAGTTTAAAAATAAACTCACAAATAATCGATAAATATTTAAAGGTTTTTGTTTATCAAACTTACTTCTTTAGAGATATAAGTTACTCATCTTCAGATATCACCACCACCAACAGGTGTAATTTTTTTTGTCTTTTTTGTTTGGCTGTCTTAAAACTCAGTTCCAACTGGTTGCTCTTGTGATAGTCTTTTGACCCAGGTAAAAAGGCAAACATGTAACCATAAATCAGTTGCAATGTAATAGCATTAGTGTCAGACAATGGAAAAGAAAACACACACAAAACCAAAAGAAAGAAAACCAAGAGAGAAAGAAAAAAAAAACAATCGAAGCAGAAAAAAAAAGGAAAAATAACCTATGCAATTTGGTTATGCCCAAAAAGTTGGCATTTTACACACACACACACACACACATACATATGTAGAGATTTGTATGTATGACTTTTGGTTCTTTCTTTAAAAAAAAACTGTGCAAAAATTGATTGAGCGCGTGAATAAAAGCAAGTGAAATGGGTAACAAGAGATCGGTACGAAGAGTGGCAACTGAAATGGTAAAGAGCATAAAAGAAAGAAAGAAAAAATATATAGTTGAAGATGGAGTTGGAGGGGAATAGCAGGAGCAGGAGCAGCAGTTGTATGTACATATGTACAAATGTATCTGCTTACAACTCTCGACACGACGGAGGCAATAAAATGTACAACAGGCAGAGAATTTCTAGAGGATGGGCGGCTCTGAAGTTAAAGATACACTGCAATTGTAGGTGGAGGACGGACAACCTTCTTAGGAATTGCATTTTGCGCATTTGTATGCCAAAAAAAGAAACAACATACATACATACATATATACAGACATACATACATACATACAACACAGAGCAGGAAAAAAGATAAAACAATATTTAAAGATTTAACGAAACGGAAATGCTCTTTTTCTAATATATAGAAAAAATTAGAAATTCGTTTAAAGTCCTCCACTCTTAAAGTTTTAAAATAATTATTGTCAAGTTATCTTTCATTAATTTATATATTTTTTGGTTTATCCAAGAAATGAAAATTTTATTGATTCTCCAGAATCAATCTGATCAATTTTATTACTTTCATTATTCTATGATTAGAGTTAAATTTGTTCTATATTATCTATAATTTTGAATACATGGAGATATAGAATTTTATTTCTAAAATTGATGTGTAAGAATTTCATAGAAAAAGATTATTTTAATTTACTTAACAGCTTTAACATGCTAAAAATTTATTCAAAAATTTTAATGATAGTATTTAAGAGAATGATTTTCACGCATAATAAATGAGCTTAGAATTAAATTAAATTAAATGAAGGAGTTGCTAATGTTTTGATTTACTCCTTTTTTTTATTTTAAATTAAGAAAGAACTTTAAAGAAATCAAAGAAACTATAAGTAATATAAAGCGAGTTAATTTTCATTCAATTCCGTTCAATAAATGGCAAAGTGTATTAGGAACTTCTTATGCCCAAATTCCTTAACTAGGGCATAACAAAGAAAAATAGTTGAGTGGCGTTTGTAGTAGTTCTTAGTTCTTTTGCCAAAAGGCACATAGACAAATAGACAGAGAGACTGTCTAACAGATATGGCAACAGTATCCTCTATATGTACGACGCGCTTCTTCTTCTCTTCTCTCTTGTTCCCTCTTTAGTGTCTGTGGATTCGATGGCACCTCACTTCCTCTTCCATTCACTTGGATACGACTTCGTCTCTGATTGTGCCCCAGCTATAAACAGCACGTAGCTGAGAAGCTAAAACACCACGTAGCATTATCGATGTAATCACCGGATAAGCTAACAAGTTGCCAGGATTTTCACGCATACACTCTGCTCTTGCTGCAACTACTACTGCAGCTGAGGAAATCAAGCCAAAAAAAAAAAAAGGAAAAAATAGAGAAAGAAAATGGAAAAATGGAAACTTCTTTTTCCCCATATATTCTCTCACCCTCACCCTCTTTTCTCTACTGTTTTGTTGGTTGTGTTTTGTTTTTGCTTTCGGATTTTATAGTTTCACAGTCGATAGAAAAGAATGCCAGAGTTTGGTAAGAGATGATGAAAATGGAGTAACAGAGTAACTAAGGGCAAAGGGTAAGTGGGGTTAAAACCAGAGCCAGAGCATTGTACTTAGTATGGATAAACTGTTTTGATAACTAAAAATGCTCAAGTTATTGATATTGCAAATATTGTAAGGAATTTGCTTTCAGGCTGATTTCTTTTGTCTGCTCTTGATACCAAGGACACACTTTGAGAAATTGCTTTAGAATTCAGATGAATGTATCTCTCTCTCTCTCTCTCTCTCTCTCTCCCTACCCTTCTATTTTTTGTGAGTGTGTATGGGTGTGGGTGAGGCGGTATTGTTTGTACAAAAGCAATCCTTTGAGCCAGCCAAAGTGAAAGTCTCATTTGATTGTTAGTTTAATGAAACGAAAGTTGTTTTCTGTTTAAGGCAATGAAATCTATTACTAAATTCATCTAAGTTTTTGAAATAATTATTTAGCTAGTTAGTTTCATTTGAACATCATATTAATAAACTAAAAATTACGAAAAAATTACCATAAAGATAACAATATTTTCTGTCTTAAAGTTATAAAAATTTGAATTTTTTGTTTTTTATTTAATTTTATAATACAATATTTTGCACATCAATAAAACTAAGCTAAAGACAAATAATTCCATTTTTTTTCCAGTTGATAACTTTGTGTTATTTTTTTTTGTAAAATTATGTAAACTAATGAAAAAATAAATAGTATTTCGGGTAATTGTAAATAAACATTTGAATTTCATTATAACTTTTGTTTTTGTAAGTTTGTATAAATAGGTAAATAATATCCGATCAATAATACCAAAAGGAACGATCAGTTATTAATAAATTTTTAAATTAATCACTTTATAAGTTTTCACTAAATTTTCAAAAAAAATCGTATATTATACATGATATAGACACTCCAAAGAAACGATCGCTTATGGATTAAGTTTAATTACTTTCTTTCATATTTGAAATTTGTCATTAATAAGTCGATTTCGAGCTTTATATGATCAAAATAATATATAGTTTTTATTTTAATATATATTAAATACATATCATATACATATATAGTTTTTACAGAAATTATCAGTTTATGTTTGCTTTGTTGAACGATTCATTGTTTCGTTTTATTTGTTTGTATTTATAATAATAATATGGTTTCCGCCATATAATGACAACTGACTAACAGAATTGGAACACGTGTCTGTCAATCATTTAGCTTCATCATCAACTTCAACATGAACTCCATTTCCATTTCCGTTTTCAGATTTTCCTTCTTATGCAATTTATACAAATGTCGTCTCCATTTCCACAGCCATGTCATGTGACAAAGGCAACAAAAATGCATGTACGAGAGTGTCTTCAAGTCAAATGCATTCATGTGTATAATTCAATATTGAGAATAAATTGTTTTAAACATGTTTCATTAGACACACACACACACATACCACACACACACATAGACACAGACACACACGTCTACACAATCAGGTACCAGCTTACCAAACATTTAAATTCTAAACAACAACAAAAATTCAAACTAACTAACTGAAATGAAGCGAATCCTCTTTGGCCTTTGATTCTTGATTCTTCATATGTACACACATATATATAGATATAGCTACATATATATATATATAAATATACATATATACATACATACTACAGTGGTTGTCATGAAGAATATCCGATACTGTTTTTTATGCGTATCACATTATATATAATTTTTTAAGATTTGTATCAATTTCGATATATTTTTTATCCCTTATTCGTTGGGGGAATCATTGAAGCTTTTTTTTGTCTTTTCATAAATAAAAAATATGTATAATCAATTAATATTAACAAATGGTGTCAAAGTTTAAGAACTTTGAAAAAAAGGCATTAAACATTCTTAGTTATTTCTTTCATTTATCGTTTCATTATGTATTATTTTATAAAGATAAATGTTACATGGTCAAAAAGTAGAAGCATTTTATTTGTAAACAAAAAAATTAATAAAAAAGGAATGAAAATATTTCTAATTTTAGCACTAATTTGCTCACCTATTAAAAAAGAATTTTGAACTATACAAGGATATTTTTTGGGGTTTTTGAGACTATAACGGAAATCGTTTACACACATATTTTCTTAGTTTAATATTTATAATTTTGATCGATCGGTCTTTTGATCAGCTTCCTAATAGAGTTGTATCAATTTAAACTAACATAGAAAAAAAACTGTCAAAGATGATCAAAAAAATTGGTAAATTATCTCAATTTAATAACTAATACATAAAAAGATTTGTTTAATTTATTTGGGAATAAAAAGAAAAAAGCAAATGTTTGAAAAACCTTTAGCGGATTTTCCCTGTGACCGACTACTGTAGATAGATTGCATATTGTTTTTGTCATTGACAACTAAAAGATTGAATTGAACTTTGCATTTTGGTGGATGGTGGCATGTGGCATGTAGCAGGTGTGTGTGTGTGTGTGTGTGAGTATCGACTACGTAATTGTAAATTGATTGCTCGAGTGTAACGAAAATTCACTACCAGAATATACGAGTATGTCTATGCCAATGGAATGCGATCCATTTCTCCCTCTTTTTTTTTTCTATTTTCTTTTTTTTTTTTTTTTGCGTAGGTTGTTGCTCACTCTGTTTCCTTTTCTTTTTTGTTTTTGGTTTTGTTTTAGGTGCCCGTTCAATGCGATTTGTCTTGTGTCAGATTTGAGTGACAGAGCAGTTTGTTTGTCTTTTGCACACACACGCACACACACACAGCCTATACACACACAAATGCACATGCATATATATAAGAATGAACTGTATTATGCAAACGAAAAAAATTTCAAAAACGATATTGAACTGAAAAAATAATAAAATCTCTATGGATTGAAAAAGAAAACAAATCTTAAACTATTAGAAAGCAAATATTTTCTTTATTAAATCCAAGCTTATTTTGTGCATAAATTTTTTTGCAAGAACAACAACAACCAACAAATAATTTTTATTAACAAAGGTCCACAAAACTATTTATTTTTTTTTGGAACAAAGAGCCGACAAAAAGACTTTTATTAACAAAGAGCCAACATATGAATTTTATAGAAAATATATGTATATGCAATTTGTCAACTATTCAAACATTTTCATTTCTTTTGCACGGCTGGAAGTGTTCACACTTTATATTTACAGAATTTTCTATAGAATTTGGATAACAAAGACTTTTCCATCTTCAAATATAAAAATATTTTATTATTGTCGACATTTTTTTGTGTCGCCCCATTCAATGTACACTTGTTCTTTTGCTTTGAGACACATGCATTCGTTCAGGTTGATTTTGAATAGATTTTTACATGCATTCATGTAAACTTTACCAGTTCAAACGAATTCTCATTTTTTTCTTTTCCCCATTCCAATTGGATCAAACATTTGCCTCTATTATGAGGTATTTTGATTTTTGTTTGGGCCTAACCAAGCTAACAAAGCATCGCCTCAAGTGGCTCCTCAGCTAAATATACTTCCCCTTTGGTTATAAACTGAAGGCATTGGCTTGACATGATGCTGAAATAACCAGCTTTCCTGTGCTCTTTCTTTATGCCTGCGGGAGTGCATTAGGGTACGCACTATACTAACAGTACAGTGCGCCCCGTCGCTCTTCAATTTCTTTGCTTTATCATCTTTGGGCTTGCTTGTTATTTATTCACGCCAACTTTTCATACCCTCTAAAGTATATATATTATTGGGGTAAGTATATTATGTGATTAATGCTAAATATAACATAATTAAGAAAAGAAGTAAGAGTTAAACGATCTGGCAACTATGTTAACACTTTGTCATATAAATCCTAGAGAATATTAAATTTAATTTGCCTTTTTTTCGCTTTAGTTTTTTTCTATTTATGATTTAATTTTAGTCAATTGACGAGCAAATTTAAAAAAAAAAATCGGTATTAAAATAAATTTGAATGTAATCTTCGGATCAATAGAAATAAAGTGCTTCAAATTCTTCGTTCAGTTTTGTTTTTAAAATAAAGAGTAATGTTTTTTTTTTTTAGTTGAAAACTTTGTTAATTTGAAAAATATTATCCATTAACTTGCGTTTATAGTAAATCAACTTTTTGTGTTAAATAAAAATATTTTCAATGTTAAATTTTTGTCTTCTAATATTAAAAAAGTGTCATACATTCTATTGACCGACAGGTGGAGCTATTGTGTTAATTTGAAAATTTTATTATCTTGTACTCTACTGGGTATCACATAGTCGACCATTTAAATGTTGTAAAAGAACATTTTTGGCAGTTTCTTGTTGCTTGCTGTTGTTGTTTGTCGACTGGATCCTTCGTTATTGTGCTTGGTCCTGTTCCTTTTAATCCATGAGAGGCTAATGCTACCCTTGTTCTCTCGGTTTGCCGCTCGCTTGACGTCCTTCGTTGCGACTCATTATGCGCTTAATTTTCGCTTTTCATTTTCAATTGCCATAATTTAGTTTTATATTTCTTGCTTCATTTTCCTGGAACTTACCTGAGAGGAAAACTTTTTCTACCACAAAAATAAAAAGAAAAGAAGCAAACAAAAAAAAAAAAAAAAAAAAGGAAAAAAAGTAACTCATGGGGCGTTAGCGGAACGTTACTGGGTGGGGCTGGGTTTTGGGGGCATATTTTCATTTGAAAACCAAGCTGCGTCTGATTACATCATAAGAAATGCGTAATAATTGCGTTAACATAACGGTCTTCCAGAGAATCAGCAGACAACCAGAAGCTGGAACAGGAGCCAAAGCATTAGCTGGAGCTGGAGTTGCAAGAGCAACTTTTTCTTTACCCCACAAATCCCTCCACCTATATCCATTCATTCTTTCAGCAATCCCAACATTAACAGCGGGCAAACACGCAAATAAAAACACAAGACATTGCCGCCGCCATGAAACTTTATCAAATTGTTTTTTCTTGGTTTTTATTTTTACCCCAACCATCCCCAACCTCACAAGTTGCGCTTTTCTCGCCTTTTCTTTTTTGGAAAAAATTTAATTTATGTGTTAATCTTGGCCTTAAGTTTGAATGAGAGATAAAAATTTATATGCAATACAATAGTTGGTAATTACAATTTAAATTCTTTAAATCAAGCCAAGTCAATTAAATTGACAACTTAATTATTGTCTATTTAAAATATAAATATTTATTTTAAGGGCTCTTACGAGGGATTTTAGTTTAAGTACCTAAACTAAAAGGTAAGAAAATGGCCATAATTTTTTTTTATTTTTTATGAAAGACAGAAGATTTCTCGCAGAAAGCAACAAACTTAAGATAGATAAGAGATAGAAGAAAGTAGACAACATACAACAAATAATCTATCTGAATATAATTTATTTTTTAACTTACATATAAAATAATATATTAGCATTAATATATGTAGCATTTGTTTTCACTATCACTTCCTATTTACATATTCATATTTTTCATTGCTGTACTAAAAACTATCGAGTGTTTTTACAATTGTAGATTGATTTCAAATAAAAAAGAAAACAACAAAATTCGAGTACGTAATTAAAGCATCCCCAGGAATACCCTTTAAAAAATAATTAGATAATGAAACTATGCTAAGTTAACGGATATGCTAGTATATAATTCAACTTGATGTAAACTATTTAATTTACAAAATCTGATACTGACAGTTAAACATTGTACATGTAGATTCCTGTTGGGTTTTGGAAATAAGTTTATTTAATAGCCAAATGCAACAATTAGTTAGTAAATGAAGCCCTGCTAGGTAAGTTATGACTGAGTAACAAATTTTCACTTTTCCAACTGAAATTAGTTAGAATGGGTTGAGAGGGTTTTGAAATGGTTGAGAGGGTTGGTTATAAAATGAAAGAATAAAAAAGTCAATTTTCCAACTGATTTAATCTATTTTTAATATATGTTGAGGTTTTTTGTTCGCCTGCCCAAAAACGTGCAAAATAAAAAGCTCTCATAATAAAATTGAAACAGGAGGCGGCTTCAAATGGACAACAAAAAAACAATGTGTAAACACATGTAAGCCTTTTCTCGATTGTTGTTGTTATTGTTGTTGCTGATGTTGCTGCTGTTGCTGTTGCTACTGCCGTTGTCTGTCTGGTAAACCAAAATTGTTGCTCGTTTTCCGCATGAATCACTTGCATCATCATCATCATCATCATCATTGTTCTATATGTGGGAAAACCACAACATTGCATACATACAGGCTTTCGTATATATATGTATATGTATATGTGTGCAGTCACACCCACACACACATCCAACCCGTTTGGTTGTGCACTTTGTAAGTAGCTTTTAATATATTTTGCCACAAGGCAGGAGTAAAAAAAAAAAAAAAAAACCAAAGGACCGATTTAATATTGGTTCTGCCAACATTTCTATACACTTCACTTTATGATCAGTTCAGTTACACTTGAATTTTAAAAATTAATCTTATCAACTGTCAATAAAATTCCAATAAAAATTTATTTGAAGCAAATCTTTCTTTTAATAAAACAATTTTCGTAACATCTTTTTAACAAATTAGGCAGTCTCATTTATGAAATGTATAAAACAAATTCTTTTTTGTACAACAAATAATATTTGAAAAAAAAAATGCAAATGTTAATTGTTTGTTAATTGATCTGTTAACTACCGCCCATAGTGTTGCCAGATTGTATGCGTCGATTACCTTTCGTTTAGAAAAATGGAAAAAAAAAAACAAATTTAACAACTCGTCAATTGAATTAAAGAATTTCGCAAACAGTATCAAGTATTCTTTAAAAAATATTTCTAACTCGTTTTTTTTTTTTTGGAAAAATATAAACCCCTTACTTTTGGGCATAGTAAATCAACTCTTTGTTTTTTGCACAGTGTTTAAAAATCTGAAAATAAAAATACATTCTCTTATATCTCTCTCCTTCAGTCCCTCACTTTTGCCTATCTGTGTACAGAAATTGAATTAAAATTAAAAAAAAATAAAATAAATAAAACCCAAAAGAGCCAGAAAATTAAATGAAATAAAATATATATACAAAAAAAAAAAAATAAGCAACAACAACAACGGCTAACAATGTCGATGACGTTGAGGGAACTGCAAAAAAAAAAAAAAACAAAAAAGAAGGAAATACATACATAAAATTGTTTACCTTGATTGTATTTTTTGTTTTTTTTTTTTATACCCTATACCCATAGGGTAAATGGGTATATTTTAAGTTGCTAAAAATATATATATATAACAGACAAATGGAAGTATTTCTCATAAAGTATATATATTCTTGATCAGGAGTCGAGTCGATTAAGACATGTCCAGACACCAAACCATATCAGAGACACCAAATTTGGTGTCAACATCCGTCAAGTGCCGAAATCGGATAATAATTAAAGGAAATATTTCTTTGTATATTTTGTATTTTATTGATTTTGAAAGAAAGTTTGACTATCTGAAATATCTCTAATTGGTACAGGGTATAATCAAAGTCGAGAGGTATGACTTGATTAATTCATTTTTTATTTATTTGTATTTTTATATTTATATATTTAATGCCCTTAAATTTATCAAGTGTGTGAACACTCACTTCCTTCTCCGAAATTTCAACTCAACTTGAGTAAATTTAAGTACAAAATGCGTTTCATTGTTATTATTGTTTATGAAGAAATTCCATATGCGTGCATACATATACATATCAGCTATACATATATAGACATAACGGATTATTAAGAGTAGATTGGGTTGCCAGATAGTCGATGGTTGGGTGAAGGGTCAAATTGAAATCTGATTTACTGTTCATTTTGCACTAATTTGATTCTGATTAAATTCAGTTACATTCCTAAAACCCGAAACCAATAAGAAATATATTTGCAAATGATATGCGTGAATGCAACTGCCTTTTGCTCCTGCACGGTTAGCAAACAAACAGCGTTTAATTAATGTATCTTCTCATATCCTGTAACCCATGCAAAGGATATACGCAAAACGTTTCATTTCGTTAATGAGCGAGTTGTTTAACAAATTTAAATTGTGCATTAACATGCAATTGGTTTAACAAGAATTATAGAATTTTTAATTTTTTAGTCGACTCTGCAACGGAATTTCTTTTCAAGTTACAAAATAAACTTTTGCTTTTGTATACGTCATTACTGATGCATTCCTAAGGCCATTGTCGTTTTTTTGTTTTTAAAAAACAAAAAAAAATAAAAAAATCCCCTATTTACCATAATTGAATATGAAAAAACTTTGATTTTAACAACATGCCACACATAATGCACGGCATAATTGATTTTAGGTTTAAAAACTTTCAGTGAATTTTTTATCTTCAGCTATTTTAACCGAGATTCGGTCATGAAGATACATATACAGTGAAGACTCCCATAGCAGACATTACTATTGGGCCGACAATTTCTTGGCTGGAAAAGTACACAAAAATTAAAATAAAATTTTATTTTGAAATTGAAATCTTAAGAAACATTATAAAAATATTATATTCTCCCTTGAGCGATCAAAGATTCGTTTAAGAGAGTTTATACTGTAGTACATAATTGCTGAACTATTTTTTTTTGTTTTGGATTAAACTAAAACCATGTTGTTTCCTCGTCTAAGCATAATTATTTGCAGTTGAAATAAAATTGGCTAAGAGTTAAATTTCAAATTTATTATTTAAAAAAAAAAACTCTCTTTTTTTAATCGAATCAATCCCTTAATAATTTGATTAATAATGATAATAAGCCTAGCCGTAATCTTGGGGGTAATATGAAACAGGTTATAGTTAAAGTAACTTGTGGATTTAATTTATTTATATATATTATTGAATCTATTTTGTAATCTGTTGCTGTGCACTGGCTAAATTAAATGGCTAAAATTGATTGAACATGTACATATATGTAACTACTTGTATTTGCTTCGGTTGGCACTTTACATTATAATTATTATGATTTCATTGCATTTTGGCGTTTTGCTGACGTTTGCCATACAAAATGTTCATTCAATGCATATTATTGGTCAATATTTAAGTTAAAAGCAAGTTCAAGTGTCTTATTCAAACCGTTCTAATCCCCATACTGCACTCCATTCTAATGTCTCCATTCATATTCTGGCCTTTTTGCTGGGCTGTCAATTAACCAATTTGACGTTTTCGAGGTATACGTTTTGATTTATGACCAAAGATATAAATTTATACATATGTAGTTATAAACTCATGTATCTGTATCTGCATTTGTATCTGTGTTGGCAGCCAGTGTTTGAGTGCTCGCTTCATTAATTTGTCATATGTAGCCGAGCATAAAATGATGAGTTATTAAGTGTGTATACATATATGTGTGTGTGTGTGTCTGTGTCCGTACATGTGTATGTGTGTGCGTGTGGGTGTGAGAGCTTCATCGTTATATCATTAAGGCTCAACAATAAAAATCATGGTTAAAAGCCAAAAATCTCGATGGTAAGAATTGAAAAAAAAATAAAAATTTTATTTAATCTAATTGAAGTTTTTTTTTATTTTTCAATTAATCCATTAAATATTATGTTAAATATGTATTTGCTCTTGCACTCATAATGAAATTTAAATTTATACAATAGCACATTTATGGCATATGGCATATTGTTTATATTTAAAGAATTAAATTATTTGTGTTAATTTGTTGAGATTTTCATCAGATGTTCAAAAAATATATATATAAATATATGTATGTATATATATCTGTCACTTTAAATTTCGACTATCAATATTAGTAGTTTAATAGCTTTATTTTACATACAGAAATTTTTGTGATCTTATCCTTGCAAAGGGTAGCTGAGTCGATGTAGCCATGTCCTTTTGTCTGTCTGTCAGTTTTTATGTTATATGAATAAAACTTGTAGGATAAGCTTTTTAGACGTGTATGAGTAGCAAGTTAAAAAATTGGTCACCATTAATTAAGTTTGAATCAAATCGGATAATAATAATGAGTACAAATCAATTAAAAAAAAAATTTCAATATAATCAATTTACTTCTCATTAAAATACACAAAAAGATTCGTAATTGTGCAAAAACGAAAAGCTTGTATTTAAACAGATTTGATGAAAAAAGTAAATAAATTATCAGAAGCTGCAAGGGTATACAAACTTCGACACTGTAATGTATATATTTTGAATTAAGTTTTAAGTATGGTCTTAAAATAAGGCAGTATACACACACACACACACATAAAACAGTCACATATATATATATACATATATATATTTTGCATTTCTCACGTTAAACAATGAATTCGAATTTACGAATTTTTTTTTTAAAGGATTCTTTGTTTGCAAAAACGAGAATGAAATCACTTTTAAGTCATAAATCGGAACTTGTTGGAATTTAACAAGAAGTATGCCTATAATCCAACTGATTTATTTTTTTTTTTTTTATTTCAGGTGAAATATTCTTTTATTTACTGTTCGTCTTTTCTTTTTTTGGTATTGCTTTTACCTTGCTTGGTTTTTCTGTTTCTTTGTGTGTGTCTCTCTCTCTCTCTCTGTCTCAATGTTCTTTTGTGCTTTTTGTCTGACTGTCTGTCGGCCTGCCCCAATGCGATTCCCGCGGGCGACAATTGAAATTATGGATTTTATGTGTCATAAGCTTTTATTGATGCAACAATCAAATATTTATGATGACAATTCCCGCTGACAATGATGACAATAAAAATGCTTTCTCATGTATTTGGCATTTTTTTTTTTACTTTACTCTTTATCTTTGTCTCCTCTCGGTAATACGATATGAGATTATCTCCACTGCTCAATAGCTACAGTGATGTTAAGTTCTTCTTTGTCTTATTACACTGGCTGCAAAAAGTGATTGTAAAAGTATTTGGCAATTTATTTTTATATTCAATTTTAACAATCAGAGTTTAAATTTATTTCAAGCATATTGTGATTTAAATAAGATTAAAGTAAAAGTTTAAGATTAACGAGCATGTTTTGGCTTTTTCCTTTATATATGTATATATGTATGTATATATATTCTTCCCTTTCCTTTCGGAAGAGAGGAAACTCTTCTTTCCTTTCCTTTCCTTTCCCTTCTCTTGTTTGTTACATTTATAAGCTATTTTCCATTTTACATATTTCTATAATAATTTTATTTGCTGCAATTAGGTATTTTACAAAACATTTACATGTCATACGTAAACAAATGTACATATATATAAATGGAAGGTAAATTTTGTTATTTCAATTATATTATATGCCGAAGTTTATATACCCTATCAGTTTCTTGACTAAACAATTCATTATACTTTATTCAAATTTATTTTTCTTTACATTTATTCGTTCTCTTAGAAGGAAATGCAAATATGTGTATTTATGTATATAAAATCAATCCAAATTATACTCACTAGAATTTCTTTTTAAAAATTTCATTATATTCTCTGTAAGAGAATTAAAAATGACATGTAAAAGATTACATATGAGAAGTCTAATGCAACTCTATCCATGTTTGTATGTATATAAACACAAACATATTAAACTATATTTCTTTATCCCTGTATATGTATATACATAACTAAATTTAACTAATTGGACCAATAAAGAAAAGCTGCAAATTAAAGATAGATTTTCTTTTGCCAACAAAAGGTATCAAAATTCATATAGAAAATATAGTTTTGTAAATCCCACAGAGAAAAAGCTAGGTCATTGCAATGGGAATCCGATTTCTAAAGGTTAAAATTTGATAAAGGATTGGTGAAAATGGGTTCGGGGGGATAAGCATTTTTGTTGTTGAAGTATTAGTGTCAATATTAACACAGCTGCACTTTGAGCTGTAGCGATATGTATGTGTGTGTGTGTGTGTGTGCGTGTGAGCGCGCTCGGTTTAGTTTAAATCTCCTGTTGTGAAAGGCAGTTAAAGAAACTAAATAAACAAAATACATACATACATGCAACACATCATGACAAAAAATTGGACAACAAAAAATAGTTATATATATATATATATATATATATATATATATATATATATATGTATATATGTATTTGTACATATGTATATGTATGTAGAAAATTTTTGCTGACCAACTTAAATATATCGTATATTTTTCGTTTTGTTGTCTTTTCCCTATAGTTGAATACTATATAGTATATACCACCTCCCTACCTCTCTGCCTTGCCCCAACTCTCTCATGACTTTTTCTTTTTTCATTCTTTACAGTTGGTGCAAATATTTGAGGATTTTAATTGTTTGTGTCTATGTGTGTGTGTGTGTGTGTGTGCGGGGGCTACAGTGGGCGTGGCTAAAAAAATGTGGCAACAATATACAGTATGGGAAAGAGCGTTAAAAATATTTGAACAATTCCAAAATGCGATAGTAAAGTGTTTTAAGCGGTTTTTGTTTGAATGTAGGTCCAAGGCGAGGCAAAAGCGTTGCATACTTTTAGGCTGCAGCTTGTTTGTTTCCCTGTTTGCCTGTCTGTTTACTTCAAACACACACACACACACACACACACGCTTACACACGCACATGTATACTGTTATATGCATTTTATTTACTGTACGAATGTTTTATTGTTAACATTTAAAATATTTGCGCCTGCATACATATTTTTCTCTGGCCTGTATATTTTCTTTTTGATTTTCACCCATTTTTCATTGTTGTTACTTTATTTTTTTTTTTCTCTTTCTGTTTTTATTGTTTTGTATTATTTCCATTTGTTTGTTTGCGTTTTTTTTTTTTTTGTTGTTTGCCGTATTTATTTACTTACAGGCATTTCGTTTTTTATTTTTCTTTATTTATCCCTTTATTCAATTTATCCAGCACATTTAGTTAATGAAATATTTTTAAGCTTAGATTAAGAGATTTGAATTTGTGGTTTTTTAAATGATCAATTTAAATGTCTAGCCAAAATCAGATAAACTTTGACAATTATGGAATTAACCTTGACATCTGTTTAACTGTGTTTCTATAAAACCTTTATCATGACTTCCATTAAAAGAAAAATTGATAGCCAACAGAACAATTAAACTATTTGGTTTGCCACAATTACAATTGAAAAATGGAAAAATTTGCAACAAAAAAATTGAAATAAAAATATATTCATTAATTTCGTAATTTTCCTCAATGTTATTATATTTGTTATACACTTGCAATAATAAACATTATATTAATATATTATAATATACTCTCTGCTCTGGCAACTGAAATTCAATCTGCTGTCGTGGAAATGCGGCAAAAACCTTTCTCTTTCTGTATGTTGTTATCTTTCTACTCTTTTAAGGTTGTTGTTGCATTGAAAGATAGTGAATATGAGAGGCATATACAGACAGACAGGTAGACAGGCAGACAGGTAGACATAAAGAAGTGGAAAAAAAAAACCTAAATTTCCAAGCAGCTTTACCATTAATATGGAGCACATTAGTGCACGTAAGTGTATTAGGGATAATGGATGCACTCATAGATATTTCGCCGTTTCGAATGTCTGGTTAGTGGGTCTATCCGAAAGGGATGAGTGGAGTGGGTTGGGCAATGCAACTGAACAAAAACCAAAAAAAAAAAAAAAGAAAGGAAAAAAAAACCCCAACAATAAAAGCAAAAAAAAAAGAAAATGAGAATTTGCCTTGAATAGAAAAGCGAGTGAATGCCAAATGTGAACCACCGAGTGGTTGTGTGTGTGTTTGTGTGTATATATGTACATATATGTGAGTGTGTGTGTGTGTTGGTTAGTTCTACATAAATTACAGTGCACAACTGACTGTCTGTCCGTACGTTTGTCCGTCTGACTGTCTGTCTGTATGGGTCTGTGCTCCATTCCATTCTCCATAGTTGTTTCTAGAGTTTCCTCGTTTTGTTATTTTATTTTTTATTTTAATGTAATCTAAAAGATTTGACCTAACATCAACCTCTAAACATTTATATTTAAGAGCTTAAAACGTGATAAGAAAAATTACTTTTCACATAGTTTAAAATAAGTTATACAAATGATTTAAAAGCACTCAATTAAATAACATTAAAACAAAATTCTAGATAAGCTTTTCAATGTTTAAAAGTTTTAATCATTCGACTTGGTTTTCTTGGTTTATCGTTCAAGACTTTTTTTTCGACATTTTTATACAATTTTCATTGATTTTCGATTTATTTTAACAACAACAGAAACATAAAAAGAATTTACCGAAGAAATCAAAAAATTTCAATGATAAATCATATTTCATTTTTCCATTTTGAATAAACTTTTTTGAAAATAATCTGATCATTTAGACTTGACATCTATGTAAAATTTCATTTTCTATTTGAATTTGCAACAATCAAGTTGCTTGATTTCCTGTGCAACAAGAAATGCAACATTGTTGCAAGTTTAAATAGACTCCATCCATAGTTAGCTTTGAATTAGCCTGCCAGTTTTGTAGTCATCGTCACGTGGTTGCCTTTTGGATATAGTAAAAAGATGACAATAAGGAGAAATATCAAGGATGAGGGATGAGAATAAGGATGAGAATGATGATAATAGGGTGGCATGGTTAAATTTTAGTGCAGCTGCTTCAAGAGACAACATCAAATCATTACCAGTGCATAAAGCGTGAAAACCAGAGACACAGACATGCAGATGAATTTAAACTATTAGTAGTAGAACGAATCACAGGAATAGCAATAGAGAAAGAGACAGAGAGAGAGAGAGAGATAAATAGAAGGAGAAAACGAATAGGATCTCCACAATGTACAAAAGTTCATCCGTTTTCCAGGTGGAATTCACAGTTGAAGTTGCTGAAGCAGCCAAAGCAGGTGCATCGTTAGGTTCTGGTTGACATAACCCCAGCACATTGTTATAAACGCAATCTTTTCACCTATTCCCTTCCCCCTCTAACCGTATCTCCGTATCCCTCTACTCCACTCACTATCCTGTCCTGCCATTTTATTTCTGTCGTGTGAATGCAAAAGATGCAAATGTAAAGATATTTTTTCCATTTTCATTTAAACAACAACAAAAAAAAAGAAGAGAAAAAAAAATGAGGGGCAAAAAAAAAAAAAAAAACGAAAAAGAAAACAAAACAGGATGTAGGATGTATGTAGTCTCTGGTAGCAGGACCAGGACCAGAACCTGGCACAGGCTCAGGCAACATTGTCACACACAAATTATTCATTTTTGCACTTGTATGCATGTGCATGTGCTTCTGTGTGTGTGTGTGTGTGTGTGTGTGTATACATATTTTGTATTTTGTAACTACAACTTAAAATAAATACGAATTGTTAGTTTAGTTCTTGTTGCTGTTGTTGCATTTGACCAACAAAGCACACACCAAAAAATATTTACACACATTTTCATTGTATTTATATTTATTCTTTTCGAAACAAATTGAGCTCAAATGGCGTTGGTCATGTCCTGATCCTTGCCGTGTTTATATGCATATACGTATATTTATATATATATATATACATATATATATATATTTATACTGGTTTATGGTACTAAGTGTGTGTGTGTGTGTGTGTGTGTGCCTGCCCTCAGCATTTGTGGTTTTTTTGTTTTTCAATAATCAAGGCACGTTTGTGTCTGTCTCTCAGTCTGTCTTTTGTTTTCTATATGCGTATGTGTGTGCGTGTGTGTGTGTGCGTGTGTGCGTATGTGGTTTGTCACTGGCCACTTTTGGGTTTTGCACTTTTCTCTGTTTTTTATCTGAATATCAAGTGTGAACAGTGTCCTAAAATTGCTTTTGCTATAAATTTAACCATAAAGGATTAATATTTTTTTGTTTTATCATTTCTCATTTAGCCTTCTATTAACTTTTGGTTCACTTTCACCATTTGCCAAAGCTCGATTAATTTATAACAATTTAAATAATTTTTGATTTTGTAACATTAATACACATTTTGGCATTTTCTTATTTGAAACCTACTTCAAAGGCAAAATATAATCAAAAAGTTATCTTATTGAAACTTGAGAACTGGCTTAAATCAAAAACGTAAGCAAGTTGTCTCAGTCAAGTTATTACCAAACTCATCAAATTGTTGTTTGCATATTTGGCATGTCTTTGCATCATTCGAAATGAACTTCAGCTATCAGGCATGAAGCTAAACAACATGAACATGGACATAGATACTCATATATAGTAAAATGATTATTAGACTTCTCAAGATACATTTGCTGTCATCGAAATGAACTTTCAATAGGTGTATTGAGGAAATTTGAAGTCAACTTTTATCAGCAGAGACATTTAAGGTAAAACGTTATTAAGATTATAGCCTATGGATTTGCTTAAAATGCAATCAAACCTGAAGCCGAAATCTTTCTCTCCTTTTTTTTGCTCTGTAATGTGAAATGTATGCAACAAGCAGAGGGCAACATTGTCGACATTATAAAGAATTAAAGTACGATGTACTAACTTAACTTCCATGTATCTAAAAGTATAATATAAACACTTGAATATATTTGATTTATCTTGAAAAGTCAATCGCTTTTATTTCCTATTTTTTATACTGGTTTCTCTTTACTTCTCAGTGTTCACTATTTATTTTATTTTGGTCCTTAAGCTTACTTTTAGGTTATGTTAGTACCAGTGTTGGTAAACATCTTAATCATTTGTTTTATTTCTATCATATAAATGATCTATTTTAAAATTTTTTATTTATTTTAAATTAATATAAGTTAATATTTTTCGGGATTCTGAATTTTAAGTGGTTTTTTTAATTGTTAATTTTAATTGATTTCCCGCTAACAAACAAAACTCATTTTCATTTTTGAATCGAAGAAAGTCTTTGAAAAAACTGCAATACCATAATGATACGGTTTATTTTATATGTAGTTTAATCTATATTAATACATTTGAGACTACTGAAATCGATATATTTGAATTTACCATAAAATTGAATTGAATTTAACCATAAAAATGCAAAAAATTTAAATATTTTTTAATTCAATTATCAGATCTATAAAAAATTTGTTTTATTCAATAATTTGTTTTATTTTATGATCATAATCAAAATTATATATCACATTTCAATGTTTAAAAACTAAATACACTTTATTTGAAAGAAGTTATTCTTTATTGGAAAAGCAATAAGTCACACTTACCTTTTTCTATTTCCATTGCTCCAAGAAAAAAAGAGGAAAGATATAAAATAAAACACATTTTTATTTAATCCATTTATGTTTCCATATGTATTTTACTTTATTTTGCATTTATTTTCACTTTTCTTTTCAGTTTTTTGTTGATGTTGTTGTATTTCTTTGTTTTTGTCGGTTTTTTGCGCACATTAAATATTCAGTTTCAGTTTTCCAAATCAGATTTTACAATACAAACATGAGAGATTGTGGTTATGGCTGGCATTTCTTTTTTTTATGTACATAAACGTAAATGAAACAATATATGTAATTAGATATAGTTAGTACATATATATATATATATATATATATATGCATATGCTGAGCTGTTTCTTTATCTTGTTTAATACATATTTGCCATTTGATTTTGAATAAATCGATTTGTCTGTATTATGAGAATATGAGCTTTGGGCTTACTTAATATCCTTGCAGAATTAACAATTTTTAATTTGACAAAATGGAAATTAATTAAATTAGCAAAGGGTAAGCTACAACCTTCGAGTGACTAGAAGATTAATTATCATTCAGACGGTAGCATTATATGTACTAGAATATAGGAACCATAAGTCGCAATAATTTTGAAACGATTTTTTAAAGAGATTGTTTAACTGCAAGGATATATGTTTATAAGCATTGGCAAGCCAAAGTTAATTATTCATTTAATTTTTCCACGATTCTCACGATGTTTCCCTCTCTTGTTATATATATTTATATTCTTTTTTTTTTTTTTTTTTTGTTCTGTAGGTAAGTACATATTTATGCTTTAGTAGCGTAGACATTGAATGCTTTACGAATTATTTCACTTATGCTTGAAGTATCTTCTTTTTTTTTTCTTTTTTTTTTTTGTTTTCTTTTTGAATTGTAGTTTCTGAACAACATGATCTGTATGTGTATATATATATATATTTACCTTTTTCTTATCCCTTATAATTTACGATTAAACATAAATTTGATTTGCTATGCGATATCATTTTTCTTTTTCATCGTCTTCTTCTTTATCTTCATCGTCAAAAAAAAATTTTACCTATAATTAATTGATTTTATTTATTATATTTAAAATGTGTATTTTTCCCCATTTTTTCCGGTTCTGCCTCAGTTTGTTTGTTTGTTTGTTTTTTTTTTTATTTGCTTTCATTTTTTCTTTTTTAGGGTTTTGTTTTTACTACTTCCTTTTAGGTTTGGTTTCTCTCTTTTCTCTTTTAGTACGTATATAAGTCAGAGTACATCTGAGTAGTCAGCTTTTTTAACAGATTTGTCTGTGATTATTTAAAGTGAATAGAGATTTGGGGTTAGAGGCAGATAATACATACATACATACATACACATAGATACACATATATGTCGTTGGTATTATTGTATATTGAATATGAACACACACACATTATGATATTTTTGTAAATGTTTCTCTTTTTCTTAAAGTTTTTTTTTTTTTAAGTTGCTTTTAATGCTTTTGGCACATCCTTTTTTTTTTTTTGTTTGTATTTTTGAATGTATATTTTTATTCTTTCTTATTTTTGGTTTACACTGTTTGAATACATACATACATACATGCATATATTTTAATCATACTCAGAGCCAGTGTGTATGTGTGTGTGTAGTTTTTTTTTAATTGTTTATTGTGGATTTGTTGTTCTTTGTAATGGTGGAAGGGGGGGGGGGGGAGGGAGGAGAATGCCTGCTTGATGGGATTCAAATATAATATGTTAAATTATTCTAGTTTACACAATGAAGCAACCAAAGAATTAGCTTGAGAAATGTACAAGCAACGCCTAACAATGGAACTAGTTCTTTTTTTAAACAGCTGTTAAGCTCAAAAGATGCAACTTTGTGATTCCTAATAATGGCCAAGATTCCATCTTGCTGTAATAAGCAATCGATTCAAGATATAACTCAAAATCTAATTGATATGCTAACTTTCTAAAATTTAGTAATTATTCTAAAGTAATTTTAATTGTTCTCTTTCTTTGCTAGAACTATTTTTTTAGAGATAAGTACCAAATACTAAAGTAGTTTTGTTCATAATACTTGTTAGTTAGTTAGCAAATTATTATTTAAATTTAAAACACTTTCCAAATAAAACACTAGGAAATTTCGAAAACTTATAAAAAGACTTTTAACTAGTTCCATTGTATAAATGTTGCTTAATTATACATTTCTACCAGCCCAAGCATTAAAATTCTTCAGTTGCAATTTCCTTAATCTTAAACCTAAATACTTAGTCTTTTTTGCTATCAACCAATAAAAATTGAATGCAATTGGATAAGAAAACACTAACAAAAACGAAATGTCTACATCTGAAATAAACAACAAATATATAGTTAACAATCTAAAATTAGTTACCATGATCACTACAGGTGTAAGTATTTACAATTCTGCATGTTACTAAATAAATATATATGTATATATATAGGTATTTTTTCATTTATCATATCGTAAACTTTGTTCGATTCGATTCATTTGGTTTTTAGGGTTACTTTTTGATTTTGTATTTTTTTTCGGTTTTTTTTTTAGTTTTTGGTAAATTTTTGAGCAGACATTTCACATATATACATAATCAGTTCAATGGAAACAAAAAAAAAAAAAAAAAAAAAGGACCATTAAAAAACCACATTTAGATGTACCATAAAAATGGACCTCTTATTGACACACCCTTTATAATCTATATTTAAGACTCACGATTAGAATTTCAGACTAGAGAGTCGATGACTTGGCTCAAGATCGAAAGTTGAAAAAAAAAGAAAATGTATAGGAAGAGTGCAATTTTTAAGGCATATGCAAACTTTTTTTAGGATATTAGTAGATGTTATTACATGTTTGAAATTGCATTAAATTGATGGATCATATTTCTCAAAGAAATATTTACAAAATTAAATGACCGAAATGTCGTCTTAAATCGATTAAATATTTAAAAATTATAGGCAAAGATGATCATCTAATTCAATTGTAAAATATTTATTTTATAGATGGAGATCTTTATTCCGAATCTTATCAATTGAAACAGTAAGGACCAATATCTCAATAGTGACTTTGGTGACTAATAGAATTAATTTAAATTCATTTTATAATTAAATATTTATTGTAGAGTTATCGGTTGTAAAATGTGTTATTGCAATTAAAGAAATATTGTTGATTGGCAAAAAAAGATGATATATAGACTTTCAGTCCTATAACGATCTAGTTTGGTATATTATCGGAACGATTACACGATTATATATACCTTATCGGTGGCAATAAGTGCAATAATTTTTTTCTCAACATTGTTTTTAAATTTCAATTTTCACTTTGGAATATTTTTAAATGTTGTGTATGCAAATCAAACTATTATACCATATACTTCCTATATACATATTTATATGTATAAGTTATTGGTATTTGTTCGTTTTTTTAAATAGCTTAACAAATATTTCTAAGGTTTAGAAATAACACCAAGGAAATATAATTTTTGTCTCATCTTTGACTCTCACATCTATGATTGTTTGTTTTTGTTTCTTCTTTTTTAATCAATTAGAGTAGTTAGCTATTAAATACAAAAAAAAAAAAAAAAGAAAACAAAATTATATATTAACGAACCGAATACCATTTCTGTTCTCGATAATTGTTTAAAGTACTTTTGTTTTTGTATGTTTTTTTTTTCACTAACGAGGTAACATTTAAACGAATTTTCTTATCACTAAATTATAATTTTTTTTTTTGCTTCTTTTTTAAGTTAATCGTATTTCTGTATTTTTTTGTGTTTTTGTGTTTTTTTACTTTTCTTTTTGTCTGAAACATTCATTCACATTTAAACCACAAAGACTTCATTAGCAATGTTTAAGTTTTTATATTGATTTATGTTCGGGCTTCATTTCGCCATTTAAGAAACAAGAACAAGATGATGATGATGAGTTGATGAGCTCAAGTTGTCTCTCTCTTTCTCTCTCTCTCTCTCGCTAACGTTCTCTATCCATCTCTCTTACTTTCTCTTCACTTTCTCTTTGTCGCTGTGTCTCATTTTGTCTTTGTTTCAGTGGTTATCGTATAATTACAATTTAATTAAGCTATAATAATAATCGCCGTTTGTTATTACTATTCCGGCCAATTGCTGCCACCTCATACCCATTTTCTTCTTGTGGCTTAAACGACACATCCTTCTTTATTGTTGTCGTGGATCTCATCCAGTTTTCATTTAACTTTGTTCTTGATGCTGTTGCTGTTATTGTTGCCGGCGGCCTTTGTCTACCAGAACAATACATTGTCGATGATGTTGTTGTTGATGATGATGTTGTTCTTAATGATCCTGTTGTTGTGGTTAAACTTGTACACAATGTTGTTGCTATTAGTACCAATAAGGCTAATAGAAATGTCTTTATTAGATGCATTGTCCTTCCTATTATTGTTGCCATTGGGTCAGCACCGCTACTAGTTGCCGCATCCTGGTTGCGGTCCTTGTATAAACGCCCATTTTGATTACGTGAACCATCCTCGTGACGATTCTCTTTAAGTACTACTTCATTTTTCTGCATAATTTAAAAGAAGTATCGGTATGCATGCATAAATATATTTTTGTGTATGTGTGTGTGTGTGTGTGTTTGTATATAAGTAAATATTTGTGTATAAAATAAAATGGTGTACGTCTCATTTATGGATCTAATGAAAACTTACCGTTACCGCATTTATATCATCATGACGTAAATTTTTCTTATTTGGACGCTCCATTTCTGTAAGTTTAGAATCTGTTTTAAATTGATTTCGATTAATTTAATTCTAGTAGTGTCCCCGTAATCGTTCACATTTATACTATCTATATTTGCACATTAATATTTAAATAAAAAATTTACAATAAAACGACAAAATTTTGTAGTAAATTTGTAGAATTTAAATAATTTTGAACGGCAGTAGTCATAAATTGTCTTTCAATTTATTTAATTTTAAATATCGATTTACTTATACTTTAATTACTTTAAAATATAATCTTGGTTGTCAATTACAATTGAAATCAAGTGAATTGAAATTTTTGCATTTGAATGGATTGGAAAATATATATTTATTTTTTATTAATATTAACCATCGAGTTTATCGTATTTAAGGTTAATGTTAATGTGTTCAGTCAATTAGAAGAATAAAAATGTTGAATAATTCAATAATTGAAATTCATTCAAGCGCAAATACTTATATTAATATTATTTCGATATTCAAATTATGACTTGTCCAATTTATCAAATTTTAATATACATTTTTACGAAAAATTCTTGATATTAATGCAAAATGAAATTTAACAAATATGAATACAAAATTGCGAAATGTTAAATCATAATAATAAGCATATTATTGTATTTAAGTAAATTACAAATGAAAAATTGGAAAATTGGATAAGCAAATCAACATAATCAGCTTTCACATTAAATAGAAACCAAAAAAAAAGAAAATTATATATAAAAAGAGATTATTATTAATTATTGAACAATATCATTTTAATTTCATATATTGTATATGAAATGAAAATTTTAATTAATATAATATTGAAAATATGCCTACCATATAGACGTATAGTGCCCTCAGTATCGCCGATGCTATTCTTCGATATACATTTATAGCCACCAAAATCGCTTGTCTGTAATCGTCTAACACGCAAAACCATTTCCATTGAATACATATTGATCTCTTTTTCGATTAGGGAATAACGATCGCCAGCAATAATCATTTCACCTAAAAACGAAAAACGAAACATAAAATGAATTCAGTTTAAATGAGATGAGAAATGAAGTCATGAATACGAAACAGTAGAATGAATGAATGAATAAGAATGCGGTAAAGTAGGTGTTAAATAGGAGACGGAGAAGGATGTGAAGGATGTGTATAAGAATGGGGAATTGGGGTCTAGAGTGTTAGCCATAGATGATGAAATTTCTGACGAAGTTCACCACGTTTTCGTTGTCACGTTTGCAATATACGTCAAATGCAGTTGACAAAAGGCAACAGCAATAGCAACAGCAACAACAACTACTCTTACATGCCACATCTCTTGAACACCTCATTCTCAATATCCTCAACAGTGAACCTTATCCGCCATTCTTTGATGCCAACTGAAAAATATTTTAGCTTCGAACACGAACCAAATAAAGACAAATTGCGGCATTGAAAGGTTTATAAAGTTTCCAACGAGCAGTTCAAAATGCTAAATGAAAAATTCAATTCGTTTTCCACCCACCACCATCATATATAGAGTATAGTATATAGTGGTATAACCCCCATCTATCCCCTCTCCACACTTTCTACACCAATTCAACCAAGTTTTCATCAGGCCAACACAAACTTTTTGGCTTACCATTCTCACGCTGCCAATAATTGATGGCCTTTGGCGATGCTTCGACATTGCAAATTAATGTGACATCCGTTAGGACCGGAGCGCCGACCAATTGATTTGGCACTTGCACCAAAGGATGAACTGTAAAGGGAATGAAAAAGAATATAGAGATATAGTGTGAGTGAAAGATTGTTAGAAAGTGAGTAAAGTCATCGTCTGGTTTGACCTTGCCTTGCCTTGGTTCGTTTTGCTTAGCTTAGCTTTGCCTTGCCTTGCCTTGCCCTATCCTGCCAACAGTCAACTGGCAATTAAGGACTTCTCCCCTCACTCTTCACCACACACACACACACACACACACATACATACATACATACAAAGTAAAAAAAAATAAAAACCTATACAAAATCTCTGTATCCTTCGCCGTTCTATGGTTGTCAGGCGGATTGGTTGCCTGGTTGGTTGGTTATTCCTTCACCCGTTATTTCTTAATGGCAGCTGCAAACATCAGCAACAATGGCAACAGCAACGACACCACCAACACCAACAACAACAACAGTGATACGATTTTAATTGAAAATGAATTATTTTGTTGTTAGAAGAGAAAGTGGACGATAACAAAACTGAGAACAATTCTGGTCACAAACGGCAAAGAAAAAAAAAAAAAAGGAGGGAAAACAAAAATAAAGCATTTTCGTTTCAGTTTAGAGCCCCCGGTTAAATCCTTTTATTATACCCCTCAAACCAAACGGGTATATTGACTCAAAAATAATATACAAATGCATGTAAATATATCGTATATATAATTTCCATATAGAAGAGATTTTTTTTAGAAGCCATCGTTCAAATATTTTGCATATGATATAAAGAAATAGGTATTATTATGTCTTTAAACTAATTAATTTATAATTACGTAAGTCTAAAGTAAAGTATTAAAAATCAAATTTAACTAGCATTCTAGAAGGCTTTTTCTCATTTTTTAATATTGAAAGTACTTAAATAAATAAAATACTTGTGATCTAATTTAAAACTTTTAATCTTAAAATTAAAATTTGTAAGATTTTTCTAAATGCCAAGCATAATAAATTTGATATTGTTTTATAAAATAGAATTTCTAATATTTAATTTTTATTTTTAAAATTGAAAAATCAAAGCGTATATATTTTGCGACTGCCTCTTAAAATAAACTATTCTTAGATAATAATTGATTTCAAGACTAATTCCAAAATTTATAAGTAAATGTCATGCATAGAAATTTATTATTCTCATAAGTATATTTTAACATTTATTTATGGTAGCACAGAAGGATTTTTCTAATTTAAGAAAATTTAACTAAGTCTGGACAAATATTTGGAAAATTGTCAAATTGTTTAGAATTAATTGTTATATAATTAGGTAAAATTTGCTATTTATAAAATTAACTGAGTTAATCGATTTATTAAACCTAATTATATAATATTCTATCAGTATTTTTTTTATTTTAGTTTTTTTTTGGCTTAAGGGTATTTGCAATTTTTGCAGTTTGCAATCCTTCAAATTTCTCTTTGACCATGTTGACTACTGGATTTTACTCATTTTTTTTTTTTTTACTTTTTTTGTTTTGCGTGTTTTGTGTTATTTTTCGTGTTATGTTGAGATTTTTGTTGATGGTGGTGCTTTTTGTTCTTTTACGTATCTCTTGCCTTTGACCCCGCCGGTTTTGGGCCAGGGTAAGCCGCCAACTGACTGCAGGACTGACCATCATTGTTTTTGGCTTTTCAACTTTTGCACGCTGTTTGACTATTTGGCTGTTTGCCCGTCTGTTGCCTTCGTTTTCGTTCCACTTCTTTTTTATTTTTCTCTATTTTTTTTTCACCATTCTTTTTTATTCCTTTCTTTTTAAGCTCGTTTTTGTTTGTTTTCTGGCTGCATTCAAGCGTTCATTATTGGTCAATTTATTGGATTTGTGCATGCCACACTCACACTTGCACAAGCTCTCTCACTCCTGTGTTTGTATGTATGTGTCTGTGTTTGTGTGTGAGTGTGTGTTGCAGCATATGTCATGTGTTCATTCCCATGTTGTGTAATTTCTTTAGCAATTGTTGTTATTGATATTTGCTCCTACTGCTGGTGTATTGCCTATCACTTATTGAAAAACCAATTTGTTTTAATATAGTTTTGGTCTAGCTTATGCCACTCAAGCTGCTGCCACACTCTGTGTGCATGTGTGTGTGTGTGTGTGTATTGAAAGAAAATACATACAAGTAAAATAAAACCAACTAACCCCTCTCAGTTCATCATATTGCTACAATTTTTTGTTTCATTTTTAACAAAATTGGCTTTATAAATCAAAAACATAATTGTTTAATTGCTTCCCTTTAATTGAAATATATGTACATAAATATATTTGATCTGGCAACTTACTACATGGATTTACATTACAAATTAAGTGGCATTAGTATTTTTAAAGCTTTTGCATTTATGTTTTATTCATGTTAAAACTATTTAAACTTAAAGTCTTATGTATATTTGTTGAAATAAAGAAATATTTGTTAATTATTTCTTATAGTTTTTCATATACCAATGCAAAGTTTTGTTAAAATTGGTGAGTAACTGTTAGATAGATCTTTTTGTCAGCTGCTGTGTGTGTGTGTGTGTGAAGTTGCCATATCGTCTTGTAGTGCTTAACAGTCCCAGTTGGACTTAACATTCTGTTAGTCTACAGATCGTGTATTTCAAAAACTAAAACTTAACAAATTTTAATTTTATGTTTTCAAATTTTAACTATACTTTTTTATGAAAACATGACTTTTAGAGTTGATGGTTTTAATGACTATTAAATTTGTATAGTATTACCAATTACCAATTGGGCTAATAATTTAAAGCATTTGAAGAGAATTTTAACTAATCGAAATCATTACTGAAATCACTAATAATTTGATTTCATTTTATAACGAAAAAATGTTTATGCCACAACAATTTGAATTACATGTCCTTTTTTGTCACATTTAAGGTAAAGTTCTGTTGCCTACTTAAAGGGGCAAACGCTCTTTGTGATAAATTGTAATATTTTTGAGTTTTGTTTTTAGGGTTTAGTAGAATAAATTGGAAACGTTATTTTGTGATGAATTTTTATATCATTTTTTATTCACAAATGAATCGCTTGATTGTAACCAGCTTAACCAGAAGTACTGGATTCGGTGCTGCTGCTATCAGTAGTGCTGCTTGAAGTAGAAGATGAAGAACTCTCTGTGCTACTACTAGAAGATGATGTTGAACTTTCGGTGGAACTGCTGCTGGTAGAGCTTTCCGTAGTGCTGCTCTGTCCCCATGGTCCCCAAGGTCCACATGGTGGGCGTCTACCTGGACGACCACCGGGTCCACGTCTGCCGGGACCACCAAATCCACCGAATCCGCCAAATCCACCAAAATCACGTTGACCACGTCCACTGAAACCACCACCTCGACCGCCACGTCCAGCAAAGGCTAAGTTACGTCCACCACCACCACCACCACCACCGCCACCACGACCGCCTCTTCCTCCTCTGCGTTGTCCCTGGGCCATGGCCACAGCGAATAGTGTCAATAAGGCAAGAACTAAATAGGCACGCATATCTGGTCGCTTCGATCGTTCGTTTAGAAACTGTCGCATCTAATTCACATATTCGTCTCTTTTATACTAACGATACACGATTTATTATTCTGATATACAATGAACGTCATTTGTATGCTTAGCTGAAAAACATAGCCCAGCAAAGTCATGGGCAAGGCCATCTTTATTCATTCTGCCTTTCTATAAATTCTTTTTATTTTGTATCAAAAAATACAAGTCGAAATTATGTATATTGTTATTAAATAACACAGCTGCCTAATATTTGTGTACGAAATTATATTCTAAATATTTGCAATTAATGTGACGTTGAAGTTGCGGAAAGTTTCATATGGCTACTCATCGAGCAAAACAAAATATATTAAATATGTATATGTACATATATTGCTTATTCAACAAAATAGTACTTAAAAAATTGGTGATTTAAAAACTATTTGCAGGAAAACATAAGCAAAAACTTTAGTTTTGTAAAGGCTTCAAAAATATATGGGAAAATCGTAAAAAGTTACTAAACTATTAAGAGATTAAAAACAAATATAAAATCTTTATATCTTTTTAAAGTGGAATAAATGTGTTTAACTTTTATTTTAAATGTAAATTAAATATACAATAAATATATGAATAATACATATGTAATGGTCTTTTTTTTAAGTTTACGATAATAAAGCCTTAAACCTTCACATTTGTACAATATAAATTAACTTAGAAGATTTTTCCAAGTGTAAAATTATTGAATTATACCTCAAAATGAAGTTCTTTCTATTTCGCTCTCACTCTGTCTGTCTGTCTCTCTCTCTCTCTCTCTCTCTCTCTATTTGATTTTTTGAAACTTTAATTTTATTAGCAAGTTAAACCACAAAACGGAATTACCAACGAAACGTTTGCGCGTATTTAACGCTAATTTTCCACTTTCCCATCATTATTTCTTTTTTTGCCCCCTTTTTTTTTTTTGGAAGCCCACTCGTCTCTGTGACTCACCGCGTCAATGAAACCCAAAGAGCCACTTAATTTTCTGATTAAAATCAATCAAGCAGAGCTCCAAAGCAACTTAAGAAGTCCAATAGAGAGAGAGAGAGATAGAGGTTGTATGTGTTTATGGGGAAGGGGAAGGAAATGCCTAAGACAGCAAGCCAGCAAGTTGAAAATGTAAGTAGAAAATCAAAGGGAAACCATAGATGGAAAATACATATATATAGGCATAAGACGAGAGGGGGGAGAGAGGTGAAAAATCGAGTGAGAAAAAGGCTAAACAAACTCTCATTCTCTATCTCTCTCACTCTCATTGCCAGTTCAGTTTGTCTTTAGCGAGAAGAAATCACTTCAAGCATCAATGCACAAGGCGGAAGGGGAGAAAAAAAAAATAGAAAAAAAAAGAAAGGAAGGTGGAAGTGACTACTGGTACAAGGCGGATAGACAATGAATTCACATATGTATAACGGCAAATTTTCTTTTTTTTTTTTCTTTGTTGATTTTCTTTTTGCTTTAAATTGAAATTGAGACGCAGCTAACAAAAGGCAAAAAGCTGATAGCAATAAAGGAGCTAAAAGTGGAGACCGCACAGACAGCTAGATTTCTTCTCCTACGAATGGAAATGAAATGACAAAAGCAATGGAAAAAAGTACACATACACACACACAGCCACACACACACACACACCTAATACATGGGGTAAAAGTGGGGGAACAAAAACTGGCAAAAGTAAAAGCAAAAACGACAAAGAAAAAAAAAAAAAACAAGGAAAAATAATGAAATGAAAATTAATTTTTGCGGCATCTTCCAAGCACAGTACCTGTATGGCCTTCCATACCAACATTCTCAACACCCACCCCTTACCACTCCAACACCCCCTCTCATCATAGTCATTCTCAACACATTTTCACACCCGTGTCAATATAATTTCTTGATAAGATCTTTCCATGTTTCGCTTCCACTGTTAAGTACCTACATTTACCTCCAAGCCGTCTGCATGTTGTTGCCAAATTCCATTAACTTTAATGTAAAAGAGCGGAAACTGCCCTTAACAATTACTTGTAGCTACTACACCCCTTAACCCAACACCCTCATACCCAACTCATGTTCATTCATTCTTGAACCTTTGGTAAAAGTTTACTCTTTCTGAAACGTGACGTTGGCTGTCTAAGTAATGCATTTAGAAAGTTTACTGGCCACGTGAAATAAAATCGGAAATACTTGCACTTTAAGTTTAGTTTTTTTTTTCTCATTCCCTGATACCCTGTACCTGTCTTTAGGACAAATGGTTCTAACCCTTCCAATCAATTTTTGGAAAGGAAAGTACTTAAACCTTCCAAACAAAGAGTTGTAACAATAAAGAAATAAGTGTTGAAAAATATCAAAAATTATTAATAATACTTAACATTAAATTATTAATAATATTTAATATTAACATACTTAATATTGTCAGTTATCGTTTATCTGTATAAGTGATTCTAAATTTTATCCATTTATATGAAAAATTTTGAAATATTTTAGATACTTAATTAACTATTGTATTAGTTAAAGTAATTAATTAAGAATTAGTTAAGAACTGTTAATTAATAGATTTAATAATTGTCTTCTAAGCTGGACACAGCAACTAACTTCGTCTTAATTTTATTTTTTTGTTGTCTTTTAAGGTTTAACTATATGATTATGTTAATTTAACATCATTTATTAAGTAAAAAACTGCAAGTATTAAATTTACTAACTAAACGCAGCAATTAATTCTGCCCTAGCTAAATTTTTTATTTAGTAGCTTTGACTATATAATTATGTTAAGTTTATAATCATATATTAACTGAAAACTGCAAATAATATATTTACTTAAAATAGGCGCAGCAACTAACTTCGCCTTAGCTGGTGACTCAATCTTTGTACTACCTTTTCTAACATTCATTTATATATATATATTTACAATATATATATATGTAAATTAGTTTCGAGTGCATATAACCATTTATGTATGTGTGTGTGTGTGTGTGTGTGTGTGTGTATGCTAAACAAGCACGAACATCCGTATCATAATAATGCATACATATATCAAAACCATTGGCAGGTGGGCAGGTATAACAATATGTATTATATACTTACAGTGCACCTGTAGCTTCAAACGTTTGCTCACTGTTGGCGGCACTCCATTCGATGCGATGCACATATAGGCACCCATTTCCGATCGCGTGACTTTAGCAAGAGTTAACATTTCGCCCTCAACTGACGAAGCTGTAAACAATAAATGGCAACAATAAGATTGACATGCGGTTAGTTAGCCTCATTTTCAATGCATATTCATATGTGTGTCTGTGTGTGTGTGTGTGTGTGTGTGACATAACCACAAATGTCACTCACCTTTCGACTTTTGATGGGAACCACTGCGTGCTATAATCTCTCTACCATCTTCACGACGCCATGTTATCCTTGGCCTTGGATGCCCACGGGCACGACATAATAATTTTGCAGATCCACCTTCTGGTACCATCATATCGCCAGATGATTCCTCATTAATAATATCCGGTGGTATAACAACCTCCAAAGTAGCTGTCTAAAATTGCAAAAATAAAACGATTATAAATTCATAATCATTTGCCAGAACAATTTTTCCAACTTAAATGTATTCAAGTACATATTCGAAATCATCTATAATCTTTTGCCTCAACTTGTTCAAATTTTGTAAATTGAACCAAAATTTTTGTATAGACATAATCTTCTTTAACATGTTCATACATACAATAATCATTCTTTAGTGTAATTTTAATCTTTACATTCACACAATCAAATGGACCAACTCAAAGGAGTAACAACAACAAAGAAGGATTCATTTATTAACTGCTGCCAGTTTACCTTTGTAGCCAGACAATTGAGTTTCGTATTAATGTGCCAAACGAACAATGTAAGGAAAATTCAATGGAGAGTCAAACAATAGAATGCAACAAAATGTTGCTTGATTGCCCAAAAATGAGAAATTGTATTGAACCATTGCATTCATTCATTTTTAGTTATCAATTTTAGTTGAGATTACAAGATAAAGGCTAATCAAAATTGAATCAAGTAAAGCAAAAATTGAAATATGAAACCAAAGTGAAATTTTTATGAGAAAAGGCAAATAATCTGCACAAATGCCATAGGCAAAATTGATTAAATTTCTAAATAAAATGACGTATTTTTAATTGAAGTTTTGTGATTATGGATTACAAGACAATAACAAAATGAAATGTATTTTATCTATTAAATTTAATAGTCTTAAATCATTATGTAATAAATTTTCTTAAGAAAGCAAGATTCAATTGTTTGGTTTTTTTTTTTTTTTTTTTTATCATTTTACTGCTATGCTTTCAATTTTCATTTTACACACTTTGAGTATAACAAATAAAAGCAAATGAAAAGAAACACAAAATCTAAATGAATGCGAAAGAGAGTATAATGAAATTATTCTGTGAATGTTATGGAGCTGCAATTTGGCCCATATGTCTTTGACTTGTGGTGGCTCATCTCATGCTCAAACGATGCCAGAGGCGTCCTATTCACCAGGATATGGAAATGTGGGAAACACAAGAGACAGAGAAATGTAGGCAAACAGCAAAAAAACAAAGTAAAATAAAAAATAAATAAATAAAAAAAAAAAAAACAAAAAAAAATTGAAGGCAGTGTAGAAGGGAGGCGGTCGTCAGGGATGGCGACGGCGTCGGCGACGGGTGGTGACATTTAAACACGATATATAAACAATGAAGCGCTTTAATGACAAAAATAAATAACAAACAATGCGGCATTGCAGCCAGTGTCCCAGAGATGCCATGAGGGAGTATGTGTGCGTATGTGTGTGTGTGTGTGTGTGTCTCATGTGACGTTGGCATCGCTACTCGAGTCGAGTCGAGTTGAGTTGAGTTGAGTTGGCAGCTCCCTGCATGCGGCAGTCAGGCAACATTTTTTGCTCTCTCCCTACCCCCCCCACAACCGACCTATTAAATGTTCTTTTTCTCTTTCAATCTTCACATGTGCAAAACGATTGCGTTTTCAATTTCATTTCATGGCAAGAAAAAGCATAGGGAGAGGGGATTGAGAAGTTTGGTTGGGTAGTTGGAAAATGGTTTTCCCAACGACGACGACGACGACGACTTCGTGTAATAAAATCAACCTAACAAAGCGAATTGAGTGAAAAGCAAATATGAGACAAATAAAAAACAAACAGGCTTGACGTTGCTTTCAGCTTCATTCACCATGTTGCTCTTGTTGCCTTTTAAGCCTTTTTTTTATACCCTATAAAATCATTTGGGTATATATATTTTGTGCAGCAGTTTACACATCATAGAAGTAATCTCTTCTTTGAATGACTATTTCGATTGACACTTTTGAATGGCTATTTTTTGATTGATAGAAAATAGAAATATTTATAAGAACTGAAAATATTTATTATAACTTTACAAAATCAAGAAATAAATGTATGAATTTTAATAAATTTACTCAGAAATAAATGATTATTTTTTTGTTATATTATACAGTCACTGATTTAATATTTTATGGAATGATAGATATTTCTTTTTAAATGTTTGTTAACTAATCTACTTAAGTTTGTCAGGGTATACAATATTTGGGTTTCAAACAAATGTGAAAATAAATGTATATGAATATAGCGACATGTCATAACTGTCAACTGCAGTGTATCAGAAAATGGCGAAACCGCAAAATGGGATTTAAAGAAACAAAAAAAAAAAAAAAATTTAAGATCATCAGCATTACGATTATTATCAGCTTTATCATTGATTTTATTAGTATGAAAGTATTTGTTAAAAGGGTTATTCCTTCATAAATGTATATAGATGTATGTTAACCAGTAAAATATTTTTTTCCAGCAAAATTGAAAGCAATTTAGAAATTATGGGACTGAGATTTTAAATTTAATTTACTTTATATCAGAAATTTAAAAGTTTAATAATCTATTCGAAGTGTTCTTTATAGCATTTAATTAAAGTCTGATTTCTTAAATATTTTTATAATATTGTTAACTAATAATCTTAGATATTCCGATGTTAATATTAACTTTCTTTTTTATATAAAAAACTCGAAAATAAATAAGAAGATCTCATATAATAATTCTCTAATTTATAATAAAATCATTAGTTAAGAAATATTTAAATAGTTTCGCTATGAAATTTCAAAAGCTTTCGAGAAATTATATATTATATATATATATATATATATATCCGATATTTTAAAATTGTAAAATAATAGCTTTTCTTACGAGTCATAAAGGATATTCCTTTTATTAATTTATAATAAAAAAGTTAATCATCTTAGCATTTATTTATTTAAACAAACATCAAATTAATATATTTAAAAATATAGCAAACTTAAAACTAAAAGAAATATAATAATCGAATTATGGTATATAAATATATATTGCTGTCTATTTGGCTTTTACTTTCTCTGTCGCTTTCTCACTTTCTATTTATTTCTTTTCTCTGTCAAAAGTTGAGAGAGTAACCATAATAACCATCACTATTCCCCCCCTACCCCCCTCATCAGCCATTTTATCGAGCCATCATTGTGTCATTATGTCATCATGCCATCGTCTATAGTGGGTATATATATATATATATAATATATAGTAAATTGTACTTACTTGCATTTTCATGGGATCTGTATTGACCTGACACATGTATTTGCCGGCATCCTCCATTTTGACGCTACGTATGTTCAATGTCCATGTATTGTAGTCATTGTGTGTTACCGATAATCGATCATTGTTGGTTATCACATGCTCATGGATGGCCAATATAGCCTTTGCATCGGCCTTAATCCAGGCAACCTGATGTTTCGTTACAAAGTTTGGTCGTTTGGTCAATGTAGATTGGAATTGGTTGTGGGAGTACATGACAGACGCATTTTGTGTGTGTGTGTATCCGTGTGTGTATGTGTGTGTGTGTGTGCATGTTGATGATGATTATGAAGAAGATGTTCCCAGTTGCATATTAAAGTGTTTTGTGTGTATTTTGGCAAAATTGCAGTTTGAGTTGACCAATAGTTTATTGTTAATGACCATTGTAGTCAACATTCGCGTCATTCATTGTCATTGTCATTACCATTGCCATTGTCATTGTCATCATCATCATGATTCGTTAAAACCAAAGTACAGTTTCAGCAAATTTCCGGTTTGTTATCGCATTTAGTGTCGTTTTGTTGTTAAAATCGATTTGCGGATGTATTAGAATTTTAGTAAGCAAGTATTCGTGACCATTGTCAGTCGGTTAGTTAGTGAGTAAAGAGTAAAGTGTATAGGTAAGAGTTTAGGTGTATAGTGATATGGGAAGGTGCGGGTATACGGTATACGGGGGGGAGGTGTTTAGTATCGTTGACAATGTTGGATAACAGAAGCAGTAAAAGCAACAGCAGAAGTAGTTTTTAGTTCGTTGTCGTCAGATGTCAGCGCAATTTGACGCCATTTAACCGGTTTTTGTTAGCCCAACAAGGCGCAGGGTTTTTGCAAAGTTCGTTTGTTGTCGTTGTTGTTGTTGGGTTTTTTTTTTGATTTTTTTTTTTTTTGTTTCGCCCAACGTTTTAGGTTTTCGAAATGGTGGTTGGAAATGATGGTTCGGATATTTCAAGTGCAATTAGTGGAATTGGGTTTGTGGTTTTGTTGTTTGGTTTTTGGTTAAATTTTGTTTCATTTTCGTATATCAGTATGTATGTGAGTGTGTGTGTGTGTGTGTGAAGAAAGAGAACATTTTGCAATTAGTTAACTGTTTTAGCTTATGTTATATCCTTATTTTTTACTTCCTTTGCGGAACTGACAAAAAACCAAACCAAAACACAAAATTCCACAAAGTATAAAACAAACATACATACAACGATTTTTTATTTTGTTTTTTCTTTCTTATATTTGTTGGGCTTTATACTGTGCCATACATATGAGCCCAGTTAGCACCAAAAAGAAAAAAAAAGAAAAAAAAAAATACACAACAAAAAGAGAACAAAAAGTGGCAAAAAACCAAAAGAATTGTATTTCTTTTTCTTCTTTTTTTTTTTTTTCTTTCTTTTAACATATGTATGAACAAATGGGTGCAGTTGGTGGTGCATTTTGAAGCGGCTAATCAGTTGGCGTTAACAAGCAGACCATGCAAAATTAACAAAACGAAAGCCAAAAAGAAAAAAAAAATAACAATAGTAAGAGATAACAACAAAATCAACCGAATGCAACAATAAAGAGAGAGCCACGACTAATGCGGGTACTCATTTATTTTTTTTTTTTATTTTTATTTTTTAGCTTTCCCGATCTCGTTGTAACTTTTGACTTTTAATTAGCATTATGACAGCGTCCTACTAAGCTCTTCCTTTCTCTCTCTAACTATTTTCCCTTTATTTTTTTTTTTAATTTTCATTCTTCTCCTTTGTCTTACATTCTCTGGCTTAAAGTTTAGTTTGTTAAGCTGATTCTTTTTTTTTTGTAGCCAGTGTAATATGGAATTTTGCAATCGGATAGTGGAAAAAAAACGTAGGAGAGAAAAAAAAATGCATAATGAAATGAATTGAAATGATGAAATAATTATAAATCTACGGCATAACTTTTTTACTTAACTTAATTGGAGGAAAATAATTGCCATTGTGTAATTGACAATGAAAGAAAAAAGAAAAGAAAAACGGGTTAAGAACATTTAATTCATTTTATTTGTGAACTAGGCTTAGGATTTCATAACTGATTGACGTATGAAATTAAAAATAAAAATCTATATGTAATTTTTTTCCTATAAAATAAGTCGATTTACAATTGCAATTAATTTATTTTTCAGTTCGGTTCTCTAATCCAGCCAGTTTTCTATTAATTTATTAAATATTTAATTAATAATTCATCTAAATATTTCCCCTTAATTATTAATACCTTTCTTTTTCTTGCAACCGTTTTAAAACTTATCAAAGTTGTAAAATATAAATTTTAATAAACTGTATTTACTTTCATTTGATGATTTAAGTTGAAATCTTAATTAGTATCCATTTGGCTTACAATTCACTTGCAAAGATATTTATTTTCTGATTCTTTCTGCCTTCTTGTTAATTTTGGCATTGAGTTCATGGAAAATTGGAAAATTTTCGTCAGTTGTTGAAATTGTAGTATTTCCTGTCAGTCAACAAGCAAATAAGTGAATTCAGCTGAGGCTCTGGAACTGTTCCCCAACCAAAAAGAGAAAAAAAAGGAAGAGAATGAAAAGTCAAATAAATAGCCAATATGGGGCCCCAAACAGGACGACAATAAGCGTGTTCGTCCGTTTGATGTTGTTGCCCTGCAATTCGCTCTTTATTTATTTACTCAATAAAGCAAATTTATTGAGTAATGCCATGTGGGCGGGAGCACTGATAGACAAAGGGACAAAACAAAAAAAAAAAAATAGAAACAAAAAAATACAATCAAAAAAGTAGCAAATTGATCTGACTATCTGAATATACCGAAATTTATATACTCTTGGAAGTTGGATACATAAAAAAAAAACAAAAAAAGAAAAAAAAGCTTATTGTTTAATTGATTTTGTTTAATTTAATGCAAAAGCCACTAATTTAATCTTTTTTACCAAAACTATCTGAAAACTTCTTTAACTGTTTATTTTTTTTTTGTCTTTTACATTCGAGATTGGAAACTGTTGATTGAAATTTCATATACCTTTTTTTTTGTAAGGGTATTCGACAAGAAATGAAAGGGGTTGGCGCGCGGGAAGTGCGGTGACAAAAAACAAAAATGTGAAAAAGTTTTCAAAATGTAAATTCAAATAAAGCGGAAGAGCAAATGTCATAAAGTAAGGCTACACTTACACACAGAGAGGACTATATAAAAGACTACGAAAAATACACACACACACACACACACACAGACACACACACAGAAACGGACATATATAAATGTTATTACTAGTAAACATACACATACGAAAAAATTTGGTGCAAAGTTTGTTTCGGTTTTAACTCGGTGCGCTTGAATTTATTTTTATTCATATTTTTACACTAAAGAATAATGAAAAAAATAAAACCACTATATATATATATAAATAAATATATAATATAAATATATATATATATATATGTATAGCGTAAAAAGGAGATAAATTGAAACGAAAACTGAAATGGAGGGGAATTGAGAGAAAATGAAAGCAACAATGCAACGATTATGCGATTGTTTGTCAGTGTTTCATGTCAAACATGAATGCAACAAACTTTTCGTTTGATCGTTCCGTTTATTCAAAGTTTATAAGTTGAACCTGAAAAGAAGGAAATCTTTAATTATGGGGAACGAAAAAAAAAAAAAAAACAAAACAAAAAGAAATAATGAAACCAATTGGCAGTTGGAATGGATTCATTAAGGATTCTCATTATATCAGAAGGAAATTTTACCCGGTATATTTTCATTTTGCTTTTCATTTGTTTCGTGAAATGCAATTTATTTGATTATATTGACAATATATTCATACAAATATACATATATGTATGTAGATTTATTTATTGTTTAAATAAAATGTCATTACCATTTCTCTTTCTCCCTATCTTTCTCTCTGTATTGTTGTATTGATTCGGCCTTGTACCCCCACTACCCCCAAAAAGTTGAGTCTGAGCTGCGCCCCTGCACAGTGGTCTTGTTTTTTGTTTGATTGAAACATCGAAGGATTTATATGAAATGGCGTTTTTATTTATGAGGCCATTTCGTTGATTAACTCTCTTTGACGTGGGTTGCAAATCGAGAGCAAGCAGGAGGGCATGTTGCACACATAGATAGATAAACAGAGAGTGTGAACGAGACGAGGGAAAGTGAGTGAGAGAGAGAGAGATAGAGAGTGACTGTAAATGCATTCAATGCCAAGAAAACAAAACTATTCGAATTTACAGAAATTCTAGTAAAATATTTTTCAAAATACTCTAACGTTTTATTTTTTACCAAAATTTAACACTGAAAAAAACTTTAATAATTGTCTTTCTTCTTCTAAATTGAAAATAAGCTAAAGCTCTACTAAATCCAATAAAAGAATTTAAAAAGGAGCAATTCAATTCTTTAATTTTGAGTTGTACAAAGAATATTTATTAATTATTTTATGGTTTCTTAGCTCATTGTAAAGGAATAAAAATCGAAAGGATATATTCCCAAAATATTTCATTTACTGACAATTAAAATGAAATCAAAATTTACCTTAATCAACCTTCAGATATGTACTAAAATATAGATTTTTAAGAAGATTCAGTAATAAAGCAAGTCAAAAGGACTTATCTATCCGAATCAAATAATCATTTATTTTTTTCCTTATTTCCGAAATTTGAATGTCTTTAAATTGCAAACCAACTCTTTAACGAATTTCTTTCATTATTTTATTCTGACTTGTCTTATTTTTCAAATTAAATGATAATTGTATAAAATTTCTTTCAGTGTAAAATGATTTAAAACATTAATTCAGCATGTAGATTTAATTCGATAATCCAATGACTGAATTTTCAATAAAATCAGTTCAATTAACGTGAACAGAAAAAAGGAGAAAAAAACATTTTAGCATGTTTAAAAGGTTTTGAATGATATATAATATATGTATGTACATATATATTATACATGTATTTATTTGAATTTCTCTATGGCTTTCTCTCACTGCCTATCTCTTTTTATCTCTAATTCATTGTATTTTTATTTTGGTTGAGTGTGTGTATGTCAGAGTTAATATCGATGATTATGATACTATACATTATATAGTATACATATATAGTATATCAGGCAATCAAGGACAAGGACATGGCAGTTTGCAGGACAATTCTCTGAAATTCGATGGTAATATAACTCAACTATCTAAGAACATAATTGGTGGATTTTAACTCCGTTTCATTCTTTCAGAATGAATGCTCTGGCTTTAATTTTAACATTTAAAAGAAAATAGCAATAAAATTGCCCTTAATATAAGTTTGTCAATGAAAAGTATAGTAAATCGATGTTGATTTAATTTGAATATATTAAACAGTGGCTAATACAAATTCAAATAAACCAAACTGAAAAACCATTCTTCAATTTTTCTCATCGTTTCCAAATGATAAAAGCTTCCTGGAATCGACTAATATTCATAGTTTTTTATCATATCAATTTGTCTAGCTGATCAGGAATGTATATATTTGTATATATATGCATAGCTTTGACCAAAATTAATTCCAATTATTAACGATTTAGATTTGGATAACAATAATTTGTTAAATGCTAAAATGTCAACAGATGTCAAACAATTTGAAGTAAATTTTTTTTTTTTTTATTTTTTTTAATGTGTTTCAATTGATTTCAATTGGAATGACTTAATATGAGTTATTCATTCATTTATTTTCAACATATTTATACATATATTGTACAATGTTCATTGTAAATTTTGTTGGATTTGTTGTTGTTGATTGTTAACAACAATTGATTACAATTGAGTGCCATACAATCGAATTTTGTTGTTTTCATATGGTAAATACATACAAATATACATTCATATATCGTTATATATATATATATATATATATATATATAAATACTTTATGAATTGCAAAATTCATTTCCTCGTCTCTTTACCACATTTATAAACCCCCCCCCCATTTCACCCACCCATCAGGACTCCCATCGGCTAGCCGTTGTCCATCTGCTATTTTAGCCATTTTTCATTGCTCTCATCTTTGCCCCCAATTTGCGGCATTTTGGTCATAAATTAAGTGTTGTGAGTGCTAATAATAATATTATACCAGATGATAAAAACAATAAGCTGTGGCATAATTTTTCACCGATTTTCTCCCTAGTGAACAACATTTTTGTTATGCTTATTTTAATTTATTGTATTGTTTTTGTTGTTCTTGTTTGATGATGTTGTTGCAATAGCAATTGTTGCTACAAATATACATATATATATATATATATATATGTATATATATATATATATGTAAGTATGCATGTACTATATGGAGTTATTATTATTTAAATTTAGTTATTGGTTGCTGTGCATTGGTGCGTTAAATATGCAGAGTGCTATTATATGTAGAGTTATATTAAGTAAGTAAGTAGATATATGTTGGTATATATATATATACATATGTATGTATGTATATATAGAGTGATATATATGTATGTTATAAGATTCTGTTAACTAGTTATACATACATATACATATATATTTGAATAGTATTAATGGTGCGCTTAAAGATTACATAGTTATTAATTATAGGTGCGCTTAAAGATTACATAATTATTTATTTTGTGCAGTTTTTGAGAAAAGATTTCATTATTATTATTATTACATTTTTTTTTTTTTTTGATTTTGCTTTGGGTTTTTTTTGTTTGATATTTTCTTTCTTTTTTTTTTTTCTTGTTAGTTATTATTTTTTATTTTGGGGTGCACTTGAAATGGGATATGAATAAACTGAAAAAAGAGAGATTGGAAACGATAAGGAAATTTGAAATAAAAATGGAACAGAGAAATCGAAACTGATAATTGGAACAGAAGAAACGTATACATATTATGGGAATATGTAAATTGAAACGCTGAGTGTTAGTAAAACCGATACATACCTTTGCTGGGGCTGACGCACCGTCACCACTCACCCGATGACCACCCAGATTGTTAACCACACAGGTAAAGGTTGCATCCCGTCCCTGGGCCACTGTTACATTCTCCAGCGGTATGACAAAGTCCGGTTCGAAGGCGCCCACTGAGAAGATTTTATTTGAAACGGAAAGATCTTCATTTCAAATTTGGAGATATCCATGAAGATAAAAACATTGAAAATATATTGAACAATTAACAAAATTTTGATTACAACAAATACACAATGTCAGTGTCAAAATGTATGTATGCATGTGTATAAGTATGTATGTATGTATGTGTGTGTGTATCTGTTGGTTTGTGAAATGCGAACGGCATGTAGTAAACGATTGGCAAATCAAATATGCTTAAGCTATACACTTATTATTAACGATATCGGTTAATTTGTATATTACGATTAATATTATATATACTATATATATATTATTATTATTAATATTATTATTATTATTATTTGCAAGGCATTATTTAAATAAAACCGAAAGCAAAGCAAAATGTTAAAAAAACGTTCAATAAAATTGCAATAATCGATATCGACATATCGGGTGGTTATCGTTTACGTACTCATTTGCCCAAACGTTTGATCCCACGCCAAAATTTCATTCTCACTTACCAATGGAGTTGCTAAGCAACAGCAACAATATCAATTGCCAGCGATAGAAGGTTAAAATTGCAGATTTTCCTCCACTAAAATGGCCAAAACCTCCTCCGCCTCCTTGTCCTCTGACTCTTCCTCCTGCACCGCCACCTGTTCCATATTTGGCTCCTTTTCTCCCCATTGTATTGCCACCTCTTACATATCGTCCATGTCCATTATTAATATTCTGAAGATTATCCAGTTTGGCACTGGGATAATGCTGCTGATTACGATTATGACAAACCTTTAACATTGGACAATCTGATTGATTTTTTATTATATTAAGTTTCTTGCTTTTCAATTGATTGCCATTGGCGATATTTAGTTCGCCGTTAATATTATTGGTCACCATTATGGATATCATAATATTAATGCTGTTTCCAATAACATGATCTTAATGAGATTAGTCGATGGGATTAAAGCTGGCAAAAGAGAAATGAGATCATAAATTATATATCGTAAGTATATATGGTTAATTGTATTATACATAGTAAAACATTCTGTATAACAATAATAAATATTCGATATATTCCATATCCATATAATAGATACTGTTTTATACATATAACACTTTGTTTAGCAACTTATTTAGCAGAAATAAATATATATAGTTTTTTAAAATCGAATAAAATTTAACAGAGTTGGAGCCTTCCTTCCTTCGAAGGATGTGTCCGATGTCCTTTTCAGGCGGTCATAAGTTTGCTATCTTTTTGCCGATTTCAAATATTTTTACATCGTTGTCATCACAAACTTTTGCATAAAAAACTACGTTTTAATTTTCGAAACTTGAAGAAAAAAAAGTTTCGATCAGATTTTTCCTGTTTTTACCCCTTTCAAAATATTCCAATAATTTTTTAAAATTTTTCCTTTTCTAATCTTACAGATTTTTATGCCAATAAAAAAGATTAGATTCTAAAAAGAAAACAAAGATATAGTTTTTGAAATTCGACCAAAACTTGACTGAATTAGAACTTTTGTGAAATTTTGGGTTTGTGTAAGGATTTGCCCGATGTCCTGCGGTAACGCACTTAATTTATTAATGAGAACTTCTTCAGCCTAATTAGTCAAAAATATATATATAATTTGTATAGTCGGAAATGTTTTCCACGAAATTTTAACCAAAAATTCATAAAAACATTTTCGAAAAGTCACTGTATTTATTATTTGTTTGGATCGTAGAGAAACTATGCAATCGTTTTACTTATTTCGAAATAATAACAAAATAAAAACGAAATTTATGAAACGATATTTAAAGAATTCAAAAATATATGTATTAAATATATATATATATATATATATATTACATATGTATATCTACAGTTCCAACTAGAAGAGTGAGGAATAAATATTTCTTACTGTCTTTTAAAAAGTTTCTTTAGTTTTGCGATTGTTTGTCAAGTTGGTAACAAATTGGCAACCGTTGCTCTTCCCTCTGCTCAAATAAGGAAGAAAAGAAGAAAAAAAAAAAAACAGTAAAGCAAATTCATATTGCAATTGTGAGTGAATATCCTGAAAATACATTATCTATTGACAAAACGTTGCATAGTAAAATTGAAGCCACAATGAAGAGACGATGCCAAGGATTTTGCCCAGCCTTTGTTTGGCAAGGCCAACAACATTTTTATTGCCAAGATGCAGCGAGGCAGTAAGAAGACAAAAGTTAAAGAAGAGAGAAAAAAAAAAAAATAACTAAACACCAAGCATTCTGTTGGGGCATTTCTTTTCTTGGATGGTGGAGATGAGGCAAGTGCACGTGCCGCTATTTACATTTGCACGTAATAAATTCACAAGGACATAGAGACAGGGAACACATAATGGGCCAAAGCAAAGTGGCACAAAACGGTAAAGGGGAAGGGAATAAATGTAGACGATTGGCAACAGGAAATGTGCAGGAAGTGCATATGCCGGTTGTCGTCAGTTGTTGGTCTTTGGAATTGACTTTCAGTGAGTAGTGCCAACGTGTTGCATATCAGTGTGGTCCTTGCTTTCTTAATACTGACACTGGCCGTAGTTGTGGTCCTATTTCTAATACAAGTCCTTGTCACTCTACTCACATGTATTTACATTAGGAAAATTTAATGAGCCCACAAAAGCGACAACCAAATATTTGCTACACTCAGATCGAAGACCAGCACATTAGCCGTGGACAAGAACGAGAGCAATATATACATACATATGTATATGTATAAGAGGGGGGGAGGGGGTATCAGAATGGGAACGCGTGCTAGGCGTTTTATTAGATACGTGTCCTATCTATAGCCCAAGCACATATTCTTCTATCTCCTGTCTCTCTCTCTCTCACTCTTAACCATTGTCACCATCATATAATCAACTTTGTGCGCCTTTTTGTGTGCACTTAAACACTTTCCACTTTTCACCACTGGCTGGTGGATTTTCCTTGGCTACTTGCTTGTTGGCTGTATTAACATTTAAGTTGGCCCAGTTTTCTATTATACCTATAATATCTAGAACCTAGATCATTTCTATCAATTTACATTACCTGTTAATTGGCTAGCGTAAAAGTTAATCAAAGATTTAATGAATAAATTTTAATACATTTTTTTTTTTTTTGGGTAAATGCATCAGCTTTAAGTTAATGTTGAAAATACATGCCTCTAACTATCTACATATATGTATGTATATATACGTTTATAGTAGTTGTAGTACATATGTATATATGTACTATATATGTGAATGTTGCTGACATTCAAAATTATACACTTGGGAATGTGCAAAAGAGGAGCAGGAACAAAAGCTTTGCTTGAAAGTAAACAAAATTAAACACATAGAGACAGGAGGATGAAGGATGTAGGAGGGAGAGAGACAGACAGAGAGATATGTAGGAGGTGCAATGGCCATAAGGGGTTGGGGGCTTAAATGACAACTGGTCATCGGTATATGGTACGTGTCTCTCTTGCTACTAGACACCACCACCACCAGCACCACCATCATCATCATCATCATCTCTTTCCGTTTGCTACGACAATTCCGCCTTCTTATTTCTCACGCCTCTGGTCATATATATATATATACATATATATATATATACATATATATATATATACATATATACATATATATATATATACATATATACATACGTTTTGCTGGTCAATGTGGTCGTTGTCATGGTCAGCAAAAGTTACTTCTCGCGGGCATATCTGTGGAGGGGTTAGGTGGGGTAAGGGGTCATGCTTTCTACTATAACTATATTTGTTTATCCACCCCACCTCAAACAAACACACACACACAGACAGACAGACTGTGTGTATATGTATATGAAATGTACATAATGTATATAAATATAAATAAGTTTGATTAGATTCAAAGATCTCTCTCAACTGTTTGATACCCTATAAATATATATTTTAAAATTCAATATCAAATTTTATAAAATTCAACATAAATTGAAATTATTTATAAAATATTTTAAAGAAATTTCTAGAAATTCTAAAAATATTCTATATATTTTATAAGTTGTTTTTAATTTCTCTTTTTTCCGTTTCTAACTAACTTTTGTATCCACTAGATTTTGTATCTCGTTTAATAGAAGTAAACGCAAGCGTTTGCTTATCCTTTCTACTAACCCCCCCCCCCCCCTTCAAATACACCCCTTCTACCAGTCACATACATACATACATATATACGCAAACAATTCTAGTTTGTTCCCTCTTTGGTTTCCTCCATTCGCCTCCAATGTTCTATTGTCTGGCATTTGCTGCTGATGCGACAGATTTTCGAGACTCGTGTCTGTCTCTCTCTGTGTGTATGTGTGTGTGAGTGTGTGTATGGGGGTAAAAGTGTAAATGAGCAGTCATGGTCGTGCTTGGACTAGCCAGCGGCACAATTGTCACCCTTACCCTCACCATCTTCATCTCTGACTATACACAACCATCTTCCTCATCCAAATCCACTCCATTTTCCATGTGGCATATATGCATGAATATCAAGTCCAACTGTGATGCCAACTGGTCTGGTCCACTAGCGACTTTTATGCACATTCCATGTCATATTTTTATTTGCCCTTTTATTTCCTTTTTTCATTTTTTTCTTTGTCAAGGTAAAAAGAAAAAGAAACAAAAAACCATTGCCAAGTCAACCACCCAACTGACCATGGCTATTAACACCACTCGATCTGGCTTGCAGTTAACTCTAATTGAGCGCTTTTGGTTAAGCGTTGTATTTTTTGTTTTTTCTTTTTCCCATTTCTTTTTTTCTTTAGAATTTTTGAGATGGCTCATATCCATGTCCATATATAGGTACATAGATGGTAATTGTCCACTTGATCCCCAGTTGTGCTCTGAAAGCGGCTTGTTCCAGTGAAGTGGGCAATTTCTTTTTTTTCGAATGATCTAAATTATTGAGAAAGATTTATGGAGAAGAGGATTTGTACGTTTCTCGATGGGAATATGAATGAGAATTTTTTTAAGAGTTGGAACATGTAGCTTAAAGTGGACTTATAGAGAGGCGAAGATAGAGAGGGAGAGAGAGAAAGAGGAAACAAACTGAGTCTTTGGCATTTAATTGACTTTTTCTCCTGTCATTTTTCTGCCCTTCTAAAAGAAATAATATTGCAATTAATTTGATGAGAGATCATTTTAACAACAATCAGTACAAAATTAAATTTTTATTTAAAAAACTTTCTTGGATTTTACCAGATATTAATTTACACTTTTTCACTTACATTTAGATCGAATTTATATATGTATATATGTATAATGTATATATGTATAAATATTCTTTTTAAATTGAGCATCCTTCTAAATCTGATAATAATAACCATCAATATCAATACCCAAAAGTTAAGAGTCAATAAGCTAAGAGCAAACAAGCTCAAACAGTCAAAGCAATTGGCATTAAGTGCCAAATAATGGCATAACTTCTTAGTCAGAGCAGTGTCCTTATTCCATGTGATTTCCTATTTGCTATGCTTTAAGCTCCACTCTAACATTTCAACAAAAAAAAAAGAAGAATATATATATATATATATTTATTCAAGTCAAAGGCATAAAGATTGAAACTTGTAAATGGGCAAATAAAATGGAAATGAATATAATAAAGCAGCAGCAGCCACTTCATACCCCCAACCCATTGTGAATCGGTACCACCAGAGACAAACGTCACCCCCTGCCACATGATCCCCGTCCTGCTCCTGGTCCCGGTCCCGGTCCCTGTTTTGTGCCCCATCTCCTTTCTGGTATGTTGAGAAGGACTAAGTGAAAAGCTGACAAGTAGCTTACGTAAATAATGTCAATGTAACAATAAAAATAATAAACGAATTAGCTGCTGCTTATTCAAGGACCATGACCCGAACGAAAAATGAAAATGAAAACAAGCTGGTGGAAATGTTGCAAGGGGAAACGAAAGAAAAGCGCAAAGTGTACTGCGAAGAAGTGGGGCGGGGTTTAGGTAAAGCACTAAGGACTGAGGACTGAAGCTGAAGTGGAAGCCGGAGTCGCGGCGGGAAATAAAAAAAAAAAAAGAAAAGAAAAAAAAAAGGGAAAGCATTCAAATTGACTTTGCGACTCTCTGACTCGGTTACAATTTCCAAAGTCCTTTTTGGTCATGTCCTATGACTTTTAGTCTATTTGTCTGTGCTGTAGAAGGACTCAAGAAGAAGGACGTGTACCCGACAACGACACCCGACACCGACAAGGACAACGAAGATGTTTATGGCTTGTCAAGGATTATTGTTATCACCAGGTAGCCAGGTATGCAAACAGAAAATTCTGCCACCGACTGTCATGTAATTGCTGTCTAACTGTGTGGCAAGATACAGCCAAGCAGGGGATTGGTAAGGGGCAGAGTCGCATGAGTTTTAATCTTTTGCCACAGCCAACAAAAAAATAACAAAAAAAAGAAAAACATACAAAATTTAAAAATGTCATTAAAGATAGAGAAAGAAAAGCGAGAAATTTGTCTACCTAACCTGGGTAAAATGAGCTTGGCCTTAATGAATTTGATCTATCTAACTATCGATTAATTATCGAAAATTTGTGGATATCGTTTTTGATTTGCATCGATTAAGAAATATTTAAAATTAGGAATATATCAACTAATTTTCCTGTATATTAGATAAATTATTTTCATTACTAAAAATTGAATTTATATAAAAATGCGTAAATAGACGAGGTTTAAATATTTATTTTAAATTCAATGGAATCAAGTACTATATATTGTAGTGTAAACTCAAAAAAAAGAAACATACTAAAATATGAAACAAAAAGATATCATAATTATTAATAAAATATTAAATTATATAAAATATTAGATCATATTTAATCATTATTTGAGATGTAAGACTAAAATCAATAAGAATAAGAATAAAAATTTTAGGCTTCTCGATTTATTTTCTCATTTAAATTATTTATTTAAAAAAAATTATTTATTTAATACTTTTAGTTCGATGAAATGTTGTTTTTTAAAAAAGATTCCAGGTAAGCAATTAGGTCGAATTCGGCAATATTTTTTACATTCCACTAAATATTCTGTAAAAAAAAAACCGCAAAACAAAACAAAAGGAGGACAAAAAAAAAAGCATATAAAAACAATCTTTTTTCTCTCTCTCTCTCTCTCTCTCTCTCTCTCTCTCTCTCTCTCACTCACACTGTCTCTTGCTCTCGCTCTCAATCTTAGTCTATAAAGCAGCTGGAAACGGAATTTATGAGCAGCGAACTCTGTCTGGTATAACTCCTACTCCCCTCCCCCCGTACCACCAACCCCTATGGTGTTCACTTTCTTTCATGTTCGTTGAGTTTTCGTTCTGGGGGATTTGCCCCTTTGCCAGAGCAGGAGAAGTAGGAGAAGGAGGAGTGGTAGATGGCAACAACGTAAAAGCTGCAAAGTCATGAACTGTGACAAAAGGATTACAAGGGAGTTACTTCTGTCCCGAGGAAGCTATCATGTCCCTACCATTTTTGCCAACCATCTGCCATTGCAGTTTATAGGCTAAATAAGATTAATTTGGAGATTAAGCTTGGCTTGGCTAACAATGGCTCTTTGTCCAACATTTGGCTAAAAGGATGCATTCACAACGTCTACCGGCGGATGCCAACAAATGGTAAGGGCTGACACATATGTTTGTATGTATGTATATACATACATATATATATAAAGGCCTAAACACCTGCAAATGTAAACGTTTCTTGATTTGATTTCATTTCATTTGTCTTGTTTACCTCATCGATTTACTTACAATAAGCCAAAATATCAAATAGGAAATTAACTGTCGTCTGGACAGGTAAGAAATCATAAGGGAGAAGGGTGGGGATATGTGGCTATCTGTCTCTTAGACAGTTATTCAGGCTTTATACGAATATAATGTAAATTTGCAATTGCTATTGCATTTCCATTTGTTTAGCCTTATGTGAGCTATAAAACTTAGAAAAAAAAGAAAAAAATAGAGGAGAAACACAGATGATGGCTATGGACCAAGTGTCAACTGCCAAGTGCCAACTGCCAAGTGGCAAATGTAACAGAGAGAAAGAGGGAGGGAGAAATAATATGGCAAATGGGACAAATAGTTGTAGAGCATTCTCAATGGGATGTGGCAAAAGAGAGAGAGAGAGAAAGGGATTTTGGGTTTGGATGGGGGTTTGGTTGACTTGTTGCTGTTGCAATGAGTTAACGTTTCCAGGACTCGGCCCTTTTCATGTCCAAAAAACCTCAAACGAAAGCAAAGTTTCACATGTGTGTATGTATGCTTGTGTGTGTGTGTGTGTGTGTGTGGTTATGCGTGTGTGTGAAGTCCTCCTGATATTGTCAGTTGAAAAGGGTCGTGACAAATTTTTAAATTAATGACAAAAACGAACATCGCGAGGCTAAAGGAATTTTTGTTTGTTACCCCTCTCACTCTCCTACTCTATCACTGTCTCTTTCTCTTTCTCACTCTCTCTCTCTCTCTCTGTCTCTTTCTGTTGCTCTGATAAAACGTTTTGTGAAAAGCGGTTTTAATTAAATTTTCCGGCCAAAAACAATAACAAAAAACAAAATAAAAGAGCTTCGTTTGCGAAATTTGTATTTTTATTTTATATATATATATATATTTATTTATAAACTATTGTTTTTATCTCCTTTCCACTAGATAAACCATCTCATACACACATACACTCACATCAGGTGACGTAACAACAAATGATATTTAAATTATTTGCTAGATACAAATAGATATAATTATTTAGCAAATATATTTGTAATTTATTCGTATTCACTTTGTCACTTGAGTTTGATATATGCCATATCAATTGATTAACTAAGCTTCATTAAGTAATGTATATTTGTAATTTATAGTTAGTCTAAATTATTAGAGATTAGTTGCATTAGAGAACTAAAGGTGTTAATATAGAAATTACTTTTACCAATAATACAATTAATTAAATATAAATACATATATAAATAAATTGATGAAAATCATAAAAAATATAACTGGGGATTAGGCTCCTGTTGATGCTTTTTTTGTATTCATATTAAAAGATAATATATATATGTTAATAAATAGAATATATATACATATAATATATAGACAGAGTAATCAGGGTTAGATTCAATAATGAGTCGTTGTTTTACCACACTAAACAAAATTATATGAAATTACATATATTATTTATAGATTCAAATAAAAAAATGTAGGAAATGGCAACTTAGTTTTTTAAAGTCTGGCTTTTATTGAATTGGAGTGGCAAGATCAGAAAGAAAATAGGTGGCAACGCGGTGTGATCAGAGTCACTCGTGCAAGTGGCAGTCGGAAAAAAAATGAAGTAAAAAAAGTCCTTTATCGGAAACGAATAAGTCGCTTACATTATTTTTTAATATTAAACACACTTTGAGTCACAAATTATTCTGAAACATCATTGCAGTGTAATTTCTACATTCATTTGAAAATATTTGAACAACTATTTTGTAACATAAACAAAGTACAAAAAAAAAACCGCAAAACAAAACAAAGCAAATGTTACAAAATATTTTGCACCATAAACAAAATAAATTTCTTTATGTTAGAAAAAGCAAATTGGTGTAAAATTTGTAAAATAAAGTTTTAATCAAATTAAGGGTTACAGAGAGCTTGACAATGAACAGTATTCATATTTAGGGAAAAGCATACAAAATTTTATTCACTCATTCGCTTGACCAATATGACATAAAAATACAAATACACTTCCTTAGAGCCAATAATAAACATTTAAAATGTAAATAAATAGGTATATAAATTAAGAATTATTAATATTAAAAAGTTAAATGGTATAATTTAATTACCGTCAGACTATATTTTTTACATGACAACCAAACAAAATAAAAATAAAAAGAATAAATAAACGTTTAAAAATAATATCCATTAGAAATAATATAAGTAGAAAATAGTTAGCAAAATAAAGTTAAAAGCAAAGACAAAATGATAGCAAATTCATTTACTTATATAATAATATAAAACCATTTACTTCTTTTGTATGCCTTAATTATTTTCAGTTTTCGTTTTTTAATATGGTTTATTTTTCAATGACTAAAGAAACTAAAGTGTAAATTTAAAAGTGAAAAAATTAAAGTTATTTCAAAGACTATTAAAATTTTTTTTTTTTAAATTATATAAATATTATATTTAAATTCCAAAACCTATGTAAGTGAATCTAAGAAAGCAAAGGATTATATTACCGTCTACACCAAGTATAGACCATTTGCTCTATTTAATTGATAATAAAAGAATTGTCGAAATACTCTTTATATTCATAAGTTTATTCATTATTAATATGCATGTTCATTTAGAGTTTGGAGTGTATGTATGTATATATATATACATATATGTATATAACTTTTTTGTTTTATTAACAGATACGAGAAATTAGTTGGACATAGTTTGAAGTTAAGAATTCCTTTTGCAATGTTCATGAAAGTTGGAAAAATTATTAAAACAAAATAAGACCACCAGTAATATTTTGTTAAACAAACTTTATGTATATGGTTAATGAACCGCAAAAAGTTTGTAAAATTGTTTGAGCAAACAATTTGTTTATTAAATTAATTTAGTTTAAAAAAAAAAAAACAAAGCATACAAAATGTATCTCATCTACTCATTTAATCAATTGGTTCAACTAAAGTTTTCCATATGCAAGATTTAATATATGAATATATATGTATGAATGTATACCTGTGTAGATACTTAATATTCTGTGGGGTCGCTACATTAAGTTGTTGTATATCTTGTTTTCTTTTTTTTTTCTGTTTTGTTGTTGTTTTTGTTTATATTTAAATGCCTATTTGTTTATATGGCTCATAGTTTTGCCTGCTTTACGACAAGGCTAATCAAAATTCAAAGAGCTCCCAATTCACGACCAATGTGAAGAACACCAGGTTTATGTCTATCTCTTAAGTGTGCGTGTCCTCGTATAAGCAAGTGTGTGTATGAGTGTGTATGTGTGTGAGTACTTTATGCTTTATTTGCGTTTCCGCTTGAGACTTGAACAATGCTCAATGCAAATGTTGTGTAAATGATCCAGCTGAAGTTTCTGATTGCAACTAGACATGCAAAATAACGTGAAAGTAAAGAGCCAAAAAGAGGTTGGAGGCGTCATCGAGTAAAAGAAGTAAAAGTAACACAGATGACTTACTTGAATCCTTGTTATATATTTTTTAAAGATAATTATAACAACATTTCCAAAAGATACTGGAAATGAATATACAATTCTTTTCTAAGATCATTTATTTGATTGATATAATGATAAAGTTGATATGGCCTTTAAAAGAAAGGCATTTTCTTTAGTCGAAAGTCTTAAGACTTACATATATTATATAGTATATAGTATATTTATATTTGTATATTATCTTCATGTATACGAAAAACAATAAAATGGTGACCCCGACGTGGACTTGCTAAAATGTTAACCAAGTCTTATGAGAAACGCAAAATTAACAAATAAATAAGTAAAGATATTTATTATTATATATACATATATATATGACAACGAATCTCAATTGAAATTACTTTTACATAATAATTGGAAATTGACACTTTTGACATGAATACAAATTGTTTGCAAATGCATGTAGGAAAATCAGGTGAATAATAATTTATACAATGTATTAAATTTACGACAATAATTTACAATTATTTTCAGCAGTTTTATCTCTTACTCTTCGAATCTCTGAATTAACATTGCCATTTCTTTTGAAGGTTTTCTGTTACTATTTTGTTGCACTTTAAAAAAATTAACTTCTCATTCCTTTTATGTGGCAATTTTGCCCTGAATGCTTGTAAAATATTTACGTTTACATTTTTTCCCTTTTTGTTGCTACTTTGTTTTGGGCTTAGTTTTTCACGTTAATCTTTCTCTTTTTCTTTTTCTGCTTTGCTGATGCGTTTTTAATTGTATTTATTTCCGCTTCGTTATGACAAGTCGTTGCTTATTAGCTGCCACGCCTTTGCATTATATGAATACCTATTAAAACTGAATAATCAAAAATAATGATAATTTTAGTAAACTATTTTTTTTAAAAATATTTCTTCTATATCTATATTGTATTGAAGGCCAACAATAGTCAAAGTTATGTTCGATCTCATACCAGTAAAACTATTTAATTTCTTTTTATTATTTATCACTAACTTGTTTAATACATATTTTTTATTTTCCTGCACAATAGCTGAGTAACATAGTGTCGTGTATTGCAACTCTTTTGTTCTCTATAAATAAAAATGGGGAAAAAGGAAGCACAGAAAAAAAAAGAAGAAGGAAAACCACACACACACACACAAACGACACAAACAAATGTTTTTTACATTTCAACCATGTTATTATTACACACACACACACATAGACATATCTTTATATATATATGTATATATGTATATGCATATACATATATATATAAATATAGAGACTGTGCCTTTTGGGACATGAGTGAATATTGGACTCGCCCAGTGTACAATGCGTACCAATTGCCGTTTCCCTTCTCTCGTTTCATTTCGCTAAAGTTCCTTTTGTGTGCCATTGTGCCAATTCCGTTGTCGTCATAATTACAGTTTCAATTTCTTTTGTTGTCCCAAAATCTGAAAGTGCCCAACAATTGTGTCGTATTGGCAACTTGGGATATTTCTATTTGTCCAGCCATACCCCCCACTCCACTATGGCTTTTTTTTTTCCTCCCCTCTACCCTTTTATATGGTTCACCCTTTCATTTTGTTGATATATGTATATGTACATACATATGTACTGTTGGTTATTTTGGGTAACTTTTATTTGCACTGCATTAAACAATGGCATTTAAACGTAGATGTTAAGTAAAGGCCACAAAATGCATGCTAATTCGTTTTTAATGCTTTAAGCATGAACATAAAACATGCCTAGCATACCGTAATCTAACCTGGCCAAAACGTAGTCTTCCAATTTGCACTAATAAACCAAAATTCATGTAACATGAACTCTTGCCAATGCATTGGCATTATATACCATACATCCATGTCGATATCGGACATTTGTGCATCAACACCCCTGTCATTTATTTCAGCTTTTTGCCAATTTGTGTTTTTAGTTGCAGCAAAGGTTAGTTGTGGGTCCTTATATATGGAATGTGTATGTGTGTGTGTTTGTGGGAGAATAATTGACAATCGAAAGGCCAAATGAAAATTTGAGAAAACGCATGGGAATGAAATTGGAAACCAATTTAAACGTTACATTTTTGCTTTTAGCAAATTTTCATTTTTTTCCATTCGCATTAAATCGCTCGTTACTAATTATGAATATCAAATTCAATTTAATGCCAAAATTAAAAAAAAATAAAAATCCAACTAACATTTTAGTTTGCTTCAAGGCATAAACTTGAAATCAATATTGACTCACTCACATTCATTTTTTAGTACGTAATAACTAGAAAATGTGGTTTAATTGGATGAAAAATAATATCACATTATGTTGTAATTAGTGAATATAACTTACTTAAGTTACAGCAGCAAAACTAAATTATGTGTGCCCTAATATGTACATATGTATGTATATATTAATCAGCAGAGATGTGTGAAATTTATATATATATAAAGATAAAGAAAAGTATTATTTTACTCATGAAAAAGGAAAATTAATGTTCTCCTTATAGTATATAATATTTTCATCTCTTTCTTTCTATGAAAATACACTTTAATTAGTTTTAAAGCTCTTTAAGTTTCTTCGATTTAATGCCATATTATTTATACTAAAATATTTTATATATTTTGTACTATCCTGCCTAAAAAATGATGATGGAATATTGAAAAAAAAACCTTAAAAAACACAACGAAGCGCAGGTATCAGACATATGTTGGACGATTGTGTCTAACATTACTAAAGCCATTAGATAGCTCATTATTACAACCCACTAGAAATCTATCCCAATTCATTAGCAAATACCCTCCCTAGAGTGCATCCTCTTTGTAAAAGGAGCAAAGGACTACAAACTAGCATTATACGTTAAACAGTTTAATATTTATTAGTTCAATATCTGAGAGAGTAACAGAAATTTAAAAAATATTCTTCTTCTTTTAATTCCCATCTTATCCCAAGTAACGAAAGATGTTAAATCATTTGGCAAAGACTCTGATTAAATTTTCTTAGTTTTCAGATGAGTATGAAAGAAAAATGTCCTCCTTCCATTATAAAATAAATAAGCGCTGAATTATGGATTCAATGAAAAAAGTTGTATTTTAAGAACACAAGCAAAACGTTAAGAATTGAAAATAACAAAAAGTATCTCTAAAATCTTGCTACTTTTAATCTGAACAATTAACTCGTTGGTGGATTCTCTAAATTGTAATGTTATAAAATGCCATTTTCAAGTTTTGGTCAAAACTGGCAACTATACAAATTTTTATTGCCTACTTTTTTGGGCAATTTCATATAAAAATTTTTATAAAATTGGTTTTTGCTCTTAAAATTCATAAATAATGTATTTGTTTTATACCGGTATTTACAATTTGTCTAATTATTTATGCATTTGAAGAAAATCATAATTATATGTAAGTTTAAAACACTTGTTATATAAAATTAAGTATACGCCCCCAGCTGAAATTATCTCTGATTTGAAATTAAAATGAAATTAGCTTAGTAATATATTTTATGCAGTGATACAGTGTAATATAAAGATTTATCGGTTTCTTAACTTCAAAATTAACCACTTTGAATGAGAATATTTGTTGGGTCAATAGGTACATAATTGTTATAAAATATTTTGTAAAATGTAGGTAACAATCGCATACACTCATAATTAGAAATTGTTTGCAAATGTCCAGCAAAAAGATATATACCAATTGATTTAAAGTTTTTGAATCTTTAAGAGTTAATGGTTTAGTAATACTATTTCAGCAACTTAAAAAGGATGGCAATTTCAAAGATATGTTGAATTTTGGCCATTTACTTTTAAGCAGAGCAAAGATGGATTAAGCTTACTTAAAATAAAAATAAAAGATTAATTTGTATTAGATTTTTAAACCGGAAAGGTTTATTTAACTAGATTTCTAATTATTTTTTGGTCGGCAGTCATTTTATTAATCATACGCACAGTGGGCCATCTTAAAAGAAAAAAAATAATGAGCGTAAACATGAGGATAATTATAATAATAATTGAGAAGCTTGAGATATATATTTCAGTTGAGCAAAGACCAAAGCAAGCTAAAAATTAGAACAACAAGATTTTGGAAAATATTTGAAATCTAATCATTGCCCATTTTATAAATAATATTGTAAAGTAATTCTATAATCTGATAACAAGCTTTTATTTATTTTAGGTCTATAGTTTTTAAGAACAATTGATTTTTAAACAAACTGATTATGAAAAGAAACACAAGAAGTTAATAGTTATTTATTAACCAATTAACACTAATTGGTGTTCAATTTTGCCACTCAACAGTAGATATATATCTATATAAGTGTATGGGGGAAAGGCGGAGAAGGATAAGGGTAGATATTTAAATTTTAGCCACATAATTGATACGAATCTATCAATCAAAGGGCAAGTAAATTGTATTGAGAACTTAAACGATGTCTTTTGCCTTAATCTCTATCTATTTTTATTTCTTTCCCTCGGTCTAACTCCATGTCTGATTTGTATGTGTGCACTACAAAAGAGAAGCTAAAAGTGGTAGAAAAATGTATTAAAGAAACATTTTGCAATAGTGTCTAATGCGCTTAAATTTAATTAATTAATTTTCATTACAAACAACAACAAACTGGAAAATGATATAAAAGGAAAACAGGAAAAAAAAATGAAGGAATGCTGGTAGAGTTAGTGACCATGTCCTGGAATGTGCAGGGACAACAACTCCAGGACAGATGCTGTCTGCCGTCATTTACAATTTTAATCTCGTTGTGCAGTTTTAACTTAAATGCCAGCCGACCCGCTCCACAAGGATAATGAGCATCAAAGCAAGGGGCTCTACTTTGGAGTAAGCATAATGGATACACTGCATCATGATCATCATCGCCATCATCATCATCATCATCATCATCGCCATTCTTCGTTGTCATTCTCAATGTCAGTAAAAAGTAGCATAGTAATTAAACAGTTGCGCATGCACCCAAAAAAAAAAAAAACCCTTTTCACCTGCCCAGACCAACTTTTATGTTGTGAGCAAAATTTCATGGCTAATAAATCACTTTTAATATTAATAAAACATAAATCACGCCAACTTGAAAAATCTTTTTACCACCATCCACCAATCTATCCGCAAGGGTAGCTAAATAGTCTGGATGTGAGGCTATTGCAGTTTTACAGTCAGCTTTTGTCGCTAAAGCAAAGTTTTCCACAAGGCCAAAAGAAAATAAAGGTAAAGATTTTTCAGTTAAAAAATGCGGGCCTCAAGATGATGCGGTGGCCACCAAAGCTGCCACTCGAACAGTAGATGAGAAGGTTGGAGAGGGTCTTTTATTTATTTCTTTTTTTTTGGTTAGTGAAGGGTGGTGAGGGAAGGGGAGGGAAAAGAAGAAAGTTGGCAAGCAAACAAGCAACAAGAGACAAAGCGGCCAATGGCAGAAGAAAGACAATGAATGAAAGAAAATGAAATGAAATGGGAATGCATTGCCGCAAATGCACACATGGGGGCTGAGAGCGGTTTGTGGTAGCTGTGGCAAGTGGAAAACTCTTTCGAATTTTCCAAGACAATTTTTCGCCATCTTAATTTTGCTCAAGTTTATTTACCTTTTATTTTTTATTTATTTTTTTTTTTTATTTTTCGCACGCTTCCCGTGTTTCTTTTTTATCGTTTTCTTTCACTTTTTCACTATCGCCTTCTGTCTTTGTGTCTCTCGTATAACACTTTCCAACACTTCTTTTAAAATATACAGTTAGAACTTTAAAAGAAAGTAAAAATATTTGATTTTGATTCACTTATATTTTGATTAAAATCACAAAGAAAAAATACATATATATTTATAGTTATTAAATATTATAGATTTCAAACTCGAAAACTTTTTTCCCGTTTCACTTCTAACACATTTCTTTTGATAGTTTTTGTTTTGTTCTTTCTTCCTTCTTTCTTGGTCTTCTTGTTTATTTTCGAAAACACTTTAAAAACGTTTTTAAAAATTTGTGTGCGATAAGGACTGAAATATGATGAACCGACGCGCTAGGAAGTTGCCCGAGCACTGAATTTTCACTTTACAGCGGCTATATTCGCATTGGACCTAACACAATTCGCTTGAACTTCGTATCATCCGAAGGATAAAATTACAGAAAAACGAAGCATTGCGTTGGCCAAACGAATTCAAGCACGAAGTATGCCATCAACGAAGTCATTCGTGTTGCTTCCACTGCCTTGGCAACATGTTGCCAGCAATATATAAATTACTAAACGAAACATTTCCCTATCATTATTTATTAAGTCTAGTTTGCAATATTATTTCATATTTTTGTAATTACAAATATTTATAAATATACAAAGTATTTAATTAACGAATGGAAATAATGAAAATTAAATTTAATTGTTTGTATTGTATATTATGTATTTATAGGTAAAATAATTTAGTAAATAAAAGCAAGATTTGGATTTATCCATTTGAGACTTTTATCTTTTGCCGATTGTCCTAAATAAATTTAATTTTAATACTTTTTTATACCAAGTTCTAGCTATTTTTTTTTTTGAATCTGGTAACTTTTAATTGCGTTATAGACTTTTTATTTAATTTTTTTTACCAAAACACTTCTGTTTGCAGAATTATATTTTTGTTAAATTTGAAAAGGTTTATAGCTATTTTTATTTGGCATCACTAAAAACTTATAGCCGATAAATATATTTAAATTTCCTTAATGATTGCATTTTTATATCCATGACCAATTTTAAATATTAATTTTAAAAACATGGCAAATATATTTTTCTAAGCGTCTTAAGCAAAATATATTCAAACTATTTGGAAAATTGGGCAATGTAGGGAAATAAAAAAATAAATAAATAAATAGTTTAAATAATTTAAATAATTCATTTATTTAACCCATTCCACTTCAGGATTTATCCCAGCAGCAAGCTGGACTTTGGAAGAAGTCAGAGAATATAGTTTTTGGAAGCTTAAAATCGATTTAGACGATAGGTAACATTATTTCCAGTGCCAACAATTCTAAATTCATATGCTATATAGTCAGAAATGTTTCCTTTAATGAGGAGACAGGATTGCATTTTGATAGTTGTATTATTTAAAAATAACTTGTTTAGTACTTTGTTAGTTCTTTTAACTGATTTTAAGGAAAATGAAAGCCAAAATTTAATTAAAATGGTAAAAATAATCTAAAGGTTCGTAAAGTAACTAAAATAACTGTGGCTTTTGCAATCAAAGTCACTTCGGCACTCTGGCAAATTTAGTTACAACAAAGTGAAACCCAAACACTTTCCCCCTCTCTCTCTCTCTCACTCTCTCTCTGCTGCTATGTCTGTCTGACTGTGACTGTGCCCCATCTTCTTACGCCATCCAATTCATACGCCCAGCTTCTTTGTGGCACATCACTTACGCAAATCAAGGAGACCAATAAAGGTAAAAAGGTGGGCATCACTTAGTCAACCGTTTCTGTTCTGGTTTTCGTAACGTTACTTCTTCTTGTGCCTATCATAAGTCGGGTCGAGCGTGTGTGTGAACCCCTCCGCCTCTGCCCTCAATTGCCTCTCTCTAGGTATTACACATTCTCAGCTTACGGCTGCTGCTGTTGGTGCTGTTGCTGGTTGTCGTGTGTAAAAAGCACTTTTGCCGCTTGTTTTAATGAAATTCATTCCGTCGACAGCAACAGCAACAGCGACGTCGACGTCGACGTCGACATCGACTTCGACGTTTAAGCAACCTTTCACCAAATGAACACGAAAATTTTCATCAATGAAGGATGGGCAGAGTGGTGAGAACGTTGGCCCTTAAAGAGTAAGCCAAAGAAACCCACTTTCATGCTCCATAAGTAAATTCATTTGGCACGCCTCTCAGCAACAAAAACAAGAGCAACAGCAGCAACAACAATAACAACAACAACAACAACAATAACAACAGCATCATCAGCAGCATTTTTCGCCTCCCACTCTTGCCATCTCTTTACGTTGATTTTTAATGAAATGTCATCAACTTTGAGGTGTTTATTGCGCTGACAAGATAGGGAAAGGGGAAGTGATATACCGAGGAGGAGATGAAAAGAGGATAGCAAGAAAACAAGATAGAGAGTATGAAAGAGAGTGCAAGAGTTGAAGAGAGAACACTTGGAGATGAATGCGTGTCTTATCTACATATGTATATTTAGCAGCTAAGTTGTATAACATTTGTATGACAGATGTATAACTGTTAAAATAACAAATTGATCGATCACATCTGGTTAAGGACTTTTGGTTTTTAAAATTTCGCTAAAAGCAAAAGTCTTTTAGAATTTCTTATCTATATAAAGAAATTTTAGTTTTATTATAAGTTAATTTTTACAAACCATTAGAATTGGTTGGAAACATTTTAGTTTATTGTCTCGCTGTTAGATTTATATATAAAAGAGTTCAAACGAAAGTAATCGGTTAACTTAACCTCAAATTAAAAATTATAAATATATTTTTAAAGAGTACTTTGCTTATTTAATATTTTAACTTCGTGACACGTATTCATCTCTTCTATTTGGCTCACACACACACACACATACTAAGTTATAGACAGGAAAACAAAACCCCTTTGAGGGAAAACCGTTACCAAGCCAAAGTAATCTTTGAGTGTTACTGTCAACCTTCTCTCATCTTTGTGTCGACAGGCGAGAGCATGTAGACAGAGGCTTTGATGGGGGCGGGGAGATGATGGTGTGGGTAGGGTTGCTTAGGGCAGGTGTGGAAGGAAAACATTTTCATGTATCATAAATTGTCTAACACTTAAAAAGTGATTACGTGTGCGTTCGCTTACATCAAGGCCCGAAGCGTTAAATTCGAAACCCTCAAACTCCAGCCTCAACCCCAAAAATTTAAGCTGAAAACCCAAGTTCTGTTAAAATTTTGCCGTAGTCTTTTGGGTTAACCAATCCAATCGGCACATCAATTGATGCTAGAAAAAGATGAAGAAGAAGGGGAATAATAATGTGGGGGGAAAGAAGTTGAATAAGAAGCAAGGAGAAACGCTTTCGGCACACTTTAGATAAACAATTTTGTGCAAGTTGTTAACTTTTACGATGACTCATTAATTTTGTAAATTCTCTTAGTTGAAGCTTCATATTTAAGGGTTTTCCTACTCTATAGTTTTCTGCTGAATTGTTGTTTAACGCAAGTTGTTTGTCGATTTTAATGATGTGACACAACACGACACTAAATACTATACATAATACCCCTCAAAATAGATAACCCAGACCTCAGGCTCAGATACCAACATCGAACCCCAAAAAAGGCAAAATATATACAAGGATTCAGTCATCCTTTGTCTATCATTTGCCATCTGCAATTCATTTTGTCGCCCACGGGCTTAACAAAACCTCAAACCAAACAAAACCCTCTTTCAGTTTGTAATTATTGTAAACGTAGTGACGCAAATGGGAACAATGGGACAACACACTGACAGCGAACTAATTGCTAGACAAAACTGAAAGCTGAAATCATCACATAATTAGATGGTCCTACTGATATATATGTATGTATGTATGTATGTACATATACAAATACATACCTATATCATAAAAACGATTCCAGTTACAATTGTCTTAACCATTTATTTTAGTGATAACTTTTGTATAAAGCCAACTATCTAAGGAAAGTAAACAGAAAGTGCCGAATGAAATAACGAAATGAAATAACGAAATAAAAGTTTAATATCTTGTATTACAATTACAGGGTAACTCTAGCATTATCAAAGTATACAAGCAGCTGTCATGCTGTCAAATTAAAATACTTGTCTAAGCTAACAAATTAATTTGTTTAAAAGTTTTAAAAATTCTTAAATATATATTTTGCATAAAATTTGAAATTTTATGAAAAACTCTAAATTTTAATGTGATCGTACTGTCAATAAACAACATTTTTCTTATCATAAAAGTATTTTACTACCGTAATTAGCGAATTTTTTTCCCTGAAATATCTGCTGAATTCTATATATGTATATAGGTAATGATTTTGGGTATAGTTGCATGTTTTTGTTAAGAATATTTAGTAATGTTTATGCTAATGAAAAATTTTCAAAATTTATTCTAATTCTTAATTAAAGACTTATGCAACAGTGTGGCAAACCAATTGCCCCTTGACCTAACTGCAATTTATTTGAAACTTTTTTTTTTTTTTTTATAGTAATCGAGTAGATTAACCAATTTGTTTGCCCCCAACCAAAGTTAAACTTTTTTGTTGCTTTATTTTGTGTATGTTGTTTAACAAATCGTTACAAAATGTAACTACTTAACAGCGACAACATTGCCATAGGGCTGAAATAAAATTGGTGGCTGATGGCGTCTCCTCTGGCCTGGCAAATTAAGGAATTTCATTGAACACGAAACACCAGCAACAACAAAAACAACAATAGCAACAACAACTTGCAAGTCACGCAACAATCATTTTGGCTGGTCAGAGAGCCAGACACGACTCTCGTCAGTCTACTCTGTCCTGGGCTGTCCATCAATGAAAATATGTGAGTTGACTCCATGTCCCTGGTCTCTCTGACCTACCGGCATTGGCGTACTTTATTATTTCTTATTGAATAATTATGGGTCATTTGTGTGCGGTGACGTGGTGGGCGTGGCAAACGATACCATCAGCACATGCCAGCAGGAAGGTGAGTGGGTGGTGATGGTGTTTGTGGTGCTGATGTTGGTTGGTGTTGGGTATGCGTCCAGTCAGAAATAGGTGGGTGTATTAGTACTCACGCCGTACAGTGCTTATCTCGTTTCCGTTGCTTCATTTAAAAGTTAATGACTGCTTTTAATGTCCAACTCCGGCACCAGCTACATCTCCAGCTGCTTTCCCAATTCCAGTGTCCGGGAGAAGGCAACGGCGACCCTAACACAAACAAAAAAAAAAAAAAAAAGAAGTAAAACCCCAACCCTCGAACATTTGGCACTTCAGCTTCCGTTGGCGGCTGGTCTTGTCACCAGACAGGCAAATTGATTAGGTTTAAAGGAAAAAATCATGGCATACATTAGGGCGTATCAACTGGGGGCTATCGCAAGGCGTGGCGGGCGGATCTGAGGCGGTGGCGGCATTAAAAGCGAAAATGTTTTACAAATTGAAAGTCACGCAACAATTGACCAGACCCCGAGGCCAATAGATGAGGTCGGAGCAAGGTCTTCTACAAATATAGTCTGAAATGGAAAGTCACTAGTGATGGGTGCGTGAGTTAATGAATGTTCTAAAACAAATTGTGAAAGTATTTCATAATTATATTGCGGTTCGATGTGCAAAGACAGTATTAATGTCTAATTAAAATTAATAATATATGATATACAGGTATAACAGTTTTCGCATAACGTACATGTATAACAGTTTCTTTTGTATAACAGTTACGCTTGTATAACAGTTACACTTGTATAACAGTTTCACTTATATAAAGGTTTTCACTTCTAGTTGGAGTTGTGCTTAAAAGTTCAACACAAATAACACTTGTATAACAGTTATGAAATTAAAAAATAAAGTAGATTCACTTAAAATTTGTTCACTATAAATATTTGTATAACAGTTCTTTAAAATATTTCCAACTAGTGCAAACAGTTGGATAATATATGCATTCAAAATGCCGATTATCGGCTCATATAACACTTGTATAATAACTGTTCACATAATTGTTATAAAAAAAAAAAAAACAACAACAAGAAACATACAGTTCTGATTTCACGTTTGCCACACTTTGTGATTGGTCACGCACCTCATCCTTCCATCATATGATTGTCCCGCTCATGTCCCCATTCAACTTGCTACTTATTTAAGCAAATCGCATTTATGTGGCTTGTCTCGCCTGCTGGTCGGCTATTAAAGGCAAAATGTTATTGAATCATTAACACCTGGCTGGACTTCCACCCGTCCTCCACATTTTACTCAAAAACGAAAAACGAAACAAAATGAAATGGAAAAGCAAAATAAAGAAGAAAAAAAATGCGATGCCATAAAGTTTATTAGAAGTCACTTAATGGCAACGGATGTGCAAGTTTATTACAATTTGTAACGAGAGTGCTCAAAACTGTTGACTTACATACATACAAACATGCAGGATGTATGGGTGAGCGGGGGGACGGCGGACACCGGATGCCAGGACATACACTCATACACACCGTTCCGGATAAAAATAACAGCAAAAGGAAGAGCAAGAATGGCAAAAACTTGAAGCTTGAAGAGGGGGTTAAGGAGGTGAAACCAGTCTTTAGTATTTATAAAATATGCACTAGTCGCGTGTCTATTTTCAATAAATACATTGCATAAGCACAGTGAGAGAGAAAGAGAGAGAGAGAGAGAGAGAGAGAGAGAAAGAGAGGCAAAAAGGCAAGTAAAAGAAGGTGGCAAATAAATACGAAAATCGTCTAAAGTCTAATGGCCAACTGGTGGAGAAAAAAAAAAGAAAGTTTCATAGCATGGCATGGCATAGATACTTGCTATAAATGTTTTGGAAAGGACTGATTTAATGCTAATTATTACTAACTAGTTAACCTAACTTGTTACTTTCAGTTACCAAATGGTTTTTACCTGACTTTTACCCTTTATTCCTAACATTTCTTATTGTTCCACTTTCATTGTTCATAACAAAAAATGCCGCCAAACTATAACCGCAATATGTAAGTTATTAAAATTGCGCACAATTTGTTTTCATTTTGAAATTCCGTTTGCCATTTGTTGCACGTTACCATTTTCTTTTTTATTTTTATTTGCATTGTACTTTTTGCAGCTCCTGCCGCTGCGATATTTCCTTTTTACATACCGTAGCAATGCGGCAATGGAGCAGAAAGCCTTCACGACAATCTAGGATACGACAAACAAGTTGTTTTTCTTACTTTACAAAGTCAAAAATAAGATTTTTAGAGAGTTCTAAGTATGATTTGTATGTATTGCATATATCATAATACTGATAAGATATGAAGTGAATTTTCAGATAAAAAATTAATAGAAACACAAAATTTAATTTTGAAACGGCAAACGATTTTTGATTATATGTCTTTCTTTCTGTGAAAGTTGTTCATTAATATCCAAAAAAGATTTAAGGCTATGCCTTAACCAGTTGAGAATTACAAATCCATAAAGTGCGCAACGAAATTCAGCGAAGAACTAAGGATGAAACTTTTAAAGTATAATTTCTGTTACTTTTAAAAATAAAAAGCAGTAAATATTTTAATTATTATAACATATGATTATATAATCGGGGTATCTAAAATTCGATACACAAATATTAGTTTCAAATATGTTTTATATTGCATTGCAGTGGCTGAAGAAACAACACATCAGAAAAAGGAAGTCCAGAAGGCGGTTGTACAGTTGGCACAGTTTTCATTATTGCTTTGCCGAAATCGAAATATATTTTATTGAAACTAAACTAAAACTCTTCATGCAAAAAACTACTGAATTACTTTAAATTAAAGAAATTTCAAATAGAAATCTAGTTCTATAACTCTTAGATAAAATATTAAAATAAGTTAGAAAAAGTTTACTAATCAAATTTCTAATCAATAATAAATATATAATTGAAATATCAATATCAATAGAATATTTATTTTAATATCATTTGCAAATAACTTTCCTTATTTTTTATTTGAAATTGTCATAAAGCAATTTTGGTCTTAGATTATTTTTTAAATATCATTTTTCATATATTGTCTTTGAATAATTTTCTTTTTTTAAACAAGCCCAACTATTTGGCAATTAATTCTATATAAATAAATGTACATGTATAGTTTATATATTTATTATCTCTTTGAATTTAAGTTATTTTTGCTCTTTTTTAAAGGCAAGTTTATTGGTTTTTGCATGATTTGAAAATTTTATTGAATGATTTCATTTCGATTTCATCTTATAATTTTTAAATGTGGTTTTACTTGCAATGGTTGCAAGCAACTGAACCAAACACTAAAAGAGAAAATTGCACACACACACACACATACCTACATATACACACACACACACACAATATAATTGGGGAATGCAACAATTTTTATTTAACCCCAGTTGAGCATGTCATGGAAAAATGTTTTGGTTGACGTTCCGTCTAGGTCTAGAACAAGCATGTGCATGGTCGTAACCACGAGGGTAAAGGAGCTCATTCATGAAAATTCACAAGGATGCGGTCGATGCGAGGCAAGTTACCCTTTAAAGAAAAAGTAATCAAATGTTAAGGTAAGGTGGGGAAATCCAAGATCCCCCGAACGTTATGTCCATGGTCATGTTGAGCATTTTGTGTTATGGCCTCCGGCTGACTTCTAATGGCCGTACACACACACTCACACACACACACATACACATGCACATGGTGGGCATTCATTATTGCTGCTGCTGCTACTGCTTCTTGCCTCCCCTTCTTTGCCTTTGCTTTTGCTGCATTGTGGCACTTATTAAAAATTTTGTGGTATGCTTTTTTTTTGTTTTTTTTTTTCCTTTTCTCGGTGTTCTTTTTTTTTTCTTCATCTTATTCCCTACGTTTTGCCCCTTCATTCTGGGAAAACCGAAAAGCGACCGCAGTTTTGCCTTTGTCTGCGAATGAGAGAAACTGCCTTTGTTTATTTATCTTTTCGCTCGGTTTCGAGAAACAAATCCTTTTTGGCTTTACACATATAATGCGGTGTCCTTTCCCTTCGTTACCCATCCACAGATACCAAGTTCCCACTTCCACCAGATCCACATCAACATCTAGCAATCTGCTTTAGCCGTTGCAGTTGCAGCAATTTTGCTGCAGTTGACTCCACTTTTGTCAAACGTATTGTTCCAGTTCTGGGCAAACCAGCTGAAGCCAACCATTTCCAGTGGTTTAGCTGGTTCGCTTTCGTTTTGCCTTCATTCTGTTTCTTGTATAAAGGGTATATTAATATTGATTAGAAATTTGCAACTTATAGAATTAAACATTTTCGACTTTATATTATAGGTATAAATACCTGAATTGAAGTAGTCATGCCCTTATATTGACATAAAAGTTTGGAAAACTTGAAAAAATAAAGTGCGATCAAATCCAATCACTGTAAAATTTATATAAATTTCGTCGAGATTTATTTGAATTTTTCAGATTTTAAGCCCATTTAAATGATGGCATTCTAAGAAGAAAATAAAGATATAGTTTTTAAAAATCAAACAAAATTAGACTGATTTGAAGCCCTCTGATGTTGAGATTTCTTTAAAGGATACGTCCGACGTCCTTTCTGAACGACTATAAGTCAGCCATATTTTTTCAGATTTTAAAAATTTACATTGTTGTCATCGCAAATTAGCTTAGAAAAAATGTGCATTAAAATTTATGCAAACTGAAAAAAAACGTTGACCAGATTTTTTAAAAATTTTAACCCCTGTCAAAATTTTCATAAATGTATTCGAAATTTTTTTTTAAGTTTACCAAATTCTTATGCCAATAAAAAGATTCGATTCTTAGAAGAAAATAAAGTTATAACTTTTGCAAATCGGTCAAAATTAGACTGAATTGGAGCCTTCCGAAGTTGCGGTACCTTCAAAGAATATGCCCGATATCCTTTGCATACGGCTATAAGTTGGCCACCTATTTGAAAATTTTTACTACGCTATATATCGCTAAAAGTTTAAGAAATCGGGTAGAAAATAAGTTTTTCAGCTTTTAAAGCGAAAAGTTTATTTTATCTTTGGATAAAGACAAGTTTTGGCTTGTGATGAAACAGTCCTTGAAACACCGAATTTCCAAATGTAGAATTTGTAAGGGTATATAGAATGCGGCATGGATTAAGGTTAGATCGCAATTCAAGTTTTTTTTTTTATCGGTTTTTCCTTTCTTTTTGTTCTGTCACACAGATACAGATACCAGCGTAAGCGTTTGTTATTTTTTTTTTGTTCCTAGATACATTTTATTGTTTTTCCTTTAGTTTTTTTTCCTTTTTTTTTTTTTTGTTTTGTGCAGTTCTGAAGCTTTTTCATCAATCTTGGTTTGCCAGCATTTTATGGTCACACACAACAGAGAAACGGTTATAGAGAGGGTGTGATGGAAGAGGCGGGATTGGTGACACAGAGGAAGCAAAAGGAAAAAGGAAAAAAAAAGAAATGACGAAGGCGTAGGCAGAGATTTTTCTATTGTCATTGTGTGTCGCATTTCGCTTTGGCTCTTGCAACAATATTTTTGCAGTCATTTGCTATTGTTGTTGTGTCTAACTGCATAAATGTCAGCATCAGGCCATTGTCTCATCTTGAAATCCATTGTCCCAATCTCGATTTACATTTCGGTTTCTACAATTCCTCACCTCTGTCTCCTCTGACTCCTCCCTGTATTATCATCATGATTATTATCATCAGTTGCTAAATATTGCACAAATTTTGCAAATGGAAGATTTTTTTCATTTAGCAACACTGGTTCATTCAAATTGCCAAAACTATTTTTAGTAAATTGTTCAAAATTAACCATCAGCGAATACGTTTGCCAAAAAAGAGTATGGTGATCTAAGGTATAAAGAATATGGCTAACATTCGTTGATCAGACAATATTGTTAACTATTTTAGACTAAACTAAAAAATTTGTCAATTTAAATAATTAATTCCACATATCGGTTACCTGAGAATTACAATATACTACGGTCACACTGTCGAATGGATCGACAGTTTCTACTTTTTGGCTCTTCATTTCATGTCGTGACATTTTTTGTCAGGCTATTTCAATGACTATTTTGCTTAACCATGTCAAACTGTTGCACCTTTAAGATGTGGTTATACGATATCTAGTGCCCTCTGTGTCCTGTGCCCTATGTCTCCATATTTCTTCACCGTGTCTAACCGTGTTCCCTTTTGCCGGTATTTTGGGCCTGTGTCAGGTTCTTATCGCGTCGCCAGACTGCGCTTCACGCTCGAGAAACGAAACCGGATGTGACATCCTTTTAAAGTCGGAAGTACTTATGCTTAAGCGTGCGTCGACCACGGAGACGGAGAAGCAAAACGTAAAACCTGGTCTCCTTGTCGAGCAACCTTGCCCCCGTTCCTCCATCGTTTCCATCCCTCCATGAATCGTTCACCACACTTTTACTCCTTTTGTCGGCTGTCTTGCGCTACTTAAAAATTGTTGGTAATATTAAAAAAAAAAATATATATATATGAAAAGAAGCAGCAAGAGAGAGAACAAAAAGTCCTGGACGACGGAGGCAAATAAAAACGATGACGTTGGCTTAGGGCCAGGACTCGCCAATATGATGCCTCGTCTGAATATATAACGGTGCCTGGCAATAAGATAGTTGCATGCGCCATCGTCTCTATGTCCGAGTGTAGGTGATAGTAAAATGGCAATGATGATGTCATCATGTGGTGCAACTCCAGCCAAAAATACCTCATAATCCTTGCCAAGATTACATTATTACACTCTAAAAAAAGATGCCCTTTATGCATACAAGTGAATTAAATACGATATGTGAATAAAAATTAAAATTCGGTAAAACGACTTCACAACGAAGTTACATCTGTCCATCAATGTGACCACACTGGTTAATGAAAAAGAGATTGCAAAACTTTCTAACAGTGTGACCAAACAGAGTTTGGATTCTAAATGGATGAGATATCGACCGAAAAATATAAGAGTAACATAGATTAATAAGTTAATTTAATTAAGTATAACTGCATTCAACTTTAAGGATCCGATAATAATGATTTTATCTCTATTTCTGTGCAATTCTGTTGGACTTCCAATGCGAACAATGTTGTCAAGCTAGGTTTGACATATTATTTGATTGATGTGGAAACTTACCATTATTTTTAACCATAAATGTTAAATGGAAATGTTTCGATTTACAGTGGAATTTGTCAAATTTGAACAATAAATTGAAACCTGATCTTAACGAGTGTAATTTTCTTGTTTATTTTATTTATATAAATAATTAAGATTCATTTTTTTTTCTCTGTTGTTGTTAAATTAATAATACTTAAAATGCACTGAAATGACATTGTGATTAATGCATTTATGCACACAAACATACACATGCAGACACCCACACAAACACATACATGTACACACACACACACATACAGACAGGATCAGTAAGTAGCACCACAAACATATGTTAAATGTTTGGTTGGCAGATTTTTCAATTTTACCCGTTTGTGTTTGTTTGTTCATTTTGTAAATTTATACAATTTAATTGCACAGGAGAGCCACAAACAGCAGGCAGGCCGACACACAGTGGTCACAAAATGGCCAACAAGTGGAAAAAAAACTATATACCAAATATAAAATATTTTTACTAAATGTAAACGTAAACAAGACAAAATTATGTAAGCTTTATTCTTGCGTATGTTTATATGCTCAGATCAAAATCCTGCGAGCAACTGATCCAATTGATTTCATTGATATGCTTTTAAACAAGAGCCCCCGAAGGCCGCTCGGTTGAGCTCGTGTATTTGAGTGCCGAATGCAGGGCTCTCTCTCTACGTCGCACAGGAAGAGAATATATTTTACTTTGCTTCTGATCGTCGTCTCTGTAATTTCAATTACAATTTTTTTATAGTGTAAAGCAAGTCACTCACCCACATATATTGATATTTTTATGGACTCTCTTTGTTGTCCTCTCTGTTCTAATCTTATTTCACTCACTAATACTAACAAGAGCCCGCATATATGTATGTAATGAATATGCCTAGCTGGAATTAACGAACACATGCAAAGAAATGCCAATTGCTTGTACGGTGTAATTCAACTCATTTGTGACCACTGTGCGGCGTAGAGAAGGACATTTTACAGTGGGGCAAATAGTTGGGCAGAATGAGAGTGTGTTGTATTATTGACCAACAAGTTTACCTTTTGCGGTGGCCAACCAACAGCAAGCCAGCCGTTATTCCCTTCGGTACCACACTGGGCAATGGCAACAGTAAATGCAGCAGCAACAACAACACAATATTCCCCATTAATTGTGCGGCTCTCTAATGATGCGAACTCTCTTCCATTCGCTTTAAATTTAATTAATGTGCAATTTTTGCTTTTAGCTCAGTTGGCAAAAAATTTCTTTTTCCAGGGGCCAAATAAACATTGTGTCTTTCCCACTCATTCACACACTCGCTCTCTCTCTCTCTCTCTCTCTCTCTCTCGCACTGTGGCAAACATTTTGTTTGATTTCGAAATTGATGAATTACGTTTAATTAGCTGTACGTAATTGCATCACAGCGATAATGACGAGATGAAACATTAAGTGATAAGAGATCTGAATCGAATTCAGATTTATCTGTTGCAGTTGTGAAATGTGTTTTTCTTTCACTCGTTTTGAATTTTTGGTATTGAAGTGGATTGTTTCTTTTAATTTTTAATTTGCATTTTATCAATTGCATATTGCTCGCACTTGCACATCCTCTTTCCCTCTCTCTCTCTCTCTCACACTTATCACATACTCTCTCTTTCTCTCTCTCTTCATCTCGCATTTCTAATTGTATAATTGCCAACAACAACAACAAGAACGAAGGCAACATCAATTTAAAATCATTTAATAAATTCGCACTAAATTTCAATTCCGTTTTCATTAAATGCCACATAAATTATACGCACTGTGGCCGGAGACAGAGGTGGTAGGAGCAGCGGCATCAGCATAGGCATAGGCATAGGTGCGGGGACGGTGATGGAAATGGTAGGAAAGGGGATGGTGATGGGGACAGTGGATTCATGCGCGTTCATGGTTTCGGTAAAATCGCGTGTTACCATATTTCGTATTTCGTTTTAAATAAATGCTGGGGCGCCATTTGCACATAAAATGCTTTTAATTTTTCGTTACATTTGCCGTTCACCAACTCCAACTCCTACTCCTTTGCATCTTTGCCATCATCTCCTCCTTGCCAGCCCTTCACACTCACTTGGCCACATTTTCAATTCGACCTCAATAAAATTTAAACAGAGCAATCATCCCCACCATCCCCAACAGGCACAAGGCTGCGAACGCTACGCAGATAACCCAAATGTACGCCATAGAGCGAAGGATTGTGAGTGGTATAAGGGTGGGGAGGGGAGGGAAAAAGAGGGTCTGAGAATTTGGTTGGCTGGTTGGTTGGTTGGCGGGAAAGAAGTAGGTCTTTTGGCATTCTCTCACGGTGGGTAAAACAAAGTGTTTTGTATCACATAATAAAGTTGTAAAATGAAGTTTAAAAGAAGGAAAATGTAAAGGTAAACGGGAATAAAATAATGACTCACTGTTAATGATTACCCACAAAAAAAAAAAAAATTCTATTTTTTTTTAAGAAACTTTACGATCTTTTTACTATATATGTATGTATATTCTGTAATATATTATCTTTGCTTCTACAAGATCTGTGGATCTATATTGTTTATCTTGTTATTATTATAATTTAAGATTGGTTTTTCAACTCAAAAAATTATCTTATAGTTATAATAATAAAAAATTTATATATATTTGCTTGCAAGTATATTTGGTATGCCTTGTAAAAATAAAACAAAAATTGAAATATAAAATCCAGGAAAAAGGCACTTTTTGAAATCATATTGAAGGGCATTTCAGAGTCGTTGGACATAATATAGACAATAGTTTTGTTGCTGTTTGTTGTATTTATAGTGACTCCGTTTCGCTCCATTGCCCAAAAAGTGTTCATTTCCTTTGTGGCACGTTATCATCGCCACTTCCGGCAAATGTTGAGAACGACAAGGACGAGCACGACATTGAATATCGCGGCATTCTCGCCCCGCCTTCTCTCTGCCTCAGCACTCTGTCATGCCCTCTCATTCACTCTGTCTGTGTGGCAAATAACTCAACTTAAATAAAACCTTTAACCTTTAATATCTTTAAACTGAATTTCTGAAATTTTTGGGGTTTTAGTTTTACATTTTCTATTTGCCATTTTTATTCAATTTTTCTTTTTATTGCATTTGCTTTGACCTTGTAAAGCAAAAAAAAAAAAAAGAAAAAGAATTTACACATATATTCGATGTGTATAAATATATATAAAACTACATAGGAAAAAGTTTGCCATTCTTTTCTTTTCTTTTTGACTCTTTTTGATTCTTTTTGCACGCCCGAATGCAAATACAATTCGAATGATGCGGCCGCTGGCATCAAATCGACTAGAAAACATTCGCTTCTCTTTGCTGGATATGGAAGGGTATTGAAATTGTGTGGGAGAAGAGGGAAGTGTGGACAAACTTTTCACTTAATCGCTTTTCCCTTGCGTTTGAAAGAAAAACAAACACAGCTAATTTGACTTTATCTTCGTGTTAAACTTTATCCTTAAATCAAAAAAAAAAAAAAAAAAAAAAAAATGGAACGTTTTTGAAATCGATGGACAGACTGCTTTATTAACTTATTTACATACACTCAATCATTTATTCGTTTATGCATTCATTCATTCATGCATTTATTTATTGGTTCATTAATTCACACACTTGAAAGATAGTTTGCATTAAATATTTAATTTAAGTTTTTGACTCCTAAAAACTGTGTTAAAAATTCAATATTGATTGAATGTTTGAATACAAATGTAAAGAAATATATGAATCATATTGTCTATTTTTAGATGAAAAGATCTTTACGGAAATATTTACTAATTTATTGGCAACTTCATTTAGATTTCGACCCTTTTAGCTTACTCTCATGGCTAACAAATTTTTTATTTCCTCTTTTTTTTATTTGGGTTGACAAGTTTTGACAATTTCAACAAGATTTTCGATTTTACAAGTATTGCATAAATTTTGTTACTGCTTATGCCTTTGCGGTAGCAGCTTCAATACAAATTTCTTTCAGTTGTCACACTTTTGGCCATCCCCTAGACACCCTCCCTCTCGCTTTCTCTGCCTATCCGTCATGGCTACATTTGGTTTATTTTTATACCCTGTATTCATGGGGTAAACGGTACAGGTATAAGGAAATATTTTACGACCCCATAATGCATATAAATTCTTAATCAGCAACGAGTCGACATGTTCATCTGTTCGTATGAACACCCAGATCTCGGAACCTATAAAATCTAGAGCTATTAAATTTGCTGTGAACATTCGTCTAGTATATACGCAGATCAAATTAATTTTAAATTTTTACCATGCCCACTTTCGACCCCATAAATAGGGGAAAAATACAATAGCTAGAGCTTTATTAAAGTTATTATATTCTTATTTGGCATACCTAATAATATAGCCAAAATCCACTAACTGACCTAATTTTGTCGAATTCGAACAACAAATATTGGAGTCATTAAAAATCGTAATGCTTGGCTTTTAAGAGTGACCGAGATAGCATGCGTTCACTGTTGCGGCAAGTTAAGTAATTTTTTTATGAAATTAAGATTAGTTTAAGAGCGAGTTTGATTCTACTTGGTACAGGGTATATTTTAAGTCATCAGGAATAACTTTCTTGCTTCATTTTTTTTCTTTTTTTTTTTTTGATATTTTTTGTCGCTTGTTTTTGCGCATTTTGTTGTTGCGCGTTTTTCAAATACACTTGCGACATTTGACAGCTCGGACTGTCAGTACAATGTGTGGGTGTGGATATGGGTGTATGTGTGTGTGTGTGTCTGTGTGTGTGAGTACATTTTGTGTTGAATGTTGATTTTTTGTCGAGTTGTTCCATGTGCCATTGCCATTCATTCACGTGGCCTCGTCATCTCTCTCGACCCTGACTGTATGCAGTTGTAAATAAATTTGCATTTTTGTCAATTTTGATAGCGACCACACATTCACAAAGACACACGTATGTATATACAGATATATATATATATATATACATATACATATATGTATATACATATATAGCTATATATACAATATATACCTATGTATATACATATATACGCCTGTTTGTGTGTGGAATAGCACCGCATGAATGCATGCAAAGTATGTAAAGTTTATTCATGTGCAGCGAACAATATTGTGAATGTAGGTACATAAACCAGGGCTGACCAAAATTCAGTTTTACCAAACTTTATTATCAAAAATTTTTCCAATTGGGAAATCATATGAAAAATTGAAGATTTATCCAATTGTTTGCCAAAATGACAAAGATCACAAATATTCTAAAATTCAAGTGAAATGAAATTGTTCAAATCACTTAAATTAAATTTGAAAAAAACAAATATAAACATATGTATATATGTACATACTTGCATATATGTATATACAAATGTATATATGTATTGCTACATCTAAAGTTTCACTGACTGATGAACCCTAATAATTTCTGACTGATTTTTGCACAATGCCGGCAATTGAAAAGTTCAGCACTGGTGAATGTTGCAGCAAATCTATCCACAAATTTGGTGGACAATGCAGCTTTTTGGACCAGGACAGCAACAACTAAAATAACAACAACAGCAGCAGCAGGTCAAACAGGACATTGACAAAAATGTTGTTTGTTGAAATAGTCAGAAAGTTGCTGACTGTTTTTTTTTTTTCGTTTTTTTTTTTTTTTTTTTTTTGTTTTCTGCATTTGGTCATCATTTTGTCGTCATTCTTGTGGTTGTGTTCATTGTTGTTGTGCCTATGCCGTTGATGTGGCTGTTGCTGTTGTTATTGTTGTTGTAGCTGTTGTTGCTATTGTTTGCCCCAAACACCATTATCGTAGCGGTATGTGTAGGTGTTCGTTGATGTTACCCAAAAATTAATTTGCATAATGGCACACACTCACATAACATTGTTGGCATATTTGCGGATACCAAAAAAAAATTTCAACAAAATCTAAACTTGCCATAAGAGAATTTTCCATACCCCAAAGCCGGGTTAGGAACTCCCATCTAGTCAGTTAATGGCTTAAACAAAATCAGAAGTTAGTATTCAGACATTTAATTAAGATGAGACTAATTAGCACAACAAAAATCGGCTCGATTAATGTTGGAATATATACGTATATAAATATAGTCTTAACGATTGGATTCATATATAGGCAAAGTAATTTATAAGAAATTATTATATTATAAATATTAATTTTCATAAAAAGTTCTTTCGATTATTTTCCTTTAATGCTTTTAAATGAAATATATATTAATCATTTTATTGTTAAAAGTTTGGTTTAAAATTCATATTTAATATAAATATTTTAATTAAATATAGATTATAAATAGTTCATCGAATTTCTTAATATTTTAATTATATCAAATAATGGAAAAGCCTTTACACATTTTTTATAAATCTACAAATAAGTTTGATGTGTAAATATACATAAATTTGAATACATAAAACGTCTTTAATTGAATGAAATGAAATTAAATTACACTTTCGTTTATTTAAATGTAGATCAGAAACAGAAGCTAAACTAAGTACTTAATCAATTTGATTATATATAAAATCATTGACAATTTGAAAAACTGAAAAATAATTCTTTTTAAATTTATTGTTGCTGAAAATCTAAGATTTTAGTAATTTGTTAAAGTCAAAGAATATCAAAGAAAAGTTTTGTTTTTTGATTGCCGTTTTGTTTTCTAACTAAATTTCAAATAAATAAATAAGTCAAATGGACAAAGAATACTGGGAATATGTTTTCATTAATTTATGGCAACAGATTTTGAGAACATGATCTGAATAATTAACTTAACTGAAGCTGAAGCCAAAATCAAATTCGTATGCAACCAATCTCGAGTATTAAGTAATAAAGGCGGAAAAGAGGGAAATCCATGTCAAAAATAAAACCGAAAATGAAAAGCCAAATTTTACAAATAAACAATAAATGTCATTTGTAACTGGTTCGTTGTGTGTCGGTTATGCCAGTTGCAGTTGTTGTTGTTGTTGTTGTTGTTGTTACTGTTGTTGAATATAACATGGCCGAAAAATTCATTTTACATATTTGATTGCATTTCATTTTTCTTTTACCATCGACCCAGAATCATACAACAATTTTTTTGACTCACCTTCACATACTTTTTGTCAATCAATTAAAACAATTCATGAATAATATTTTTCAATTATGTTTCTTTTAAAATTGTCATTCTACAGTGCTCAATAATATTATCTGGCACAGTGGTGTTAACATATTCCAAAAGGAAGTGTTTCGCATTCATTTATATGGCAGCTACTTAAACTTTAAGTAAGTTGGCCAAATAGTTTTCAAAATGGCCAAGAGAAAAAAAAGGACCAAAAAAAAAAGAGCGACATAAGCATAACAATAAAAACTGGAAAAAAAAAATAATAATAATAGATAAAATGCCACAAGAAAAAGAAGAAGGGGGAAACGCTAAAAATCTTTTAACTGCAATAAAGAGAAAAAAAAAAAACGAACGCCGTTAGTAAGAAAGAGACAGTGACAGCGTCTTTGAGATATCCTGTAAAAAAGTGGAAAGAAAAGTTGGCAAATTTTAATGCAATTACGGAAGGATGTCATTATCAGCAAAGTTGACTAAAGATAAAGATGAGGGATAACTAACAATAGATCTATGTAATTGACAACTTCCAGAATATAAATAATAGGAATATGGAAAAATATATATACTTTATAATCGGTGTATATATGATGTAATTTATATACATACATATATACATGCATTAAATTAAATAATCATAAAATTAAATTATATTTAATTATTTATTTATATATTCTATGAGACGATTTCTATTTACTGTATTAAGCATAGCCATTTACAAAATTTTGTATAGGATATTAAACCAAAGAAAGGAAAATCTTTGGCAAAAGATTTGAAATTACTTAACAAAAGTTTCTCTGTGCGTAAAATTTGGCGGGGGTGGTGGTATTGAGTGTGGGGAAGGGACTCCTCTGGTGATGGTGGTAAAGGCGGTTGGTTAAATGGTAGGGGCGTGTTAGATGGTTGTTACACTTTTAATCACAGACAACAAGAATTTTACTGTTCGTGTGTTATATATTTTGTTTTTGTTTTGTTTCGGTTACGGTTGCGTTTTGTTACATTTCGTTTCGTTTCGTTTCGGTTCAGCCTTGTTCTGTTGTTAACTGTCATGTTAATTCCCTTGTAATTCGCTTGTTCATTATGTTAAACACTTGAAGTGTATGTTTGTGTGTGTGTTTGTGTGTGTGTGTGAAAGAAAGAGACAGTCTGATGAGTCTATACTCCATATTACCTCCTCCTACCTCTACCCCTCCCACCCTATACGAACAATAAATGAAAATGTAACACACTAATTAGTCTTGTATGCGTTTCATAATGATAACAGCAATTATCATGTGTACGTGGTATGTGGTATATGTGTAGGTGTGAGAGGGTGTGTGTAGTGTGTGTGTGTGTGTGTGTGTGTGGGCGTTTTGGCATGCTGAAGTGCTCAACAACATGCACTGGTTGTCTCCACCTACTAAACATGGCTTAACTTAGTCTTCATTTTGTATCAAGTTGATACGAAATTAATAATCACAATATTTTACCAATTGAAAAGAAATTTTATAACAATAATACAGACGAATTTCTTTATAGTGAACTTTTATGAATAAATATATATAAAAATCTATTAAATAAAATTTTTTCCCTTATGGGAAAATTTGATTATTTGTTTTAATAACTTTGATAATTTTTTGTTGGCTTGTGAGCTTTTTTTGATTAAACAATATTCATGATAATTGTAATGGTATAAACATTATTCACTGTTATGTCGTCTCATAGATGGTTGTGCTTTTTGACGGATGTTGTTGTTCTTTGTTGTTGTTGTTGTTGTTGTTGGTGGTGGTGTTACTCCCGTGGCAATATTGGTCTAGGACCTCCACCAGCAGCTATGGTATCTTCTATGATGCTAAACCACCATACACACACACACACACACACACACAAACACCTGTCCATGTATTTATGTACTTGTCGTTGCCATCAGCAGGTGACTGACTTCCCCAACGGGAGACAACCCATTTGGCCTTCCCTTTAACTAGGCCGCCTTTGGCGTTGGTTTAATGCTCAAGTGTTGCGAAGAACCAACATACAACACAGTCACACACACACACACAAATAAGCATTTACACATCAGCACACACACACACACACACACACATACAGAGATACATACAGTCACTGGCTGGCATACAATTTGGATCCTCGCAGGATGCCATGTCATGTTTTCATTATGCTCATGTGTCTAAACAATTATCCTGCAGGCATAATTATGCCTGACGTTTATAAGCTTTGACACTTTCGGTTTTCGGTAACATTATGTCAAGCATACACACACACACACACACACACACACACACACACACACACACAAATACACCCACATAAGCCACCTACTCATTTTCGCTTGCCCAACTCCTTTTCGCACAGTTATTGCCCCAGAAGAAAGAAGTTTTAATTTTAAATTGTTTGTTTTTTTTTTCTTTTTTTGTTTTTTTATTGTGAAATGATTAGAACTAATTACCGTACACTTAGTCCCCTATAGAGCCAACTGCCCCTCACTTCGCCTCAATGGAAATGCCCTAGAACTGGGCTATTGTTTTACCATTCGCTTTGTTGTGGGTGAAAAATTACTGGCATGGCCGAAACTTATTTTGGCGTAAAATTGAAAAATTCTTTTGTATAAGGAATTAAGAGTAAGTTGATTCTTTCTTCTTCTTATTTTACTCTTAAAAGACTGGCCCAAGATGGACGGACATACCATCTTCTACATCGTCTTTGTCTTCTCTCTCTCTCTCTCTCTCTTGTATTTACGTTATTTTATTATGCAAGAAACAAAAGTTTCATTTGTTTGTCCCGTTTCTTCGTTAAGAAAAACCATCAATCATTTGCCGTGTTCTGCGATGTCCTCCAGGACGACAACGACAACGTCGACGAAAAATAACCAAAGAAAACGCAACACCAACAAGAGCGAACAACAGTGTGAGCGAGACAAAAAAAAAATAAGCAAACAAAAAAAAAAAAAAAAGAAGTGAAATAGCGACTACAAAAATGTTTCATTTTCACACACTAAACAAATTGCATGCCGGCAGAGTGAAGTATTCTTCGTCTCCGTCTCTGTCTCCACTCTGCTCCGTCTGTCCCATCACCAAAACGAAAACCATCAACCTCAAACCCAATTCGAACCAGAACTCCATTCCCTTGCCACCTCTAAAAGCCATCGCATTCCTTTTTTAGTGCATATACACTACACTAGGTGCCGTATAGTTTCCATAATGTACAAGTTCCATCTCTCTCTCTCTCTGTCTCTCTCTTTCTTTCTCTTTCTCTCTTTTGCTATCTTATTTGTATCACCCTTTGTCTGGTTGACTTCACTCACGTCTCACAGTCAACATATTCTGGAACGATATACGAATACTCTGAATATATATATTTTTTTTATTTTTATTTTTTCCACATGCTGCAATTACAAAACAAATAAAACACTCGTAAGTATGGTTCAAGGACAACAAAATTAAGTATTACTTGATTTGTATAGTTAGTTTATTGTTTTTACATTTAACAAATATTTGAGAAGAATTCTTTGTGCAATCACAATAAATAACATTGAGATACATTTTTGGTAATAGAATTTTATTATTGGTATTAAATGCATTTGCATTACTTTTGTAGGAAGCAAATGCATATATATATATGTACATATATGTATATATACATACATACATATATGTTTATATATCCAAAGAGACGAATTTGACTTTAAATGATTTTTTTGGAATTTATTGTATTTAATTAACTGTTAAATGATTAAACTTTTTTGAAAAGAAGTTAACTCGACTTTAAATGTGACTATGACAAGGACTTTTTATAGTAAAGTTTTTAATGATTTAAATAGATAATTTTTATGCAGTGAAAACTCCTGTAACGGAAACCTCTCTTAAGTGTACAATTTTCACTGTATTTTCACTGTAGTACATATCATCCTGTAGAGGACAGGATATTAAAGGATCTCTAGAAAAAAAAGGTGCTTGGCGTTGATCTCCGTTTCAGCGTTCTAGATTATCGGAAAAAATATGGTAAATTCTTTATAAGGTAAGATTATTTATTACATTGAACAAAGGAATAATACAAATTTTAAATTTTCGATTAAAAAAAAAATATATTTTTAAAAAAGTTCGTTTTCGTTTAAAATTGTTGGAAAAAAATTGATCATAATTTCTTAAAATCTTTTTCGGCTTCAAATTTTTAGAGAATATACTTAAACATGAGTAAAGTTTGAAAAGGCAAATAAATAATAAACAAAACGGTAATATATAACAATATGTATAATATAATAAAAACAAAAACAATATAAACTTAACATCATTGTTTGAAATTTTAATTATTACTTTGCAATTAATTAGTAAATATATGTAAAATAATTGTATATATTTTCACAATTTGGGAGTCCTTCACTTAAATTTACAAATGCTGAATTCCCATAATATTAAGTTATTATTTGCTTACTCAAGTTTACTTTTCCCCTTATTTTTTTTTTCTTTTTCTTTTACCGTACTCTCTTTATTTTTTTATATTATCCTTCTCAAAAACTATTTTTATTTACGTATACAGTTTTTTTTTCTTTTAAAAGCCTAATGAAAGCAGGTGAAATAATAACAATTGCCAAAAACTTGCAATTCAAATGTTTAAAATGGCCTTAAGGGATATACCAGAAAGGTGTGCCCACACACACACACACACACACACATACACACACACACAAATACATATACAAATAATTACGACTATTGTAGAAATAGAAATGTATTTTTGCGGGAGGCCCAAAAACAAATTGCGTTTCTCGTTATTATCACACAAACACAACATATACTAAAAATATATATATGTATATACATATATATATATACATATATATGTATACACACACACACACAGCACTTTGAGAAACTGGAGCGTGAGGCACTTGTGTCATTTGTAATTGAAAATGAAAATGCAAAAACAACAAAAGAAGCAAAAAAAAAAAACAGCAACAACAACTTGCGGGATGAGGAAAATAGCGAGTGAGAGAGAAAAATACTTTGACGTAAATGTTGAAAGACAGGAACTCGGGCAGGACAGGCAAAAGAATTGAAGAGGCGTGAGTGAGACAGCCACTGATAGTCGCACACACACACACACACACCACAACACGCGAATAACTGTCAATTTATATGCCGTTAGCGTGCTGTCAATGAGCATGAATATGAAGTGCTGCCAGACCAGGCCGATATACATACACCTCCCCTTATCCACAACCAACACCACCCAAACGAAGCAATCCCCCTACCCCTCTTCACTCTTTATGTTGAAACGGAAACGCATTCGTCAGCTGCGATGTGTCTCGTGCCTCGTTGTTTCTGTTGCTGGCATCGAAAGGCACTAAAAACTAAGGACAACACTAATCAACAAACATTTACGCCGACATTGCGTGCATATTAAACAGTTAAAACCATAGAAAGACAGAGACAGACAAGAGTGTGAAAGAGAGAGATGGAGAAGGAAAGAAGAGGAGAGGGAGAAAGAGCAAGAGAAAGAGAGAGAGAGAGAGAGACAGAGAGATGAGCACGTGAGATGTTAAACAAAACATCAGTTAAATTGCAGCTATAGCAATTGGACATGGAAATCTATATTTACATATATATCTTTATCAGATATTAACATCTGAAAACCGATTGTTCAATTAAGGTGAAATATGAATACACTAATGCAAATAGATATATCAGATATAGCATGCAATTGGCCAAATGGTACGAAATAATCAAAATGGCGATCATATGGATTTATATATGGTTCGATAATCGATAAGAAAAGAAAAAGTAGAATTTCTCACGTTGGCATCACTGGAAATAAAGTGCTGCACCTTCCCCTTTTACAGTCAATACGAAAGGAGTTATTAACTGGGCCTGCCACTAAACGTCAACTGAGAAACCATCGTTCTCTTCCTTCCTCTTTCTTTCTTTCTGATATTCCTCTAACACTTTCTCACTCTATCCCCCGTACTCCCCCCTCTTTTTGTCTTACTCACTCTCTCTTTCTGGTTCACGTCTAACCCATTGCTCGCTCATTTGACTTGGGGGAACGTAAATTATATTCAGCAATTTATCATTTAAAAGTTTAATGTGCTTCTATAAATTTAAGTTGCATGACTTAAGTGTCGAGCCAAGGAGAATGTAGCGGGTTTACAGTGTGTGTGTGTGTGTGTGTGTGTGGGTGTGTGTGAAGGGGGCCTGGCTGGTTTTAGTGTTGAACAGGAAACCATAGGTAGGAGAAAAGTGTGTAGGAGGTGTATGAGGTAGCTACTGCTATTAGTTGCAAAATAAATTGCTTTTAACCCAACCAGTCAGCCAAGAAGAAGGCAACAGTAAACCAAAAACAAAGTTCCATGTGCCCATGAATATTTTGCGGCTTATCGACAAACAAACAACAAGCCAACTTGAAGGTCAAATTTTACCAAAATGTTAGGTGAAAATTGGTTAAATGCTTACCAAAATTAAACTTGAAAATTGAAATATAAAATTAATATCCATTTAAAACATTTTCGATTATAAAAAGAAATGCCAATCAATTTTCATGTTGCTAACTTAAATAAAATTTTGACAATTGAATGATTTATAACTAAAAAGCTTTAACATGAAAAAGACGAAAATTTGAAAATCTGCAAATTGAAAAGTAGCATAGAAAAAAAAAAAGCAAAAGAAAAGAAATGCCAAAAAAAAAAAAAAAATTATAAAAAAAGCAAGTCAAAAGCAAGCAAAAAGATGATGATGATGATGTGACAGAAAGAGATGGCATGCCAAAAATTTTCCTATTACGTATGCCGAACACGAATCGAAACTTAAAAACTTTTGCACGATAAGCCCAGTCAAACAGTGTTGGGGTATGTATAAGGGTAGATAGTATGGTAAGGGTAGGGGAGATGATGACAGGAAGGAAGGGGTAATGCTTAGCTGCTGAATAGAGGAACTCATTCACTTCTCGATGTCAACTCTGTAGATGGGCTTAGGCTTAGGCAAAGCAGAAAAAAAAAAAAAAAAAAAAAAACGCGCTCAACTAGGAGAGGAAAAGGCAAAGTAGAGCTAGAGTAAGGGATTGTTGGTGACCCCGACGAAGAGGGTGCCAAATTGTTAACTAAAAAAAAACAAAAAAATAAAAGAGGATGGAAAAGAGAGAGAGAAAAAAAAAACCTGACATTAAGGCTGAAAATCACGTACGCCGGATTTCTCTTGTATTTCTATGTCAACCGAAAGTTCCACTGAAGAAAATGATGACGACCATGACAAAGCGTTGGATGCGAATTGAAATGAAATTGAAAATCACACGAGTGTGTCTGTGTCTCTATATGTTTTTATGTGTATGTGTGTGTGTGTGGTTATATCTGTATCTGTAGCTGACAATCGACTTGATGAAGTTGACTTGATGATGAAGTTTTTGTAACCCCGGGAAAATGATAAAGTAGTTAAGTGAATTGGCTGGACTGCTGACTGAACTAAACTGAGTGCCACAGTTCGTTAGAGACTTATTTAGGCTCAAGACTAAAGCGTATGACCACGCCCAAAAGGGCGTTGGCCTTCTTGATTTATCCATGTTGCAGTTTATTGGTTGCATGGACCGCAGCTTTTGTTACCACTTTTCTATCATCTCCTCTACCCTTTTCCCTAAAACCCCAAAACGCGGCACATAAAGCGACAGAGAGCGAGATAGAGGTAGATACATAAATATATATATTTATATATATATACATATATATAAGATAGAATGAGAAAGAGTTTAGAAGAAAATAAACACAATTTTTGCAAGTGCCACGCCTGCTTCTCACTCCTCTTTTCATACAACTAGCTGCTGGTGGATCTTGGTGCTGTGGTCGCTTGTTTCATAGCTTCCAATTGCCAAGTGTTCAGTGGTTTACTTTCCTCTCTACTCCACTTCATTCCTTTTTGGCTCCTATCCTCTCATTTCTCTCTCCTTTCGAAATGCTTGTGATAGTTTGGGGTTTTTTTTCCTTCTGCTGCAGCTGCATTTTCTTTCACTTCCACTTCCACTTGTTCGATTTTCCTTCCTTTTCCTTTCTTTACTTTACTTTTATATTTTCATTTTTTTTTTTTCTCTTCATTTCGTTTGTTGGTTTCAGCTAACAAAAATTTTATTACAAGTTTTCTATAATCGACTTGCGGCTGTTGTGGTCGCCAAGAGGAGCATCCCATGTATAACCATTGCCTCCTTAGCCAAGCAACGCTTATCGCTAATATCGTAAAATTGCTGGCCAAAAAGCAGTTGATGCCAGTGGCAAGTGGAAAGCGATAGAGTGAGTGTGTGAGAGAGAGAGAGGGTTAAAAGGGGGTTCGCTATGGCATTTGCGAATGTTTGCATTTTCGTTTCCTATCGCCTTTATTAAATAAGATTTAAGACAACTGCATTATATATAATCAACAAGAAATCGATTTAACAAAAATAAAATTGCAAACTTTTTAGATTAGGTGGCAACGCAAAATTAAACGTGTTATAATTTGCAATGTACTAATTACTATATTATTTATTGGAATTGGTTAAAAATTTACAAGTATTTATATATATGTAACTACACAGATTAAATGTTCGATATGAAGCGTTAAAGAAAACAAGTAATTAAAGATCTTTAAGATCAAGTAAACAAATTACTCAATTTTTTATCCATTTTAAGAGGAAAATTTAAAGGGAAATAATTTAATAAACTTTTATCTAGAATCATAATATTGGTTGCATAATCAATATTATGAATAAAATTATCTGGAAAGACAAATTATTTTGAAAGAAAACTTTATTTTTGTAAAATTAATAATATATTTTGTTAATACCAAAGGAAACTGTTATATATTAATTAAAGTCTGATAAATGTTTTTCAAGTTATCACTAACTATTCACACAAATGTTACCTAAAACATATTTTTATCACTAAAGTAGTATTTTAGCTTAAGAGTTTGTAATCTTTTCTAAGATCTATACTTGCTCTAAGGAAGTACAATTCTGGAACAATATATATAAATTCATTATATTGATTTCAATATTAGATCTTTGTTTCCACATTTTCATAATTTTTATTATGGCGTTTTGAAGTGGTTTTAAAAATTGGCAAATGGAGATGGAAAGCAGAAAAGCACACAATGAGAAGTACAGTTCTTTACAAATGTCCTTTGACCGTTCGATTGGTGTGAAGCGTAAGTGTAAAAGTGTAAAATCCGTTTTGGAAAGACTCTTCTATGGCTTTCCCACTTAGTTTAGCAATGAAAATCGAAAATCAAGTCTTAGAGCAAACACCAAAATGAGTCCAAAGTCAAATAGTCAAACGGTTGACGCCACACACACAGAAACACAACCAAACACACACAGTCACATGTCTGGCCATCTGTGCCCTGCATGTGTGCAACAATTAGTGGTCCAAACATCTAATGGATACAGTGACTGGAAGGGGAATCGAGACAAGGAGGGAGGTAATCGAGGGCTGCAGGCAGACAAATGCGAAATCAAAAAGTCGCGCACACAATTAACAAAAGCAGACGTCAAGGGGCGTGACATAGAGGGGAGGGGGGGAAAGGAGCTCGACCCCTGAGACATCGAAATGGCCAACAATGAAAAAGTTGTCCAAGCTCATTGCCATTTGTTTGGACCGTTGTTGTAGTCAAAGCAGCTGTTTACAACAGACAACACAAAAAGCAGCAACACAGCAGGAGTATCAAAAGGCAACAGGAGATGGATGAGGAGAAGGAAGGAGAAAGAGGTGGAGAAGGAGGATCATCAACAGCAGAGGAGAATATGGGGGGGGGGGTTGGGGCTTGGTAAAAAGGCATTAAGAAGCTGGCTTTAGGCCTCCTCTTATTTCCCCCAGCTCCTGGGGAAGTTTTTCGATTATGCGGTCGTAAAAGTTGCCTCGTTTTTGTTTTTCACATACCAAACACTCCCTCCGTTACCTACCCCATCCCCTCTTTCCACCATTCCCATTCATCGTTCGCCAGCCTGACAAATATCCTTTGTCCACACACACACACACACACACACATACGCATACACTCACACGCACAAGCTTACAAAACAAAAGGCATATGTTGGCAACGCAACATAAGGCAAAAGGCAAGCCAAACAGTCAGGTAGTAGTGAATCCTGGAATGGACAAGTTGGGGTAGGGGGGGGCCATGGGGCCAGGGGGGCATATGGCAATGTTATAAACAAGCAATAAAAAAATGTAAAAGGCTACGCGGAATGGCGCTGTGATTACCATGTGATCAACATCAGTTTCAGGGTCCGCCTTTTATTTTAGTCTCATGACAAAAACCAAAATCGGTGATGAATGTTTTTCCTCTTTACAGATAAAACCCGTCTAGCAAACGGGTATATTAAAATATTTCAAATTTATTTTTTTTTTTAAATTGATGGCATATTTTGTGCAATTATTATGAATTTTAATCTACAAATGTCTTACACAGGATTTTGGGGCATAAAAAAAAAAAGCCTAATATTGTATAGTTAAGGCAACATTTTTCAATAATTCCAATTAAAAATGGTTACCAAAAAATTGTTTTTAAAATTCAACGACGGAATCAAAAAAACTTTTTATTATATCTTAAATCTGTATAATATTTTTAGAATTCGAAAATTGTTTTAAAACAAGAAAAATGATTTAAAATAGTAAAATAGTTGTCTTTTCGTTTCTTTTTTTTTCCAACACTGAAAACAGTACAATTGCTTTTCAATTAGTAAGTTTTCAAAATAAATAAATAGAAAATAAAAATTTCCAAATTTTCAAAACTGCTTTTCAAACAGTAAATTTAAAAATAAATAAATAAACAGGATTTTCAAATATCTTGTAGTTAATTAAAGTGTATCTAAGATCTGAAATATTTCAAATAAAAATGTTGATTAGCCTCAAAACTCTAAAACTGTATGCCAGGGTTTCGGTAAAGCACTGCACTGCCCTGGTAATCTAATACCTTACAAACAAAGCTTTTCAAGTTCCTTTTAAACAAAGTTACTCGATCAAATTTTTCTGCTTTCTTTTTTGTTTTAATCATTCATTTTCTTTTTTTATTGCATTTTATTATATTGAATGGAGAGATATACATATATATTATAGATCACTTGAACAATGATATGTATGTACATATATAGAACAAAATCGTTTTCAAAAGGTGTTAATCTGCTAACTAGAGAGCTTAGACTTGATGTAGTACTTTTCCTGACTGCTTTGTTTTGGGTTTATGTTCTCTGTTTTTATTTCTTTTTATTTTTTTCGGCAATTCTCAGCACGTTTTTGAAGGCTTAAGGATACAGAATGTGTCGCTGTCGCAATCCTGACCTGACCCGTACACTAACCCAACCATTAAACGCTTCAGCATCTTTTGTTGAGGATTTATTGTAAGCTTGAGGTTTCATTTGCGCATTTCATGGCGGCATGTGTAAATGTGTGTGTGTGTGTGTGTGTGTGTGTGTGTGTTGGTGTGTGTGTGTGTGTTTGCGTTAGTGTTTACATATGTATACACAAGTATATGCATACTTTAAAGCCATTTTAAGGACTCTCCCTAAGCATCTACCATCTTTTGGCTCATGTCAAACGACTTGTGCCTACACAAACAAGTCATTTTTAATGCAAATATTTTTCATTTATTTTCGTTTTGTATTTTTGTTCGTTCGTTCGTTCGCTTTCTTTTCGTATTCGCATTTCATTTTCGTCTTTTGCTTCTTTTTGTTGTGCCACTTGTTCCGGTTAGCTGTTTCAATGTTCGGTGGCAAAAGCAGGTGGCAAATGTCGACACAGAGGCCCGATCAAAGGTTAAAATAAACTGGAGCACGTCATGTAAATGTTTACACATCATCACCAACATTCAGCTAAGCAAACATATCGACCTCATCGAGGCGAGGCAAGGACATGCAAGCAGGACCATCTCGAACCAACATCCTCTGGTACATGGTTAACCTCCATTCTACAACCCCACCTACCCCCTTGCCATAACTGTCTGTATTTGAGACGGGTAAGTGGTGCTCTCCTCAACTCCGGGATGGATGGATAGATGGATGGATGGATGGATGGATGAAGGAGTAGCAAAGGATGGCGGGAGTAGAATGCCGAAACATTATTGGCGCATATGTTCAACACAAATTCCACAGATTGATGTTGGAATTTTTTTATTAGCATTTCTATTTGCCTTCCGCCCAACACACACACAATCACAAAAAAAAAAAAAAAAAACCCTGCGTGTGTGTGTGTGGGCTTATGTTGTTGTTGTTGTTATTGTTCTTGTTCATCTTGTGTCCTTTGTCTGCACTGTTCCATCAAACAAAGGCATTTTTAAATTGTGCGTTGTTTTCCTTTTAACAACAATCGGGGCAAAAAGAAAAAAAAAGAAAGTCAACACCAAAAAAAATAAAAAAAAACGAGAAAATGGAAGAAAAATCGAAGCAAAATAAGAAAAAAAAAATTGAATCGATTTATTGTGATTTCATGTTGATTACCTTGTTATAGCCGATGAAGATCCTTGCCATTGTAATTCCTTACAGCGAAGTGGCAAAGTGTTAAATCGAGATTGTTTTCCTGAAACGAAATTAACGCAAGCAGCGTTGCCATACCAATTTGTAAATTTTTTAATTGTATATCTCTGTTCGATAATTAAGCAATTACCTTTATGATTTAATGGCTACAAATTAATGCAAATTATAAATTTTATAAAAATGCAATTAAGGTCATAATTGAAACTACGTAATGTTGAAATTACAATTAGATTAGATTTTTTGTGGTGAGTGATAAAAAGTTAATTTAATAATTTATGTGGCTTTATACTAAAACTTATCTCAAATATAAATTCTAACTACGGAGACCCTTAATCATTTATGACGTTCGTAGAATATATTTTTAGAATAGTAAACCGTTTCGTAATAATGCCTCATGACATCAACTAACTATGCAAATTGAAATCTAATCTTGCATATCCTTTCATTTTCAAATACCCTTAACATATAAGAGACTCTTCGCTTGGCTAGAATATTAAGAAAATGCATTTCAATGAAAATATTTTCAACGTTTTACAACACTTCAATAAGAATTTGATATATTAATATATTAATCAGTTTTCGATTGACCAAATATTTATTTCTCACATGGAAGAGTATGAAGAGTTCGTCATGGTGGCAACTCTACACAACAAGCGCCAGTTTGCGTTGTTTATGCTTTTGTTTTAGAGAAAATTGAAACTAGAAATTATATTTAGTATGTTGCAACTTAGTTGCCACGGGATACGCCAGTCCTTGAGCTGGGCTTGGCTTGGCTTGGCTTTATTTTCTTTCCTATTCCTTCTTTTTTTTTTATTTATATTTTTTTTGCAACTTTATAAGCTCTGACAGGAAGAAAATCCTTGTGCAAGTCGGCATGTTGACATGAACGGCATAAACTTTTCGCCTGCGTCTCATATTTATCATATTTAATTAGTCAGCCAGCCAAGCAGCTGAGCTGTACCGAAAGGACACAGCCAGCGAATGCAACAAAATATGGCCAGACTACGGGGTTATAAGCTATGCGAAGATGCCAGATGGCAGATGGGAAATAGAAGATGGAAGATGAGAGCAACCGATATCTGCACACATGCAAGAGCATTTCTGGTCGGGGAAGTTGATAAAGTAATTTTGCAACATTTGGTCGCAAAAACGAAGTCAACAACAATGTTGTCCACACTTATACATATGTATGTATCTTTGTGTGTGTGTGTGTGTGTGTGTGTGCGTGTATGTATGCATGTAGTTAACGCGTTGATTACACAACGTTGTGTGTTGTCAACAAATATTTGTTGCTATATTGCATTATTAGTTTAGATGAGTTATGAAAAGTTAAATAATTGCACACAAAACTTGAAATTGTCAGTGAACTGACGTCCAAATAAATGGTTGAAGGAATGGTAGAAAAGTGTTTAATGTTGGTGTGTGTGTGGAGGGGGGGTGGAAGGAAGGGTGGTGGAGTCTTCACTTGCTTTTTGCTGACGTATACAGGTTTTGCTGCCAATCCTTGTTGATTGCCAAAACGCGAAACAAACTTATAGCAAAAGTCTTGACAAGTTTTTTCTTTTCTTTTTCTTCTGTAAGGGTATTACAAAGGGTATATAGATATGTATATACATAAATACATACAAATCATCTGCCTATTTTATTTTTATCAATTATACATTTTTATTTATTATATAGCTTTTAAATCAGTTCGACTGAAAAACAATTGTAAAAATTTTCTATTCAAAAATTTTTTTTCTGATATGTAGAGTTTCTTAGATCTCCAAAAGTTAAAATAAATTCTAAAACTATTACATTTATGTACATATCTCTGATCCAATTTTTCTTCTAGCTATTTTCAAGGTTTATAATTTAATATAATTAGTTAAAGTTGCAACAAAAGTAATTAGTTAAGTTTCGGTAGAGATATATTTATAAATAAATAGAGTATTAAAGATTCTGTTTGCTAGTATTTGTTTTAGATATTTTTTTTGTATATAATTTTCCACACACACACACACACATATTCACTTGTTCACACATGAACCGAGCAAAGGACATACATATATATGTACATATATATATATATATATATATATATGTGTGTGTGTGGAAGGGTCTTGTTGCTCCCCAGATAGTAATTATCAATGGATTGTTGGCCAACCAACAACTTTGACAAGTTTTCTTCATGTTTTTAATCGAAATCGAAATAAACTTGAAATTTATCCATGTATGTATGTATATAGTGGCAATTTTGTCCACCTTTTACCTTTAGAAACAATTTGATATTTTGTTTGAATTGTCTTTAACTAGTCTCACAACTTAAATCCTATTGTACAATTTTTTATTGCTTTTTCCCAAAAAAAAAAAAAATATGAAAAGCATAGTCGGCTAAGATGTTACCCATTATTATATACAAGATATACAATTTGATCTTTATACTGAAAGGGGACGATTTACAGAAAAACTTGGATAATACTTTTACTAGAAATGTATGTTAATTATAATAGAAAAAGTTTCCAATAAATTATTTTGTAATTAATGTTATGAAAATGCTTAATACAAAATCTACGATCAGATTTAAGAGTTAAACAAATAAAATAAACTAAAATAATTAAATAGAATTTCTGATTAAAAAAATACTTTTTCCGGCAATTAAAAATTTCTCAGCAATTAAATTTATGTACATTTTCTTTATAAAATGAAAACAAAGATAACAATTAAAATAAAAAACAGATTTCATTTTGTCATATGCATCAAGAATATATATGTATATACTTAAGATAATAAATATAAAAAAAATATTTAAACAAAGACTTTTCAAATACATTTGAAAATTTCGTACAGTGTAAATGATAGACTTAACTAAGATTCAAAGCCAATTCCCATATCAATTTATTTGATCAACAAATATGTATATAGCAACTGTTTTTACACTCATACATATGTATTTTATAAGATAGGAAATATATTTTGTCTAAATGATGAAATACAATTTCACTGATAACTTTTATTTGTCACAATTTTCTGTTACTTTTGCAGTAGTGAGAATTTCAAAATTCATATATATATAAATTTATATAGATACATATATATGTACATACATACATATATATTGATGTATGTATGTACGTATATGTTTTATATATATTTTTAGTTATCTAACCAACTGACCAATATCCGCCTCTCAGTATTGTCATCAGTGGATTGGTTGGGACAGGACACATCATTGGTTCCCAATACGAGTATGACAATGTGTGGAAACTGAACAAGGAAAGTGTGTGAGAAAAGAATTATATTGTTGGTTTTCTTATTGTTGTTGTTGCTGCTTGTAAGCATCATCCAATGCTCCACCCTTGTCACACACACACACACACACAGGCACAGAAATACAAACACAATGTTAAGGAAATGAAAAATTCTTACTAAAATTCCCATCAACCCTTATTGTGCTCTAGGGCATTTCGCCTTTGCTTTTTTTTTCGCATTGCCCTTTTTTTACGCTCTATCTCTATCTCCTTCTCTCTTTCTTTCGCTCTCTCTCTCTCTCTCTTTCTAGTTTTTTATTTTCTTTTTCTGTTCTCCCTATTTGTTGTTGTACTTTAGCTCCTTTTCTATCTATATTTTTAACGAAATTGCCATAGTATGTGGACACACAAGGATTGTCCATATGTCTGCATCCATGTGTGTGTGTGTGTGTGTGTGTGTGTGTCTCTGTATGAGTGTGTGTGTGAGCGATGACAATAAACACACAATATGTAATAAAATCGGATGCGTTATAGAAAACGCCGCGGGCGCCATCATCCAGCGAAGATGATGACGATAACTATGACAAAGATGATGATGATGATGACATGAAGGAGGAGGAGTAGGTGGCGTAGGAGGCTACTGTGTACATACATGCTATATAGAATATGGCAATGAGGGGTAGGGGAAAGTTTCAACACTAACACTATATCATATCCACTATGAAATATATATGTACATACATATGTATGGACAAAGCAAACATATAGTTTCTATATATGCATATAATATCAATGTGTTTCTGGTTTACAATATATATTAATATTGTAAATCTCTAAAAATTTAACTTACTAAATATAAACTTCAACTTTTCATTTTTATGATTATTCTTAGTAAGAGGAGATCAAACAAATCTTTCGAAGAAATTTAAATATGCAACAAAAACCAACTGAAACCAACTTTTCAATTAGAATCGGAACCACACGAAAGCTCTATCAATTTTTATTTATAGGTATATATCTATTCGTTTGCATATATATATATATATATATATATATATATATTCGAACCGACTTAATCATATAGCTACCCTAGGAACGATCGGTCAAGACTTTGTTATTTTTTACAATATTATCATCAAAGTTATTACTTACTATTTCTTATATATATTTTAATTATCAAGATCAAGATTGGTCAAAATCGGTTAACTATATCATATAGCTGTCATACAAACGATCAGCCGAGAATAAAGTTTTACATAAATAACTTGTGTTTCTTTTAAATTTAGTATATATATAAGTAATTCGCCAAGTTTTATAAAAATCGGTTGCCTATATAATAAAGCTTCTTTTGAAACGAAATCCTTTTGGTATAAAAATAATTTTGGTTTCTCAAACTAGTTTAATATACCTTTTAATGATTCTACGAAAATTTCCATAAAATTGGTTTATCATATTTTAAAGCTAACTTACAGACATCTGATAAATTTATAGATATTTTCAAATTTATTCCACAAAAGAAAGTTCGAATTTGAGCTAACAATAACCAATAATCTGTTTATGTTAAATTGCCTATTTTTAGAGTATGAAAGTGGTCTACTTGCTGATTGTGAAGAGTTTTTATTGGTTTTTTTTTTTTTTGTGTTTTGTTTTTGCCAAGTCACGAGGGTTAAAATAGGTTACACATTACATTTCTATCAATTGCCCTCAAGAGATCTGCGAAATTGCTGCAATAGAAAATTAAAAGTTGTAATAAAGTATTTGAGCCAAAACGATATTAAGATAAAATATTATATGAAAATTGACACTGGTATTCATTATAAATCATTTAAAATAAATAATTAAAGAGAATTAAATTCAATTAATATATTTGATTTTACTGAAATCAAATAAATTTGAAGTAGAAATAGTGACAATTTCATTTTGATTTCTATTCATTTATTCTTTTCAATTATTTCATTTTAAATGATTATAAAGCAAAGTTTACTTTTTGGCAATCTTTTCAAAGTCGTTTAAAAGGAAGTAATAAAAACTTTACTAAAGACAAGTATAAGTAGAACTTGGCCATAATCATTCTGCTCATTCTGTTAACCTTCTTGCTGTTTTCTTGTTCCACCGCTCATTTTGCATAATTGATTACTTTTTTTTTTCTCAGCTTTTCTGTTTATTCTTTTTACATATTCATGAATTTTTGTTCGGCATTAAAGCAATGTTGTTGTCGAAGAGCCCGTTTCTAACAAAAACTAATTAAAATGTTAAACAATTATGGCCACATGTCGAAACCGAAAGCCTTTCGAACAAAACTCATGACAACTAAAGTCAAATAGACTTAAATGTATTCTGGACAGGCTGGCAAATAGTAAAACCGTATAGAACAGAATAGTGTAGGGCAGACAGGACATACCGAACAGGACAGAACAGGACAGAATAGTGGCAACAATTTTAACAAGGACAAGAACTAGAAATAGGCAAACAAACAAAACAAATGTCAAATAAATAAATATTAAGTATTTACAATTTGTTTTCGAAATTTGCCAAGTGAAAAGTGGCCAACTAAAATAAATTGCTAAAGACTAGAGAAAAATAGAAATATGCCTACAAAAAGGGAGAGAAAGAAAAAGACATAGACATAGACATAGAATTGGCATTTATGAGTAATTAGTGAAATTTTTTTGATTTTTATTTGTTTAACTGATAGTGATAAATATTTTGAAACGATAAAGTACTCTTACAATGCACATGACACATTGTTAAAGACAATGGAGCTTCAGTTATCACTTCCACTGCCACTTAACTCACATTTCATGGACCAGTCGGTGGGGCATGGAAAAGACAAACTTAATTTGCCACAATGTCTTGGAATGGTTTGCCTTCCCCTATAGTCATCTAGCACATCCGCAGCTGCACATAATTTAATTACCGCAGAGTCGAAGGCATCTTTACCCAACTCTCTCACTCTCTATACTGTTGCTTCTGCGTCTGTATGTGTGTGTCTGTGTGTGTGTGTGTGTGTGGCAACAATGAAGTGCAACATGTTTGGAATAGCAATTAAGTCGATAAAGCTAAAGCCAAAGCCAAAGCCAAAGCCAAAGCCTGCTCAAGTAAAAGACAAACTCTATCTGACACTTTTGTTCTTTTACTTGGCCTACTTGAGGTCTTGTTCACTTCAAAAAGTTCAGTTTCGTGCGCGTGCCAGAGGCTAAGACCTTGTTTATGGCCATATCAAATATGGCCCCACGTTGGGCGCCAATTTTGATTATACAATCACATAATCACCGCTCTTTCTCTCTTATTGTGGCATCTTTAAACATCTGTTTATACCTAGAAGGCAATTCAACTTTAACGTTCACATTGATATCAATTTATTGCCATTGATTCATTCATTCACTCATTCATACGTTCATTCATCTATTCGTTGATACAGGTTTTTAATTTTTTTTTTTTTTCCTCCCATTTCTGCAACGTTTTCCTATTTGGCATTGGATTGCCTCGCTTAGACTGTTGGCTGTTTGGTAGTGTGTTTGTCTGCTACATGGAGCATTCGCTTCATTACCACATGCTACGTCCTGTATTTGTGGCACCGCAAGCACAAGTACACACACACACATACACAAAACTCATACACAAGCATGCACAAAAGTCAGGGCAGAGCAATTCTCGTTCCCCAGATCATTGAATGATGCGTTTGATAATTTACAGCTTTTACTGATTGCACACATGCCTCCTCCACATGGTTACCTTCAGTCATCATCATCAGCAGTCAACACATCACATCATTACCATCCTCCCTGCTCCTGGTCACATCACAGAATTAATTCTGCATTAATTTGCTTTAATTGCAGCAGCCGGAGCGAAAAACTTTAACGGCCACTTCCGCTTAATTTCACCGCATGTAAACATAACCATGACATTTAGTGTTTTTTTTTTTTTTTTCGTTTTCCTTTTTTCTTTTTTTTTTTTTTTTTTGGGTGGGGGGTTTTTTGCATGACGTTGGGATTTGCTTCATTTTTTTTTTTTTTTTAAGGGGACTGTGTGTGCGTGGTGTGGGTTAGTAATTTTCGGCAACGGGAATGAAAATGGAAAATGTGTAAGGGGAATGGGGGTATGGGAGTTGGGGGAATCCCGTCGTCCATTGCCATTCCGGGTCGCCCCATTTAAGGCCACACTCGGTTGCGCCAGTTGCCAACGCCATTTTCCATTATCCGTTAGTTTTGCGCATTTCCGGTTCATGCGATTGCCGTCGCCGCCGCCGCTGATGCCGCCGCCGCCGCCATTTGCTGCAGTTGGAGGTTTTGCAGTTTTCAGTTGATTTTGTTGTTGTTGTTGCTGATGTTGTTGATGTTGATTTTCTTTGTTGTTGTTGTTGGTTTTTTTTTTTTCTTGGTTGGTTTTGTTTTTGTTTTTTCTTTTCGTTGTGTATTGTCGTCTCGCTGTCTTGCGGAAATGCCCAAAGGGACGTAGACATAAACCATTTCAACTGGGATCAACAATATAAGAATTTGTCATATTTTTGTATCAAAATCATTATGAATATGGTCACTCTAAATTATGTATATAAAAGTAAAAAATTCCGGAAATCAATCAATCTTAGATTTTTACATTTAACTTTTTACGCTAAAACCAGTTGAGAATTATAATTAAATGCAGCGAAAGAAAATAACAAAGCCTGCAAAGCAAAAGATCGTTTAACTTTTCCAATATTGAAATATATTTTGTTTTTTAAACATTCGTTTTACATTTAAGTATATCAAAAATAAAGTGAAAAGTGTGAAAAAAACTTATTTTATATTTACCTATATGGAAAAATATATAAATTATATTATTTAATATCATAGTAGAACTAAAAATATTATTATATCAATTTTTATAATACTTTTTATATTTATATAGATCACTTTGAAAAAAAGATTTAAGATAAGATATATTTATGTAGGTATAAAATATGAATGAAAATATTTATGTAGAAGATTTTTCATATAAGTTTAATCAAATGAAAGATTATCTTGAATTATCCTTATTTTGACAACGCCACTGGCTGGATACAATTTTCATTGAAACTGGAGCAGGAGCAGCAGCCTTGCCGCCTTGCATGACCTCCAATTGGACCCAAACACAATTGCTGTTGAATTTTTAATGCATTTCGAGTGTTGCTGCGGTGTCCGATTCCTGTCCATTTGTTGTTGTTTTTGTTGTTGCAACGATGCAGGCAGAACGCATATATATAAATATATATATATACATATATATGTACATATATATATTTATAGAATATATACATATATGTATATACTTTACCTATATACATACAACTGCGTCTGTGTGTGTGAGTGTAGGATAAGGGGAGTCAACATTCTAGTTTCGTTTCGTTAGTTGTAGAAATCAGGCAATTGCAATTTTTAATTAAATTTTTTATACAAGTTTCTATTTCTTGTTCGTTACGCTCTGCCATGTTTTCTTCAATGGTAGTTTAGGTAATAAATGTACATACATATATATATACAGACATCCATAGATTTACCTACATATATTGGTTAACTTAGGCAGCCAAGCGTTGGGTAAAGTTTAAAGCTTAAACTCTTATTCCCCCCTCTGGGTTTTTTTCGGGGGCAAAAGTCAAGGTTTCCCCCATATTTGCCACACACACACTGAACTTTGTTGTGCCCCAATTTATAGGGAATGTGTGTGTGTGTGTGTTTGTAAGTGTGTGTGTGTGTGTGTCGTCTACATTCTCAGATATATATCAGTGGCGTGAACAAAGCTTTGTTCCCAGTTCCCTTTTTGCCCCTCCATCCCCGTATCCCATCATACTGCCCCAGGAGCATCTTGTTGGATAGAATTGGCCTGGTTTGGTGTGGTTTGATGCGGTCTGGTTTGGTTTGGTTTGGTCTGGTCCTGGTTGTTAGCAATCGCAACAACAACAACAACAACAATAACAACAAAGCCAGCATTAACACCATCAAAGTTGGTAAACAAAGATACAGCACGTATCTAATAAAAGGCCACAACGTGATGCCAACGGTGGTCGCGACACTCGGTGGACACAAAACTTACAATTAGAGATGCGGAAAATTCATCATTTTCTATAAACAAAAAAATTCAAGGATCAAAAATATATACATAATATAATACTATTAACAAAACTATAACTACAATATGATTTATTATTTAATAATTTAATTAATCGTTATCAAAATGTTAATAAACTTATTTCTCGATTTTCTTTTTTATTAAATATTATTCTTTAGTTGATATTGAGTTTTCGATAAATTCGATTAATTTATCATTTTTCTTTTTTCTCTTTAATATGGCTAACATACGCTCATCTCTATTGTGTGGGACACTCGTGTGAGTTTGTAACTGAGATTTCCTGTCAGTGGTTGCAATGTTGTCGCCGTTGATATTGTTGTTGTTGTTGGTGTTGTTGCTGTCGTCGTTGTTGCTTCGTTCTTACATTTTTATGCGTTTCGCTGTAAGACAAACTGGTTGAAAATAGAAACAGACAGAGACGGAGACGAAGACGAAGACAAAGACGAAGTTACTGGGACAGACAGAGAGTTGCTTGCTTGGTTGTTGGTCCTTTCAGCGCTTTTGCCAGTTGATATCCTGCTTAAGGATGCGCTCAAGTACTTTCAAGTCACTTGGCAGCTGCTTAAGTTAACTTTTACTTGGCTTTCTGTTGGCGCGGAAAGGGCACAAAATAAGGTAAAGCAGTAGAAACTGAGACAGACAAACAGAAAGAGAGAGATAGATAGATAAAGAGAGAGAGAGAGACAGAGAGAGAGTGGGAGAGAGTATGGGATACAGTGCTATTAAAAGAGATGGAGTTGAAAGATATAGAAGGCAAAGTAGAAAGATTTCCGTGAATGTGTTTCAATGTTGACAAGGATACACCTTTCTACCAAAACACACCGACGACAACTGTCAACAACTCTTGCTGCCTGCCGACGCCTGTTGCCTGTTCCCAGTTGCCAGTTGCCAGTTGCCCCGTTGCCTGTTGCCAGTTGCTCTAAACTGCACTTGACTCAAGTGGCATCCTACTTCAAAGCAGCAAAAGTGTTGCCGCAACAGTTGTGGTTGTCTCTACAACATAACCGACATAGCTACATGTTACTCCAACAACAACAACAACAACAACAACGATAACAATGATGATGACAATTGCCACAAATCCATTGGGCATCGCGGCATTACACAACACTTAAGAAAATATTATTTTTTTAATCTAATCATAATAATACAATTTTAATACAATGTTGAGACAATTTTGAAACCTTTTTCCATTTTTGGAATAACTGAAATAAATGATTATAGATATACAAATATGAGATTGACTCTGCCACCAGATGAGGGTATATTATTTCATCATGAAGAGGAAACTGAAGACGAACAAAACGACTTAAGAAAGTAAATGTACAAGTATTCTGCAATAATAAAAAAAAAAAAAAGAAGAATTAAGAGAATAACAACAAAGAAAACGAAATAAACGAACAAACAAACCAGGATAGGCAAAGGGAAATGTAATTAGGAAAAAAGCTTGACTCTATTATTAATTACTTTTCTTCTCATTGTTTAATTTCACCTTCAAATATTTGTCGTCTGCTGGTGGCTTAAACAATGAGGGATAAAACATTGAAAATGTTACCAACCATTCTCTTGAACATTCCATTGCTGCACCAGGCAGTCAGACATTTAGGTGAATTATTTACCTTAAACTAAACTTAATGAAAAATAAAACAAAATAAGAGACAGAAAGAGTAAAAAATTCTACAAAAAAAAAAAAAGAAAAACAATAAAAATGTAAAGTCCAATGTTAAAGATTAAAGTGAAATTAAGCTTAAATGTTAGTGTTGATTAACGGGGTCAGTAACAAGAGTATTAAGTTAGGATTTAATAAGTTTTCAATTCAAATGTTGAATTTACAACTAGAAGAAATTATCAAACAATTGAATCGAATCGATATTCAATTGCAATTGCTATAAATAAATATTTTCTTAAATTGGCTATTTATTAATCGCTATTTATTTTGAATTTCATTTTGTTTATTTATTCATTTCATTTAATTCAATGTCAGAACAAATATGGCATTTGGCTAACCGCATTGTTTTGGCCCTTTACTTTCTGGGTGTTTTATATCCTGTCGACTGAATTTAAGAAATCCAAAACGAAGACATTGATGCACAGTTTGGCAAGCGGAAGAGGCGAAACAGTGGTAAATGCGGTCATAAAGGTTAAGTTAAACTCCATTTGAGTTGCCGCTGCTTTTGTCTTTCATTGCGTTTCGTTTCATTTCGTTTCGGTTGGCTTTGGGCTTGTGTTTGGGTTTTGGGTTTGGGTTTGCGTTTGGGTTTTTGGGCTCCTTCAAAGTGCCTCAACGTATTTTTGGCTACGTTTCGCCTTTGCGTGTCGAGCAATGCGCGGAATGCAAAAAAGCAATACACAGGAACGACGGCACTTGGGGTATGCTCTCACTGACTCTGACTGCCTTCTGCTACTGCCTTCTACCGGAAATACTTGAAATTTTTTTTTTCTTTTTTTTGTTTTTTTTTTTCTTTTTTTGAGGGGCATTCAACTTCAAAAAACCAAAACCAAAAGAAACTGAAGAAACGAAAGCAACAAAAACAATTTAAACAAAAAAGGAAAAAAAAATGTGGAAGAGAACTTTTGTCTTTAAGTGCAGAAGAATATAAGGGAAAAATTTCGACATTCGGATCACTTTGATAATGTCCTGCGGACTTTGTAGTCGGACTTTGAATTGCCTTTGCCACCGATGCGCCTCGTTGCCGCACGAACACTGATGCCAAAGCCGGAAGCCAGCCGCAGGACTCGTCATGAACGATGGCGAAGCAGTTTGCCACTGACGAATACACACACAGACACACACAGAGGCAGACACACGAATCGAGAATGGGCCAATTGAGACGAGGCACGCGTCAACATGTTGCTAGCAACAAATTGAATGTTGCCAAGAGGGAGTTTTTTTATTCTTTTTTTTTTTTGGTTTTTTTGCCAACAAATAGATTGGTCATAACTAATTATTAACGCAATTATTATGCAATCTATATACATATATATATTTGTAAGATGACATATCTAAGTAAGTCAATGGAATATTCTATGCCCTATCACGTTCCTCTATTAACTCATAACGATGCAAATTAGCTAACAGAATTATGACGGCACTCGGCACTCAGCCCTTTGTTGCATTTTCTATCATCGTCATCATGGATGATGGAAAAGTTTTCCCTTCATCATTCGGGTTAATTTTAGTTTCTTATTGCAGTTAATTAAGTGAAAACTTGAGCTTTTCAACAATCGTCCCTTCCCTGTTACTTTATTCCTCAAACCCTTCAACATTTTAGTCTTTTGCAATGAATGCAAAACTTCTGTTTTAATTTATGCACAAGAACTCATTCCAGCAGACGTTTCTGCTGATGTCTGCCTGTCAAAGCATTGACAATCCTTTAGCAAGATCCTCTCATTCGTTCAACTGCGGTTCAACCAACTCTCGGTTAATGGAATTGTCGTTCCAATTTCCTAGTCTGTCCATTGGCATCACTATCGAAAAGGAAATGCAAACTGCCAATCGTGGAACAATTGAAACAATTGAATGAATCCTTGAGTTTCAGATCTTGCGCTTTGTCGGAAATTAAAAACAGAGCTAAAAGAAAATTTATGTTTTAAACAAAGGCAATGAATGGCATCAATCTCAAACACAATTCGTTCACAATTGATTGATATGCATAATGAGAATAAAAATGATTTGCTTTCATTTCATTATTCAAATAATTTTAAATTCTGTTTTTGCAATTTAACGATCAGAATTCATCGTTTGATCTGGTGTAAATTGAATTTAAAAAGAGCATGAAATTTGGTAATCATCTGCTAGCCAAGAAGCATTCAATTGGTCAACTTTTCTCCACATACTTATCTTTATCCTGGCTGTGATTTCGTCCCCAAAGCCATAAAGTATGCAATACTCGATGTTCATCGAGCTGAATTCAGAATTCCCACGTATAATCATCATAATGGCAAATTATATATAATAATAAAATATTTCGTGTTCGAACTAACAAACTTCAGACACAGAGACATGTCTGTGTGCCAGTGGCTTTGTATTTGTGTGCGTATTTATGTGTCGGTGTGTGTCTGTTTATTTGTTTGTATTTCTCGTACGTGTTAGTCCCATCCAGATAGATTTTGAGATGGATCCCAATGCCAAGGATAAAAATATATAAAAAAAAAAACTAGAGACTGGTCCAACTTCGGTCATGCCGATATTTCTATACCCTTATCGGATAATCATTTTAACTGATCGGTATCATATTTCAAAGGAATTCTATACCTTCAAGTTGAGAAATACTTTATATTAATTATTATGTTTTAAAAACTAAAATCCAAATAAAAAAAACAATTTTGTGGAATTGTTTTTTCGTAATTTAAACTTAACCGAACTGAAAACAAACAAACATTTCAAAATTTTAATATCCAATTTGAGAAAAATAAAATATTTATGTATCCCTTTTTAAACTCTGCGAAAAAAATTGCTATATCAATTTATTGTGCTGATCAAGAATATATTTATATACTTGATATAGTTAAAGATGATTTATTTTTAATATACCCATTTTTTCGAGGGTATAAAAATTGAAAAAGAAATCCTTTTTGCGTTGCTTTCATCTCTAAGTAAGAAACAGATATACGAGTCGAGAGGAGGTCGAAATCCTTTTTACTGCCACTAAATAAGTCTGGCTGGGTGGGAATTTTCTTTTTTTATACAAGTACTCCTACAAACATACATACACACGTAAATACGAGGTGGGTTCAAAAAGTATGAAGGCTTTTCAAATTTATTCATTTCGATATTTTCAAATGAATGTACACACCTCGATATACATATATAGATATATATATTGCATGTATATACATATATATATATGACGGCGTGACAATGGCCCGTTTCTAAATCAATCGTCTGCGTGACTCCCTTTTCGTTTCCCCCACCATCGAACTCTTACCTACCCTTTCCAGGACATTTCACAATCCTGGCCGTTGCCTTTGTGAGCTGCATGCAAAATTAGTTGTTCAAGCGTATGGCAAAATCAAATGTTTGGAGACCTTGAGCTGAGGTGCCGGCCATTCTTATTCTGATGCTCATTCAGATTCTCGTTACCCATTTTGACCAAAACCATTCACCCCTCTTCCAAAACCTCTGCCATCTCTTTATGCCATTCCACCATTTGACGGCGAATCGTGGCTACTCGTTCTCGATATCCGTTTCCGGCACTCACCAAAAAATCGCTTTCAATGCAATGCGTGTATTATCCATATCCATATCGATTTCTATATATTTCATTTCATTTGATTTAAGTTTTTTTTTTGTTTCTTTTGTTTTTTTTTTTTTTTTGTTTGGTGAGCCTGGAAAATTAAGAAATATATATAAATTACTTTATAGAAAGATCGAAAGAGGAGCCGGAGTCAGAGACGGAACCGTTGCGTGATTTCCAATAATTTTCCGTTAAAAAAAACTTAAAAGGTTTTACCACTTCTTTTTCCCCTCGCTTCTTCCTTCATTCTTCAGTAAATCCCCCCCACTCCACTCCCCTCTCTTAGTCAGACAATTTTGCAACAATTTTTCTCCTTTCGTATCGTTTCGCTTGTTTTTCTTTTCTTTTTCTTTTTTTTTTTTTTTTTGTTTTGGTGGGGGTAAAGCGACCACAAGGCAGTTGCCTCAAACTTCAGCTTCGGCTTTAGCTTCTGCTTCTCTTGATGCCTCCTCCCATATATGGTTAAAGTGTTCCATTTCCTTTGTGCCATGCTCACACACACACACACACATACACAATGTGTGAGTGGCGGGAGAGGAAGAGGGAATGGAAAGGGTTTACCTCTTCAAGTGTGGCTAGCGCGGTTTCTCCACTTCCACTCGAACGACTCGACTCGACTCAACTCTTAAAAAGTTCAAAGCGAACATTTTCGATTTCACCATTAATTAACGTTAGTAAATTAGCCGGAGCAACATTTAAAACGGATAGCAAAAAGTCCAAGTAACAAGTAATAAGCCAATTAACCGAATCTCCTTAATGGAAACTATTATATTTATGTTACATTTAACAGAATAAAACATAAAACAAAATCAGGCAAATAAGATCAGATTGAAACATACAGAAAAATACTTTTAGGCCATTTTATAAATATTTAAATTAAATCCTTATGAAGGAAACATAGAGAAATTCCTTTGCTTGAAATAAATGTGATATTAAATATAAACATTTCAACGAATTTTGAAAAAGAAAATGAAAACTTAAACATTGGTATTCAAGATTAGAAGATTTCTACAATCAAAACATAAATTAATATGCAAAATAATAAATGAAATATTTGCGACAGCAATTAAATACATATATAAATAAATGAAAATTTATATTAAACAAAAGATTAATTGTTAATTTTAATAATTTTCAAGTTTAAAGTTGAGTAAAAAATTAAAAACTATGAAATTAAATTTATAATTCAAATTTATAACAAAGCCAGAAAATTTGATTGACTAATGCAACATTTATTTCTTTGTGCTAGAAATCCTCATCGATTTATCAATAAGTAATTTTATTGATATTGGCAGAGGAGAGTGTTGCAAGATGGGGTAAATCTAAAGAGACAAAAAAAAAAAAAGAAAAAACTCATCAGTGAAATTTTCCTCTACTTAGGACAACATGGAATAACAACAGAACTTACAGATAACTTACAGATACAACAGCTGGCTGAAAGGCTGATAATATCCAGAAATACAAAGCGAGATATATGGATAGAAGGAGGTGGTGAAACGGAATGTAGGAAACAAGTGACATTAAAGACACATCAGAATTTATCAAAATCGAAACTAATAGAAAAAGTTATATGACAACAGTTTGTGGCAGGCAACAGCAGCAAGAGAAGAGTTTTTTTCTTATATTCGTTTTTTTTTTTTCTGTTGGTTTTGTTTCGTATTTTGTGAGTTAATTTGAAGAGAATGTTGCAAGGAACTTTAAGATTGCCAAAGCTCTTTCTATATCTGTTGTACATAAAAATGATTTAAGTGCATTATAGAGTGACAAATCCAGCAGCTGGCCAATGGTCATGCCCATACCCATACCCTATGCCCTATGCTCATGGCCATCATGTATCAAAATGATGACTGCCTGGTGGGCAATGCCAACTATCATTCCAGTTGCAACTTCGTTATGGCCGTTAGCATCTCACTCTCCCACTCATTTTGTATATCTTCTTTTCCCTTTTTATTTGCTAAAGTCCAAGTACAATTCACCGACCAAGACCAGACCAAGACCAAGACCAAGTCCGAATCCGTATCCGAATGTAACTTCAACTTGTAGTCTAGGCAATGGCAATGGCAACTGCATCTGCATACTTAATGCATTTTCATTTTATTTCATTGCCTTGCGTCCTGTTCGACGTCTTCATCTACTTACTTACTTATTTTTGCTTCTTTTCCTAGACCCATCTTTCTCTCTCGCTCTCTATATCTCTTTATCTCTATTTCTATCCCGCTCTTTGGCTATTTGCTCTATGGCTTGTCTTGTGTTTGCTTACTTTCATTTGTTTACTTGTGTTTCATTCGGTTAAGTGCTTCCTTGATTGTTTCGCCCGCCGCGTAATCTTTCCGTTTTCTGTTTCTCTTGCTTTTCTATTTATACCGTAGAATCATGGAAAATTAAGGTATATTACAATATTCAAAACTGATTAATAAAGTCAGAGAATTTACACAACAAGCTGCTGCATTATTGTATTTTAAGAATCTAACAGATTATAAAAACAATATATTTTAATTTGAAAACTTTTTGATGCATTTTTATCACCTAATTGTCATTAATCCAAAAAAAAATATACATTTTTAAAAGTTATATTTAATTTCTATTATTCAATTTAAAACGTTTATTGTATCTTTTGTAATAGCAGTCAAAATATTAATAACAGAGGCAAAGATCACGTTAACAGACAATTATCGATATATTTAATTTTGTGGCGTTACCACCCGATTTAAACTTTGCTAGCATAATTAATTATGTAGGTATGAGTTTGAATCTGAACTATTCAATAAAAAGTATCCGGCAGTCGATGAGAATAATTTAGAAACTTGTTATGGCTGCTCATCAGCTGCTGCTAACCAGAACTTATCCCAGTTAATCAGTTTTACTTGTTAACTACTTATATTGTTGTTGCTTTTGTTGTTGTTATTCCAATGTGTTGGTAGAAAAGGTCCATTTTGACACCAATTGGTTATTTATGTATAAATATCGGACTCGATTTGCATAGTTTATCCTTTTTGTTATTGCTATTCTTGTTGCTATTGTTGTTGTTGTTGTTGTTATTATTATTGCTGTTGCTATTGTTGCTGCTGTTATCGCCCTATAGGCAATGGCCATAAATATGCAGCCTTTATGCATACATTATTTTAATGAATTATTGATTTCATTCAATTGGCAGGATTCGCTCAACGAATTACCCAATACTGTATGCATAAGCACATCTATATATATATATATATATATATATATATATGGTATAACCATATCAAACTGATTGCTAAAATTTTCAAAGTGATTGTGAGCTTCGATCATGGACATAAATTTCCTTTAATTGTACAGCTTAAGCAAAAAATAGTAAGAATAAAATGAAAATAGCTTAAAAATTATAGTTATAAAATAATGTTAGATATATATACCACATTATACCTCAATATACAAGATAATAATAGAATCTACATATACGAAAAGAATCACATTTATAAATTTTTTTTAATAGTTTATTTGAATAGTTTTTATTTACAATATATTTTAATACTTTTTCTTGGTATATTTTATCCTCAATTACATGAATGCTTAGTTAAAAGTGAATAAAGTGTATTAAAATTGTCGAACTTGTTATTAAATATATAACAGGATAGTGTATTTATTTATATATATACATACATATATATATTAATGTGTTTTCTGGTTGTTGTTATTGCTGCTTTTCTGTTGGTCTATTTTCATATAATTTATAATGCTTAATTCACATTAACAAAACGTATACATACATATACCTATATATATATATGTAGGTTATATATATGAATATATATATTTTTTTATGCATTCTGTAGTAAAATAATATCTTACGTATTGATAACTAGCTGGCCATCAGCCATTTACTCCAACTCCATCTCTGGAAGCAAAATGTAGTTTTACTTCCAGTTGATGGGAGATGGAGAAAGACCTAAAACTTTCATGTGGTTTTTGTGGCCTAAAATAGCACTTTGTCTATCTGTATATGTATATGTGTGTGTGTGTGTGTGTGTGTGTGTGTGTGTGGCCAAAAGGAGACAGCTTTTGCCGAACCCATTAATGGAAATAATGGTGTATCTATTCAATTATTTCAATGCCTTCACTGAACAAGGTGTGCGTGTGTGCGTATGCGTAAGGAAGGGGTATGCAGTGGGTAGATATGTATGTATATATACAATTCCTTTCTTTAGCCAAAGGTAAAGGTAATTGAGGAACGGGACGAGTCCAAAGGGTTTGTCAACTCTAATGGATGGCAACAAACCTTTTTTTTTATGGACATTGGCCACAAACAAAAAAGAACGAGAGATAGAGAGATGATAGAAAATATAATTTCATGTTCGTGATTTGAGTGTCCCTGGCATCACGGTGACATCGCTAGACATCCCGATAAACACTCACAGACACACACACACACACACGCATACACACACATAAATACAATTACGTACATACCTCCTATTATTTATTATATTAAAAATCCATTAGTGATTTTTGAAACTTGTGGTCACTGTCATCTTTCATTTTCATTTTCCATTTACATTTTTGCTGGCGTTTTTTTTTCTCTCTTTTTTTTTTTCTTTTTTCTTGGATAGCTTCTGTCCCCAAAAGTGACGTCAATAAAACTGTCGACTGTCGCCATATTGTGGCAACTAATTGCATTTTGGTTGAGCCATCTATCGATGGATATGGATGGATGTTTTTGGATTCACGTTGGTTCGTTTGGTTTGCCTGACAATGGCATCGTTTAGTTGGAACGGTTTTTCCTTCCTTTTATCGTTTCATCTTTTTTTTTTCTTTTTGATTAAATGTTTTAACAGTTAGTTGCAGCATTTTTGCACTGCAACTCAATTAAAGGCAACTCTTTGGCCACGCCCACTGTTGCCCTTGGTTAGACACACGATTTCTTAACGCGTTCATCAACAAAATGAAAAAGTCGCGCCATTAATGCATAAAGTGGCTAAAGATAAGTAAGAAAACAGGGCGTGGGAGGTATGAGAATGAAGCATCAACCAAGCATTAATGCATGTATACACACACACACACACACACACACATATATATATATATATATTTTTTAGCGCTATCTTCTTCGCCTTTTGTCGGGGATTAAAGTTTGCTTGCATAATTTCAGGCGCATAATGAAGCAGACGACGAAGACAGAGACAACAAGGATGAGAATGAGAATAAGGATAAGGCGGAACTGCTATTTTCATTCTAGTCAGAAACCTTCAAATGCAACTTGGATCAAAGCTGTAAAACTAAAGTAGAATCCAACTAAAACGTTTATCCAAAATTGTATAAATATTTTAAATATTTCCATTTGATTTTGATACAATTTTTCTTATTTGGAAATCTTCTTAGAATTGAAAGAGATCTAAGTAAGCTCAATGATTGGGTTCATTATGAGAGTAAAGATAGAAATTGAATAGCATTTTCATCATACTCTTCTTATTGTTGATTTTACTCTTAAAAAATCACAAAGGCAGCTCAAGTGTGTCTTTGACTTGGTCGAAATTGTTATCTGTTTTTATTTTCTTTCTTTTTTTTTTTTTTTTGTTTGAAGAGATTCCTATTCAATCTTTTAACGTGATAAACTGCTTAATGCACTGAAACAGACTGAACAAAGGGGGGAGGTGGGGGTCGGCAATAGAGGGGATGAATGATGACGGGTCAGAATTGTGGGCTGATGGCCAACTGACCCTTACTTTTCAGTTGCCTTACCAATGGCCGACTACGCTCTTTCTTTCCAATCTTGTTGTGTCAATGTGAATGTGATTTACTAAGTAAATTGGACTTGAAATGCCCCAACTAAAGGCACACAAAAGATACCCGCACACACACACACACACACACAAACACAAATAAATATAGATGAAAAGAATTTGGTTTGGATGAAAAACCTATGTATATACTTACAAAAGTTGATTCAAAGTTAATGTGAATAAACATCGAAATAAAAAGGTTTTCATCATTTATATAAGAATAAACAACAAATTCCAAAGGAATATTTAAAACTTCATTATAATGGCAAATAACATTGATCTATTTAAAAAAAAAAAAAAAAAACTTTAGCTCGAATTGCTATAATATATTATGCATTATAATATATTAATACTTCTACTTAAACTTTTATCAGAAATTCTTCAATTTCTGAAGCAATTTAATAGTAAAAGGCTCTTTTTTTGACATATAGCTTCAATCTTTAAAGCAGCTGTAAATTAAAACTACAGTTATTGATCAAAAATAATTATTTGTAAAGTTTTAAAAACCTCACTTATTACAGTGAATCTAAAAAATATATTCTGAAAATTTTTAAACTGATCGGAAAGTTCTAAATATCTTTTTAGATAACCAAAGTGATGTGGAATTGAGCAAAAATGAAAATTTAAATAATGTTTCAAAAATTTAATATATAAATTTAATATATAAATGATAAACCTAAAATTTGATATAAAAAATAATGTAAAATGTTGTTTTTAGGAAAATTATTTTTTTTTCTATTTTTGGTAAATTTTTGTTTGTTAATTTTCTGTTTTGTATATTTCAATATAAAAAAAATTTTGTTCGTTTATTAACCAGAATCCGAAGGGCAAATTTCAGTCATGTAAAGTGACATTAATTTGTTTTTATACACTTGCAAAAGTGTATATTAATTTTGGTCAGCATCTCCGACTATATAAAGTATATATATTCTTGATCAGCATGATGAGCTGAGTTGATATAGCCTTGTCCGTCTGTCCGTCCGTCCGACTGTCCGTCTGTCTGGATCAACGCAATCTCCTCCGAGACCCTTGGAGCTACAGAGCTGAAATTTTGCACCTAGGCTTCTTTTTGCAGGCATTGTACATCTCGGAATCATCCCGATCGGATGACTATATCATATAGCTCCCATAGGAACGATCGGTCAGGAATAAGGTTTAACATCAATAACTCAGTTGTTTCTTAATCGAATGTCACTAAATTTGGTGTTTGTGAGTTTTATATAATCCCCAACATATATACCAAGTTTCATTAGAATCGGTTGACTATATCATATAGCTCCCATAGGAACGATCGGTCAGGAATAAGGTTTAACATCAATAACTCAGTTGTTTTTCAATCGAATGTCACTAAATTTAGTGTTTGTGAGTTTTATATAATCCTCAACACATATACCAAGTTTTATCAGAATCGGTCGACTATATGCTATAGCTGTCATAGGAACAATCGGGGAAAAAAAAATTTGTTTTAATTTTTTTTTTATGCCACGGACATCAAATTTATATTTGATGAGTTTTATATACTTCCTTATGATTCTGGCAAATTATATATAAATCAAAAAGACAGTTTGCAAGGGTATACGAACTTCGGCACGGCCGAAGTTAGCCCATCCTTCTAGTTTTCTTTTGTTAAAAACAAAAAATGTTAACATTTTGACGTTTCTTTTTTCAAGATTACAATTAATGCATTCAATTTTTTAACAAATCATTTAGAAACACGGCGTATTGAGGAATTTCTTCCTTTATATATACATTATATTATATATTATATATATATATATTATACATTATAATTATGTTATGGCCCAATATTTTGTACGAAAACTGAAATATATCCCCCTTATCTATGTATAGTTAAATTTGTTAATTATTTTGACCGTATCAGCTGACAAATTAGATAGATGAGTAAGTTCTAAAAAATTTTCGTCATGCGTCAGTTCACATATATGTTCAGGTGTTTTACCAAAGTTCTTAACGATCTGTATTAACGTATAACAATAAAACCAAAAAAAAATAAACAAACACACAAAACTTGTTGTTTGATGAAAAAGAAATATAAATATTTAAAATACGAAATAACGTAAAATTGTTGGAATTACAATTATAAAATTGTTTTTTTATGTAAAAATATTTACATATAATTGGCTAATATGTGACTATGACGATTAATTGGTTAAGTGAGTTTACTAAATGAGAAATATAAAATTACTAAACTAATCTAATTTAAAATATTATAACAATTTATGGATAATGTAAGAATGTTTTGTTTTATGATAAAACAATTTGTAAATGCTTAAAATTCTGTGATATTAATGACACAAAGGTATACTAAAGTTTTCTTTCATCAGATTTCTTTTGCCCCCGCCCGCCACTTCATTGCCCCCGGATCCACATGCGAATCGAAGAGAATGTTAGCTAATTGAGTCATCTGTCAGGGAAGAGCAATTGCAATTCATATTGAGTGCCAACCGGGGAGCAATTTTCAAGCATAAGCATTTGATTTTAAGAAGCTTTCCACTTTCTCTCTCTTTCTCACTCCTTCTCTCTCTCTCTCTCTCTCTTTCTCTCTCTTCAGCTGCTCCAATTGGCAGCATGTGGCAAGTAGACTGTAACCTGAAATTACTTTACACGTGGACGTTGGCAGCAAGGACGATTCTGCAAAAAGGAAGGATTTTTTAATTGAAAACAAACAACACTTTCACTGAACTTTTGCCAACACTTCTTCCCTCTCTCTCTCTCTCTCTATACCTCTCCCTCCATCTCTATTTAGCCCTCTAGTGAACTTCTGTTTGCATGCGTGCCGTTGACATTGAAATTGACGGGGCACCACGCGGCTCCGGTAAAGACGCTTGGAGGCATTCACAGAAAGAGAGAGAGAGAGAGAGAGGGATTGGTTATAGGGATAGGTATTGGGATTGCGGGTAGCCCGAAGTGGCCATTGAAAGTGAAAAACAATTGAACCCTTGGGCAAAATTGGTTTTGACAATGTAAATAAATAAAACACAAGCATAAATATTTACTGCTGACGGCATTTTCGCATTTTCCTATACTAAAATACCAAAAAAAAAGAAAAAAAAAAAACCAAAGAAGCAAAATAAAACAAAACAAAAACCAAAAATAAAACACAACGAGTAGGCGGAAGTGAAAGTAAAGCGGGAGAGATTACAGGGGCTCAGTCAAAAGTAAATTTTCAAATGGGCTTGTTTCCTTTTGACCTTCGGCCAGAAGGTGTAAGGAGTGATCAGAGGCAAGAGTTTGTTTGGAAAATGTTGCCAAAAGGATTTGCAGCTCATTTCATGCCAAACGCACTTGATTCTGTGTGTGTGTGTGTGTGTATTTGTGTGGGTGTGCGTCCGTGCCAAAGTATTCAAGTCGAAGAGAGGCCACAACCCTTTAACTCTAACCCCCTAGCTAACCCTTGTGCTAATATTTGATTGTGCTACTTGGGTGTGTGTGTGTGTGTTTGTTTGTGTGTATATTTTGGCCGTTTCTTTTTTTTTTTTTTTTTTGGGTTTAGCACAGAACTTTCAATTCTATTGGTTCCAGTGAGTCTAAAGATAAAATTTACAACAAAGCTTTACTGTGTTTTTTTTTTTGTGCTTTTTAAAAAATATTTACAAACTTACATTTTAGTTTTAAGTATGTGTCTGACCAATGCACTTCTCATTTTATTTTGTGTAAGGTTTAAATAAAAATTTACTATCAAAAAGTTACCGTTACACTTAAGGTTAAAAAGGAAATAAATAAAATCTACACTTTAAATGTTCTTTTTAAAGTTCTTTAACCAAACATTTGAATTGTTTAAAATTTAAAATTTCTTAAAAATTTATTTAATAGTAAAAGAAATCCATTTTTTACTTATTTTTTGTGGTCACTTTATTGCCCTTTTTTTTTGGGTAAACGTCTTGATTCTAAACTAAAGTCTATTAAACTAAAAACACATAGATATAATCCCAAAATAATATTAAGTTCAATACTTGTAATGATAAATTTAAAGCTCACTAATTGATTAGTTTAAATAAGAAAAATATAATAAAAATTGAAACTACAAAGAGCTCAACTATGGAGTCGGTTCAATTTTCAAATAAATATAAAGTCAAATAAATAAATAATTGTTTTAAAACTTACAAATCATTTACTAATTGATCAATTTAAATTTGTACAAACATAAATATAATTGGAGCTTTAAAAAACTAACTTAACTAACTTATTTGTATTTTTTATTTTCTCACTAAAAGTCAAAAATGTTTACAAATTTCGTTAAGCTAAAATTGAACTTTTTAAATTTAATTTCTTTCATAATTATAGACAAGAAAAATTTCAGATCTCAAAATAGAAAGCCATAAAAAAACAACTTAAGAAGCAATTTCAAATATTGTCATGTCATTCAAATGATTAAAATTAAAGTAATTTAGCATTGTAAATCTAAGAAACAAAATTAAATTATAAGATGGTAAACTTTCAACCTACAATAATGAAAATGACTTTTTATATTTATAGTTAGAATTTTCCCCTATTTCTTGGATTATTTGATAAAACATATATAATCTTAAAAGCATAATAAGTGTATTATTTAAATTATAAAGATTTTTATATATTATTCGATTAAGTAGTATTATTTTTGAATATATCTAGTAACCTTTTTTTTTTTGTTTATTATTCTATTCATTGATTTCTTAGCCTTTTATTTTTTCATTTTATTGTGTGCTTTTACTTATGTTGGATTTAGATGCCATAATTCCCATGTGGCCATATTAAAAGGAGCAGTTGCTGCATTAATTTTACATTACTATTATTATCATTACAAGAAGTGCCCTGTTTCTATGCCCGCCCCCCTTATCCTTCTTCCATTCTCTTATTCACATTGATGGTACAATGGAAGAGCTATCTAGAACTTGGCCATAATAATTTTCCGCGTAATTTATTTGAGCTTCGTAATATCATATTTCACATGCAGAGACAGAAAGCGAGAGAGAGAGAGTGAGAGAGAAAGAGAGTGAGGGAGAAAGAGCACAATTAAGGTAGAGAGTGAGAGTGAGTTCGCTTATGGAAGGAGTTGGAGTTTTGAAGCAACTTCCGTTGAATAATTTAAGCCGCACACATGTGGGACAAAAAAAAAAGAGAGAGAGAAAAAGAGAAAAAAGAAGCCAAAGAAAAAAGGGACCCGGACACGGGGCACGTTAAAATAGGCGGAAGACGATTATCAGACAGTTTGCACACAATGTTGTCGTTGTCGTTGAAAAGTAGTATGGGGGGAGGGAGGAGGGGGGGATAAGGGCAACTGCGGCGGAGGCGTGGCACATTTATTGCCAAAATTAAATGACAATGTAGTTGTAGCCGCGAAAGTGCGACAGAGACAGAGTGATATAGCTGAAAGTCGAGAGACCAAGTTTGTTGTAAACGGTGAAGATAGATGTGGATATAAAATGTATGTGAGTGTGTGTGTTGGTGTGTGTGTGTGTGTGTGTGTGTGTGTGTGCGTGGGTAAGCAAGACGCGAACAGATTTGGTAGAAACGGAAATAAGTCGACAACGGGTACGGGTAGTAGTCACCCAACAGAGATAACTTCTTGTCGCTCTCATATATGCTATATCCATGAAAACGGAGACCAGACGCAAGTAATTTTTCAACAAGTTTTATACAATTTTTGGGTGTGCTCATCCCCTCTGCCATAAGCCATATGCCATACGCCATCCACCATCCATTCAGCATCCTGCATCCACATCGGTATCCGTATCCGTATCCGCATCCGCATCCTTCATACGAAAGCATCAGTCCAAGTGTAAAGGAATTTTAACGCTTCGCCGTAAATGCCGCTCTGGCAGATTGTTTGTTGGTGACAAGGGGTGAACGGAACGGGTGATGGTTATATGCATGAAAGAAAGAGACCCTAAACGGGTTTGGGTTCAGGTGGCATAAAGGTTTTTGGGGGTCATGTGGGGGTATGGAGTAAAGTGCGCGCTCTGCCTTTTGTTGAACTTTTGCGTAAGATTGCGCAGTAAATTGTCGAAAATTAATTTTCATGTTGAAAAGCTGCAAATTGCAAGACAGAGATAGCAACTGAGTAACTGAGATATGTATGTATGTGTGTGTGTGTGTGTGTGTGTGGAAGGAAAAGGAGGAAAACTCAAGAAGGAGGTTTGTCAATTAATTTCTTGAATAGTTTGCCTAATTGAAATTTTATGGCATTCGCATGTATTTCCTTGTCTGCTTGTGTTAGCCAGACTCTCTCTCTCTCTCTCTCTATATATATATATATATATGTATATATATATATTTATACATATGTACATATCTCTGTGGATTTTAGTGTGTGTGTCTGTGTGTGTGTTTGTATGTCATTCCTTTGTTAACAATTTCATTTTGGTCCTCTTAGACCGAATATTGTAAGTTATTAATATAAGTTTACTAATCAACTGGCAAAGTATATCCAAGCTAACTAATTTTCCTTTTCGTATATAATTATTGCAATAACAATTAATTGATTTTTCAGATTATTATTATTATTAAAATGTCAATTGATATGGCACATACATACATATGTACATATGTATATACATACATATAAACCCAATGTTGGGAATTATTTGATTATGCTTTAAGCTTTCAATTCGTTTTGCGATAATTTATTATGCAATCATTTTAATGAACTCTAATTAAGGTATGGATATCATTCGGATGATTTAGCTGATTAAATCAACCATTTCTGTTTTTTTTTTTTTTCATCTCTTATCTTTCTTTGTCTATCTATCTATCTCTTTCTATCTAAGAACAGTAACCACTTCGCTGTTGTAATTACTTTATAAATTATACAAGCACCTGTATATTAATAGAGAAACCTTTTTACAAATTAAACATAAATACATTGAATTTAGCCAGAATTCGTTCTCCCATCGATTTCTTTTTGATTAATCGTTTTTTTTTTTTTTTGATTATTATATTACGCCTAATTCTTAATTCTAGAATATTTGAGTAAGTTACAGTAAACGATACAGATTATGTTTATTATTTATGGGAAATTTTAGTTACTTCTTAAGCAATTCTATAGAATTCTAATATCACTAATTCATTCAGCCCTGGCTTTAGCCTATGTACATACGTATATTAGTATGTTTTCATTCCATGCTTTACAACTGGGATTACTTACATACATAGTCTTTAGCAACAGGCAGTCTAGCCTACCTTTATACGGCCACTTTCTATACATATGTATCTCATTCTCCCCCCCGCTCTCTCTCACTCTTTCTGTACCCTGGACTGACTTAGAAAAATGGTAGATTAGGATCTACAAGAGATATATAAAATAACAAAAGCTAACTTATTATATTTATTTCTGAAAAGCATAAAAATTAATTCCGTATTTCAAAATTATACAACAAATTATAATAGCTGAAATATAAGAAATAAATGCATATTCTTCCGTTTCTTGTATTAATAAAATGTATCTTGTTTAAAAGTGTTGCCATATTTTATCTTTAGCATTGCCATATTTATTATTGCATCTGTTAAACTAACAGCGATAAATGCTGTTAAATTAATTCAAATATTTGATTACAGGGTATGACGAGGCCCCAACTTAAGGTTAGATAATTTGCCCTTTTTTTTTGTTTTGTGGGAGTGTGTGTGTGTGTTTGTTTGTTTTGTTTTGTTTTTGTTGACATGGTCGCCTAATCCTTAGATGAGGTGTGTATGGTGTATAAGAGGCAATGTGGTAACTGAAAAGGATGGGCAGATTGAGTGGGTGATTATGGGGATGAGACGGTTGGCTGTTGTTCGCGTTTTGTTAATTATAATTATGATAATGAATCTTACAAAAGACTAATTAGTATGTTAAAAATGTTGGCTGAGCTAGGGCACAAAAGCTCTACAGAATTTATACATCTACCAGTCCTAACACAGACACATACACTGACAAGTATATATATATATATACGTATACATATGTATGTATATGTACATTTATGCAGATTTATTCCTTTCGCGATAATGTATCCATGCACTGGTTTTAGAATGTGCAGAGCCTTTTTCTACTTTTTAGTAGTTGAGATTTCAACAAACAGAATTTTATAAATTTTTTAAAAGATAAAATTTATTCTTTTTTTTCCTGTTTTTATAGTTTCCCATAGAAAACAAGTCAAAGCTAACATCATTGGCATTTGTTCATATTCAATTGCAAATCAATTGACCAATATCTCCAATCAAATTCCTAATGAACCTGCAAAATGGCCAACAATTGTGTTTACATTTTGTTTAATAAATAAGGCATTTGCACCTGGACCCTCACCTAAATTTGTATATGTACATGTGTATGTATTAGTGTGGCTCAAAGGATAATTTAGATATTAGATATAACTTTATATGGTAATAATTATAATTTAGTATAAACTCTCTTGACTGTTGATGCTGATTAAGAGTATGTATGACTTTTATAGTTTTTTCTTTGATAAATGTATATATATATATAAACTAATATAACTATAAATATTTACGTATATTTATGCCAAATATTTTATATAATATTCAACATTTTTATATATTTATAATTGTACTATGTTGATTTTTTATTTTCTATAGCAATGGAAGAAAGACAACTTTAAACAAAGCTTAAAAAAAACCTTAAAGATATATGTTACTTTCGGAATTTTCAGTTTCAATTTATTATTTCAATTTAATTTGTATATTAACTTATTGAGAAACAAATATCAATTAGCTGAAATATGTTTCACCCTAATATACATATTGTAGATATAGTAGTCGGATTACAATTAAACAGTCCAACTATAGAAGACAATTACCAATTTTATTAATTATGGCATATATAATTTGCTATTTTATATATGTATATACAATTGTTGCGGTTTGTTTAATATAATTGTCATGGATTTAATGTTTTGCCATGTTAATGTGTGTTTTGTTTTTTTGGTTGGGAGTGGCCAATTAATATTTACCCTAATCTTCCAATAGGGAGTTAGACGATGGTAGAGAGATGGCTGTATGCTAAATTCCCAGTTGGTAGTTGACTCGTTTAAATCGATTTAGAGGCAAAACAGACTCTCCATCCACACAGTCTCTCAATTGCTGCAGTCGACACATGAATTAGCCTGACAATGGGATCAGAATTTCTTCTTTTTTTTTCTCCCTGTTTATACTCGAGGTATCGAGGTTTTTTTCCCCAGTTATTTTCTTTTGGTTTTTCTTTTTTTTTTTTTTTTTTTTTAACAAGTTGTAGATTTTCATTTTGATTTCGATTTGCGATTTGCCGACGCCCTTTATACATACCATGCCACAAATTGGCATAGCATTTACATAGGTATGTCTATAGGATTGCGATTGTAAATGGAATGATGATGGGGTTTCGAATTCGTGTCGTTGTCCTTGTCGCTCTGTATATATATATATACATATATATAAATATATATATATATTTATATATGTAGCCCAATGCCTGTGCGCGACATGCACTCCAAAATGAAATCGATAAACAGTTTGGCATTTAATAAAATCAACATCAAACCATTTCAATTTCTTTTTCGTTTTTCCCTTTTCTTTCTCTCTCTCTCTCTCTTACTTACTTTTTATTTTTTTGTAGTTTTCAAATCTTTTTGCGCTATCGAAAACTGTCCAAAACGAACTTTGAAACTTGTTCTCAAAAGTATTAAATTTAAAAGGCTGTGCCGACTACCATTTGTATTGCAAATAAAGTTCGAAATAAACTGGATTATATGGTCACACTTATGCACAGTGTTGCTAAATGAAGATTGATTTCTAATTGATTGTTAAGCATTTGTTGAGTTAATTAACTTTAACAATGAATAGTAAAACAGTTTCAATGCTTTAGAAAATTGTTTCACTTATTCAAAAAAATTAAATTCTGACTACTTTTTCAATGGTTTAAAGACAAAACTTAATTCTGTGAAGTTTTTTAAATTGTGTTACCTATAAAGATATTTGTTTTTTCTGTTTCTTGCATAATTCTACTAAAAATAAACTAGTTCATTTCATTTGTGTTGACACTTTTGGTTTGCGGCATGCAGGCAATGACCTTTAGCCTCTTGGTCGACTAGCAAACAGTTCTAGATAACCGCCAAACACCACCCACACAAAATTCAATCCGCCCATTTCTCGTATATTCAACACTGGCCACTGGACACTGGACAAACAGGTAGAAATTTACGTTTGCCCTTTTGGCCAACTCGCATTAAATTCGTACGAATTTCAACATTTAGCATATTAAGCGGGCACTGAAGTTGAACCGGCTGTAAAGTGGACTCCGGCTGCAGCTTCAGCTGTTAGACTTGGACAACGTCTCGCTGTCGTGCATTCCCGAATATACTATGTATGTATGTAGATAGATACATGTGTGTCTGTCTGTGTATGTGTGCATTTGTATATATGTATACATATACATACATATGTGCAGAGGCTAGTGGACGACATGCGGATGTTGTGCGATGCTGTTTATGCCTTTTACATTTTCCGTCGTAATGAATTCCACGTAAACGGAGTTGGAGTTGGACCTAAAGTTGGGGTACAGTGGCAGAGGCAGAGGCCGTGGCAGTGCCAGCACTGTGAAATTTCTAACTTCCGCTTTTTGCAAAGTTGACAACATGTTGTCTGTCCTTCGGTATCTTTACCCTTCCCCATGTCCTGTAAGTGTGCTTTAAACTGAATCCTACATAAAGTTGACAAAAAACTTAATTTTAATATTATCTGCCGCATATTTCATGCAATTAACTTATGCAATTTTAATGTAGTATTACAAAATACAAAAAAAAACATATATGGAATATTTTCCACCGTGGTAATTTTTATATCCAAAATATATTATTTAATAAACTTTAATAATCCCTCCCGATTGAATGTTAACAATTGCCTTCGATTTTAGATTTTTCTAATATGGCGGGATCACAGAGTTACCCAACAGTTTATTTTGCAGTATGGTCACACTCACCTGATCAAAGTTTACTTATGTTAACCAATATTTATCTCACAGTCAGTTTGATATTACTGTCACAGTCAAATAGCATTCAATCAACAAAATTTTTATTCATTCTAATACAACATATACATAAATACATACATATATAAAAATTTCCGATTTATTGAGTGTTATTAACGCAGAATCTTATATAGAAAGTCAGTATCTGTCCGTTTCGGTACGATTCACCAAAATAATTTCACGTATATAGATTCACTCTTTCCCAATTTTTTTTTTTTTATTTTTAATTCTATAATTTTACAAGGTTTTTGTACTTACATATAATTGCCATTAACAACATACATACATACATATATAAACCGATCTGGATTGCAACTCATTGTGGTAAGTACAAAAAAAAAAAGGTATCAGCAGTGTTAAGTAAGTCTTTACTTTTAAATATAATAAAAAGTATTACTCATGGTCATAACCGCATAACGAAAAGCAAAAAATAAAAAAAAAAAAAGAAAAAAAAAAAGGGGAAAAACGAGTAAAGGGAAAATAAAAAAGAAAATATTAAAATAAATTTGAATAAAAATGTCTGCAAAGATTAAATCGCTATTGCCACGAGCATGAGCTCTCCGACAGTCTCGTCGCCTGCAATTCCCAGACGTTTCCGTACGGCCCCCAAAAATTTTGCCCAAACCTCTCTCTGCCCCCCGTCTTGCCGACCATACCCCTTCCTTCCTTCGTCTGGTTGTATCCGTGGCTCGATTGCAGGCTGCTGCTGGCTGCCTCTTTGGCTTATTGTTGCGGCAGTGACTGCTGCTGCCATTGCTCGCTGGTGTGGCACGAACAGAAAGAGAAAAAGCATGAAAGAGAGAGAGAGAGGGGGGAAAGCAACAACAATAATAACGCGTATCCGTTGCGGATTTTATGCTGCTTCTCGCATTCGTCTTTCCCTCCAGCTTCATCTTTGTTTCTTTTGCTGTGCCTTTTATTTTTTTTTTTTTTTTTTTTGTATACACCCTCTTTACCCTACCCCTAGACCCTTCCCGGTTTTTGTTTGTTTTTCTTTTCTTTTTTTCTTTTTTTTGCTGCAACTTCTTAATTTGTTTATTTGTTGCCATTCCACCTTTAAACAATTCCCATTTACAAGCGGCGACAAATTTCAGTTTTTATTACTTTCGTTGTTAACTTCTTTTCTCTTTTTACCACCCCCCCTCCTCTCTCTCACTCTTTTGTGGGGGTCATTTTGTCGCTTTGGGCAATATCCAGCAACAACAACAATAAATAAGTTAATTTAAATACAATAAACACAATTGAGAACTGTCAACAAAAATAAAGAGCATAAATGTCTTAATTTTGATTAAAGTCCATAAATTATTGAATTGTGAAATTTCCAAAGAAAAATTTCAGTTCCTATTATTTAATTAGCAAATATTATTTTACTAAATAAATAAAGAGGATTGACAGTTTACATTAAAAATTGATGAAGAGTTTTTATTAAGAAAAAAAAAACTAAACAATTTCATATTTAACTATTCTATTGCAGATTGACAAGGATTCAGTGAATCCATTTAAAAATCCTTTAAAAAAAATCACAACCTTATGAGATCCAATTTAAAGTTCTTTAAAATTCTCAGAGCTAAGAATTCTTATTTAAGCGGTTATGAATTAGATTCCATTAGATCATTTTAAGTTAAATATAGTATTCAATAAAGTAATTGTGTTTTGTTTTTTTTTTTTTTACCACTTTAGCTATAATGGACTCGAATCGTTACAAGACTTTGCGATTTGTGGACTCGGTGGAGCATTTACAGCAACTAAATAAAGATATCATATTGGATACTTTGGTTAATGTGGATAGATTGCTGCCTGAATGGAACCCACGTTCATTTCAAATTCGTGTTCCCGTTAGTGTAGTTCTAACGGATTTGCTGCATTCGATTTTTGATTGGTCATTAATCCAGGAACTAATGTCAAATGAACAGACAATCGCCTCTCATATACTTCAAAAGAAAGTGAATGATTTTGAGCTTCTATATAAACTAATTAATACAATGCAACGCATTCAATTAAGCGATAAACCAGAAAATAATTTTAATGTTAAGCTTCTTATACGTCGTCCTACTTTTGATATGAAAATACTTGATGATGGTACAATTATGGTAAATCGTCTACCCTCTCTATTGATTGAAGTGGTGGCTCATGATCATCAGATGACCGATGATAGCAAGGCAATTGCATTACCAGATGTCAGTTCAATTGACGTATTGTCTGTAGGCGATAACCAATTGGGATCTGGACAGCAGCCTATCATTCAAACAAATTTTGATGAATTTGAATATGAATATGAAAACGGAATTGAATATATACATCAAATGGAAACGACTTTTAGTTCGATTTCAACTGAACTATTCACCATAGAAGAAATCGAAGAACCGTCGGAAACTGATGAAGAAGAACCGTTTGAACGATATTCCATAATACCATCATTGGCAAGATTATCACAAATCAGAGACATAGAACAACCATATATTTGCGAAAATACTAATACTGATGATAATAAGCAATCATTAACGATTTTGGAAAATCAATTGCAACAAAAAATTCCTCATCATCAACGTCGTCGTAATTTTTCTATCTGGAATTGCTTTAACTACTGGATACGTCGGGCAATTTATCAATTCACAGCAATACGCTAAACAAAAAAATGAACACCTCATTATTCTTATACAAAATTAATTAACTAAAGTTAACAGCAGTTTGGGCAAAAGCAAATTGTACCCACTGTTGGTATCGACGAGTGACTAAATTTTGAAAAATCTAAGTAAAACTAAGTTGAAAATCCCTAAAATAAAAAAGAAACTTTCTGTCTCCCTGTGATTCTCGTCTTCTTTTGTGGTTTTTCTTAAATAGGTTTCAAATAAAAGCAAATAGATTTCAACCATTCGGAATTATGTAAAGAAATGAAAAGAAAGGTAAAAAGTAAACAAAGAAACTTTTTTGTTCTCTCACCCGTTTCAGAAAGTTAAACGAGAAGTGCTAGTAAAAAGAGTAATCAGGCGGAATTTGATAAATCAATGGTTTTTAGAATCATGAATCAGAGCAGGAGATAAACGAACTGAAATATTATACAATAAATGAAGCATTAAAATAATGCAAAAGAAAAAAAATAACTACATATAATAAAAAGAAACATTGTTAAATCATTGATAACCATTTGTAAGTTAAAACAATAGACAGAAACTAAACTAGTCTAAATTTATTTCATACAAATATTTTTAATTTTTGTTCAGTGTTTTAACAGTGCGCTGTTAACTCACTCAGTTGAGTTAAAGGCAAGTGTGAGTTATTCTTAGCATACTTCTCAGAGCCACCAAATAAACTAAACACGGGAAAAAAATTGTAAGTCCAAAGTTTTCCATCATTAAGAAAAACGTGTCTAAAATCTCATCGTTTTATACTAAATTTAAAATATACTTTTTTTATCGCGTAATTTTTGCCGCGTTTTGGTTATTAGGTAAAGCAGAATGTACGATTGAAAGAATGACGAAATGTGTTTACGTAAATATGGAAAAATACATTTTTATATATATGTATGTTGTATATATAATTTATATGTAACATTTTTGACTGGGTTCTTTAAATTCACTTTCATTGGAAAAGTAACTAATTTCAAAGAAAGAGTGGTGGCAAAAAAAAGGAAACACAGACATATGTATGATCCGACGAAAAAAATAAAAAAAGTATCCTATGTATATAAGAGAATAAATAGAGCACAAAACGCTTTGAGGCAGCATTAAAAGGTAACGATGCGGTGCCATATGTGGCATGGTGCATGCTGGATGTCTGTGTCTGTTTGGGAAATGGCACTGGTACTGTTACTGCGCCACAGCAGGCAAGCAGCAGGCAGTCAGTCAGGCAGGCAGGTAGGCAGGCAGGCATAAAAATTCATTCACTAATGGCTGCCGTCGTTGAAGGGTTTTTGACCACGCCCACAAATGCCATACCGCTTCTAAAAGTCTCCTCGCTTTTTTAGCCATTTGTATTTGCAGTGCTATTGGCAACATGTGGCGCTTTTATTAAAAATTCATTTGCTCATAATACACAGGAAAGAGGGAACTACCACACCCATATACCAGACAAGACCAAACCAGACCATGCCAGACCATGGCAGTGGCTGTTATGTCTGACTCTCGGACCTATCTTGGGGACGTCAATGTGTTTGTTCCTTCTCCTTTGACCTTCAACAGCTGCCACATTTTCAGAAGCATTTTTTCCCTTCCCTCTATTTTTCTCTTTTATTTTTTCTCGTCTTTTTTTTTTGAATTTATCGTGGCAGTGGAAGAGCCCGCATGCTTCTTCATAAAACTCCATTTCTGTGATGAATTGCTTGAACAGTTTTCAAATAGTAGGCCTTAAACTTAATGTTTTACAATATACCTGGTCAGATTTGTATGTTGTTTCATTCGATTTTCAGATATTAATCAAAATACATATAATTCAAGTGTAATATAAAATCAATAATAATATCTACAGTTCAGGTCAAATAAAAAGTGAAATAAATATGTCCTCAAAGTCTTGGATTGAATTTATGGAGCCAAACAAATTTGGATCAAATCTTTCAAATTCAGGACGGTAAGTACAAAATAAAAGACAATTATAAAACAAGGTTCCCACGATTCAACGGCATCAATTTTTTTTTATACAGAAACCGTACTTTAAATAAAAATGCAAATAAGCTACCGCAGCCATTTACCACAGGCAACACTGTTGTGGGCGTTACATATAATAAAGGCGTTATCCTTGGCGTTGATACTCGAGGTATTGCAAAAAGTTTGATGGTATCAGGAACTATAGAAAAGATTTATCGTTTACATAATTTTATTTAGTAAGTTTTGATATATTTTATCCAAGATTATGAATTTGCATTGTCGTTCTTTTAAAATGATAGTACTACCGGTGCTGGGGTATCCAGTGATTTGCGCCAAACGGCAAGAACCACCGCTTCGCGAATAGAATTAATTGCCCTTAACTCAAACACCACCTATCCACGTGTCCGTTGTGCCAATAAAATGATGAAAAGACATTTGCTTCGTTATCGTGGCGGTATTATGGCCAATTTCCTTGTTGCCGGTGTTGATCGTGATGGTCCAGAATTATATTGCACTTACCTGAATGGCTGCAGCAATAAAGTCCCATATGCAGCACTGGGATCTGGCGGTATGGCTGCCAATTCTCTACTTGAGCTCGGATGGCGTCCAACCCTTAAAGAGAATGAAGCTTACGATTTAGTTTGCGATGCTATTGTCGCTGGAATCGCTATTGAATTTACCTCTGGCACTGAAGTCAACATATGTATTCTTCGAAAGGATTTTACAAAAAAGCAACAATTGCAACCGGTGTATCTTCACACTAGGGGAGAGAGAGCTGGAGAGAATAATGAACTACAAAGAGCGCCTGCTCGTATCATCGACATAGTGGCAGAAAGAGTTTATTTGCCTCCAGCATCATCGAATAATCGTTTTTTCGTACCATGGACAGGGTCCAATTTCGTGCAGCAGGCGACATCATCTTCAACTGAAGACGAGCAGCAGGCCACATCATCTTCTACAGCTGATGACGAGCAAGTGGCAACATCATCTTCTGCAGCTGACGACGAGCAGGAGGCAACATCAGCTTATACAACTGATGTCGAGCAAGTGGCAACATCCTCTTCTACAGCTGATGTCGCGCAGCAGAACAATGTTAGTGAGGATTTATCTTCATCATTGGAAAACTAAAGCTGAACTCATTGCTAAATTTTAATTTACTTTGTTATATTTTACAAGTGCACCCAATTAAAATCTGATTTAAAAATTTATACTATTTCTTTAATAGAACAAAATGAAAGGAAAGCTCTACCATCGTGAATGAGTTTTCACTTGCATTATTTGACCTTCTGTTGACCTTTAAAATTCAAATAGTATTATGCTTACTTCATCTCCTTTGCCCTGTTTATAGTCTATTAAAAAGTGCCTTTTTAGAATAATTTACAAAAATGTTGTTTCATGTCTTGCTTTAAAAGTGCACACACATTCAAGGATAACAACAAGAAAAAATTTCGAAAAGCATCGACCTCAAAATATCCTTTCTAATTGAGAATTACCTTTTATTTTTTTTTAAATTTCTCACTTTGAAATTCAAGAGGTATCCAACTTTTAGATCTGGCAGCACTCGAATATAAAATATATCGATAATTAGCTGTTAACTAAAATTGGTTCTGTTATTAGCAGTTAATTTAAAATTTAAATCGTTTTAAGTTAAAAACATTGAATTTATATAATTTTACAAACTTTTATTTATATTTATAATCTTTGAATATATATATTAATATGTCTATATTTGTTAACATCATCATACTCTTTCATCCTAAACATATACAGAGTATGCAACAGCATAAAGGTGCAAATAATGAAATTCTTGAAAGTAGCGACCACGTGGCGCGACTTGCGCTTTGAATACCAAATAAATAAATTAAATGAATAGTACTACAAAAACAAGAAACAACAACCAAAATGGACAGAGAAGAAAAAAAAAATTAAACAACTGGGTTTTTGCCAATTTGAAAGAAGGTGGGCCCCCAGAGGCTTAAGCCGGTGGTGTGGGTCCTCATGGAACTAGGAGATGGTGCTTTGGTGGTGAAGAAGGATGTTCAATTTTTAGCAGCCACAATTTGAAATATTTTCTCTAGCATACTTGACAGACAGCTAAAGTTGTGGTGGGGCATGAGACCCAGGACATACATACATACATACACACACACACACACACAAACACACACACGCAAACACATAAACATTGCAATGGTCAGGACTTGACTCGAATCGACTCGACGCAAACTGCTGAAGCCTGGATGCTCTGATGCTCATCTCCCAGTTGGTACCACACCGCATTCCCTTTGTTTATGTTGGAAAGTGTGAAAAGAGAATGTGAAGGACAACAAATGAAATGTGTTGTCCTGGCCCGTACATACCACAAAACAGTTTCCGCCCCTCAATCCCCCACCTCCCCGCATCATCCATACCATATTCTCCTACATACGCCATGTTTGCCGCTCTGTTCATCTTATTGTTGCCGTGTTACGACGTGTTGTCCCAGAGTCCAATGGTGCACAATCGAGCGTAATAATGAAGTACGTTTTGATGCCTGCCCCAAAAGGGCAACGACTAGAAAACCAGGTGGCATCTGCCCATTCGTATAGCCATTTCCTTCTCACTTTCACCACCCCCCTCTCTCTCTCTCTCTCTCTATCCATCTCTAAAACACTCGCTCTGTTAACTCATGTGATTTTCGAGTTAAAAACAAAATTCTTACAGCCAAAACTCACTACCTCAACTCCACCATCACTGCCAGTCCCCTCCTTTACCCTCTCCGTACTGTATATATGTATGTACCTCTTCAGTACGTTAGTGGCATGCCGGAATGTTTTTTCTTTTTTTTTTTTTCTTTTTGTCTTTCGGTTTATATTATTTGTACGATTTCCTCGACTGGTTTTGTGCCTTGGTTTTGGTTTTTGTCCTCTTATTTGTTGTTAACTGTTTGTTGTTGGCTTCGTTTCGTTGTTCCACATATTGTGTGAAATTCCTAAAACCATCTACCACACTCACCTTGCCCAATATTTGACAAAAGCACTGTAAAATATTGGAGCTAACAGTAGTTTGTTTGGAAGGGCTGGAAGAATTTCCAATTGGATGCAAAATGGATCATTTAAATCAAAAAAACACACTCCAAGTTTTAATTTTATAATTTATTTATATGCGTGCAAATTGAACTTTCTTGAATTTTAAAATGAATATTAAATTGGATTTGAAATTTGAAAATTTCATATATTTTTATGCTATGAAAGTACTCAATTCAACCAAAGAAAAGTATATTCAGAAATATTTTAAAAATGTAGCTTAATGTGAAATTTATTTGTTGTTGTATAAATATTTAAAAAAAAAATGTTTTAACGAAACTAGATTTTTAACACAAGCTATAGACATATATAGATACATACATATATATAGATATAGAAATAGTTTCTATAAATTGGCAATTAAGTGGGTCTTTTTTTTGGAAGTTTTAACAATTTTTTGTTTAAAAACTGGAAAATATTACATACATTTTATATATTATATCTATGTAAATAATATATGTATATATGTATTATATATGTATAATTATAAATATTTCTCAAATTAAAACTCTCCTAAGTAAAAGTGTTTAATTCTTGATTTTACAACATATATTTAATATATTAATTTCTATTAATATGATTGAAGTATATAAAATGAAAATGGAAAAATTCAATTATTTGATTAGCCACTTGAAATTTACAATAAAGTTCTTGAAAAAAATGAATATATAATAACAAAAATGAAGAAAAATAAAGACTGTAAAGACATAACATATATTTATGGTCTGATAGTTAAGAATATATCTATAACATTATTTATTTTTAAATTTTTCTATATATATAAATTTTTCAAAGCAACTTTGCATATCTTTAAATATTCTAGATTAACATTCTTTGATAAAATTTTTTTTTTTAATAATAGTGGTCAATCGCACTTAAAATTAGCCAAGACCGCAAAACCAAGCATGAGTAAGCAAATAAGGGAAATGAGTAATTTTGTATTAATTTAATGAAAGTTAAGGGCATTCATGCTTACAAGGTTCTCCATTTCCATAATGAATTAATATCCTTTACTGATAAGTATATACATAGTTATACTGTTTACATATATAGTTCTATATATTTTCTTTGTTTTTTTTTTGTTTTTGTTGTATATGTTTTGGTATTTTCTTTTTGTTTTTTTGGGAGGAAAATCAATTTAAGTCAAAATTAGATTTGCAAAATCAACAACACACACTAACACACACACATGATTGAGGGCAAAAGTTTAAATATGAGTTTGGCACACAAATACAATAACAACGACAACAAGAACAAAAATGTAGATAAATTGGGCCATCGACTGTCATATACCCTGTATTATCACCTTAAGTTTTTACAAATTCCAAATGACATTCTTTTCTCAAGCCGAAATAATAAATTTAATTGGTGACTGCTTTGTTTTAAAATAATATTAAAAATTTAATATTAATTAATTTAAAATATAATTTTTCATATATAGATTTCTTCGTATTTATTTAAACTTTATTATAAAAAAAAAAGGAAGATTGAAACGATTTGAATATACACTTGATACATATGTGAGTAGAGGGTATGGAAAAAAGCGAAAAGTTTTCTGAGGCGTAAATATTTTGTGGCAGCCTGTGTTCACAGGACCCGTTTATCCTTTTCTTCTTTACTTCTTTCTTTTATTTTGTTTCTTTTTTTTTTTTTTTTTGCTTTGTTGCGCTGTGTTGTTGTTGTGGAGGCAAAGCACGAAAATTGCCATCCCCCTAGTGTTTGATTTATGCCGGTTGAATTTTAAAATTTTCCCTTTTTTCTGAAGCGGAGAGGAGCGGGTAGACAAAAAAAAAAAAAAAGCAGGCGCACGCCAAATCCGATTAAGTTTTCAGAGTCAGAACCCCTATGCCATATGTGTATGTGTGTGAATGTGTTTGTGTGCAAAGAGTTTTCAAAAGATCAAAAAAATGAAGAGAGAAAGGAGAAAACATCAGCAACAACAAAAATAAAGAAACTTGAACAGTTTTCAATCACAGTACAACATCGCGGGTCGCCCACCCCTTAACCTTGCCCCATCGCCCAACCATGATTCACCTCGTTTTCTTTCTTTCTTTGCTTACGCAAAGGATTCAATTTGCTAAAACACACTCCATACACACGCATGCACACAACAACAAATCAAATTCTTTGAAGTGTATAATCTTGTGTGTGTGTGTGTTTTTGTGTGTATGTTCAATAGGCGTAGCCCGTACTAAATAAGCCAAAAGTCGAGCTAAATAGTTGACATGACGCCAAAAAAAAAAAACAACAATTGGGTCACTTTTTTTATATATATTTCCAGCGAGTATATGTATATTCTATACCCTAGCGTGTAAATAGAGTATATTCTATTTTGGTCAAATAGAAAGAAAAACAGGAGCTTGTACATTTAACTCTTGCTGCATTCTTTTTCACTTATCCTTGACAGTCTGGCATCTCTTATGCATTTTCATCTGCTGTTGTTATGTTAACCTTATGTTAAACCTATGTAATTTACTGCTGCTGTTAACTGCATCGAAACTATGAACGTCGCTTTGTTGATTGTGCACTTAATTACATACATATACTAAATCAAACTACTATATCATAAAATATTAAAAGAAATATTTTTCATGTATGTATAAACTAATAGGGTATACAAACTTCGGCGAGAAATTACGGTGTAGATATTTTTTTCTTTGGTGTTGATATTTTTACGATTGTTTGCCTCGTTGATTTTTATACAGAGAGGGCTGCGTAAGCTAGCAACAAGCTGTATGAGGGGATGAGGGGGTTGGGATCTAATCATTAATGACTTTCGTCAACTTGTCAGCAAAATGTCATAATAGATTTCTTTACGCGTTTTTGTTTGCTTCCCTTTGCCAGCTAAATGTCCTTGTGGTTTCCTTTCCCCATACTTAATGATTTTACTAGCCGATAAGAAAGTCGTCGAAAATCGTTGCTTGCCCAGCTAATTACCCAAAATATATACATACATATATATATATATATATATAATTTATTAACTTTAATTACTTAACTTTAATTAGTAGAGTGAAAATATCAAATTGAAATTGTGATGAATTTGTTAATCAGAAATTATTCAATAGTTTTAAGGATACAGTAAAATTTTCTAACAGATCAAACTGCCGATAACAAGATGAAATCAAAATAATTAGGATTTGATCAACGATATTGAATATAAGCAAAAGTTAAACTTTCCTTATCGGCTAACAACTATATTTATATAGACAACTTTTTGTTTATATGTATATAACTTATGCCAGATAAAAAAAAGAAAAAATAACTAAAGGAAAAACAAAAACCGCGAACAAAGCGTGGAAGTGAAAGAAGTAATAAAATTATTTTTGCCAAAAGCTAAGGGAAAATTCTTAAGCAAAGCTATAAAGCCTTAGTCCCAAAGCGCTAGATAAAGTTTTAAATGCCGCTGCAGACCAAGCGAAAACCAACTAGAGAGATGGCGAGAGAAAGAGTGTTGGAAAATCCAAAAATGAAAAAAAGAAACGCACACACACACATACACACCCACACACCGAGAGAAAAAACTACAGGCAACTTAAAACTAACATAAAAACCCAAAAATCTTGGCGCACTTGAAGACTTCAAGCCAAAGATAAAGTTTACGCTCAATTTTTCAGGAGAGGTGAAACTGAGGCAAAAGGGGTTTATAAGCAGTTGGTATAAGGTAAGGGGTTATGAGGTTATGGGCTGGGGGAGGTAAGGTGTGGGTTGGAAACATATTTCCAGGACTCCGAGTTCGTACTCATTCTCATTGATTTCTTTGTTGAAATGGCTGGTGTGGCTGTGGGTCGGCCTGTATATACTGTCTCAAGGCGAGAATGCGTTGAAAGTTGTAATTAAAACCTTGAAGCTAAAGTCGCGACAAAGCCAACAAGCTTCTAGCTGGGCCATACCCGCCAGATCTTCAGGACCCATCCAAAATAAAACAGAGCACAAGAAAATGAAAAAAAAAAAAAAAAAAACAGGCACAAAAATAAAAACAACTAAGTTGCCGACTCAGAGATACTCTTAGCCAAGTGAACTTAAAGGAAATGTTCTTGGTATATTCTATTTTTAATACAATTTGAGTTATATTGTATATACATATATATATGCAAAAATATCAAAACAGAAATTTCTACACTTAGATCATATAAAAACTGAATGTAATTGACCAATTAAAATTACTTTGGTAAGGCATTTTAGTTCAATTGCTTTTAATTTTCTTTAAATATTGAATTTTATCCTTTGGTTAGAGTATATAAGAGTTGTTTAAATTGATTTCAAATATTTTTAGTCGGCGACAGCACAAAAACCAATTGAGGTACGAAAATTGCAAACTTTGTCTACATAGACACATGCCAAGAGATGTGGGTGGACTGTATCCACTCACCCGCTAAATGCCCTGCGGAAATATTGATTCTTGTCTGCTCGACTTCGTCTTCAAGTTGTTTTCATCGTCCTGCTTCAGCGACTGGGTACACCTCTTTTCCTTTCCCACATCCTTTAACCCTCTTTTATCATCTTCATACCAAAAAGTCGAGGCCAAAGTTTGCATTTTTGTACCAGTTTTCGTACTTGCAATTTTTCAGCTTTTGGAGTGGGTGTCATGCTAATTATAAATCGAAACTTCCGGCGACACTTTGTCAACTGCAAAAGTTTCTCCCACTTCACTTTCCAGCTTTCCTACTCCTCTTTCAAAACCATACCACCCACCCAACCCCCCCATCAAGATGGCCAGCTTGTCTACAGTACTGGCAGTTTTTGACACTTTCAGTGATTTTGTCTTTTGGCCATGTCTAAAGAAGTAAATTAACTTGAATTCAAAAATGCAAGTTAAACGCTTTCAATAAGTAAATTAAATTTTCGATAAATTTGCAAGAATTTTTTTGTTTTTTTTGTTTTTTTTTTTTTATTTTCTATACTCCATAATGGGGCATTAAAATTCAGACGACTCTGTGGTCATAAATGAGTGGTGGTGTTGGTGGTGGTGACGTTGGAAATCAAATTACATGCCACTGTCACTCAGGCAGACAGTAGTCTCATCCTATCATCCTGCCCATCCTGCTTACCCACGCCAATTGTGGCCAGCCTGACGTTGATTGCTTTTAGTCGAACTGCGGTTCATGTTGACGGAATGAGGTTTTTTCGGTTAGGTTGTCTCACTCTCACCCTCTCTCTCTCTCTCTCTCTCTCTCTTGCTCTCACTCCCACTCTTTCTCTGTCTTTCCATAGGTTGGCTATCATTGCTGTCAGCTTTTATGATTTTAAAATATTTCATTAATTGAATTAATTATACATTTTTGCGGTGCAGGTGTTGCATGTAATCAACTCAGTAGGAAAATTGAAAATTGAAAAAGTGAAATTCGTTCAAGTACACATAGTTTCAAATGATATTTTTTACTTTGTAGCCATTTACTGCTATATCTTAATCTGGCATTCCTAAGAACAATTTTTTCTAAACAATGTGCACTTTATCTTGTATCGTATTAAATCATTTTAAAGCTATTTTAAAGTTTATTTTCTTTAGATTTGTACATTCCTTAATGATAGATTAAGCAATGCAAATAATTTCTTTAAATTATATTAGTTATTGTATTTATTTAATTTAATTTTCAAGGAGACAAACATGCTGTGTATAGTTTATTATGAAGAGAATCAGTTAACAGACAATTATCGATATATTTTATAATTTGGTGTTGCCAGATGTGAACTGTAAACATTGCTTTAAAATATCATTGGGTCAGCCATAATGTAATGATAAGCAAGAAAATATAAATAAGAGTTGACTTTAAATTGCCAATGAGCTTATTATATATAATTACATACTACAGAGTATCAAGAAATGAAAATCGTTTTGTCTATCCTGTAAATGAGAGTGGAATAATAATAAAATATCTGACAGGTGGAAAATGATTTCTAGTTTATGAACCATGGTTTTGATTAAAATATTTACTTCAATGCCAGTAGAAGGACAAGAAAATGATTTCACCCGACTCCTTGCAAACATATACACATATATACTGATACACATACATGAACATATAGTCAATGGTCCCACGGGTCTCATACAGAGCGTATGAAGAAAGGATGTGTAAGGATATGCTGCGGTGTCTGTGGTTGTGTGTGGCGATAAGGCAAGGAAAACACTTTTAATAAAAGTTCGACATGAACGTATAAGGCGGAAAAAATAAACCACCAGCACAGTGGCCTAATTTACTACTATAATTTACCAAATTCTTTTTTTTGGCAAAATTTAAACTAACTGCATTTTGGACTACAGTCGACTTTCAGTTGATTATTAATTACAGAGATGGATAAAACGGGATTTGTTTATAAATTTAATATTGAACAGCAGAGAAACTAATTGATTGCATTTGGTTTAATAATCGATTCATTGCTTTATATTAAGAGCTATCTTAACTATGGAAAAACATAGAATTATTGTTTTAAAATTTCATATCGATGCAATTTATTATATTTACATTATATAATGGAAAAAACATACCACTGTGCCACTAGCACGACGTCACCTTGTTGGCCTGCATTGATGTGTTGTGGCTGCCCTCCTTCACCTTCACCTTAAACCCCAAAAAACTCAATGCGAAAGGGAAAACTATCGAAACAAGGATGCTGGGGCCAAAGTGGGTTCGTGTGTATGTGTGGGTATCCTCTGACAATGCCAATTGGTTGCAAACGTTTGCCGTTGTCCTTTTACTTTTCCTTCCATTTCCTTTTTTTTTTTTTAACAATTTTATTGCTTGTTTACGAGCTGCTTTTTCGGTTTTTGCTTCGCCTTTTCGTTCCCTTTATCACACTCTGCCACTAGCGAAATGAGGAGCCAATGGTTCTTGTTGTTGTTGTTGTAGTTGTGCGGTTAAATTTGCGGTTTGGGGCACACACACTCACACACATGGACACAGTGAAAACTTTTACGAGCATATAATCGAAAAAGTTTCCACTAACCAAAAGTTGAAGGAGTCGAAGAAGTGTTGACATCGACTACGACCATGCCACATAATGACTGGCAATGATTTTGGTTTCATTTGATTCTCCGTATTGTTAAATTTTGGAAATTAAACACATAAAAATATATGTATACAATATACATACATACATACATACATACATACATATATGTATAAACATATGCCTTTGTGCAAATAATTACTGTATTAACAACAACACATTAAAGAAACATCTTCTGAATAACAAACACAAATCTCTCTTATATTATTTATCAATTTATCATTATTTATGTTTTCCTTTTTTGTAACACTAGAGCTAATTTTATTTTAATAATAATCATGGATTGCAGAGATGAAACAAAGGCCTAGAGCAAATAAGCAACGAAATTTGTTTTAATTTCTTTTAATAAACTGCTTGAAAATTTACAAAAAAAAAATCATATAGGTAAAATAATGAAAAATATGTTATAAATTTATGTGTTTAAGATAAAAATCTGGAGAAAATCAACAGTGCAAAACCAACTTTGCCCTTTATCAACGAAATTTTTTTTACAACAAATTCTAATTATCTAAATATTTAGAGTCGATAACAAACATACAAATAGATAATATTGGAAAGCATTTTCCACAATTTTATAACAAAATTTACGTATTATATTATAGCCATTATGACGCTAAAATAAAAACCAATTAGCAGCAACTCTTCAAGTTGATTCAAGCGAATAATAAAATGATTTAATCGGAAATACTTCAATCCATTGGCTATGACTCTTTCGATGATGATGAACTTATTTGCTGCTAATTAACTCAAGTGACTTAGTTTCAATCGACTAAATGAGTGTTTGAATGGACTGAATAAATGAAATAGAATGCCATTCCATCGTATTAAATGAGAAAACAAGCGAATACCGTAAAATTTTGTGGTAAACTTTTTCTCATACGAGAGCCTTTTTATAAATAAATGAAAGCTAATTGTACAATTGTTTAATTAATATTAGTTTATAGATATTTCAAAATTTCATGCAGTAAACAATTAATAATCATTTCATTAATTTCCATTTTTACAAAGATATTTAACAATCCTTATTTGTAGTGTTGGAAAGCTGTTAAAGAAAATGCATATTTTTATAGGGTTTCTGTTAAAGCTTTCAGTGAGGCATTTTCTATCATAGAAAACGCATGTTAGTAATGCGTTTTTGAAACAAAACTGGTTAGAGAACAATTACTTTATTTATGGAATATATTTTTTTATTTGAAGAACTTTTCATATGCCTCTCGTGCACAAAGGGAATTGAAAAAGAAACATTCTTTTGACTTGATATTTATTGCAGTTGACTGCCTGAATTCAAAACTAAAACTAATCTAACAGGGAGAGAGAGAGCACAGCGGTTATTATGTTGAAATTTAAATACTCTTTACTTAATTTTAAATATATGTATATATATATATATGTATTTAGATTTCAAAAGAAAATTTCACTCATTTATGTATGTAAATTTTTCTTTTCTTAGATAAGCATTTCTCTATTTCTATAGAGTCAAAGTTTTTGGTGTATTATACATACATATAACACAGTAACTTGATTCGAATAGAACAAATGCATATGATATATACTTACATATGTACAAATATATGTATATATACATATATAACTAAGATGACAAATGACTTTTGCTTTTGCTCCACTTGCTGTTGTTGTCTTTGCTTCAAGTTAAGTTAAGCCAACAAGAAAGTTAAACACTGACAATGAGATTTATGAGAATACACACACACACACACACACACACAGATACAGATACAGGCAGTGGCCATGGTTTAAGAGGGGCTGACACAAGGCTAAGAGGGGAGGAGGAAAAGCAAAACGAATGTCCTGCCTGGCTGCACGTATGTTGACGTGCATTAAAGCATGACTAACCTAATTCAATTGTGCTCCAGGATATGCACAGGATAGGACTTCTGTCTATATATATGTATATATAAATTCATATACATATGCATATATGCATGTGTTTGTTAAGTGTACGTATGGATGTGTGTGTGTGTGTGTGTGTGTGTGTGTGTTTATATGTATATTGTTTAAATAATGGCTAACCCCAATCATATTTAGCACCCTGATATTAGTTAAAACCTTCAAAGCTTTCCCTTTATACGCCGCAAGTGAGTTAAACACATTAAGCACCTTCGATTTAAATGAATAATTCTTAAGATAATAATATGAAGGTAATTATAAATATTTTATATATACAGTCGACTCTCGTTAATTCGAAATTCAAGGGACTTTTAAAATATTTCGAATTATCGAGAGTTCGAAATATTAAATGGTTCGAATTTTTGAGTGAAAATGAATAAAACTTCGAATTATCAAGTTTTTATTTAACTGCTAATGTTTTACATATTTATAATGTCAATTGATTAATCTTTGAAAAGAACTTATTAATAAGTGTTTGTTTTGGAGTACATTGCTGGTGCTCAGACTTATCAATAATTTTTTTAAGTACAAAAAGTGCCTGATATACTGTTTCATCAGTTTCGTTTTGTAGGCAAAAGCTTTGTAAATTCTCAAATGAGGCTCTTGCTACCTTAACTGATACTTCTTCCAAAGGTTCTGAAATGTCGTCTTCGATCCTGAGACAGCAACATCTTCATCCACTTCAACATACTCAGAAAAACTCACACCGCTGAAGTCAACTATTGGTACAATAGTTGGTTCTTCAATATCCGTAATAATTTTCGAATTGTCCTGATCTTCTTTTACAAACCTCGATTTTTTTACAGCAGTTGAGACTTTGCAAATTCGAATTATCGAGGGTTTGACCATATGAGTTCGAATTACCGCGACGTAGCAATGATTTTGTCGTTCGAATTACCGAGTGTATAAAAACGTAGGGACAAAATTCGAAATATCAAGAGATTTTGTAAGGGACTCGTGATAACTTCGAATTACAGAGAGGTTCGAATTATCGCAGGTTTGAATTAACGAGAGTCGACTGTACATACATATATACAAGTAATTGCAATATAAATGCAAAATGAGATTAAGTTAAAGATGTTAAAATAAAACAAAAGACTCATGCAAATTGATGAATAATCTCAACGAAAATAAACAAAAGTTTTTTATTATTTAACTGAAATGGAGAAAGCAATTAGCCAACTGGGTTTTAAATATAAAAATTAATGCTTAAATTTTCGATTAATTGAATGCTTTATAACTATTTCGTGGCACTTTAAATGGATAAAAATAGTCTCAAAAAAACATAGTTTTGAGCTTAGAATTTGTGGAAAAATTCTCACTCACAATGTAAGTATAACAAATATATTTTATTTTTAATTTAAATTAAATTATAAACGTTTGTTTTTTTTTATATCTTTGTCAAATCTAGAATTTAATGTATTTAGTTTCTGTTTGCTATCTCATTTCTATCATTTTCTTTCCATTACTTTCTCTATCCCAGTTCTATATTCAATGATACGTTCAATCATATTTCCAACATTATACCCAATGGACTTTCAAATAATCGACTTCATTTAACTGAAAATAGTAGCTCAGTTTGCTTTTGTTTTTTATTTATTTATTTATTTTCTTTCTTTTTTTTACAAGGCGCAGCTGAATGGCTGCCCACAGGATAATATAAAGACAGAGAGAGAGAGATAGAGAGAGATAGAGTAATGGAGTTGTGAAGGGTATGTATAATATTGCATTATATGTATGTATGTATGATAGATTTATTCCCAGCACAATTTTAACTGCCACTTTTGGTTCATGCTTTTGGATTTATTCCCATCTCTCTAGTCCATCGTCGTCGTTTATTCTTCTATATAGTTTTTGGCCCATCCCTTTTGGCAGTTTACAACGTCCGTTTTTGGCCGATTATGTCCTTGGGGTGCCTTTTGGCCAACTCGTTTCGCCAGTTTGCTTATTTCTCTCTTTCTACTACTTTATCTACATGCGAAATCTGTATGCAGAAAATATTTTTCCATCAGTATCAGTTGGGTTTTGCGGAAAATGGAAAAAGCCTGTTGCGAGGTACAGAAGAGGGAGCGAGGGAATCAGAAAGAGAGAGAAAGAAGAGGGGATATGACGGTTTGAGGGATGTAACTTTCGAAGTGAAAATGATAAACATCTTTGTGAAAATTCTGTGATTTTCGTTTCTTCTTTTTTTTTTCAATGCTTTGAGCAGCTGACACAGTTTTCTTTTGGTAGTTTTTTTCCTCTTTGGTACACACAGACACACTTACACACACGTCCATGGTCTTGTCCATTCTGTGGTTTGTTCGGTTTCTGTTTTTTTTTTTTTTTTTGGGTTCCTTTTTTTTGTGGTTTAATGGCCATCAATGTATTTTTGGGTATAGGGCAGTGGAGGAGTGTGAAATGTAAGAGCCACTTATTTTGATTGTAAGAAAGTTCCCTTCCTTTATACCCCATTCCACCAAGCAGATGATGATGATAGTGATAATGATGAATTTCCCTCTCTCTTTCACACACACACACACACATACTCACACATACTCACTCTCTCTTTCTTGCTGTGTTGTGTCCTTTTGCTACGATTGGAACATCATTTACACGCCATACTGTATTTATCAATCAAATTGAAATCTGTTTGTTGTTGCTTCTGTTATCCTTTTTCTTTGTAAAATAATTGAAAAGAAAACACAACGCCTTCTTGCTATATCAAATATCGCCACAATGTGACAACTTGCATGAAGGCATTGATTCCGAATGGGGGGATGGGGGGGGGGGGCGTATACGTAACGCATACGGAAATGAAAATGGAAACTACTTTGAATGGAAAAAAGGGGAAAAGCAAGTATTTTTTTTTTTCATTGCATTTCTATTTATTTTTGATTTTAAATTGAATTAACTCTGATATGAGAAATATTCGACCACATATGAAACTGGCCTAAAGATAGCCCAAATAAAAAAAAAAGGAAACATTTTATGACACAGTCTTGATGAATATTGAACAGATTTGTAGACTCATGAGAATATTAATTGAAAATAAGAATAAATGAATCAGATTCATATTCTCTAGTAGTTCAAGAGATTGAAATAAATATAAAAATTGACTTGAGTCAACACTTTTCTATTTAGGTATATGAAATCCGATTTTCTTTATGCACAGAAATGGAAGAAAAGTTTTTAGATACTAATTTTCTCTTGGGATAATTTTTTTTGTTAAAACATTTTTGCAATCAATCTTTTATGAAAAAAATAAGAAACTTGAATAAGTTCAATTGCAAACTATAATCGGTTTTTTTTTTGTTTTCTTTTTTTTTTTTTGTATTTATTTCAAACACATGTGTCACACGTATGTGTGGCTTATCCATCTATCTATCTGTTTATATATATGTACATACATATTTATTTATGCAGTGTTTTTATTTGATTTATATTTCTGGCTTTTGTGTGTTTAGTGGCCCAGACCCCAAACTCCCTTGTCCCGCTTTGGCTCATACCTTTGTATGTATGTATGTATGTGTATGTGCTTTCATTTGATTTTCCAAGCTGGCGCTTTCAGTTTTCATTTCTTTGTCAAACACGTTACACAAATATTGTCACAGCTACCCACAGCGACAACGACAACGACGTCGACGACGACTACAACGATAGCGTTGGCGTTGGCGTTGGCGTTGGCAATAGCCATGCAAACATCTGGCTCTTACCTGGCCAAACGAATCAGCAGGCTAGCGGACGGCCTATGCCGTTTGTTTACCAAAATAAAAAATAAAAAAAAAACCAAACTAAAGGTAAAAACCGAAAAAAAAAAGAAAAAATGAAAGCAATACAAAAATGTCCTGCCTGCTCTCTGTGATCATATCAATGATGGCCAACTGTCGGTGTAGGTGTGGCAATGCTTTTTATCGTTAGACAAACAATAAAATAACATAAACCAACAGAAACAAAAGGAAGCAAACAAATTCAGTTCCCGGGAATATTGTTCGGAAAAGTTTGGAAATTGACTTTTTTGTGAGAATTTTCATTAGATTCAAATACAAAAGATATATATAGTAGTTATGTATAAATATATGAATGTTCATATATACAATGTACACAGAAATCGGCAACCAGACTAAATTGAGCAATTTTTTTTATATGTATGTACAAAAAACATATATATATATAAATATATATCAATCCTCAAATCCATAGCAAACTAATCAAGACTTTTATCTTGTTAATAATTTAATTTATTTTAATTTATGAAATAAAATGTTGCATCAAATCTAAAAATTATATTTGTATTTTACAATTTAATTGTTCATTAAATTACATATCTAAATAAATATTGTAATATATTTTATTTTTCACTTTATTTGATTCATCATTTCAATTTTGATATCGTTCCATTTTAATATTCCAGTAATGCATTTAAGCTGGGTGTTTCTTAAATTTTCACTTGTCCCTAAAACATTTGTAAGTCTCATGGTAGGCAAATTACGCAGATGCCTGCCAAAAACAGAAAGAGAAACAAAAAAAAAAAAAAACACACACACAAACATGCATAGTTTGGCAGGTGCAGCGCCGCCAACACCTTCCCCACACACAAACATACACATACACCTTATTCACTATCTACTCTGCTGACGCCCTCGCACTTATTTTGCCACAACGCGGTTTTTCAGCACGTTCCTCTCTCGCGCTCTCTCCTCCTGCTTCTCGTCCTCTCACCCATTTCATTTCGTTCCCCTTAGTTCTGCAACCGTGTGTAGAAATGCCCAATGGCATTTTTTTCTTCTTTTTTTTTTTACTGCTCCTGTAACTTGTTGTTGTTTCGTCTCGCCCGGCTCCCGCTGCTGTCCATAAATTATTCGAGTGCTCCAAATTAAGCGTACGTCATCGCCTTTTGATAGCTGAGGGTCGTCGTCTCTGTCGGAGAGTCGGACCTGTATGTTATTTTTTGCCGTTTTTCCAGCATGCCCATTCAACAATTCATTCATTTCTTTTTTTTCTCACTTTTTTCTGTTTTTTTTTTATACCCTGTAGCCATCCGTAACATGGGTAACAACATTTTATCAAAAATGGAAACTTAAAAAGAGATCCAATTTTGTTATCGAACTACGTTTTATCGTTACTTTTACACATACATATATATTGAAACAGAAAGTAAATACCATTCACTTATTACAGAGCATCTTAAAGTCGTATTACTCTCAGCATTCTTTTTTTTTTGTTGCCTTATTTGGTATGTTCCTTGGCCATTGATTTTACATGTTGTGAATAAATAATGAATGCCCATGATGTGGTAAATTGAATATGGCGTGAAATTAGCTTAAGTAAATGGAATTAAGTGGATTTCACAGACGACCGAGTGTTTACCAAAAAAAAAAAAAAAAAAGCAAGAAAAAATAAAAAAGAAAACTCCCCTGAAAAGAAAAGAAACCAAATGATTGGCACTCTGCTACCAATTGGTAGCTTGGCAACTTTGCTCTCCATTGCTCTTTGCAATCTGTTGCTCCGAAAGTCGGAAATTGATTTAGTGCCCTATAAAACTGGCAAACTGGCTAAAGTTCATGCAGTTGAGAATGCAAAGTTCACTTCATAAAAAAAAAAACCTACACTAACCCAAAAAAAAAAAATGAACTAAAAATAAAAATCACATACACACAGACACACACACACACAGATGTCTTTCCTTCTCCTTCTGATTCCTAATCCGTTTGGGGACTCATAAAACGTTGCCAGCCAGGCAAAAGTCAAAAACGAAAGCAAAAGGACATGAATACATACATATATCGTGTCAGTTGTCGTGTCATGTCATGACCTCCTGCCGAGAAGGGTAACAGCAGTGGGATTAGGGAGGGTAAAAGAAGTGACTGAAGACTTAAAATCCGCCCAGGCAAATCGCAGCGTATTAACCTTCAACATTTTCATTTTGTACATTCTCAGCGACAGGAATTCAATTCCATGCTAAAGGCAAAGGCCCCCTCCCCGCACCCATTCAATCTTCAGTTGTTTTTTTTTTTGTCTTCCCCCTACCCGTCCTACATTCTGTCTACCCAGCCAAGTTGATCCGCATTTGATTTGTCAAATGGTCAGACACACATAAGTGACGATGACTGGTGCCGGCAGTGAAAGAGTAGCTATAAAAAAATAAAAAATAAAGGTATCAAAAGGTAAATACCAATGACAAGATGTATAGCAATCAAATCTGTCTGAAATCGGCTTAAATTTGCGATTTTACCAACTAACAAGAGTAATTAGAAATTGCTTAAACTAAGACTAAGATCATCTCGATTCTAAAGCTTTAATTGAGCTTATTTTAAGAAATCTAATCCAAGAAATGTTTATCAACTCGCCATTAACTTTAAATTGTCTTTTATCCCTATTAAAATAAAAAAAATTTCACAGATTTCCATGTAAATATAAATGTTAATATTTAATTTTTTGTTTTAGCTGCATTTAGTTGTAATTCCCAACTAGTTTTAGCGTTGAAGCGTACAGTCTGTTAATAAGAGAATTGAGTGGTTCTTGTATAGCCCGAGCTAAAAATCTGATCTCGAACCAGCTTATAAAATTTATAATATTTAATAGGCCTGATTTTAACTTATACTTTAGTATATATGTAAACAAATAACGAAGAAATATAAAGTAAATACATTTTAAGATAGTTATATTAAGAAAATAAATCAATATTGCTTTATACTAGTTAATACTAATTTATATATTTATTTCTGTTCAATTGGCTAAAGTTTTATTTAAAGCTTACTATAGTAAATTATTGAATTTGTAAAAAAGAGCATTCACACACAGGCACACACACACACACACACACACACACACACTATTCGAAATGAAATGGAACCAATTCCTTCATACTTGAATCTTGTGTCTTTCCCATACCTCTTCGAGACAGCCAAGCCAGATAAGCTGTGTGGAAAAAAGAAAAGGGATAGAGGGCAAAGGATGATACTGAATGAAAGGACTGCGAAAGTGACTTGAATTGGGGAAAGCGGTTTGAGCATTCACAACTGGGAGATGAAATGACATTTCACTGACACTGAGCATTCGTCGCCGGGGAGAAGACTTGGCAATAAAAATAAAACGTTTTTCAAATAAGCGCACGGGGAATTTAACTGGGACGCTGTCATTTCATTGCATACTCAAATTTCGAGTATTTTGAGGTGAAATTTTTTTTTGAAATGAAAATAAATGTTTAATATTAGAAGAAAATAATATAAAGGCCAGTTACATATATGCCTAAGTAAAATCATTTTTGTTTTTCACATTGCATTTTAGGGCCACTAATTGCACCATGTAGACAATGAGATAGAGAGAGAGAGAGAGAGAGAGAGATAGAGATGGATAGAGAGTGTGGGTAAGCTTATAAGCTCAACTTAGAGTCGGGTACCGCTTAAAATGCTAATTATTAAAACAATTTTCATCTTTATAACATGGATCTCGTTGCTATGCATGCGATTTTATGCTTTTAACAAGTTTTCTTTTGCTAATTTGTCAAACACTTTGCATAATTTGGCCTGGCCCGTCTTGGCTTTTCCTTCGCCTGGCATCAAGATGGAATATGAAAATGGAGTCGGAGTCAGAGTCAGAGTCAGAGTCAGAGTAGATGATGATGATGATGAGGAAGATGAAGATGGAGCTGGCGTTGTGAATGGAAATACGAGTGCGTGTCGATGTGAGGCAAAGAATATATAATTATGAGGCACTGGCTAGGAGAAATTAAAAGTAGTATAAGCAAATGGTTGCTAACGTTTGTTTTGCTCCAAAAACGGCTGCGGCATGTTTGCCAGCTAATTTGTTATGAATTTTGTTTCCTTTTTCTTTGTTTTTTTTTTTTTTTTGTAGGTGAGCACATTTTAGTTTTGCCTAATCCCCTTTACTAAGTTTAAACTCAGGGGAATTAAATTGCTTTCAAAATTAAAACAAAAAAATTGAAGAAGAATAAAAATGATATAATATATAGAGTAATGTTTAATTTCTAAAACTAAAAGAAATAACATACAAAAAGTTTTCTTTTTGCTTCCTGCTATATGTGAACAACAATTAACTCTTTTTTTTTTAATTATAAGGAAGAAAAGTTCCATGATTTTCCTGTCGAATGAGTTATTTTTCAATAGAAACCTATACAAAATTTGATTAAACAACTTACAGTATGTACAAGTCAATTTTATACCAAATCAAAATGGGTGTAAACATATTTTTAATATTTATTTTTGAGTTGTCATGAAATTAAAATGACCATTAATTATTAACAAAAACTTAAACAGTCCCAGCAGCCATGTCAAACACACAAATCATTTTGGATACCAACAATTAGTGTCACAAGGACGACATATAAAATAATTGATTGTTCAATCATAAATGGACATTTTATTTTATGTTACACTTAAAATGAAAGAATGACAGAATTGAACAATTTTGTTGTCAATATTCTATATTCAAATTGTTTTCAATTTGACCAATTAATAAAACATGTAAGTAAAGTAATTTGAAGCATAAAATTTCATGTTTATTTACATGAAGTTGCTTTTACTTTATATTTACACCAAGCATATACGATAATTAACTGTTGGAATAACACACATGCATATTACGTATACGGCACGTGGTGCCTCCAACAAGAAAAGTAACAAAACAGACAAAAGAGAGATGAAGCGAGGGGTTGACAAAGAGCGGCTTAGGTGTTTCAGGGTCTAAAGCTAAACAGACATGGCATTTATTTTGTAATTTTCTTACCCACCTACCTCACTAGGGGAAAGTAAGGAAATGAGCTGGCAGAGACGTAAGGAATGCCAAGGAACACGCTTCACTCCCATACAAAATATCAACACAGTTCATACTCCATACTCCATATTCTACTGTATGCTCCACACAGTTGTCAGAAGTCAAGTTTTGTTTATTTTAAAATTCAGAGCGAATCATTTTGTTGGAAAATGTTGCACATAATTCTTGTTTAAGTATCTTGTAAATTGCTTAATAACGCCAAAGGGAATATACCCTTACACCTCACACCATACACACACACAAATCCAATACTTACCACCACCATTCTTGCAACAACCCTCCAACCCCTTTACCCCTTTACCCACCATTTGGCAATTACCCCTTTACACTTGACTTTGTATTCAAGTGCGAAACGTTGGTTGGAGTTAAAACTGTAGAAGAAGAAAGCAGAAGTTGGACGGGGTGGGATGGTGGGGGTTGAAAAGTAAAAAAAGGAAAAGAAACGAAGTAGGTAAATGGAAGGATGAAGGAAAAGCTGAACTGAGCAACTGCAAATTAATAACAGAGTATAAGTGTGAGTAAGCAAATGTGTGCGTAAGAAGCGCCAAAGCGGGGCACTTGTTAAATTTAATAACAAAATAAATGTTCGCGCGCCAGTTAATTTATGAGTTGAGAATGTTCTTCACACAATTCACCAACACACACACACACACAGACACACACACACTCACACACATACACATTAACACGTACACACACCCTCTAAAGTAAATAACAACAAACCAACATCTCTTTCTCTTCCACCCACGATCCTCTTCTCACCCTTAATAACCTTGAAAATTTATACAAATACTTATGACTCAAATACGATATAATAGACAAAAAAAAAATCTATGGTCTCCTTATATCAACATATATATACTTGATTCCATTCTATTTGGGAAGATGGAGCTCTCTGACTTAGTCACGTAGTTTCTAAATTAAAATTGATTTCTTTGGTCTATATAATTACTACAGAATACAGATGAGTCTGTCCCAAGCTGGCAAAGAACAATAGAAATCTTTTATTAATAAAGAAAAACAATACAAATTTAAATAAAAGTTGCATTCGATATTTATATGCTTAATATTTTTATTTCAATTTTACTTTAGAGTGATTAGTTAAACTGGCTTAATATTTAACTTAACACTTAACAATATACTAACATTTCATTCACTAAATTAAAATGCCAACTTGAAAATTGAGTTTTGACCAGCTTAGTATAAAAACTAGTTCATTTGTTTAGTTTGATGCAATAAGAACCAGAAGAGCATGAGCCAAAGAGAATGGCTCCCAGTGGTCATTAATATTAGTTCTTTGCCTTCTTTTAAGTGAAGTGTGACCAGGTATAGTGCGACTATGATTTTCGTCCGTTACACACGCGCAATTTAACAAACTAATAGATAAAGTGATTCATATACTTACACATTAAAAATACATTGTTAAATTAAGTGATATATAATATTCAATAAACAATTATAATGCTGAACCTTAGTGTTTTCATTTCACAACGGAAACTGGGAACTACATGTATGTATGTATGTATGTATATAAATATGTATATATTTATTTATTCCCATAAAGAGTCACAAAGTCATAAAATCTCTGGGCCTTTACCATTGCAACACTTCTGGCTGCTGGCTCCACTTGCCGTTTTATTGTGTCTGTCAGCAGCAAAGGCAAATCTTTTAAGTGCGCTTACAATTTTCATCGTTGCACAATAAATCAATTAAATTACTATACAGTGGAGATCATATGTATACATACACTCATGGCATTGCTCTGTGTCTATATGTGTTTGTATACATTTACGGCATCATGCCCAAGCCATAAAACCATAAAAATTGTGCTACAAAGACCGGGAAAATTTCATATCACTCTTTCTCTTGCTCGCTCTTTCTCATTGTCTCTATCTCCTTCTCTCCATCTATTTCTCTCTTTTGCTTCTCACTTGCCTCTTTAATCAAACTTCAGGCCAATTGAGAGTTCAAAAGCATGGAAATCATTTAATAAAAGGTTACAAAAAAAAAAAATGTTAAACTAACAATTGAAAAAGGTTCCTAGATAATAAAAAAAAATATGCAAAAAAAATGGTTGCATTACATTGATCAGAATTTTGTTCTTTATTTACATTTTGGTAGTTCATTAGTTCTTTGCATATTAATGCAATTTGAATTCATACGCACTGTAGTCCTTCCTTCCCTATATTATTTTCCCTTACTATATCTGTACCTTTGATTCATTTTTTGCTTACCCCCTCTCTCTCTCTCTTTTATTGTTGTATTGAATCCTTTATTGGTTACCCTTTATAAAGCACAATATATTGTATATTGCGCATACGACATGTTGTCTGTCAACTTAAAGTTATATTTACGCCGCCTTTTGCAATCTTCTCCACTCGTTACTTTCGCATCTTCTACCTCTTCACCATCTTTACCAATAACCAAAAACCCCTCCCACCCCCTCCCATCCACACCCTTATTTTTTACCGTCTCGCCACGCCCTTTGACAAAGTGCAGTAAAATGTGCAAATTCAATTTTCTGTCAATTTTGTTGCCAATGAAGCGATGGGTGGTAGAGTGCGGTGTTCGTTGCTGGATTTTGGCAAAGGTGCAGACTGTCAGCAACTGGGTGACTGGGTGTCATCATCAGACAAGGCCATAACTCACATGAAATCAGTAGGAACATACGCACAGCCAACAGCCAACAGCAGCAGCGACATTAACCCGAAATGAACTTTGCCTTTGCGTCTCAAATCACGCGAAACATCTTTTGCCATGGCTTAACTCGGGCTGGATAAACATTATGCTTCAACTTTGGGTTCCGATTCCGGGTTTCCTTATTTTTTTTTTTTTTCTTTTTTTTTAAGTTGCAAGTAGGGAGGGGGTTGACATGTTTGCTTATGCATAAAACGAAACGCTAGCTTGCCACTTGAGGCAACAGTCACGACGGCCAAGTTATCATCTACAACGCAGGCATCTCAACCGCATTGAGTTGAGTGGAATGGGAATGGTAAAGGAAATGGCTACGCGGGTGTGTATATATATGGCTACGAGGGGGGTTATATAGCACGAAAAGGGGATGAAGGGTAACGCCAGTAGTCAGTTTATTACATGTCGCCACGTTGTTTGGCTTTCAATTTTTATTTTTAGTTTTATTTATTTTTTGGTTAAAACGGAAGACAACGTCAGGCCATGAGAACCAAAGCGATAAGCAAAGTATATTCTTCGTTTTTTTTTTTTTCTTTTTCATTTTTAACAACCTTCCCCATCTCTCTCCCTCTCACCACTTCTTCTTTCTGATTTAGGGTACTTTCCCAACACTTTAGACACCGTAATTCAAAAAACAAAAAAGCCAAAAAATTTTTCAATTCGTATTTTGTGAATGTGTTAAAATTCACTGCCATTCGATATTTGGTTGAGTGAATGTGGCGATATTTGGTTGAATGAATATGGCCACCATTTCCACCCATCTTGGCCAAACAATTGTAATTAATTAGATAGAAGTCAAAGGTATATTCTTACAAATACTGTAGCTGATATCAATAAATATTATTGTTGAATTTACCTTTTGATTGTGCTCATTCAAGTGCAAGCTAAATAATATAAACTCGAGTGACTGTGGCTTGGATAAATATTGCCAATTGGATGGAAGGATAAGTTTTCCCATTTCATTCAATATACTAAGAGAAAAGGCTTTTTCCCATCAGACACAGTAGCCAGGTTTAATCATAGAAAGATAAATAGTTTTTGGATGAGTTAGTAAATATAACTTTGAGTTGATTTGCACTTTTTAGTTTTTAAATTACTTTTTAGATTTCTTATATTCTTGATCGGCAACAATCTTATAGAGTATATTGATATACATATATTTCTTTTTTGGAGTTTTATTCAGTTTAATCAGTATAATTTCAACTTAGTTTTTGTTATTAAGGCAAAAAGAAACTTCTAAATAACTAAATTTAAGTTATAAAATGGTTAAAACCTAAGTAAAAAATTACAAAAAAAAGTTTGTTAACAAAATTAAAATGTTTATAAAATTAAAGTGTTTCAACAAATTTTTAAAAAGTAATATAATTGATTTGAAATAAATTAATAACTTTAAATAGACGAAACATTTAATCTGCTTTGCTTTGTTTAATGTATCTACAAGAAAGAACTGTATTCAAAGGAGGAAGACATTTTCTAAAATTAAAAAAAAAAAGTACTCATTTCATTAAAATTGAAAAACTATTGTTGGACAACATAGAAAAGTGTTCTAGGAACTCGTTATGTAACAATATTTTAGTTGGTTTGCAACTCTAAATTCCATTAAATTTAATACAAGCAACTAACACAAGAGCAGTAAAAAGAAGAGCTTCAATTAAAAAATACAAATGCAACAAGGAAGCATGAACAAAGCAACAAAAAGAAAGAAAGGAAAAAAAAAAAAGAAACAATAAACTTTGACTTGCTGACGCTGTGCATTTGTCCTGGTTCTATGCACAGCAACGATGGCACTGTGTCTATTTGCACCTGCATCACAGATCAAAGTGACAGTCGCCCCACATCCAACATCCAGTGCACACACACACACACACACATCCCATATCCCATGACGCCCACCACTTGTCCATTGGTCAAGTGCCAGGCACTCTTGTGTCCGTGGCTCCGTAATGAAAAACGCGATATATATGTATGTATATATACATATATGTATATATATATGACTGCAAAGGTATGTGCGTGTGTGTGTGTTTGTCGATGTATGTATGTGTACGTATCTCTACTCTAACTCCATTTTACTTTATTATTTTTTTTTTCAGCTACTACAAATTCATTTTTAATTTCAATCGACTAACTTAGTACAAACTCAACACAACTAACGCAAAAGGTTTTATTTTTTTTATAATATTTACATTGACCTCTTTGACCAGTTTGGTCATATTTATTTAAGCCATCAATAGTAATCTTCAATTGTCGTTTTTCACCACTGGCCATCGAAAACCGTTAGTTTGCATATTTTCGAAATCGAAAAACTAATGGTGGACCATTTTGTACTTTTCTTTTTAGCTACATATTTGACTCTAACAATTTCTCTTATTATGCATTTTGGGTTTTGGGGTTTCTTTTTTTTGTTTGGTGTTTCTGCATTTTTATTCTTCTTTTTTATTTTTTTTGCGGCAAATTTTTTTCGTATTTTCATAAGAATTTTTTAATTTAACGCTCAATAAGCTTTTGCCGCGTTTCCTTTTTCCGTATTTTTTGGGATACACGCGTAATTTTTTGTGCTGACTTAAAAAAAAAAAAGAAATGACGGGACTGGAATGGAGTATAGGAAGACTACGGCAGAAGGAGCCTGCAATTTTCTTAAAACCAAACCCAAAACTAACTAAATGTACATATATATATATGTATATGTATATACATATATGTTTATATATACATACATATATGCATATGTATTTATATGTAGACTATGGCAGAAATAGCTTAGACCAAAATTTGGCCAAAAAAGCGAAGCGAATCCATATCCAAATTCTCTGTCAGAGTAGGACGTGCTTATGTCTCAGTGAGTGTATATATGTTGTGTGTGTGTGTGTGTGTGTGTGTGTGTGTGGCATTCGACCAAGATTGATGGGAATTTAAATTGAGCATTTCGTTATAAATATGCGCGCGTTTTACTGTGTTTTGCGGCAGATTCACCCAAAACTAAAATCCCACTAAACAACAGGAAAGGCGGCACACAAGTTGGTTTGGCAGAGGGAAAGTATTTGGGGCCATGAGAGAAGATCTCCTTGCTGGTATTGTGTGATACGTGTGTGGATGCCCCGCACTTAACTTGACAGTCAGCCAAGTGCTGTCGTCAGTTAGTCAGTCAGTCAGTCAGTCACTCAGCGAGACATTCATTCATTCAGTCAGTCATTCAGTTAGTTTCCTCCAACCCGCAGTCAGTCATTCAATGGAGTTGCTTTTTCGTTTCGAACACAGTGTAAAAGAGTGACAGTAAAGACAGACAAAACTCTTACTTTACAGTGATGAGTATAATTATGAGTACTGCTTAAATTGACATTTTCAAATATATAAAATGTTGTTTTGCAAAAATTCTAAGACTGAAATTAATCCAACTGACAATGTCAGCAAGAATCTTTGAAATCAAGTTAAGTAATCGAATAATAAAGTTCTATAATAAAAGTTGTTAATTTAGTTGATAATTACATAAGTAATTAAATTTAGTAGTTTAATCTTAATATTGTTAGAGTATTTCAATGTCATTTCAAATATTAAATGTTTCAGAATTCAACTATAAATATGTATGTGTGTGTGTGTGTACTATTTGCAGTAACTGTATGTTGTAATTGTAGTTGACACAATGTACTATAGCTTTCTGAGCATGACGCACATAATTTCTAAGCCACAGACGCACCAAAAAGCCAACATCCCATTTCCCATACCATTCCCATGGCATGGCCAACATGTTCCATATGCCATTCTGGTCTGGTTTGGTTTGGTCTAGTCTGGTTTGGTCTAACTGTTCATGTACTACGTATGTACTATACCATCCATTCCTACTGCCCAAAAATAATGGGCGACAAGGCATTGCCGCTGACATTTGTTCTATTGCTGACATTGCATTCAATTTGCCACACACACACACACACAAAGAAACAGACATACATACATACATATGTAGATGAAAGCCACACAAACACATATATACAATGGCTCTATACATATGTATGTGTATGTATTTATGCAGACAGAAAAGAGATTGAAAAAGGACATTGGGGAATATGGAACAATTCATGTTTCATATAACAAAAAATTAAGCATGCAAGTCATCCCTGCCGACATTGAGTATACCCTGTACCAATCATTTTACAACAAAATTTTCTTTGCATGCAGCAACAGCGAACGCATGCCATCTCGCTCACTCTTAACAGCCCATTTTGCACTGGGCGTTTCAGTACAAAATGGAAAAAAGGATATCTCCGATAATTATTGTCTGATTTCGACAAAATTTGGTCAGCTGGTGCATATTAGTTCATATTATTAAGTGTGCTAAATAAGAATGCGATATCTTTAATATAGCTCTAGTTATACGTTTTTCTCGAATTTCGGGGGTGAAAGTGGGCGTGGTAAAAATTTGAAACAAACCTGAACTGCGTACACAATAGACGGATGTTGACACCAAATTTGGTTGCTCTAGCTCTTATAGTCTCTGAGATCTAGGTGTTCATACGGACAGACGGACATGTCTCAATCGACTCGGCTATTGATACTGATCCAGATATACTTTATGGGGTCGGAAAATTCTCCTTCTGCCTGTTACCTACATTTTAGCGACTTTAATATACCCTTTTACCCAATGGGTACAGGGTATAAAAACTGAGTTTAATAAAACTTCTGAAACAAAACTTAATGAAACATAAAAAAATATTTATCAATGTTAATTCATAAATTACGATACCAAATATTATTTTTTTGTCTATTGTATTGTAAAATTGATCTGATTTCTAAAATTAATCATACTTAAAATTAATATAATAACACGCATACGACATGTAGTCCATTAATGAGATAAAGTTGTTTTTAAGACTATTTTGCTTTATTCAGTTCAAAGAACAATGCCTAAATATAAACATGTTGCTTCTAGGGGAAAACTGTAAAGTGAATACAATCGCCAGATATGCATATATTTATGTATATATTAATAATTTCCTGGACTAAATACCAAAACCTAATAATCAGAAACAAAATATAAACACACTGCCTCGATGTGTCTCCCCCATTATGAAATAAACAATAACAAATACTTGGATCAGTAAGTGTATACAAAAACCAAAAAAATGAAAAAGGCGACTTGAGTTCGCACCGCCGCTATGCCAAACCAGTTGCTAAGAAAACGCTGCCCTGTGCAAGTCGATGACAATTCTTTGTCAATACTACGTAAAAAATTTTTAAGCCAAAATCATGTCCAATATTTTGGACTACAAATGGCGAAGACGCTTATGCCACAAATGGCAAGAAGAGCAAATTATGGATTCGAAATCATCACCAGCAAATAGAGTAGAGTCATTAACGCCACCAACACCACCACCACCACCACCACCACCAATATCACCATTAGAACCACTTGCATTTTCCATACCGGCCTTGACATGTTACAGTTATCCATTTTCCCCAAGAGCCACAACATCAGCGAATGCATATTTTGCCAACTTTGTTGATGATCCCATGAACATGAAGAAACTTTTCCTTTCCAGACGCAATTTACAATTACTATCACAACGTGTCGATTTTAAACTATTGGCCAAAAGTTGCTTTGTCCGGGCCAGAGTTAACAATAACTATCATATTGCCCAGATTGTTGGCTTTGGCATATGGAATCAGACAATGGATCAAACTCTACATTTACGCATCGATACCACACCAAAAGCATTCACATTAGATCAATTGGCCAATAGTTATTATACCTATAAAGAATTTATCGAATGGGAATGCACTTGGCTTATGAATAAATTTGAGTTACCAACAAGACATGTTGTGGAACAAAAATATAAGGCACTAACTGAGGCAAAATTACAAATGGTTGCCATGAATAGTAATGAAAATGTTGAATGTTTAGATAATGCTAATCTGGATGGGGATGAGGAGGGGAATACTAATAATGGTAATAGTGCTAAAAATAAGGCGTGCCTAGTTCATTCAGCATTGCGTGCACAGGACACTCATTCAGCTAAGAATCTGTTTGATTCGATTCAATCCATTGAGAAGAGACCTCAATATTATCATCATCATTACCATCACTATCATCATCATCATTATCATCATCACCACCATCATCATCAGCAGCAAGCACTGGAGCAAGAGCAAAAGAATCATAATTTCCTGCAGGTACAGGAACAAAAGCATCATCCTCATCTTGTCCCATCGACAACAGTAGCTAGTCCATGCAAATATCCTGTCGAACCAATGGATGCCTATAAACCATATCTCCATCTGCTCAACGAGAAAGCAAAGTCAGGTAAGAGTATACTTCAGTTTTGTTGGCCATTTTTCCCCCATTTCACTTGATTCCCATTTAATCAATTTTAGAGGCAAAAGCAGCAGCAGCTAAAACCAAAGCAGCGACAATTCTAAAAGAAGAAAAAGTAAAACCAATTAAAAGAAGAATTTCATTGGATGAATACCGGCAACGCCGTTCTAAATAGCAATAATATTTTTAAACTAAATTTATACACATAAAAATATTTATTAAATGTAATCAACAAATTCATCGGAAAGTCACAGGAAAAGTAAAAACAAATGGGCAACTAATATTTAATAGTTTATTCTTAATTTTTCTGTCAATTATATGTATATACAATTTTATAACTTTATAATGATAAAAAAAAACGAACCTTCAGCATTTTATTGTTGTTCATATTTCAGGATTTTAAGGCTCATTTTGGATAGTTTCAAAATAAAGATTTTCCCAAAAGAATTAGTCTACAAAATCAATCAACAATTGGCCCAATAAAAAATTAAACAAAAAAATATGATGCATAAAACTAAATAAGAAGGCTTTAAGACAAAATAATGTAAAAAAAAATTCTCAAAAATTAAAAATTAATAAAATAGACATTGATTGTTTGGATATACATATATTCACTTCATGGTATTCCCTAAATTACAAACATTAAACATTTAAAATTAAAAAATATTTATTTAGCTTAATTTTGAAATACATTTTTTATGCCTGAAGTAAGACAACTATTTTATATGTCGTTATATCTTATAAATTGGAAGAAAGGAATTAATCTGCAAAGGAAATTCAAAAATTAATAAAAACAAAATCGAAATTCCTTATCTTTTATTTGTTCTTTTTTTTTTGTTATTATTAAACCGACATGATGGCCATGGGAAAATGGCTTAAACTGAAAGCTCAGCTAATTTTCTAATTTTGTAATGTGCCTTCCGGGAATGAAAAAATGTGAGTGTGGTGATAAAGGTTGGTGGGTTTGCTTGGAAATTGGAAAAAGGAAAAAAGGCAATGGTGGCCAAAGAATTTTCTTGTTTTTATTTTTGCTGTAGCTTACTCGTTTTCAAACAGGAAAATTCTTGCAGTGCGCATTAAAAATAATTATGCTTATGCTTCTGGAAAATTTGCTGAGTTACATACGAACATAAATCCATACATATACATAGAAACATACATACATCTATATTTATATATAATATACATATATATGTATGTATATATATATATGTAGATAGATAGTTATACATGTAAGTATGTACATATGTACATATATGAACAGACAACAAATGACCACATAGCAACAACAGCTGCACAACAATTTTTACAACATTCTTAAGCTCAACTGAAACGTAGCAAAAAGTTATGAATAATTTTATGAAAATTTTCCCAACTCTATCCATCTACCTCCCCCACCTTCTTCTCAACTATCCTCTTTTTTAACAGAATTTTCTCTATCCCCTCATAGTCTCTAAATTATATAATTGGAGGGGTAAAATGCTTTCTTATATGGCCACATTTTAATTGAAAATTTACAAAAAAAAATAAGCTTTTGGGCTGTACAACGAATTGTGTAAACTCTATTTCATAGGCAAGGAAATACACGTATGATTAAAATATTCAAAAATTTATTATTATAAAAATTCAATAATATATTATAATATGAAATATTTGTTTGGAATACGAAAAGAAAATTAAATAAAATATATACGAATATGCAATTTGTAGAGGGATTAAATAAATATGCTTTAATAATTGCAAGCAATTAATAAATTTATAGATCGTAAACATATAGAATTCTAAACAAGACATTCCCTATGGTAGTATATATTCTGAAAATGAAAAAAAAAAAAATTAATTAAAAAATTATTTGATGGGGGGAATTTGGAATCCGCACCTATAATTTCCTCATCTTCACTCTGCGAATCTGAACGGGGTGTTATATCACCCGGTATGGGTGTCTCAAATTGGACAACATCCATTAGATACCACGTATTAATCAGGTCTATAAAATATTCATCAATTTCCATATGCTCCCACATGATATAGTCGTTGCACACTGGACAGACCCAGTCGTTGGTATGAACGACACGATTGAGATACTCTAAGGCATCAAAACAATCCAGATGATTGCATGTGGATGCACGACAAGGATATTGCATACGCTGCAATGATAATGGACATAACAGCAATATATTGACGCTTCGATAGCAATGATTCTCATGATTATTTGGCATGCCGAGAAGGGATTCGATCCATCTCTGGGTAATATGCTTTGGACGAAATTGTAATTCAATACGCTTTAACATCTCATTGACACTAATACGGCGAACTAATTCTATGCTAAAACATGATTGGATCACAAAATCGGGTACCCAATGCAGATTGATCGCTGATGTCATTTTATCATGTGCCAACATCACTTGGGTAGTTATATTAATCGGTTCATGGATCACACCACATGGCAATGAATGATCGTTCACACAAATACATATAGGTTCGGGTAGATTATCCGTTTGGGGTTGATGACGTTTAAACTCACCGAAACGAAATACAACCTCACTTTGCTCGGAAGCCAATTCCAATGCCTGAATATGGGTTAATCCAAACGTAAAGCTAAAACAATGCAATCCTGGTTGCGAATTAACTTTAGTCATTAATGTAGGACGGACAAGTTCCGCCATTACCCGAACAAATGGCATTTCACGGAATTGCATATATGTGGCATCGCCCAATGCATCATTATCAAAATTAATTTCCAATCCAATTGGTAAATATCTCCAATATTTGGTTATCTTTGTCAGATTATTGTTATCATCATCAGAGCTGCTATTACCGCTATCATTTAACGAAAAGTCTGTATCCATATCCAAAAGATATTCATCGCTGTCATCAATGCTAGCTAAAACAGATGGATCATCCACATCGCTGCCATTTGGATCATTTATATTCGATATGATAGACATTATCTTTTATTCCCTCTCTGGTATGTCCACACTTAACCCAAAAAAAAAAAAATGGATATAAACTCAAATATAATAAATTCGATGGACGCCTAACGAAAATCTAAATAATATTTTTTTTCAGACTTTCCAACGAAATGAAATTTACTACCCCGATACTAAATCGCTTATGGTTGTGATAGCAAACTATAACTAGCTATATCTTATAACAGACTGACACATATAGCTTTGGCTACTCAAATATGAGGATGTACCTAAAAAAAATATTATATATACAGAATTTAAAGAAAGGAAACAGTTTTTAAGTCAACCAAAATTGATTATTATCTATGGATGGAAAAACATAGAATTATACTTAGAAAAATGCCGAAAGAAAATTATAAAGATGACATTCTTTTTGGTAAACGTGATTTAATTAGAAAAAAAAAAAAATTATTCTAATATTTAAACTGTTGAGCATAAATATGAAAATGAAATAATGCAATGAAATACTTAAACGTTTCTAACTCGTATTCAGAAAATTTGGACTATATATTAAATACAAAATAAACATTCTTTAAAATTGTTTTAAGCTATTATACAATTCACCTATAGTCTATTCAATATAGTTGATTAGCATCATTTTATAGATAAAATTCAACTCTTTGCTGTTAAAACAAAAAAAAAAAAAAACGGCTACAACATCTGCAAATTCCACAAAAATAACTTTTATACTTTTTTTTGACAAACTATTTGTCTATTTTAAAGTTTTATTTGCTAAGCCAGAAGAATTTGGGAAAAAAATTTCAAAGAATATCTAAACTTTCTAAATAATGGAATATTAGTTCGCTCCCATCGATCTATAGTATGTGGTAAATGTAATTATTATATAATTGAAATTTCAATCTGTAATAGATGTATGGGACATGGAATAATTAAAATCCATTTAATAGTTTAATTTTAGGGCAAAATCAAGGTCCATTTTGACGCCCGGTTTGCGTACAACAACTGAATTCTCATGCTGCAACACCTCCAATTGTTGGCTAACACCATTAACTGTTATGGTAGCACTTTGGGGTAAAGACGAGAGACCGGCAAAAACGATACGTTCAATCCAAGCATCTGTTTTATACTTTGGTTTGCCAATAAAACGATTTGTCAACTGATTATTGGCAAACTCATAATTAACATAGATATATTGACCCTGTCGATAGGCATAAGATTTTTCATCATCCAAAAAGAGTGAGCCCTCGGCTTTGCCTTGACGATCCAGGCAAACGATCAATGTATAAGGATCATGAAGCATGAGAGTAGAGGCTCGACGTTGGCGTTCCTTTTTCGGTAATATGCTACCACCACGTTGCCAAACGGGAATCTAATTAAAGACAGAAATAGAACCGGAAATTAGAATTGGGTTTGAAAATAAAGAGCAAGTCTCTTTACTTACCTTGTATTCCGTTACTGGCACACTCTCGTAACCTGCACGGTCTTGACGCTGATATGTGTCCACATCGTACCAATAGTCACCATTCTTTTTATCGTCAATGGCTGGGAAATAAACATCTACCTTGCTAATGCCTTGTTGCATAACCGGTCGCACAAGCAGACGATCTTGGACAAGCAGTTGGCTATCAATGCCAAAAGCCTCCTTATCCGTGGGATAGTGGGTCAAGAGTGGGCGAATTACTGGCTCGTTTTTAAGCTCCAGTTCATAGAAAGCAGTGTACCATAAAGGCAAATAACTATAGCGCTTGAGCAGGGCATCTCGTATGACGAGACGAGTGCGTTCTGGAAATAGCCAGGGCTCACGACGCTTCGTATCGATATGGGCATGGGCACGGAAGAATGGCAAAAAGGCACCAGTTTGATACCAACGTTCAAGCAATTCCGAATCGGGATTACCGAAGAAACCACCAACATCAGCGCCACAGAACGAGAAACCGGCTACAGCCTCAGTGAGGCACATCTTAATAGAATGTTGCAAATGGGACCAATCTGCCATATTATCACCTGTCCAGATGGCCGCATATCTCTGTGAACCAGAGAAATGCGCACGCGTTAATATAAATGGACGCTGATTGGGATCTCGTTGCTGGAGGCCAGCAAATGTGCCCATCAAATGCATATGACCATAAAGATTATGTATATCACGATGTTCCCAATTGCCATAATGCACCAAATCTTTGGGAGCTGTTACCTCTGGCCCATTAAACACTGACGGCTCATTCATATCGTTCCAGATCATGGTATCGGCACTAACACTATTAAATTTCGACAATGCATATTGACTAGCATAATAATCGCGAACAACGGGATTAAAAAAGTCGGGATAACTTGATGATCCTGGCCAACACCAGCCTTCATAGTCATTGCCTTCCCGTGTCTTTACATAGTATCCACGCTCTGTACAATCGTTATGGAAGAAATAGCCATTATCCCTCTTAATATGCGGATCAATAATGACAACCAAATGGCGACCGACTTCAGTTAAATTCTTCACCATGGTTAATGGTTCAGGGAATTTAAATTTGTCCCAAGTGAAGTAACGTTTGCCATCGGTATATTCAATATCCAGCCACATTGTGTCCATGGGTATATCAAATTCATCAAATTTGGATGACACGGAGGCCACATCCCGTTCGTCATTGTAATTCCAACGCGATTGATGATAACCCAATGAGAATAATTGTGGCAATGGATGTGTTCCAGTTAAAGCAGCATATTGCTTAAACACATCAATCGGTTTTGGTCCCAGCACAATGAATGCATCTACAATGCCCGATTCGGAGATAAAATGAGCAGCAGGTGGTGGTGATTTTCGTGAACCAGATACAAAATTAACCAAAGAGGAGACTACATTGGTTTCGGCCGTATAAATGTCCACCCAGGTTTCGGCCACATTTTGCCAATAGACACCAGCTGTGCGACGAGGACTGTAAAATATAAATGGAAAGGTTATACATTTTATAATCAGATCAGATTGATATATTTTGAACACTTACCCATGACCATAGAGTACTGGAACCGAACCATATAATGCCATTTTACTATCGACAACATACTCGAAGACATCCAAGTTATATAAACGATACGGATCAGTGCCGGATGTGGATTTCAATACAAAACTGTCGGCATGCTCTGGTATGCCAAATAGCACTTCAGCTTCGGGGAATGAAAAATCTAAGGCGACCGCCTCTGGGCCATATGGCTTAGAATCGTGATGGGATTTAAAGTTCTCTTCCCAGGCACCAGGATCATCGATAGGTTCACCAGGAGCTTGAGGGGCGTCCGCTTGCTGTTGATCATCATCAACGGCAGCAGCGCCAACAGCCTCACCATCAGCATTAGTTGGATCCTGAGGCTTCTGACGCAAATGCTCAAAGTATAGCCAATTCTTGGCATTTGCCGTAACAACCAAAACATCATTCTCATAGAAATCAATACGGAATGGATCACCATGGATGACAGCTTTATTTTTATAGTCATCCGTACTGATGGTTATCTCACCATCAGTCTCTTTCTGTACACGTATACGTGCAGTTTTTGGCTGTTCCTTGAGAGCATGTTCAACACGATAGCGAGCATGTAATGGTTGCTTCTCATCAATTTGTAGACGGAAAGTGCTGCCCACCAGGGCCTCCAGTTTAAAGGTAAACTGATGATGGTTCTCTTTGTTAATTAAATCAGCAGTCAGCGAATCGGCATAAGTGTTAAGAGTTCCAGGTATAATGGCATATTTACTGCCTGAGCTTTGAATCTTGCGCGAACGTCTGAAAAATGCATAGAAATGTATTAATGAGTCATCGTTATTATGGGCATATTGATGATGATAATAATAATGATATTCACCTGCAAAAACTGCTTTGTTCGCAAGTCTTGAAATTATTTGGATCAACGCCAGCCACCGAGCTAAGCATCAGCGAGCCAATTATGGCCAAAATGCCCAAAGGCAAATGCATTTTGGCTACTACTTCTTCCTCCTCTTTTTATACTGTTTAGATTGTATCTGCAATAAATTTAGACGAATTCAGCTGTATAAACATATTTGATAGTTGATGTTGTTGTTGCTACTATTGTCAACTAATAACCACGTCAGACTTTAAACCAAACAAAACAAAACATAAAAGAAAATCGCATTGAGTCTATGCCATACTGAATTTATGCTTAATTATTCGTTACGCTTTTTCAACACAAAAAAAAGACATTTTTTTTCCCCCTGTTTACACTAGGTTTTTTTTTCATAGTGGAATTATTTTAATAATCTTTATAAGTTTATTTTTTTTAGGTTAACGATTCAATTGTTGCCCGGTTACAAATGCATTTTGTTGCACTTTTTATCTATTTTTGAAAATGTAATTCAAGTCCAGCAAATTAATGAAACAATTTTTTTAACAAACCTTCTAAAATTGTGCGTCCTATCAAACTGTGACAAATTTCTTGAATTTTTTATGTGGAAAAATCAAATATGAATTGCAAAACGACAATTGCTTTGCAAGATGAACGCGCAATGTGGCCAGACGTAAATATCAATCAGTGCTGCCAGCTTAGCCGCATATGAAAATGTGTAACAGTTTCATTGTGAATGCTTTGCTTTTAGTTTAAAACCTCTTACTTACTTTTAATTTAATTCACTACTACTACTTTATACAAAATAAAATTGATTAATCTATATTATTTATTTTTTTTAATAACGATCGTTTATTTCACATTTCACAACTTACCACATTTTGCAACTTGCTAACATTTTAGCATTTTTCCCTCTAAATGTCTCACATCTCGTCAGCACTTGCAGCCGGCGCCAGAGCCAAATAGAATAGTTTTTTGGAGACTCTTGGGGACCGGGAGCCGGGAGGAGCAATGACCAGCATGTTATTGGCTGCAAGTGCGTTCTTATCATTATAATTAAACATCTCCAGGACTTGGATCAACTATTAATCCTCGGTTGAGGAAGAGGGAATTAGAGCGTTTTACTAAATAACGCGATTGATTTTTAAACAAAATTGTAGTCCGACTTTCTGGCAATGTTTTTCAAATTTTTAACGAATTATAATCAGCTGTTTTTTCCATTTGATATGTGGCAACGCTATGATCACGTTGTTGGCGTTTTGCAACACTTTTTCTAGCGGGAAATGGCTATATAGTTGACTCCATGTTTGAATCGCGCGGTTTAATTATTGTTTAGGTTGCCAAAGTCGTTGGTCACACTAGCAGTCAGCTGTACTCTTTCAACTCTCTCCTATTGAACCGGCATAAATCAAACTACTCTTTCACTCTCTCTATGTTTATATATTATTATTAGCCGCTTAATTTGCGAAAACAGAAGTATGTATACATCAATTTTTTTTTATACGCGAAATTGCCTGTTGGGGCTACTAGTTATAGTGCCGGCCATATATTTTCATAGTTTTCGATACAAGAACAGTGGTAAGTTTATTAAATGTGAAATTTGCATACATTACAACTTCAATTGTGCATTTGTAGTTGCACCGAATTTACCCAAAAGTCCGCCTAATCCTGAGGAACCGTTGCCACCATCACATTCTGTGTTGCATAGATTTCCAAATGCCGCCATTTGTTCGGATAGTGGCGTCTGCAGTGATGCAGCTAGGTAAGTAATAAAACTTTTAGTTTTCTGTTGGATTAACATCATTAACACACTCATTCGCAGAGATGCATTGCAGCGTGGTGGTAGCGTGGTTGATGGTGCTCTAACCGCTCTTTTCTGCTATGGCCTCGTTGGGATGCAGAGCATGAGCTTGGGCGGTGGCATGCTGATGAACGTTTATATCCATGAGGAGCGAAAATCATTTAGCATTTTGGGACGTGAAATTGCACCAGCAGCATTGTTCGCAGAAAATTTTTCAATATTCCACAATGAAGAGGAGCTAAAGCACTCCAGTTGGTCAATTGCAGTGCCAACTGAAGTGATGGGTTATGCTGTGGCTCATCAGCGATTTGGCAAACTGCCGTGGGCGGATTTAATAAGACCTACCTTAGATATATGTCGTAATGGTTATCAGTTGTACAAACATCAATTTGATGCACTTATGCTCAATCAGGACATGATTAGGAACGATGAATTGTTGAGGGAAACGTTCATCGATCCTACAACTGGCGAATTCTGGCACATGGGCAAAGTCATCAGACCTCCGGCACAGTTATGCACCACTTATCAGCGATTGTCTGACGAAGGATGGGACAGTTTCTACAATGGATCCCTACAGAAGGATATATTAAACGATTTAAGAGATATGGGTAGTGCCATAACCGCTTTAGATCTCACCAAAGTTTATACAGAGTTGCGGGAATCAATTGTTATGCCTTTGGATGAGTTCGATTTACATTTAATACCGCCGCCGGGTAGTGGTCTAGTAGTGGGATTTATATTAAACGTTTTGCGGGCATTTCGCAAGGACTTCGCACAAATTGGTAAATTGGATTCCCTGGAGATACATCGCATAGTAGAAGCAATGAAATTTGGCTTTGTAAAACGTTGGCAATTGGATGAGTCAGTCGATAAAATGGTATTTTATTTCTATTTTCCACTTTTCCACATTCAAACTCTTATTGGTTCCATTCCATTCATATTCACCAGATACTGGACGAAATGGTCAGTTCCGATTTTGCTGCATCTATAGCCAAACAAATTGATAATTCACAAACACACAACAATTCGTTTTACTATGGCAATTCTGGAAATATACAGACAAGGGACGAACATGGCACTTCTCACATGTCCATATACTTCAAAGGAGACGCCGTCTCCGTTACCAGTTCCATAAACTTTTAGTAAGTCAATATTGTCATCCAATCTCTAATGGGCATCAGTATAAAAACTAAATTGTGAATTTCTTTAGCTTTGGCAGCGGTCGCATGGGTAAACGGACGGGAATTTTGTTCAATAATGCCATGTCCGATTTCTCCATTAAACAACTGAACAACTACTTTGACTTGCCCTACATAAAGGGGAAGAATACAATAATACCATTCGCCCGACCAATGTCGTCAATGAGTCCTATAGTGGTTACTGAGCGTTCCACTGGACGTGTACGTTTAGTTGTGGGTGCTGCAGGCGGAACTAAAATCATTTCCGCTTTGGTACCTTTGCTTGTTCGAATACTCTGGCAGGACAAAGACATTAAATCGGCCATCGATGCCAGTCGATTCCATCATCAAATGTTGCCCAATATTCTACTCTATGAATACGGATTACTGCAATCCCATTTGGATAATCTACAGAGCAAGGGTCATCAATGTGAACGTTATCTAAATCGTGGCACAGTAATTTGTGGTATAACATCGATCAATGGAACGATTTCTGTTAATTCTGATTATCGTAAAATCGGTGGAGTTGCAGGATTTTAATTATTGGTAAGTTTGTTTTTTTCATTTTATTTATTTATTCAATTTGTTCAATTTCCATTGCATAATTTTCTGGCCCATTTTATCTGCCTTATCTCTTGCCTCTGTTTGCCATTCATTTGGTGTGATAAACCTACAAAATTCGTAACAATTCCAAAAAAAAAAAGAAGTTTTTTGCTGTTGCAATTAACAAGTAAATATATAGGAAAAAAATCTTTTTTAATTAGATTTTTTTACTTGGCGAAATATATCTGTTACTTTGGATTGAAATTTATGACTAAGATATAGAATCAATTAATTACGAGTTGCATCATATATAGGAAATGTCTTTAATTATTAATCTAAATCTGACTCAAATATGAACTCTCCAAAGGTTTTTTTTTACTTTCATATATTTGATCTTACATATTTGAACAGAGTTCGGTTCTTCCATTGCAATTTGCAATCATTTCTTTTATCATCATTAACAGATAAAGGAAAACAATAATAGTCACAACAATCGATCAATCACCTTGCTCCACAAAAGTTTATATAGATATATAGATTGTCATTCTATGGGCACATGGCGGCACATTACGACTTTTGTAATCCAATGCCACAGCAAAGGTCTTACCCATACTAATTAAGAAAATGTTGACCATAAATATAAATCCGTTGCCAAAATGGTGCTTGATGTAAAATTATAAAAATGTTTTGGTTCTATATACATATGTATAGGTATCTATAGAAATGAAAGTGATTTCTCAATCTGAGATTCCAATCACGTACAAATGCTGATTCTTGGGCGAGAGTGAAAACAGGAAATAAGCTAAATAAAAATACAAAAAAAAAAAAAATATTGCAAAACTTTCATAATTAATGAATGTGTAAGCGAGAATTGAAATGACTTTCTCTCTTTTTTTTTTGTTTCTTTGTTTATTGGCAATTCAAATTGTTCAATTTGGTCAAATAAATTATTTATATATTTTTGTGTGTGTGTGGTGATAATGTAAGTAATATACTTAAATCGGTAAATACCAAAAAAACATTCTTAAACAGAAGTGTAAAATTGTTTTCTGTTGCGATGGCAACAAATGAATAATGTTATATATAAAAATGTTGCAATTATGCCCAATGTATTCAGTGCCATCGAGAAGGCCAATAGATATTTCCATTTACTGCGAAATGCTCCACAATTCTCCCTGTTCCAAGTTAAAAACAAAAGAAAAAGGAAAAATTAATTATGCAAAAACTTTGCTCTGTTTTTGTTGTTGTTGTTGTTGTTGAGTGCACTTACTCGATTGGATAACTACTATCCGTGCCGGTTGGTGTTGCAAATGTTGTATCATCCGGTTGTGATGCTGTAAGAACAGTTTGCATCTGTTCATCTTGCTCCCCCTCCTGTTCCTCTCTCAGCTGCTGCTGCTGCTCCTCATCCGGATGGGGCAAACAAGTGCAATTACGATAGCTTAAAAGAGAACTAGTTGCCGGTCCACAGGCTCCATTCACAGCTGATGCCAGCGCAGCAAATTCGATTGCCGCACAAACCAATGCCAGACAGCAGAAGATCAATGCCAATGCCGAGAATACATAGGATTCGGCAAGGAGAACTTTATAGCAATTATTAACTGGTCTCTGTTCTGTTCTATGATCTCGTCTCAGTAGGATTAGGCCAGCAATACTTGCTAGCAATAGCTAACGAAAAAAAAAAAAGACGATTAACAAAATTATTCTAGAATAATTGTCCACGGCTATAACTGCTTACCGAGAGACCACTTAAATACGGATTGATCAATATGGATGCATTGGGGGCCAATATAAGAATCCAAATGGCCAGGCCAACAATTAATAGTGCTACAGCTAATTGTAATATTAACAATTGACGTGATATGGTTAAATTACGGATGTGCGTTGAATATGCTTCCTGTAGGCCTATTAAATAATGAAAGTAAATCAATTACTTGATCTTAACTGTAATTGTGTATTATTCCAGCTTACTGTCATTATTTTTATGATTGACCACAATCATGCGACTGTGTCTTAGACTATTACGGGTCGGTGTATGTCGTCCAGCGATTTTCATACCCTTCATATTTTGTGGTACCGTTGTGCTCATATAGACGGCCTGTAATCAAAGATAAAACATTTAATTCAATTTATAGCCATTAAATGTGCCAACTGATTTCATTAATTACCTGTGATGGCTGAGGAGCATCAAGATCACTTAATGGAATTTGTTCATAGGTAGTTGCGTAGCGCCATTGTTTTTCAGATGGTAGTGTTGTTGTTGTTGTTGTTGTTGTTATTGGCAATTCAACTGGCGATGGTATAGACGAGTAGGTGTACTCCAATGGATTATCATTCTGATTCATTGCATTGTTATTACGTTGTGGAACATTCTGATACCTTGGCTCCGGCTTATTAATTTGCATATGTGTTCCTGTTAATGGTGTTGGTGCTACTAATGGTGCTACAGGTGCTATTGCTGTTGCTGTTACCTCTGTTGGTAAAATAACAGGTGTCACTTTAATTGCTGACTCATAATTGTTAATGCCAAAAAATTTGGATTTCGCATCGTTGAGAGCGGCCTTAACTGCTGCAATACTGTGACTGGTACCACCGCTACCACCATTCGAATTAGCATTCCAATGCAATTCCAATTCCTGTTCCTCATGATCGTCGGCCATAGATGTGGTAAAATTTTCACTATCGCTTGAATTTTTAACTATTTTAGCAATTGTCTCGGCTTGTTTTACACTTTCACCGTTAACGATGATGTTGTGGCTCATTGGCTGCGGATGCTGTTGCTGTTTGCTCGATGGTGGCAACACACTACTCGATCCAAGATTGTCGTAGGTGCTTATGGGACGGATCTGTTGCGATTGTTGCATTGCTAATTTTACTAATTAAACTCTAAATTTATCATGCCTGTATATTGAGTCCGTGCAAATTTTTTAACTAATCTGCCGTATGAGAATATTTTAAACGGTTTAGTTGTCTCTCACTGGAACTGTCAAATTCTGTATGCCCTCTTCTATGCATGAACATTTTTGTGGCATTACCTGTGAGCGAGTTAGAGGGAGAGAGAGAGAGAGAACAGAAATGAGACGGAGAGAGAGAGAGAGAGTGGTTGAGTAAGTGAAAGAAGAGGCTTGGCAATACAACAACAGAAAGAAAAAAACAAACACACATTCCAGACTTAAAGTCGACGACTTTTTTAGTTACCGTTAAACAACTCACGACCTTTGCAGTCATGTGTAAACATGTCAAACTTTATGTGTAAAGAAATTTGTTTATGTTCAACAAAATGTAAACGATTTATTATTTATGAGTTATTCTAGCAATAATTTGTTTGATTTTCAATTCAAGTAAATAAATAAAAAAAAAAAACATTCTATGCTTATCAATAATTAAATTACTTATGTATATTAAATACACTTGCTAGTTCATTATTATTCTACTTTAATATTTCCTTTTAGAGAGAGAGAGAGGAAAGAAAACCCGCAATTCTGAATTTCTTCTCTTATGGCTACCGTCACACACTTTTTCACTCGTAAGCCCGTTTCTAAACTTGTTGATGCCAACACACACACACACACACACACACACACATAGGTGATACATACACCTACACACAAGTGTGTAAATATATTTTTTTGTGTATGTGACTTTAGATAGTCACAATCATTTATTTGAGCCAGTTGAAAAACTATTCACAATATTCCACTGAACAATCAATTCCACATGAAATGTTGTTCATCAAGCTGAGTGAGAATTAAAAAAAAAAAAAAGAGAAAAATTTTTGTTTTTTTTTTTATAAAAAAAATTATTATTTAGACCAAAAAAATGTGGGGAAAAAAGTAATGTTATGGGCCGCTAAACATGCTTCCGTTTTTTGTGTCTATATTCGTTTCATCTATTGTACAACCAAAATTGGTGATTGCAAAACTTTGCTTTTGATCTATTTAAAAATCGTCTGCAAAAACATACATCTACATATATAGAGCATATATATAGTATAGCATAAGTATGTATGTATGATAGATGAACATACATACATACATACATATATAGAGTTCTAGTCTAAAGTAAAAAAAAAACTTTCAAATGGGCCTACCGAGCGAAAGTTGAAGTTGAATTGTAAACGTTTCTAGACACAACAAATTTAAATCGCATCAAAACGAAATAAACAACAAAACAAAATAACAACAACAACTAAATCAACATCACACCTCAACAATGTGTCCAACTGCAACTGTACGCAACAAGAGGCAAAAACAAACTAAAAATAATTCTCACCAACAGCAGCAGCAGCGCCAGCAGCAGCAACCGATCCAATGTACGTCTCCGATCGAGTCACTCGCTCGCTGTTATTACCTGCCCGCTTGGCCAGACTCTCCCTCTCTCGCACACACACACACTCACACACAGGCAAACTCACTCCCTCAAATTTTAAAGTTGAGAGTGGCTAACCTAATCGAGATATGCGCGCAAATCTTTGGTTACATTGCCTGTTGCACTGTCTCTTCAACGTGGCCAAGATCCAAAGCCGCAATATTTTCTCTACCAAACAATCTAAAAAAAAAAAAAAGAAAAAAAAATGGAAAAAAAGAGAGGCCCAAAATGATGACAATCTTAATGATGAGGGTCAGAGGCTGGTCTGGAAAGAAAATATTTTTCCATTACGATTTCTCTTTCTTTCTTTCAAATTTCAACTGTCAAAAAAACAAAATTTACATCCTAAGACAAAATTTACAGAACTTTTGGTTTCAGTTCAAAAAAATAACGTTTAGAAAGTTAACCCGTTTAAGGAGCTAAAGATCAAATTAACTAAATATATAAACCAATATTTAACAATATATCCATATATGTACATACATACATACATATGTATATAAAGTATTCCTGTTAAAGACTTATCTAAGCCTTCTTCAAACAGAATTCAACTTTGATATTTATTTACGAGTCTAGCCAACTGGCTAAGTAAGCAATCTCTAAATTATGCATACCTGAGTATTCATATGCATTTATAGTGACCTTAGCATAAAATTTTTGATTGCCTTAATCGATAAATAATACCAATAATTAATAAACCCAAAAAAAGAAGAAGAAAAAAAAGAAACATGACTTTGGGGTATCGTCATTCATATAGACTGTCAGTTCCTTGACTTTATAAGGTTTAGAAATACCACACCAAAAAATACATACTTATATATAATACATATATGTATAAATAACAACCGATCGATCGATCGATTGATCGATTGTCTTTTTATGAGGGTTATAAAATATATATAAAAGTCATATCTAAAACAAAATGTAAACAAATTTCCATCGATAATATATTTTGTATATCTCTGATGATGGAAATAGATATAATAACTTCCTATCTGATATATATAATATACATACTATGAAATTGGTTCTGGCTAATTCTTATATACCGATCAGTTATGTTATATAACTGCTTGATTAAGAACCCAATTTAAAATGGTTAAAACAAAAGTATTTCAAAACTTTTTCTTTGTTTTATTTTTGCACTGCGATTTATTTATTTTTTTTTTTTTTTCGAAATTTATTATGATGCCCTTTAAAAGATCATATATCATAGTCTCCGCTAAAGTCGGTTTAAGCTCTTAATTTAAATGTGATATATGTATGGTATATACATATACATACATATATATAAATGTATAGTATATATATGTACATATATGTATATAAAAGCTTTTGCAAAACCAAAGACAACTCAACTAAATTGTTGTTTCTCTTTTTTGTGTCTTGCTTCTCTTTCTTGGCCCTCGGATTGCAAGACTATCGAATTGTTGTTTTTGTTTCTTGTGCTGGTCGCTTTTTGTTTTTATTGTTTCAGCAGTTAATTCAGTTATTTCATTAGTAAAACGTTAAATAATATTTGCCAACTGAAGCATTACAAAGTTAGCTCAAATAAGCATAACTGACACCAGAGTCAGACAAAGACGACAATTGGCAAGAAGTACAAAGTCAACGGCCCATTGCATTTGAAAAATTGTTAATGTAATATTGCCAATTGATTTGTTAGATCAGAGCACAGATACTATTGTTATAGCTGGCCGTCATATATTGATAAATCTACCAAATATGGTAGAAGACAAAAGCAAACTCTGATAGATATATGTATTAATTCAATTTCAATTTAGATTGCCAAATCCCAAATCTTAAGCAAAAGAGTTTGTATTTAAAGTAAGAAAGTCGACTGTAAGATACCCTTTACCAAATGGTAAATATAAAACTCCATTACCTATATACATAATATAAACATAAGAAATATAAAAAAAATATATATTTAAATAAATATTGTTTGTAAAAAAAATACTTTTAGTACTTTTAAAAGAATCGCTATTTGATATGTCTTATTAAAATGCAAGTTCGCCGGATCATTACGTGGTAAGAAGATATGTTCGTTAGTTTTGGATTTAAGCCAAAAACAAAATAAAAATAATAATCCAATATCGAGAAATTTTCTTCGTTCATTTCAAAGATTTCTCAATGCAACTTGGCGGAATTTTATGGATTTTCTACAAAAGTAACATTATTTATATAAAATTAATAAAGACAAAAGGTTTAAACATGAATAATTTAACCTGATATTCGAAAACCTGCCCAATAGTTGAGTTCTTATACGATTGCTAATCAAACATTGATATACCCTTCCAATCCATTTATAGATAGAGTATAAACAACCGCCTACAGTTCTCATGAATTAAATTTGGATAATTTCTTAATGCTTCCCACATTTAAAATGAGCCAAATTAACTTTCATTTAAGCCAAACTTCAAGTTATGACCAAAAAAATGGTCTGAATGCTCTTTTCTTTGAATTTTACAAGAATTGCTTTCGAATTTCGTAAGTGATTGAAAATTCTCTGGCATTTGATTTATGCAAAACAATCTGATACCGAAACCTTTACCGATATTCTTAGCAATAATTCTTGTCCGGCATGTCCGTACATTGACCATGTTAAATTTAATGTGAATTAGGACAACTATGGGAACATAATAATGGTAAATAACTAAAGCCTGACTGGTATGTGGGTACTTATTTTTATACCGTATTGTATTTAACCACAGTTGACGACTTAAGTTTCTTGGCCATGCCAATTAATAGAATTAAAACAGAACACAGCTTTTACTGTACTCCAGTTTTAGTACGGGTTTTGTTGACTTATTTCTTTCGTAAAATTGTACTCAGGTTCGGTTTGTGAACTAACTGGACAAGAAGCAAACAAAAAAAAAAAAACAACAACAAAAACAAGCCATTTTACGTCAACAATGCAACAACTCTAATACGAGGGCAGGTTCTAAAGTTTACAACAACCAGCAGTCAATCAGCTGATGGGCCGCTCAAAGTGAGAAAAATAAGTAACGGGTTTTTTTCCTTTACTTAAGTCGTAAGCAGGAGAAATCCTGTGGTAGGTTTTCAAACTTATATCCCATAAAGAAATTTTCATAGACAAATTGATCAATTTATCAATATAACAATTTCTTATTTCTCCTTAAGCTATATCTTATATGTGAACAATTTACTTTCTTTTATTTAAATACATATATTTATATTTAATATCTGCCTTGGCTTTAGCTTTTATGAAAACATAAAATTTGATTTTTTAAATAAATTTTTGCCTTCTGAAACTGGAAATGCCAATATACAATTACCTAATTTTTTTAAAATACCAATACACAATTACCTAATTCTTTTAAAATTTTTAGTTTCACATTTTACTAAAATAAAGAATAAGGGATAAATGTCTACTTTAAGCCTGTTAATATCTGATTTCGGTAATCAATTAAATTAATTGATCTATGTATATTGAAAATTTCGTATATATGTATATATTATATTATATTATATATGTACATACATATCATTCAAGATTTTTCTACTGTATTTGGAGTATTTTTCTAAAAAGAAAATTGAGAATCACAAATGAAATATGTAAAAATTAATAAAACAAATTATTAAATAAATGAATTAATAAATTAAAGAATACACTGCATCGATCAAACAGTTAATTACATATAATGATAATCAATAGAACTTTTTCATAAGGATTCGATTTTAATATGAGCAACCCTCGCAGCAATATTGTGTAAAAAAGCTGTGTGCGATTGCGCAGCTTGTATTTCGCGTCGGCAACAATGCCACACAATGACAAACAGTCAAGCGAGAGACTAAGCCAACTAGCCGACCAGCCGTCCAAACCGAACAGCGAACAGCCAAAAGTAAAAACCGACCACCACCAAGCAAACAATCTAACGAAAACAACAAACCGACGACCAACCGACGACCAGCCAATCAACCTTATGGTGACGGCGGTCGTCGTCGTCGTCGTTGACGACGGTGCACATGCGCAGCACTGCTACTCCACGAACTTCTGTAACTGAAAACGAAATAAAAAGAAAAAAAAAAAAAAAATAATAATAAATAAAAAAATAAACCAGTTATAAGTCAACTTTCATTCCAAGCAGACGTGTCAGCCGTGTACGGATCGGTACAATATCGGTTAGGATATCGCGTCGGTTTAATATACCAAATGTTTTCATATGTTTGTTGTTGTTGTTGTTGTGTTTAATAAATACGAATAGTACGAATACGAATTATAATGAATAATAAATAATAATCTATAATCTATTCACATAGAGTGGCATATGCACATTGCACATAAAGTCAGTAATAAGTTCACGTTCATCGTACTAGGTACACCTCATTTAAATCACACAACACCTCCCTTCCCCTCCCTCCCTCTAATGTCCGCCACGAACCGTTTCATAGTCATATATATGTATGTACATATGTACATATTTATTTTTTTATGTTTCTGTGCTGGACTAAAGGTGCAATCCAGGCCAGACCCGAATAGGTTTCTTTTTTTTTTTGTGCTTTTTGTTTCTTTATGTTGGGTGACTGTGTGTGCGAATCTGTGTGAGTGTGTGTGTGTGTGTGAACTGGTCAGTGAGCAAATGAATTTGGCAAACCACCAAAACTCCCACCGAAAATATAAAAATTATAATGATAATTTTGTAATCTGGTCAAGTCGCAAAGAAAGAAAGATGTGGCCAAAATATATATATATATATATATATATATGTATATATATATATATATATATGTATGTATATATGCTTGACACAAATTAACGAAATCGGGAACAAGTCTTTAGATTGTACATGTGTGTGTGTTTGTGTGTGCTTCGTGCTCCAATATTGCCAAGTATTTACTTTCTCATATGGTTTCAATTAGCACCTTATATACCTTATGTGCACATATATATGTATATATATATATATCGGATATCGAATTGGTAAAACAAAGTTTTTCCCAACTCTTCACCAGAGGCGGCTTAAAAGCATTAATCAACGAACGAACGAACCAACCAGACAACAAAAAACTGTAGCTCGATGATAATTAGTGAAAGACATTTATATATATATATATATATATACTATATATGTACATATATATATTATATATTTCCTACACTCTAATGAAAGTTGCTTATCAATATCAATCCTCAGGCGGAGAGAGGAAAGTATTCACTCGATAAATACATGAGATTCTGAATGTATGTGAAACCATTAAGAAAAACCTTGAAAGTTTTTGGTTTTTTTTTTTTTCAACAATTACTCCAAAAAGATAAAAATGAGAAACAATTTCTTGCTATTGTCAAGATCAGATAACAAAAGGAAGTTGTTGCTATAACAAATAGATAAATCTATCTCTGTCTGTACCTACATATATCCTTGACTGTGCTGACCAATAAATGTTTTATCATTTAAGACATAAAAAAAAAACTAAGGAAAAAAAAAAGGGAAACTCTACCAAATGACTTTTACTTTTCCACATTTTCGGTTGATTGAACAATCAGCTAAACAACTGAAGCCACAGGCATACACATAGATATAGCAATGAATCCATATATATATATATATATATATAGATGTACATACATACATATATGTATGTATATGTAAAGTTGTTAAGTGGGGAGAGGGGAAGCTTTAACCAAGTTGAGCGAAGACTTTTCTACTAGCTTTTAGTTTAATTAGATTGCAAAGATTGCAGGTAAAGTCATTGCCCGACAATTGTGAATTCCATCATTATAATGATTACAATTTCATATATATATATATAGTAATTGTGTGTGTGTTATTTTTGTTGTTGTTTCGTTTTATGCAGTAATATATATATATATGTTTGTATATACATACATCATACATATGCATACATAAATAAGTACATACGTAATTATGCAGTGGAAATTCAATGTGAATGCAAAGTGAAAATTTGATGAACATAAGACCTGCCTCACGCCATAAATGTTCACATACTTATGTATGTATGTATATCTATGTACATATATGTATGTATAGTACATATAAATAATACACTAGTGTGTGCATAAATTAATCATTGGTGATGCTACACAAACACAAACAGCAACTGTAAAGCCCGAAGCTAATCAACAACCAACGGCAACAGCAGCAACATTAGCAGCCGCAACATCAGCAGCCGCAACATCTGCAGCAGCAGCAACAACACAAAATGTTTGCTGGTGGCAAATTATTGTTTAAAACATTAGAAAGAGCCATGACTTTTTCAAAACCAATGTACCCCCTTCACATAATGCTGCTCTTGATGCTGAGTGCAGCCGGAAATTGCCAAAGTAAGTAGTTAACCCCATTGACCTTACCCTACCCACTGCCCTCTGCCTCACCCCCCACGTGTTAAATTTCTCTAAATATTTAATAATAAATATGCTTAAGAAAATTGAGGTCAAGTGCAAGGACTTTCCCATGATAACACTAGCCAACAAGTGTTTAAAAAAAAAAAATAAACCTTTTAATCCACAAATCACTACTTTAAATAATCCTCAATTAGTTAATCTTAGTGCACATTAACCGATTAAACGACAAAAATATTTAATTTCTAAATTATCTAAATTAAAATATGCTTCTATTTTTTTTATAAACTATTCAAAAGGAAGGTTAACTAAACATAATTTGATTTATTAAACCATCTCTAAGAATAATATGGCAAGACTTAATTATTGAATAATATTAAAATTGAAAAGGTTTTTTTTTTAAATAAATAAGAAGAGAAAGTTTTTAACATTTTTAATGGAGATAAAAGAAAAATTTTTATTTAGTTGTTAGAAATAAATTTACAAATTACAAAAAGGAATAATTCACAAAAACTATTTAACTTTATTATTATTTATACATATATGTATATACCAAGCCGATCGATAGTTAAAATATGTTAAATGAGTATTATAAATATATTTCTATATTAACTGAAAGTTCGTTAAAGGATAAAGTTAAAATTAGCTATAAGTTAGAATATATGGAATATATTTTAATATCGTATCATTTGCTATATATAGTTTGGTACATATAGAAACGGATATATGTATAATGATTCAAAATATGATTTGTGATCTAAGAAAAGATTTACTAATTAATTTGCAATAATTTATTACCTATCTGATTTTGCGGAAGTATTTGAAACATTACGTCTGTTTTAGCTTGTTTTGTTGTTTGGTATCATCGGGCCATCTGATATCTTGGCTGACATTTGATCATGGCTAAATTGTTTTGGCACTTTAGTTTTTTTTTTGTGTCATTCTTACTTCACTCATCGGTTTCACAAGTTCATGTCTGAAATACGAGAGAGACGTGATTGAGTTTAAACACATTTCACTGTTGTTACGAGTATTCGAAAAAGAAAAATAAAAAAAAAAACATTGCGCCCTCCTACGTGAAGTGTATTCCAAATCTCGTTTACATTTGTCGTTTGACTGTCTCCTGATGTTGTCATAACGGAATACGAGAAACACCTTTCTATCCCATATTCAAACAAGTTGATCGGTTGTTAGAGGCTGCTCTGGCCCTATTTACCCATATCAGTTTTTTTTTTTATTATCTTTACCTTTTTGCATTCTGAGTGTGGCATGCAAAGAAAGAGGACTACGTACCATACATACATTATGATTGGCCACGCCCTCTAGAAAAACGATACCCCCCCTCGATAGCAGCATTTATGTATGCTACTTGACTATATATGCATATATAGTGTACATACATATATATATATATATATATGATAAACACCGGTAAAACCGGATGAATGCGATTTAAGACTCATAACAATAACAGCTTTTCGGCTGTTGGGCATTAATAACATCATCGAAGCGCAGAGGAAAGACAGCTTTTTGCAATGTATTTAAACAATAAAACCAAAAAAGAGATAGAGAGAAAAAAAAAAGATCAAATCAAATAATAAGACGAAAAGAAAAACTTGACGTCAACAGCTGCAGTTGCTGGTAAAAGACATCACAACCCAAACCCAAACCTAAACCGAAACCGAAACCCCAAACCCAAGCCAAGGAACATTTGTATGCAAAAATCCCGCGCGCACACATTGTCTTCGCCAGCCGGCAGATCATAGGCCATGCTAAAGAAACCATAGAAAATTTCGCATGACGATATTAATATACCCTTTAGTTTTACTAATTAAGAAACTTTTTCAATATCTAAATAGGTAGAAATGTTTATTAACTTTTTTTTTTATCTACAAGTGATCTAAAATAATTCTTTTCCGAATCCATTTCTTTACCATATAAAAGATGTAAGAATTGTGCGAAATCGGATCCAGAGACTTTTGTGAAATATTAACTAACGATGTTTAAAAATGTTTTTAAGAAAATTCCGATTAAATTTTGATACATGATGGCCTGAAATTCAATTATCTATAAGTCGTAAAGTTTTTCAAATATTTAAAAAAAAAAAATAAATAAATTCCTACAAATATACTTTAAAGGATACCAAATGCATTCTTACAATTAATATACCTTTCATTTTATGGCTAAAGAGTAACGAAACCAGCAAAAGGCAGTTAAAATACTAAAAACGAGGTCACAGCCCTCTCTTGCAGTGCGCTTGACGGTGCTCTCCTTGGAGACAGATGGCGCGTTGTGTTTCCTGCCCTTTAGCCAAAAAAAAAAAAAAAAAATTGAAAAAAAAGAAACATGTTTCCCACATGGGAGTGTAGCCCGTTTTCTGGTTTTGCAAATTGCCTCTTTTATTCTAGTGGAAAATGTTTTGGAAATTTATTATTAGTATGTATACCAACATTGACTTAAAAGAAAAAACAAAAACAACTTTACAATTGTGAGAAAGTTGTAGCTATTCTTATTCTGTGTTGGCACAAAATCTGCATAAATATGGGAAAAAAATAGCCAACTTTACAAAACATTTATATAAAATTCACTTTAACGATGATAAAAAACAAAAAAAAATTACATTTTCATCATGTTGGGAATTAATTAAGCACATGCCCACAACTGGGAATATTTTGTTGTTTTTAGTTTTTATTCATGGACAATGTGAAGGGGCACAGGTCATGTTCTTAATCCAAGACGCCCACACAAAAAAAAAAAAAAAAAACAAACCAATATAAAAAGCAGACCTACTGGCTTTAACGTACATAAAAGGCATTCTGAATTGCGGTCGGTCTAAACTGTTCTAACTGACATTTCGCATAGTATCTCAAATTGGCAAGAGGTTCGTTTCTTTTTATTTTTTTTTTATTATTATTTCGTGTTCTGTTGATGTAGTAACTTGACTTGAAGTAACTTGACTCTCACACAGACAGGCTTTTGTTTTTGTTGTTTTTTTTTTTTTCATTTTTAAACATTTTTTTTATCTCAGATCTATGTATTTGCATACAGGCATATTAAATACTTAGTTTTATGTATACATACATATGTATATGAGAATATACATATGTATATATATGTGTATTTACTTGTATTCATTTTCAAAAGTGCATTGTTCATATGTAAGACACGAATTTAAGAATTCAGGGACGGTACGGGGCGTTAGTAACTGAATCTAAAAGTAATTATCAACTTAAATATTTAATCATATAACGGTAAAGTTTAATTACGCCCCCGTTAATCGTTAATCAAACCGAAAACCAGACACTAATACAAGTTGCCTTTTGTGGGATATTGAATCGATTCTGTTGATGTTGTCGTTGATATATTAATTAATCACTTTGCTAAATATTAAAGTTTGGTTTGCTCAATGTTAGTGTCGGACTGTTGATTAAATGATTTGTATTATTCATTTTTGTTGTTATGTCCCCAATGTCCGGTTAACTAACAAGTTGTTAACTGTACATATTACGAGTTGATCAACACTATCCAACACTAGTGTCACCACAATTTGCAATTATTTTAAATGGCCAACACTAGATCTAAAAGCTTTTACTATATTGTTTTTAGACTTCATTTAAAACAAAAAAAAAAAAACCGGATCTCTTCATAGGAGCTTAAGCAGTTTATAATGTAATAATTATAATAATATTTTTCAAACACAAAAAACCTATTGAAAAGATAAAAAAAAAAATGGAGAAAAATAAATCAACAAGCAACGGGCAAAAAAGTCGTGTCCGCTTAACGGACTTCCTAACACCATCGTTTTTAAATGATCGGAAGTAATTCCAACATCAACTTAAAATTAGATTAATGTTCTTAGCTTAAATGAGAAAGTTTTTTTTTTTCTTTTTATGAATCGGAATTGAGAAAAACACTTATCGAAATGAGAATAATTTTAAAGTCATAAATGTTGGATCCCTTCAAAGTAATTTTAACGAGTTTTTTTAGATTTAGTAACGATTTGCCCTAACCAAATTGTTTTTCTTTTGTTTGCTTGAACTTTACGATTTCTCCAAGCGAAATTATTACTTGTTTTTTTTTTATGTCTGTAGTTATAAACATTATTTTTGTCAGCTTTTTCTTATTTTATTGTTTTAGTTCCTCGAAAAAAAAAACAAAAAAAAAAAAACCACTGACCAGAGGGTCAACTTGTTGTGTTCGTATAAATAATGTTCTATTTTTTATAATTATGATTCATATGCAAAACAATGGGTGAATAAATTGATAGAGTAGTTGTCTACATGTATATAAATGGTATATATATATGTACATATATATTTGTGTGTATGTGTATGTATAGAGACCCGTCCCACAGACATATCAACAGCTGGTAGAACGAGTCTTAAATGTTTCGATTTCATTCACTTCCAGTTTGTGGTCCGCCAGCGGTGCCTCTAAATGCGAAAGTGCGCACTGTGTCCAGCGAAATTGGTGGCATATCGGAGGCTCATTATGAATGTGACCCTGGATATGAGCTGTTTGGGTCGTCATCCGTGAAGTGTGATACACGAACCGGCTGGGACCGGGAACTGCCCTTTTGTGGTGTAAATGTGGCCTACCGCAAGCCGGTTAACCAAAGCTCCTACACACGCAGCGGACCAGCTAGTTATGCGAATGATGGTAAACCTGGTAATAAGGTAAGTCAAAGCATATAATCTCTTAACATATTCATTGATGTTTCTTTATATTAATGTGTACTTTTTTTTTTTTTTTTAGAATCCCGATGGGCAAGAATGCTCAGAGACACAAAAGGAACCATCGCCCTGGTGGCGGGTGGATCTCTTAACTCCACAGGCTGTACATGTGGTGCGTATAACAACGCGCGGCTGTTGCGGCCATCAGCCATTGCAGGATCTTGAAATACGAGTGGGAAATAGTAGTACAGATTTGCAAAGAAATCCGCTATGCGCTTGGTATCCCGGCACTTTAGATGAGGGCGTTGTCAAGACCTTTACATGTGCCAGACCTCTGATAGGTCAATATGTCGCCATACAATTAGTTGGGGTCGAGGGCAGTCTCAGTCTCTGCGAGGTGGAGACATTTACCAATGATGAATTTTCTGTTGACCGCTGTCTTAGCCCCAAGCTTGGGGTGGACACTGTGGTGACGACATTCGCGAAAACCTGCTACGACTTTCATATAACAAAAGGTGAAAGCTTCGAAAAGGCGAAAAATATTTGCCAGCAGACAGGTGAGTGGCCAGTTGATTTAGTTTTCCAAGGAGTGGCGCCTAACATATTAATTTCGCCATTTTTCAGGTGGTGACTTGGTACACGACTTTCGAGGATCGACTAGCCAATATATTCTATCAGAGTTGGAGCGTCGTAAAACTGAACTAAAGCCTCAATTGGTATGGATTGGTGCACAAAAGGAGCCCGGCATTACATCTCGTACATGGAAATGGGTGAACGGTGCGTATACACGATATAATATAGCTTAAGGTTTCGTCTAAGATTACTAAAAATTATTTTGATTTCTTTCTGCAGGCGAAATTGTACAAAAACCCACCTGGGGCAAAGATCAACCGAATAACTACAATGGTGAACAGAATTGTGTCGTCTTGGATGGTGCCAGAAACTGGTTATGGAACGATGTGGGCTGTAATCTGGACTATCTTCACTTTATTTGCCAGCACTGTAAGTGTTCACTTATTTAATCTTTTCACAAATCATCCAATGTGTTATTCCTTTCAACAGCTCCTCTATCTTGTGGCTCTCCAGATGCACAACAAAACACCACAGTTATGGGTAAAAAGTTTACTCTAGGTGAGAAGATTCAATATGATTGCCCCAGAGGACATTCACTGATCGGCCAGACGGAACGAGAGTGCAGATTAGATGGCACATGGAGTGGTGCAGCACCTACTTGCAAATGTAAGTTGCTCAAAATGAAAAATTAATTTTCCACGAATATTAAACAAATTTTTTCTCCTCATAGATGTTGATTGTGGTGTCTTGCCTGAACTGATATTTGGTTCAATTCATTTGTCTGAAGATCGTACCAGCTTTGGTGTGGTGGCTACCTACAGTTGCCACGAAAACTATACATTGATTGGTAACGAGAATCGGACTTGCGCTCTGGATGGCTGGAGCGGCAAACAACCAGAATGCTTGGTGGATTGGTGTAGTGATCCGCAGCCTATAAATGGTGGTAATGTGCGCTTCAGTGACAAAAGGGCTGGATCGACAGCCATGTATGAGTGTAAGCCAGGTTATGTGCTTGTTGGCGAGGCGGTAAGTGATTATCGATTCCAATTAATCGATTTAAATCTAACTAATAATTGATATTTATTATTAGATTATATCCTGCGGTCTTGGTGGCGAGTGGTCAAGCAAGACGCCTTCATGCAGATTTGTCGATTGTGGAGCTCCCGCTCGACCCGATCGGGGAGTATCCGTTCTGCTCAATGGCACCACTACGGTTGATTCGGTGGTGAAGTATGAGTGCGATGAGGACTATTGGTTGGACGGTCCAACAGAGCTGCGCTGCACCAGAGATGGAAAATGGTCAGGTGAAGCGCCTGTCTGTGAACTAGTCACTTGTGAGGCTCCACAAGTACCAGCCGGTTCCTATGTTATAGGCTACGATTATAATGTACATTCAAAAATTCAATATAATTGCGATCCCGGTCACATAATGCACGGTAATCCAGTTCTAGAATGTCTAGATAGTGGCGAATGGAGCTCAGATGCACCATACTGTGAATGTAAGTGAAGTGTTTATATAATTAGAAATCCATTAATCATCTGAGTTCTTTCAGATATCGATTGTGGCCCAATTTTACCCATTCCCTATGGCAGTCATAAGTATGTGAACAATAGCACCTATGTCGGATCAGAAGTTGTATTCAGTTGCACTCAGTCACACAAATTGACCGGCGTGGTGAAACGTCATTGTCTGGAATCGGGTATCTGGAGTGATGCATCTCCAAAATGTGAAGGTATAGTTAATAAAATGTTTGATACTTTCTCTTTGATATTAATCGTGATATTGAATTAAATCCAATACAGAAATACGCTGTCCAGAGCCAATGCGGGCACCTCATAGTCTGCTCTCGGTTACAGGAAATGATCGCATGTACGGACGCACTCTCATACGGACAGCTGAATCATTGCAGAATACGGCGCAAACATACAAGTAGATAAAACCTCGATTTTTAGTTAAATTTATTATTTCTTCTAATATGGAATTTTCTTTTAGAATTGGCGCTTTGGCCAAATATCGTTGTGAACGGGGATATAAAATGGTTGGTGAAGCCTTAGCCACCTGCACGGACAATGGCCAGTGGAGTGGCATTATACCAGAATGTGTTTGTATGTTTCTATACTAGAAGACTCTTAAGAGTTTATTCCAGTTATTTAATTAATATAATTAATATATTTTTTCAGATGTGGAATGCGGAGCACCGGAGAATATTACGAATGGAAAGACAACTCTGGCCACAAATGCAACTTATTACGGCGCTGCTGTACTCTACGAGTGCAATGTGAATTTTAAATTAAATGGAGTTTCGCGTCGCTTGTGCACGGAACACGGCAATTGGAGTCACGAGGCTCCCGAATGCACTGAGGTTGTTTGTGATATACCAAATGTTGGCGATAGTCTGATTGTAGATGCAGGCACACGTGCTGTTGGTTCTATGGCAACCTTTAAATGCCTCAAGGGCCGCATCTTGATGGGCAATGATACGCGTATCTGCCAAAAGAATGGCAAATGGGCGGGCAAGAGTCCTACATGCAGGCGTAAGTTTAAAATTAAATTAATTTTGAAGATTTAAAGAAAAATTAATTGATATATATTTACCAACTAGCTGTTGATTGTGGACGACCGCTGGCCATTGATAATGGACGTGTAATTGTGGTCAATGATTCGACATTGTATGGTGGTTCCGCGGAATACCATTGCATACCCAATTACAATCGGATTGGACAATATTTGCGCAAATGTACAGAAGATGGCGCTTGGAGCGGTAAACAGCCTCACTGTGAACTGGCCACTGTGGAGGGCCAAGAGAGCTCAGAATTGGGGACGGGTGTGGCAATTGGAGCCACAGTTATTGTGGCCCTGCTGGTTATATTTGGTCTCATATTCCTATATCGAAACAAGGCACGGCCAGTAAAGAATACAGAAAATGTGCAGGCAGCCGAAACAAAAGATGAACGCAATGCGGCTGTTATGTCCTATTCCACTCTGGAGGCAAACAATCGGATGCACATGGACAACAATCAGTCGGCCACATTTAATACATTTCATGGCGGCAGAAGGCAGCCAGGAGATAGTAATGGTGGAAACGGTACCACCGGACAGGCCAACAATAATAATCGCTCCGGTAAATATGGATAACACATCTCTGAAAACTAATCACTGACCACTTGTTTGTTATTACAGAAAACATCTATGATCAGATACCAAATGAACAGTTTTACGATGCGCCCTACGAAATGCGCACCAATGACGAGGTATACGAACCCGAACCAGTTGCCAGCAATGTAATTACCATTAATGGCATCTCTGTCCGATAAGCAGCAAGGATATTCCGAAGCACATTATCCATCAATATCATCATCATCGATAGAAAGATGAAGAGATAGTTTTGTGTGTTTATAATTTTTGTATATAGTAATTGTTTAAGAGAGAATGTGAGTTACTCGTAGTTTCCTTAATGCAAATGTTTACAAATCTGTCGCCTTTGCTTACACTTACACTGTATGTATTGTATTTCCATATAAATCAGATCGCATAATAATACCTATATATATATATATACATTGTAATTATATGTACCTTATGCAGTTTGAAATTCTGCAAATTATTATTAACATTGCAGGAACCATCCATATTTATTGACTTGTTGAAAAGGTACGAGTAGTAAGGCTATTGTTTTTTTTTAATTTTCACATGGAAAATAAGTCAAGTTGCCGCGAAATAACTCAACGAAAATTAAAATTTTTAAATTAGAGCACGATTTCTGTTCCATGTGTGTGTTAACTTTTTTTTTTTTTTTTTGTTTTTTTCTTTTCCTTATTTTTTTTTAAATAATTATAAAAGTATTTACTTGTATGATGTGTTAATCAGAGTGTGTAATATTTGTTATGCAATGTGTAAGAACTCACTACGGTATATAAAAATCGACAAAAGGGGAAAACATTAAGTTTTACTTGAATAAATATGTGGTTAACTAATTTATTACGATTGATTACAATTAAAAAGTGTGTCTTGATTTACTTTTTCTGGTGTCGTTTTCCACAATTCATCCGACACGTACAATATGTTTGATCAATATTTCCTTGAGATAATTGGGAAATTTTTTTTTTTTTTTTGGTTTTACATAAGCATACACAAAATTGATTGAGTTTGGAAAACAAGTTTGATATTTAATTATGAAAAAAATTCAATTTCGGTGAATCATTCAAAATTTTTGGTTATAAATATTAAAATTTAATCAGCAAATTGCTTATGTAGACCACAATGGCCAAGAAGGGTGCGGCGCAACAATTGCAGGTGGACTTACAAAACGATGAAGATTTTGTTAAATTTTTGGAACGTCCGGGATTGTTAGGTATACTTGGATCTATTGGACAATAAATGGACTATAAAATTTGATTTGCTTTTCGTGTGTTTCGCAGTGTTGGATGTGTATTCAGAGTGGTGTGGTCCTTGTCTGGGAATGGTTGGTAGCTTGCGAAGGGTTAAACTGGAATTTGGTGGGGATAATTTGCAGTTGGCCATTGTAGGTAGACAATAGCATCTTATTTCACTGCTGGCTTTAATCCCTTGATTTTATTGTAGTGCAAATCGGACACTATCACGGCACTAAAGCGGTTCAAAAAGAGGAGTGAACCTACTTGGCTATTTGTAACAGTAAGAGACAACAGCAATAATAATAATACATAATGTTTCAATTAGAAATTTTATTACTAGGGCGGCAAGGCTGTGAATATTATGTATGGTAGTGATGCTCCAAAGCTGTTGGCTGTTGTCATTAAGGAGCTCGAGAAGACATTACAGAAGGTGCCGCGTGCCAATACATATGATGTAGCAGAACTACAGCCTATTGAAGTGGAACAGTTGCGGATCAAAACCGAAGCTATCGAAAAATTAGAACGCATTGAACGTGAGGCTAAGAACAAAAAACAATCGGATTATCTTAATCAAGTGACGGATGCCATTATGGAAAATATGCCAGATATTGGCATTACTGTATTTGGACCACAAGTAAATCGTGACATGTTTAAGAAATTGACAGAGCCAGCGGAACCACTTAAGATGCAGTGCAAAGATCGCAAAGTTGTTCAAGTGTTCACCGAGCAGTTTGACCTAATCAATTATGCCTGCAGGAATCCAATGTCACCCGATGTGCTAGAACAACTAGATGGCAAAGAGTTGCTTATGTGCTTCTGGAAGATCGATGAGTCTGTGGGAACAGTCCCAAATGTTCTAATGGCATACGCACATGAGCTGACAAAAGAAAGATCTCCCCCTCCAAATGATCCATATTATGAAGATCATGTAATACAGCCAATAATATCGCCTATGAAGATTAAATTTGAGGTGGAACTCAAGGGTAAGTTATGAGTTATGTTTTTTCGAATGGCAATGATAATTCATACATTGATTGTCTCAGAGGGTGAAGTTTGGGTCGAGGAAGTGAGCTCGGAGGAGGAGCAGAAGCCCACCAAGGCGAAGAAGCAGCAGCATAAATCGAAAAGTCCTACCCACCAGGAGAATATTACTCCAGTCACCGTTGAAGAGGAAGCTGCTGAGCAGGATGCCGAAGAGGAAGGCAGTGAAGAGGATGCCGCAATAATTGGAGCAGATGGACTACCATCTCTTCCCAGCATGCCATTTGACATTGACTTGGGCGACGATATGGGGGAAGAGGAGGAGGAAGTTAAAGAGGAGGAACCGCCTAAACCATTGACACGTACAAAAACTGTTAAGATGCCAGCTATCTGGGTTCCCAATAATCGGCGGACCCATGCGGCCCTTATCTATGTGTTCTTCCGTGGCCAGACTTCAGGTTTTCTGCCACCAGATCCAAAACCAGATCCTCCACATGTAATCATGGCATTCGACGCATCCAAACGTAGGGAGATAATGCATGTGGTAGAGCGGCACAGGGAAGAGGTGCCGCTATATGGTTACTTCACCAACGACAATCCGGACTCAACACAGCTGATAGCGAACTCCACAGACAAATATGATTACCATCCTGATCAACTATTGTACGTGCCTCAGTTACTATATCTTAATCTTAATCGTTATTCCATTGTAATAATTTATGTTTCCAGGACCGACAAAATTGTACTCAAAGTCAACAAGGTTCAATCTAATATGATGCTCTCTTTGGTCTCCTACGGGCCTAGCTATGTTAGTCCCAATGTCACAGCCGGGCATGACGAGGCTCTCAAGTTCTTCCCGGAGGATTATAAGCAACAGGAAGAGCCGCAGCAGGAAGTTAAAAAGAAGAAGAAAAAGGTAACAACATAAAAGATTTAAGCATTTTTACAATTTGTTAATCTTTGTCGTTCTTTGAAGTCCAAGAAAGGTGAAGATGCTGCTGATGTATCAACTTCTCGAGAAAAGACAAGCACTATTATCGGAGCAGGCTCGATTGTTATGGAAGGGCCTCGGACTGAGCCTCCACAGCCAGTTGAAAGTGACGAAAGACAAACGGCAACTGCTGAGGGTCCTGACGCTGCTGCCGAAGGTGTACAAGGAGAATCGGAAGTTCCACCTACAATTGCAACGGAGGATGTTTTACCGCCAGACGGCGATGCTGCTGTCCCACCCCCACCAACAGAAGGTAGCCCTGAAGCGGTTCCGGCAGAAGCAGATGAAGCAGCAGCACCCGCTCCACAAATAGAAGAGGGAGCTCCCGAAGTACCACTTCCTCCAACCACAGACCCCGCTATAGTGGAAGCTCCCCCAGAGGCAACTAACGAAGAGCCCCCTCCATTTGAGACTCTGCCAACAGAAGCGGTGCCAACAGAATCACCGCCAGCAGAGGCGGCGCCACCAGAAGCACCTCCAGTCGAGGAACTACCAGCAGGAGAACCGGCTGAATAAATACTTTCCGGTATAAGCATGTACGAATTTTCTGAGTTTTGTAGTAAACTTGTTCAAAATTATCAATATAACGGCTTAATACTGTTTTACATTTACCTACATTTAAGTTGGATTACGATTAACGATAGTTATCGAAACTGCAGCCCTGGTTATTTACCTGTTTAGTTGAGGCGCGTAATAAAATACTAGAAATAGTTGAATTTAAAATTTTCCCTCGGCAGCGTGAAAAAGAAGTAACAGAGTTAGTCAATTAAGTTTTATAATATTCATTATTAGAAAGGCATTGATTAATTTTGTTAAACCCAACTTTTGTTTGGTATTGCATGGGACCGATGCCGTTATATATGCACATATATTTGTGTGTATGCACGCGTGTGAGAGCTAACAAGCTTATGTTTGTGTGTGGGTGTGTGTAAATTGAAATGAAAATACATTTAACAACAATTTTATTAATCTGCTTTGAGCATGTGACCAAGGCCATAGCCCAGGGAATGCCAATTAGTCCCTGTCCCAAGATCTTTCAATACAGATTCGACGGTAATGAATGGTTCGGTCTGATCGCCGTGCGAAATCCGGACGTAAAACAGGCTCTCCACCTACGCGTCACCCTCTCGATGCGCGGTAAACCAACTACGGTAAGTTTTCATCGTTTCCAGTTAAAGACTAAACATTTTTTTCGACTTCCTTGCAGAATTATCTCGGTGAAATTGAACTGCTGACCCGTGGACAGTTCACAAATCATGCGCCTATCCTCTATAAGATACGATTTCCCAAACATCATTTTCCACCAAAATTGTTACTAATTTCTGCCAATAATCATGTTATTTGCTTTGGATCCGGCGGTAAGTTACATATTTATATCAATTATATGTGCACATGGACTCGTTCAATTCCATTTTAGAGCATAGCATATTCATGACTCAAATTCAGTTGGAGCATATACGAAAACTAACCTTTATTCCTGATAAGAAGATCACTGTGGGTGGTGGGAGTGGGAGCGGTGAAGAATTCGATTTCGATTCAATGCCTGGAATTGGTGGCACAATTACTCCTGTTGGTAAGGAGATGCCAGAGATACACAAGCCGCACATCCAGTTCAAGAAGTATGCATCCGGATTGTGGTCGGTTGAAGCATTCACTACCCATGGACATATTCATTTCGTAAATAATTCTCCATTGTGATTGTAGAAAACCTTTTCATTCGCCCAGAGAAATTTGTGGCAAGACCGACAGTAGCCTGGACTTTCAGTTACCGCAGAGTAAACAGCAATCCCAAGGTCGCTCCGACGATATCAATCCATCGATATCCTCATCTCCAGTTTTTGCCTCTATCGATGACTATGATGATGAGATTGAGCATATGGTAGACGACGAGGCGGAAGTGGATGATGGCACAGTGACAGCCTATAGTTTACCATCGATCACTCGCGGTTCTTGGCCCTGGCTAGCGGCCATATATGTCAACAATTTGACATCTCTTGACTTTCAATGCGGCGGTACTCTCGTCTCTAGGCGTGTGGTCATTAGTTCGGCCCACTGTTTTAGAATGTTCAATCAACGGTATACGGCCAACGAAGTTTTAGTATTCTTAGGAAGACACAACTTAAAGAATTGGAACGAGGAGGGCTCTCTTGCAGCTCCTGTTGATGGCATTTACATTCATCCAGACTATAAAAGTCAATTAACTACATATGATGCGGATATTGTTGTCATCATGCTTAAAGACGAAGTGCGGTAAGCATGTTAGACCACCAAAGAATGAGTCTTGTCACCTTGTCACCATGATCATTTTTTCAGTTTTAATACATTCATACGTCCAGCATGTCTTTGGGTGGGCTCCAGCAAACCGGAATACATTGTGGGTGAGCATGGCATTGTCATTGGTTGGAGTTTTGATAAATCGAATGCATCGAAATCATTGTCATCGGCTACACCGGTTTCGGTTACAAGTAAAACCCATTCCGATAACAGTGTACCCAAAATAGTAAAAGCTCCCATTGTGGCCAACGAAGTGTGTTTTAAGGCGAATCCACATTTCCGCAGTCTATCCACAAATCGGACTTTCTGCGCCGGTATTCTGATGGAGGATAGACATATTCACATAAACGGCGTAAATGCAGCTAGTTTCTATACAGGCATTTCTGGTGCCGGATTGATGATCTTTAAAAACAATCGCTGGATGTTACGTGGCACTGTATCAGCAGCTCTGCCTACCAAATTCGAATCCAAGACGGCAACGTTTATTCCAGGTTCTAGTTCAACGAACTGCTGCAGTAATCAATATATTATCTATGCAGATGTTGCAAAATTTATCGATTGGATCATGGCCTTTATCATCTAAAAAGAATACTTTTCAAGGATATTTTGTAATAAAAGCTGTGATACCCTTTAGGAGAATAAGTTGGCCCAGTGTCTGTATGGGCCTTTATATATGTATATACCTGCAGTCAGAAAGAAAAATTACTGCTCCAATAGGAGCAGGCATGCCACCTGTGTTTCTTTGCATCTATATTAAATTACGGAAATTTTTAAAATAAGAAAGATTATCGTATGCAAAAGCAATTATTACCAAGTGTGAAAAGAAGGGAGATTTGGTTAACCTTAGGCAATTATTGTAATGTATTTGTGTGTGTATGTATGTGTATATATATATAGGTCTGTGGATTAATTTTATGATCGTACCTTCGGTTCAGGCTTAACTTCTTTTAAATTGCCTTTTGACCTACACAAGTGGTAGCCACATCTATCTTAAGGTCTACCTAAGCAAGATTACAAAACGGTTTGTTGTCTCTACCTGACCTTTATACAAATCTGCTTGGATAATCATATAAAGACTTTGTGTTGCGATACATTTTACATCATTGTGGTACGACACTTTGTGAAGAATAGAATGTCACGTTTTGTTTATTTCGTTTTAATCCTTGCTGGGATGGGTGGTGCTATTGCCAATGATGATGGCTGTAATGAGGTCGTTTGTGGTTCGGTTGTGTCCAAGTGTCTTCTAACTCAGAGTTGTCAGTGTAAATTGAACGATTGTCACTGCTGTAAAGATTGTTTAAATTGCCTTGGGGAACTGTACACGGAGTGTTGCGGTTGCCTCGATATGTGTCCCAAGACCAAGGATGCCCTTCCTTCGCTGACTCCTCGCTCGGAAATCGGCGATGTAGAGGGTGTACCCGAGTTATTTGACACTTTGACGGCTGAGGATGACGATCAATGGTCCACCATACGCTTTCCAATGCGTCCAGGACTCAAACAACGTTTGGAGGGTGGCCCTGAACATCAGCAGCAAACGACTGGTGGTCGCCAAAAGCCGGACAATATGCTTAACTGTACCGTTATTTATGTAAATTCGTGCATAAGATCAAACAAGTGCAAACAACAGTGCGAGAGCATGGGGGCTAGCAGTTATCGCTGGTTCCACGATGGATGCTGTGAATGCGTGGGTTCTAATTGCCTTAACTATGGCATCAATGAGAGTCGCTGCACGGCATGTCCGGAAGACATGGAACAGGAGCTCCTCACTGGCGACAAAGTCCATGCGGAGCCAGAACAAGATTTGGAGCGTATGTTTGGCATTGAAGATGATGACTTTCCCGAAGACATGTGGGATTACGGTGAAAATGATGATTTGATATAATAAATTTTCAATAATAAAAATCAATTTCATCAGCATTAATTATCATTAAGAGAAAACTGTTTTTTTTTTTCATTTTCCATTTGTATTTTTTCATGTAATCAATAAACGTTTATTTATAATCATAAAAATATTTACACCTTGAGTATTCAAATTTAGACTTCTTTTCTGGCAATTTACAACACTGGCAACACCATTATATTCACTTGATTGTTAATAAAAATACGTTATTTTTAGTTGACGGTTTTTAGAAACAAATTTGTTTAAGCAAATAACCTTAAACCCAGGATCCATGTTCTCATAGATATACATTCTTTGGAAATTTTTCCAAATCTTAACTAACCTAGCTTTAATATACATATTACTGACATATGATCTATTAAGCCATATTTATGTGACTAGGATATAACAGACTTATTATAGGATAGGAGAGATCTCTTAATGCTAACTAATTTCCAAATGTATTGCAAAACTTTAGGAATTTTCCAACTGACAGGCATTGTGTAATAATCTCGAGATACCGATGCTTCCATAAGTTTGGCGGGTAGGTAATTGTGTTAGACAACCATATGAACGTATGATAATAGAATGATGTTAATCATTTTTGGCACTTGCTTGGAACGCCAGCCAACTAATTACAAACCCGAATGTTTAGTGCGCATATGCTGGGTGCTATCGGGCACGTCATCATTCCCTATCATCGTCATTGTCGTAGTCATCTACAACTACCTTATGGGCATGGTAATGAATAGGTGTGAATGTATACTGCTGCTATCTACACAATTTGCATACCTTGCTGAGCACAGCGGCATCGGCCCACATCTCTGGCTATGAACATGGACTGGCGCTGGCGTTTTTTCGGAAAATTTTATCAGTCCTAACCGAACGTTACCAGCGGGTGCGTGTATCCACTCTTTTACGGAGTTGCTACTGCATCATTTGCTTGGATTGGCAATCGATGGCAGATCCTTAAATCTCGGGAGTGCAAACAAATTTTTTTTATTATTGTTTTTAAATTAATTTTCCATAATCTACATTTGCCACACAGCAAATGAGTTTTGTGTGGAAGGAAAGTAATCAGAAATTTTCAATGATATGTATATATGTACATACATAGATCTGTGTGTGTGTGTGTGTGTGTGTGTGTGTGTGCAATAATACTTACCATCTGTTAGCAATATCTCGATCATTGACCGATCTGTGATAAATATATTCCGTTTTGCTTAACAGGATGCTGGGCGGAGTGGGAGCTCGTCGCAGAAGGGGCTCATCACCGATGGCGCGTTTAACAAATAACAACATAATTGGTCATGATGACAATATTGCCATAATTGGAGATGGAGTCATCAGGAGAAGTGCCCACTATGGTTCTCAAACCTCAAATAAACGAAGACGTGCCGTTACCGGTAATGAAAATGGTCAAGAAAGTTTCGCCCTAGTTCAAACTCGACTCAATTTAGGTGATATAATGTAAGTCCTTCTATATGCATGTTCTTATTTAAAAAATCATTTTGAAATTAGTATAAAATGATACTACCAGATCAGAGCCAGAGGGAAAGTTCATTATCCTTTGAAAATCGAGTCTTTCACATGTGATAAAACGAAAAGCTTTTGTAACGGTTTTGCATATCGATGTTTTTATTTTTAAACCAACATTCCCTGACCCATCGTTATCTATTTAATATTTATTTAATTGTTAATAAATAACGAAAAGTAACATTTAGTTTACTATATCATGTACAAACATACACATATCATTAATTGCCGAAAATGTTTGATAAATAATTGTCATTTATCGATGGCTGACAGCGATTATTGGAAACTGAGAGCTTTTTTTTTTTTTTTTGTCTTACGGCACACGTCACACGGCTCATGTCAAAAAGGAGAAAAAGAAATAACGATTGAAAAAAGAAGAAGATAGCTGTATTCTGCGGATGTTAGTTTAAAGCTATTGACATCCTTTTTTAACCAACGACCGGCCACATTGATATCCCTTCGCATGCGCCAAAGTGGCGACCAGTGCGGCCACCGTTTTTGTTGCCCTGCAAGTTTTGCTTGAGCTTTCGGTTTTCGATCCAAAGCGCAGGGCTGGCTGGTGTCAGCTCCTCTGCCTTGTCGTGCATATTTGCTGAGAGTGTGTGTGTCAGTGTGCGTGTGTAGTTGTAGTGTGTAATACAAAGTCGCCAAGTTGAAGTCTTGCGTTTTTGTTGAGTTTTTCGTCCAACTGGTGAGACAAAATCGGTGGTAGCTGCTCGCCCAAAGCGGTTTTTGTTTTTTGTAATTTTTTTTCTCCCCCCTTCGTTCCATGAAAAAATGGGTCTACGAACGTTTTGCAAAGTGTTTAAAGTGCTGTGTTAAATAAATAAATTTACAAATAATTGCTAATTCATAAAGTGGGGCTCTGTCCAGAAAAAAAGCAACAAAAAAAAAAAAAAGGAGAGCAGAAAGCAAGCAAGAAGAAAAAAGTTCGACATTTCGAATCTTGTGCGGTGGCATGCAAAATCGGGTCGAGTGGTGAAAATCAAATTACAAACATTCAAGCGAATGCCAAGAAAAACCCAAGTCAGGAAATATATTGAGAGTGAAACGAGAATAAGCGAGAGAACCCCCCAAATAGAACAGAACAGAATAGAACGAGAGCAATGACTAAAAGAAATGCCAAACTAAACTAAAAGAAAAATTCATTTAAAACAAAATGAACAACTAAGGGATATGAAATGCTGATGCACCAGCAACTTGCACCTGTCTATATATACCTGCCCTTAGACATTGCCCTTAGCCATTGCCCTCCATTTAGTTAGTTGTCTTCCGTCTTCCACATGGTTTCGCCATACCCAGTTGTAATTGTTGTCGTTCATTTAAGAAACCCATTGAACGCACTCGGTGCGGTAGCCCTACAGAAACACACAAACAGAGACACACACACACACACACACACACACACACACACACACACATTTCCAAATTGTTACACTTACAGCTACATTCGCCCTTAACTGTTTGTGTGTGTGTGTGTGAGTGTGTTGGGATTGGGATTGGGTCAGCGGGTCGGTGGCACAACGGGTGGAATGTTGCGTTTGGCTTGCTGGTGCGTTGGTGGTGAAGGCGTCAGCACCAGCGTTTGATTCGGAAAAAAAAAGAAAAACACCAAAATGGATTTCGGTTTCGGTTACAGAGTCATAGCGCGCGGCTGGCTGGCTATCGGTATCGTATTGTGTATTGTGACGTGTACACGCTTAGGAAGGTGAATGAATTGTGTCGATTCTGTTGAGAGTAGCCAGCGACAGCGACAGCGACATACGAAATCAAACATTTACACACATCCACACGGGGACACGTACACACACACACACACACATACATACCTACATATAGTTTAGTTCACCACATTACATATCTACATATACATACATACATACATACATAACGTTTTTCAAAAATAGATATATATGTATGTATATATGCTTCAATATTTACATGACGTATATAATCTTTTCCCTTTGTGTGGGGTTTTTTTTTCTTTGTGTTTTAAATATTCTTACATGTGTATGTTTGTATGCATGTATGTATGTATGTATGTATGTAAATGTCTATGACTGCCTAATCCCCCTGCATCTCATTTGTGTCCTCTTCAGTGGCTCCGTTGGGAATACAATTTATTTTGTGGCTATGGCGTGTGTTCACATATGTATGTATAAATATTTATATATGTATATATAAAATACACACATACATATGTACATATATGCGCATATATACATACATACGTATGTATATAAAGTACATAGAGTGTCCAACAAACGGCATAATTATATTATACCATGTGGTTATAATAGTTTCTTTGTTCATCGAATGAAATTTTAATTCCAAATTCCTGTATACCCCAAATAGAAAGACAGCTGACAAACTGACACACACATGCATACCTACTGTATACACATACATACTGACATACACATGCAAGTAGTGAACCAATTAAGTTTGGTATATCCAAAATGTAAAATGCTTGTTGAGAAAGTCAAAAAAGAAAAATGGAAAAAAGAGAGAAAAAAAAAGGAAAAAAGTAGAGCATGCCCTCAAATGTAGGCAACGTTTTAGAAGCGTTGCTTGCGCTTCGCCTGGGCTGAGTACGGGACCAGCAAGAAGAAGGCAAAACTGCGGTCCTCTTGTCTGTCTGTTGTTGTTGCTGTTTATTTTTGGCAATTATAAGTTCGTTGGTCCGCAACCACGACTACATTTTATATCGAAATATATACATACATAAATACATACGTATGTACATATGTACATACATAAATACTTACATACATACATATGTACATATGTATGTATGTATTACTCTTTCCCATCTCTAAATGCTAATTTCAGAGACATCGTCGACATCAAAAACATGAAAAACAACAAGAAATCGAGAAAAAAGAAAATGAACATTAGACAACGGAGTCTGATGACGTCATTACCATAAAGAGCAAAGATTGCCCTATTATATTTTTCAATGTATATATGTATAAGATCTACATATGTACATATGTACGTACATATCAATTCAAACTTTTACTAGAAATTATTTCTATTGCAAAAGAATGTCCATTAACATAAACAATCATTTAATTGTGAAATTTACTATAGCGGGAATATTGGTAGTAATGTTTTTACCTTACTATGTAACCTATATATTAGCTACATACATATTTATATACATATGTATTTATGTACTTTAGATGACCAATGAACAAGAGTTTTCTTTTTAATCATGAACTGTGAACATCTCTTGTTCAAATAAAGTTTATTTTAAAGCGACAAACATTCAATTTATTGGCCAATTTTGTTATCAGCAAGTAAAAAATGATAAAAACGGGGAAAAAAAATAGTCAGTACCGGATCCGGTAGAGTAAACTCAATCAGAATCAGTCACTGTACCGTCATATAAAACTGTAAGCGTTTACATTGAAACAACGCCAGGATCCGGCTACATTACATTTTACATACTTACATATGTACATACATACATACATACATAGATTGTCAAGTAGAAGCAAAATGTAAACACGAATTCGAAAGTGAATGCTGCCCTGCTTTGCGCTGCTCCCCACTAAGTTTTTATCTTGCGAGAGACCTTCCAGTGAAGTCACAAAAATTTCATCGTTTCACTGTTTTATCATTTCATCGTTTCAAAATTCACCACACTCTCGCATAGAGTGTTGTCTGTGTGTTTTCGTGTCCCGTTGCCTGTGCCTGTGCGCGTGTATGTGTGTGTGTGTGTGTTTGCGTTTGTGTGCCGAGCTTTTAAACATTCATTTTCATCCCCTAACTTTTCATTCATGGCGTGTTCCAGTAATGGAATGTTATACCAATAAATGAAATTACATACACACATAACACCAACAAAAATATACAAATATATGTATATATATCTACACATACATACATACATACATTTAGGAGAATTCTATGTGCTATAAATACGTAAATAAATTCACCAGCAAATGCACTTTGTATGCATTTTTGGTGTATGTATATAAAAGTATATGTACATATGTATATACATACATGCATAGATGTTATGCGTTAAGTGTGCTTTCGATAGGTCATGAACTGAATTGACCCGAACAGCATCATAATTATTGGTGAAATAGAAATCATTGTCGTTCTCGTTCCCATCTCCATCTCTGTTCCCGTTCTCGTTCCCGTTACCGTTGCTCTCGCTTTCTCTCTCTATCTCTCTTCGCTAATTAACACAAATAACATATGAAAATACGTACATATGTATGTACATACATATATACGTGTATAAACGTATATATCAGAATAAAAAAAAACAGCAGAATTTTCATTAAAAAGGAAAAATATAGAATACGAATACGTGGTGATAATAAAATCCAATAAATACAATTTTTATTGTGCATAAATAATAATTGTATAAATTAGAAGAAAAAATTAAGAGAAAAACAAAGATTTCGTTGGATTTAAATGAAAGAAATCGAATATAATCAAATTGCTTAATGATATTAAATTTGTTTTTTTTTTTGGTGCTTTTTTTTTCTCAATAAATCAGCATTTGTATTACCATAAATAAGTAACACAAACAGATAACAAGAAAGTCAAAGGACTAAAATTTCTAGCAGTGTGGAATAAAACTAAATCAAATAAAGGAATCACTAATCAAATCAAAGAACATAAAATCAAATAGTGAAAGGAAAGAACGCAGACAAATAACATCAAATACATCTTTAGAAGGATACAATATAGAACGATTCGACAGCGGGGGGGGTTGGGAGCGGATTTGTAGCCCAGTTGAGTGCGTGCGTGCGTGCGTGCTAGCGTGTGTTTGAGTGTGTGTATGAGAGAGTGTGTGTGTGTCTGTATGAGTGTGTATGTGCGCGATTACACACTTGTATGTTTGTTGAAACGGAATCAGTAACAGAATTCAACACTGCAATTATCATCAACTTCAACAATCTTCGCAAAAATCTTCTCCAACACTTTCTTCAACTCTCCTCGTCCATCTCCGGACCAATTGCCGCAGCCGCAGCCGCAGCAGCAGCAGCTGCAGTTACCAGCTACCAGTTACTGTTATTGCTGCAACTCGTTGTTGTTGCCGTCGTCATCGTCGTCGTCGTCGTTGACATCGTCGTCGTCGTCGTTGACATCGTCGTCGTCATCATCATCATCTTCTTCCTCGTCCTCGTTGTCGCCATTGTCGTAACCCTGTTCCGTTGCCAAATACCAATACCACTAACTGTGCAGCTCTCTTCAAGCGTAATTGGCCTCTCGAATTAAATGTCCAGTTGCCGCTATCGTGCCATGCGGACGGCGTGTCACTCCCGACAAATGCGTATTGTGGTTCACCTTGTGTAATATAATTATGGCCGAGCGGTCGTTACAAAAGTATCAGAAATTGGATATAGTGACGGTAGGTTTTCCGTTTGTTTAAACTCTAACCTAATTACTGATTCTGACATTATCTGAAAATTAAATATCAAATCTCTTTTTTCCCAAAACAAGCAGTGGGTGGTTTTCTTTTTCGTTTAGGAATTTTCTTTTCGTTTCTTTTTCAATTCATCAATTTAAAAAGAGAAAATATTACATTTGGTTATGGTAGAATTATTTTTATATCCATTACGTATGAAAGTGTTTCATATAGAATTGTTAGGCCTTATTCTTTTTTTTGTTAAAAATAACAAGATGCTTTTTTTTCCATTTGTTTAGGATTATAATATCAATATTTTGCCTCTCTCTCTCTTGTTGTCTTTTCACTTCATCATCAATTTGTTCTTTCTTCGTTATGCTCAGGTTGGAAGCGGCTCAGGAAGCAGTGCTAGCAGGGCATCAACAGGACTCCTTAGGCGGGGGGCACTTGGGTCGAAAGGGAGCCCATCGCTTAGCTGATAGAATGGGTGGCCCGAAAAAAGAGGATAACCCACCAGGTGGTGGTCCGACGTCATTGTTTATCCTAACCGAGGATAACCCAATTAGAAAGTACACACGATTCATCATAGAATGGCCGCCCTTTGAATATGCTGTGTTATTGACAATCATTGCCAACTGTGTTGTATTGGCATTAGAGGAGCACTTGCCAGAGAGCGACAAGACAGTATTGGCTCAAAAATTGGTAAGATTTAGTCATCTAAATTTGAACTGAATAACATATTCTCATCTCTACGCCTCTCCCCTCTTTGTACTGAATTCTCAATTCGTTGCCCCTTTTGATATAACGTTTTATATAAAATTGATATCTAATTATAAATTATTTTCGATAACTAGGAAAAAACGGAGGCCTATTTTTTATGCATTTTCTGTGTAGAAGCATCGCTCAAGATCCTCGCCTTAGGGCTTGTTCTGCATAAACACTCCTATCTCAGGAATATTTGGAACATCATGGATTTTTTCGTTGTAGTGACGGGGTAAATTATTTATTTTAAATAATCCTATCAAATTTCTCATTCCAATGATGTCTTTACTTATATAATATTTAATATGAAACTTTATGTATTTATTGTATGCCAATGTATACAATTTATTTTAATTATATCTCACAGGCTTATCTTTTTTAATCTTTAGTTTTATTCAATTCAATTTCATTAAGGTCTTAGGCAAAATTATACCAAAAATAAGAAAGTTATTCATATTTAATCATAAGTATTTCGGTATCTAAAGATAACTGAAAAATTTCATAGTGTTTGTTACTGAAATTAAGAAAAGAAAAGTGATTTAAATTTAATCATGGATACTATATAAGTATATTTAAGTATACTGAAATTTAAGGTATAATCATAAAGTTAGCATATATCGAAATATATAATACATTCAATTGAAAATTCCAAATGGCTATCTAACAGAGCCATGACGATATTTGCCGAGGCCAATATAGACGTTGATCTGCGTATGCTGAGATCCTTTCGAGTTTTACGACCGCTGAAACTCGTATCCCGAATTCCAAGTAAGCTTTTTCTCACGACAAATTAACCTGATAATAAAGGGCAACAATAATACTCTTAGGCCAGATTTCTTTATATACATACATATAGAATTTTAGATCTTAAAAGCTAGTTCAATCCTACATATAAACAGATATTAACGTCTAATTCAAATATATTTAGAACTTATAAGCTACAATGCGGTGCTTAAAATCATTAAAAGATATTTCTGTGATTTAGTGAGTAGAAAATACCATCAAATTATCTATATGTATACATATATATAAAGATATAAATAGATTTAGTCACAAACGGGATTGCAATGCAATTTTAGATGAATTAGGCATATACCTACATATATAAGTGTAATAATTTAGATCTAAGTAGTTACACCCTTAGGGTGTAAATATAATTAAATTACGTCGCCATCATTAAATATATACATATATCTTTATGTCTATATATGTTTCTCTGTGTTTAAATATTAAGCAGTCTTACTAAAAATCATTTTTTCTTTATACATTTCTATGTCTACAATACATTTAAAAGAAGAACCATATCATTTGTATCTATTAAATATAATGTGAGGCGTCTACATACATAGTTCGTTTAGAAATTTATAGATTCTTTATTTATTAAATTCAATTTTTAGAACAAAAATTTAATATCTTTTAAATTAATGTCGCTGTTTATGAATAAGTTTATATTTTACTTCATTTAGTGCAATTTAAAGAAAGGTCAAATCAATTTTTATATTTTGTGGATCAAGAATCTAATGACTCAAAATATAAAACTAAATAAAATAAGAACATTTTAATTTATATAAATAGTGGAACAGCTGAAAATGAAACAGCCACAACTTAGCGGTAGTAAACATCTTCTTAAGATAAATATGATAGATATACATATATGTATATATATACTAAACCGTTCAGATTAATAATTGTGATTACTATATACATAAATGTGTGTACTTTACTATTAAGAATATAGCGTCGATATATCTCCGATTACTTAAAGAAACATTTAAATATACATAAATATTACAATTAGTTCTGTTCGCTAGATTAACATTACGTATTCAAAATTAATCCATTTATAACTAATCATTTCTCTAGTTGAAAATAATTCAGTTTCTCCCTCAACTATTGTTAATATAAAAATAACAAAAATTCGATTTAATATTATAAAACAATCCAAAGTTTTTGGACAGTTACTAAAACCGAGGGAAAAATTAAATTAGTTAGAGTTTTCGCTTGGGTATCCCATTGTGTGTGCGAAATAAATGAATTAATCGAGCGTTAAACGTAAATTTTAATATATGATTATTATATAGTATTATTTTAGTATCCAATATAATTTCATTTTAATTTCTTGTATTACAATATTTATTTGATTGTTTTATATATTTTTGATTTTGTGGTCTAAAATTGCACTTCCTATTTCAATTGAGTATTGCTAATGATGATATAAAAACCTGATTTCATTTCCTTTTCATTTCGATCGTTTCGGTTAACGTGTGCAAAACAGATTCATGACACAGTACCCACAAATAGGGCCCGAGGTAGACCTAAGAACACTTAGAGCCATTCGTGTGCTACGGCCCTTAAAATTAGTGTCTGGAATTCCTAGTGAGTAGTACTAACTAAATAACTATCGCACAGACTTACACATTCATTATAATCATTGTATCTTAAAAAATGACAATGCAAATTAGCTTGTCTTGTCTGATTAAAATTTTTATTTATTTCTACAAAAAACACAATTTACACTCTTTAGACTATCAATGTTCATTTCAATAGCAATCATCTTTTATTTTCTTCATAAATCTATATAAATGATTTTATATACATATATATATCTACTATTAGTAAATGTCTTTGCAACTATATCAAGTAGTTATTGGCGGACAAATGCTTGTCAAAATTGAAGTTAATAAAGAGCTCTATGACAATCATTGAATTCCGCCTCCTTTCGCAACATCTTTGCCTAATAATTTTATTAATCCAATAACTAATCTCTTCATATTATTAATACCTGTGCCTGGATCTGGAACTGAACGACATTACCAACGTCTATAGGTTTACAAGTAGTTTTAAAATCTATAATCAAGGCGATGGCACCTTTACTGCAAATCGGTCTCTTGGTGTTGTTTGCAATCGTAATATTTGCAATCATTGGACTCGAGTTTTATTCGGGCGCACTGCATAAGACTTGTTATAGCTTAGAAGATCCAAGTATATATCACAATTGACAATTATATCTTTGTTATCCTGTCGAATAGTTAACTTATTTAAATACTCTTTCCTTAGACAAACTAGTGAAGGAAGGTGAATCAGAGACACCATGCAATACGGACAACAGCACAGAGAAGGCAGGCGGCTCCTTTGTATGTAATAGCACCACCAGTATGTGTCTGGAGAAATGGGATGGACCAAATTCAGGCATTACAAGTTTCGATAATATTGGATTTGCCATGTTGACGGTATTTCAATGTATCACAATGGAGGGCTGGACGTCAATACTGTATTGGGTGAATATTATAATAAATTTATTTAATTGATAATCTATACATCAAAATACTCTCTCTCTCTCTCGATTCTAATCTTTTCTCTCTCTCTTTCTGACTCTTTTAGACCAACGATGCATTAGGTTCAACATTTAATTGGATATATTTCGTGCCTCTTATAGTTATAGGCTCATTTTTTATGCTCAACTTAGTTCTTGGTGTTCTGAGTGGGTAAGTTGCTGTTAAATATATAAATTACAATTATAAATTTAATTTTCAACACAAAATTACATAATTTTCCATCCATAAATAACTGTCTCTCTCTATATATATATATCTAAATGTATATTAATATAATTTAAATAAATTTTTATTTAAATTGTTTTTCTTTTTCTTTTTAATATACATACATATGTTTAATTAACAAAAGACACAAAGAATACAAAAAAGAAAAAAAATTGTGTCAATTTCTATGAAAGCTATTAATTATATCAAATTGATGATTCCGATTATCATTTTGTATATACCCTGATATATTTTTCTCCAGTCTGAAATGGATTTTTCTATTCCCAAAGAACTCTACAATTTTCTGTACATATTTGTATAATCTGTTATATATCGATGTCGATATGCATGAATATCTATTCCATTAAATGATGATAAAGATTTAACTATTTAGCCAATTTATCAAACTGGTTCAATATGTTAATTCCTCTGTTACATATGTATGTATTGAATATTTGTGGTTGAAATTTCTTTTTGTTTTCTTCTTTAAGTTATTTCAATGTTTTTTAATTAATTTCGTTTTTTTTTTTTTTTTTTGGATTATGTTGTACGTAAATTAAATTGTTTATGTTCTCGAATCTTAGAGAGTTTTCGAACGAACGAAACCGTGTCGAACGTCGTATGGAATTTCAAAAATGCCGATTTCGGGCCATGTTTCAGACTGCAATGGTCTCGTACCTTGATTGGATCACACAAGCAGGTTTATAATTACATATATAAATCAATCAATATATATGAACATACAAAAATTGAATTCAATAATTTTCATAATCAAAAACTTACTTTTACACATTGACAAATAAAAACCAAGTCATATATATAGACATATATAAAAATATATATATCCAAACCTTAGCAAAACTAAACTACTGGACCACAGAGTTTGAACCACAGAGATTCAAAGACAGTAGAACAAGGCAAAATAAGTTTCGTAAAGTTTTTGAATATTAATTGGTATATTTCTGTAATTCCACTGTCTTTGTATCATAAGATATTTACCCAAAACCTGCTTAGTATTTTCAGTACTATTCAAAATAAAAAAGAAACGCTTGTTAAACACGAGTTCATTTTCCACAAGTGATTGATCAACTAATCCCAAACAATATAAAACCAAAACTCTCTAATCAACATATTATATTGTATGTTCTCTATATATTTATAATACTTATATACCTATACGTAAAACGGAATCTGTTTCATTTAATGCTAGTTGATAAAAAAAAAAAAGAATATGTTTTAAATAGTTCGCAAGCAATTCCAAAAAATAATCCCCAACAGCAAGAATTGTCGATAATCTCTAATAATACAAATTATTAAATAAAAATTAAATGCCAAATGCCGGCAAATTGATTAACAACATACATACATATGAATTGCTGATTGGTTATATCCCCTAAAGAATACATAATATAACTAATTACCTAATTACTAATTACTTTTAATCATCCTTTACCAAACAATTCCTTTCTAGCAATCCAATAACTACGTACATACTTCTCTATATATGTACTTGCAACTCTGTCACACAACTTTAGTCACATTTTAAGCTAGAGACAACGTTTAAAAACCCAGTCAAACCAAACCAACTAACCTAACCAATCAACCAACCAACCAACTAACTAACTAACTAACTATATAGCTAGTTTACCATGCAATATTATAACTATAACCTTATTTCCAATAATTAAACCCCGTCAGACCAGAACAGTCGTGTGTGTGCTTGTCTATCCACTAAACAAAAACCTGGTTGTTATTGTTAATGAGTATGTTAAAAATGATATGTTAACCATATTTTAAACGGCTAGTGAAGGAATAATCAGACACAAGTGCACCACAATCTATATCCACCCATATCCAATGATCTAATCAAATCAAATCAGTAGCGTCTTTATCTAATCTAACTTCTCTGACTGACTAACAAACTGACATATTTTCGACATATCACATCAATGGCATCTATTTACCGATTTATGCTATATATAAGATTGATTCTATTATCTTGAATTATTTAAAAGTATTTAAATTTGATCTGCATTAAATTTACTTAAAAAATGTTTACAAAAACTGCAATAGGTCAAAATATCAATCATACGACATGTGGTTTTATAAACTTTTTTTTTTTAATTTTCTAAATGTAATAAAACATGTCTAAATGGTGAATTTTGGTAAAAACTGATTTCAATTTCCTATAAAAGAACTTTAAAATTTAATTGGATCTTACATATTTCACTATTTCTTACCTTATTACTCAAAAAGTTTCCCAACTTTCCAAAAATTAAAGTAAGAAAATACCTTCAATATTAAAATAATCAAGGTGTTCAAAATATATTTAAAAAAGTTTGAAATTTTAACTTATTCTAAAGTCAATCTATTTTGAATAAATATTCTAAATAAATTTCATTTGAGGATTTTTGAACCATTACAAACTTGAACATAGATAAGTCAAACTATTTCGAATAATATTCATAAATTTTAAATGGCATTCATTATGAAGTTCTCAGTTCAGTCTCTGCAGGCAACGTTTTGATGATGCAATTTCTAGCAAAATCAATGAACATTAAATATATATATATGAATATATGTATGTCAAACCATTTATATATAATGTATAAGTATGTGCTTATATACATACATATAATATATATCGTTATGTATATGTAATGGCTGCCAATATTTTTTTTTTTTTTCTATAAATTGTGAATTTTCATTGCATCTCTTTTACATCCGGACGAATTTATTTAAAATTTATTTGTATATATATTTATTTAAGTCTTCTTCTTCGTCTACAATTTATTATTTTGTTTCTTTGTTTGATTTTACAATATGTTTTAACACACACACACACACAAAGAATACAATGAAACATTTTGGTCTTGTAATGCTACATTTCATAGATATATATATACATACTATATAATATATATATATCTGTTTATGTAACTATTTATTCATTCGATCAATCAAATTTATATTTTTCATTTCATTTTTGTGTTCATCATATTCTATTCAATTGATATTTTGTAGTGAATTCGCAAAAGAACGAGAAAAAGTAGAAAATAGACAAGAGTTTCTTAAACTTAGAAGGCAGCAGCAACTAGAAAGAGAGTTAAACGGCTATGTTGAATGGATTTGTAAAGCTGGTATAGTATTTCCCCCATAAAATTTATGTTATCCAATTGAATTAATTAATATAAAAATATATATGTATAATCTATAACAATACACACACACACACACACATACATATCTTCCTACTTACAATCTATATACATACATAAATGATATACAAATATATATTCCTATATTGCACTTATTCATCACACTTAATACATAGAAACAACAAATACACTACAATTAATTATCCCACAATATAGTTGATTTCTATATATATATATATATATATATATATATATGTATAACACTTATGTATATATATATGTATATATACATATACCCAATTAAAATACCTTAAATATAAACAATCTAATTACATCAAATGGATGACCAGATAATCACTTCATACTCTTCATGCACATTTATATACATATATATAAATATATTTCAAAATGCTGATATTTCAAATTCATCAATCAAATATAGCATTATATCATGCTCATTCCTGTTTAAAAGTGTGATGAAATTTTCAGCACTTTAGTTTCCTCAATAGAGTAAAAATTGAAATAATTCCAACAAGTGAAACTGGTCTATAATTTTACACAAAGACACACACAGACATACATATGTACATAAATATTCATTTTATCAATGTATATATTTACATACGAGCATATGGTATTGTGTATCCTATTTAACAATTTGTTAAGAATGTATTACTATTTCGATATCGATTGGTAATTTAAATTGATCTACTATTACAGAGGAGGTCATCTTAGCCGAAGAGCGTACAACAGAAGAGGAGAAAATGCATATAATGGAAGGTTAGATAACGATCTCAACCTAAATCATAATATGATATTTATCCTTCATACTTTCTTTGGTTTGTTTTTTGTTTTTTTTTTTTTTAGCACGTAGACGCAATGCCGCAAAGCGGAAAAAACTGAAAAGTTTGGGTAAATCGAAATCAACTGACACTGAAGAGGAGGAAGCTGAAGAGGATTATGGTGACGATGGTAAGCATTTAGTACTAAATTAATATATACTATCCATATATATATATAATATAAGTATGAATATATCTATGAATGTTTACTAAACTAATGATTTGTCAGGGGGTTAAAAATATATATAATCTATCTTTAAGTGTTTGATAAGCATGGATTTACTTAAATATATGCATACAATATAAAGGAAAACAAAACAAAAAAAGAAAAAATACCAACACAAATTGTCAAATTTATGTTTAATTGCGATGCCATTTGATTGCGTTTTATTGCATTTAATATAAATAAATAATTAAATAAGTAAACCAATTAAGTATACGCTTAAAATTAAAAAATATTAAACATCGGGATATTTTAATCTTATTTCAATTAAATTGTTTTTCAATTTATTAAATATATATCGTTTTTACTTAATTTTACATATTACATTCTCAACAATACGAAATTGTAAATCTTACATTGAATATATTCAAAATGTGTAAGTAAATTATAATTTCCTAATTAATAAAAAAAAAAAAAAAAACAAAAACAAAGCATTATGCACCATTCGTATCGAATCGATAATGCAATTTCATGTAAAGAAACTATTCTTAATAAGAACAGTATTCAAAATTAATGTATGTATACATACATATGTATGTATGTCTAGTATGTATGTATGTATGTATGTACGTATGTATATGTAAGTAAATCACAATCATGTGCACAATCCCTTGAAATAATCGGTAATTCTATATACTCGTATCAGCGGGGCAAATATATAAATACATATTTGTAATTTGTAGTCATTGTAGTACTGTAGTAGTGATATCCTTACATTGTCATCATGTGCTCAGAGTCTTATTGTAGTCCCCTCTCTATCCCATATCACCATCGAACAGGAGGATTGAAAGTGTTTAATTAATTGATTCCCATTTAATTTTCATCCTTGCAACAGCTATATGGGATTTGCCAGTGTTAAAAGCATCTAAAGAAACGAAATTTCACTTGTATCTAATAACACATTTTTTCTAGTTATATTAGTCTGTCTATATAGATCATATTTTGTGCATATTGTATTTGTAATTCATCAGAAATATTTGAATCGATCGATTAAGGCATTTAAACAGGATGAATACCAATCACTTTTATCACCTCCACACATATCGACATATCTATCACAATGTATTTGTATTAAGTAAATATCTGTGAAAATACATATATACATACATATGTAGGTGTTAGTCAAAAAATGTCTATAAGAGTGCCGAGCAATGTGATTACTATAACAATGTAACTAATAATGTTCGAATATATCATTTTTATTATTATATCTCATTCAATTAGGTTATCTAAAAACTCGATCAAAACCCCAAGGCAGTTGTACAGGATTTTGGCGTGCCGAGAAAAGATTCCGTTTCTGGATTCGTCACACAGTAAAGACACAATGGTTCTATTGGTTTGTGATAGTTCTTGTGTTTCTCAACACTGTTTGTGTTGCCGTTGAACACTACGGCCAACCGTCATTTCTGACAGAGTTTCTGTGTAAGTGTTAAGCTTTGAGATTAAGTTTTATAAATTAAAATACATAATTGTTTTTTTTTTTTCGATTATAATAGATTATGCTGAATTTATATTCCTGGGACTCTTCATGTCGGAAATGTTCATCAAGATGTATGCACTGGGACCCCGGATCTACTTTGAATCGTCGTTCAATCGTTTCGATTGCGTCGTCATTAGTGGTTCGATATTCGAGGTGATCTGGTCTGAAGTAAAAGGCGGGTCGTTCGGTCTGTCTGTATTGCGGGCTTTGAGACTTTTGCGCATATTTAAAGTTACCAAATATTGGTCATCGTTGCGCAATTTAGTGATCTCTCTGCTAAACTCAATGAGATCGATTATCTCGTTGTTGTTCCTGCTCTTCTTGTTCATCCTTATATTTGCCCTGCTTGGCATGCAGCTATTTGGTGGTCAATTCAATCTGCCAGGAGGCACACCAGAGACCAATTTCAATACATTCCCGATAGCTCTATTGACCGTATTCCAAATCCTTACTGGCGAAGATTGGAATGAAGTAATGTACCAGGGTATTATATCGCAAGGTGGTGCAAAGAAAGGAATGATTTACTCTATGTAAGTTTTTTTTATTTTTTTTTTATTATTTTTATTACCTCCCTCTACCCCCCTCTCCCTTTTTTCCATATCAATTAAACTGCTCATTTGTATTGTAAGCAAGCTAGAAATGCTTTAACGTCAATCCATAAGCTTGAAATTTTTTTTCACTCTTTTATAAATGTGGTGTAATCTAATTTAAGGAAACTTTAAACCATATTCTCTTAACTCTTAAATGAACTCTTTAAAATTGTTCTTAAAAGAATCTCTTTTTTTGCCATTTGTATTGGCTTCTAATTTTATTGTAGGAATTTGATAGTAGTTTTTAGTTTCATTTTAATGCCATTTACCAAAGCTCCAATTAAACGAGGAGCTCCAATTCATTGAACGTCGAACCATTAATGTGGGCAATTGAGAACGAAATCAAAATAATAAGATTAGGAAATGAAAATATGTGTCTTCGGTGATTGATTTAAATGGTGGGACTTGTGAGCTTGAAGAATTTAAATTCTGAATATCATCTGATCTGAAATTCTGCAAGCCAAGTCCCAAATCGCCTTCTATTCGCCGCCAATCGCCACAAATCTGTGTAAGTGTAAATACTATAGATCAATAGTATTTGATAAATATCATTTAAATATTAACTCATATGCTAAACATTATTTTCTTTATTATATTTATCTATTTGCAGCAGCGAACCAATCAGTTTCGCTCGTTTGGCTCCATGTGGTATCCCATTTTACCCAGTTCCCATATTTTATATGACTATTATCGGTGTATTTAATAACTTGTAGCTTATCCTTATACCCATATTGTTGTATTTATATAGATTTCATCTTCAAGTTGATCATGAGTAATTTGATTAGCATAGGTCAGAGATATCTTAATCGTTGTAATTTTAAGCCCTGTCTTTAGTTTAGATTTGATCAATTGTATGATTAGGGTTATTCATTCATGTTGATGCTTGGTATGTACATCAACAGATCGGATCGAATATTAATTGGTATTGTATTCTATAGTTAATTGTTCATTTACAAGTGTTATACTTCTTACTTATTCACAGATACTTTATCGTTTTGGTACTCTTCGGTAATTATACGCTCTTAAATGTGTTCTTGGCTATCGCCGTTGATAATTTGGCGAATGCCCAAGAACTGACAGCAGCCGAAGAGGAACAAGTCGAAGAGGATAAAGAGAAACAATTGCAAGAGCTTGAGAAAGAAATGGAGGCACTACAGGGCGATGGTGTCCATTTGGAGAACGGTGATGGCACTGTGGCCACCACCAAGGGTAAAAGCAAAAAGAAAGAGGAGGAAAAAAAGGAAGAGGAGGAAGTGACGGAAGGTCCAAAACCAATGTTACCATATTCATCAATGTTTATACTCTCACCGACAAATCCGTAAATATTATTCAAACCACTAATACAAAATACGTATATACCTTTACCTATACATATATATGTATTTAATATATATATGCAAATTAGTCTTTAAACAAATAAGAGTTTACACATCGGTTTCCACTGGAAAATGATTTTCTCATATACATATATATCTGGATGTAAGCTAACATTTTATTCCAGGAATTATACAGGAATCCAGCTGATGTGCCAAGAAATACTTTTTGATTCCACAATATATTATTCCTTACCATATAATCGGTGTTGGTGTTAATATTTTTGTGTTATGTTTTTTTTTTTTCTTTTGGTTTATTTACTAGCTTTAGTATGCTTTAGCATTAGAATTGATAATATATTGATATATATTTAACTTATACCATAATTGATAAATAATATGACTTTAAAATAACCATGATACTAACTATCTTCATTCACTTTTTTCCTTTACTTTTTTGTCTTTTTTGGATTCGTTACGATATATATATTTATTTATGTTGTACACCACAAACCAAACAAAATGAAACAAATCAACAAATTGATCAATTGAATGAATTGAATTTAATCAACTTATGTTTGTAAATATCATCGAATCTGCCAATAATCTGAATACTATGCAAAAAAAAAAAATAAAATATATATATATATATTATCATTATTATCATAAAACACCACCCACCATAACAACCACAATAACCACCACTACCACCACAACCACCACTATGAGAAACTGCAAAAATCATATCGAAATTCATCATCATCTTTAATAACAACAACAACAACAACGACATCACAACGACAACAACAACAACGAACAACGACAAAACACTGTTCAACAAAAAAAAACTTATATCTAAATTATAAATCCACATAAATTAAAAAAAAAAAAAAAAACTAAACAAAAAATACGATATCCAAATCCAAAAACCGAAACCGAAAACTTATGAAAAAACCAAAATAAAACACATTGATAATTATATTGGAATTACAACAATTAAAAAACAATCAACCCATCAACAAAACAAATTTTTTAATAAAAAAAAAAAAAAAAACGCAATACAACGCTCGGAAAAATCGGTGCAATTAACTATATGTCAAATAATTACAAAATTACAAAACGAAAACGAAAAAAAAATTATTAATCGAAAATGAAAACTGAAACTGAAAATTCGATATAATGCCGTATGTGTGATGCGCTTGATTATAAAAAAAAAAAAATTAAAACTAAAAATTTATAACCTCTATTCGATATATACGATATACGCTATACGCTATACTATATTTGATCCGTATCAATACAAATACAAAATACGAAATACCAAAATTCGATCTCGAACAACGACTTTTACCACAATCACCAATCAATCACCAACGAAAACCACCAAAAAACCACAAACTATCCACTAAAAACTTAATTATGAATATACAATATATATATATATCTATATACAGTATACGACGCGGAGCCCATTGGGTTGTTAATTTACCATATTTTGATTTCTTCATAATGGTCGTCATCTCAATGTCATCAATTGCCTTAGCAGCCGAGGATCCCGTTCGTGAGAACTCGAGGCGAAATAAAATATTGAATTACTTTGATTATGCATTTACCGGCGTATTCACGATAGAAATGTTGCTGAAAATTGTAGACTTGGGTGTGATATTGCACCCTGGCAGCTATTTAAGAGAATTCTGGAATATTATGGATGCTGTGGTCGTTATATGCGCTGCTGTTAGTTTCGGTTTCGATATGAGCGGTAGCAGCGCTGGACAAAATTTATCGACTATTAAATCGTTACGGGTATTACGTGTCCTGCGTCCATTGAAGACAATTAAACGTGTACCAAAATTGAAAGCCGTCTTCGATTGCGTCGTGAACTCATTGAAAAATGTTGTTAACATTCTAATCGTGTACATATTGTTTCAATTTATATTTTCTGTTATTGGAGTACAATTGTTCAATGGAAAATTTTTTTATTGTACGGACGAAAGTAAACATACTTCCGCAGAGTGCCAGTAAGTAAAAAAAAAAAAAAAAAAAACACTTTTACTTATTACTTATTATTATTCAAGATTCAAGATTATTCGACCAACTTATATATATTTGTTTGTTTACGTTTTAGTTACGTTTTTATTATTATAGATTTTAGTTTTAATTATATTTGACTCGATATTTTATTGAATAGGTTTCTGTAAGACATAATTTATGCGTTTTAGTTTATTTTTTATATTTATTTCCGGTAGTGATTCCAAAACAAAAAAAAAAAAACAAAGTACTTTTATTGTTTGTTTTTAATTCATTTACTAATTGATCCTGTCATAGTCGCGTTACACTCTCTAGTTCTCCCAAGTTTCTCTCTCTCTCTCTCTCTCTCTCTCTGTACTTCTCTGTCTCTGTCTCTCTCATACACACACACAAACACTCTCTCTCTCTCTCTCTATATATATATATATATTTATATAAATATATATTTGTCTGTCTATCTCTCTAGCTAAATCCACTGTCTTTGTTGTATGTCTCTATTGCCTAAGCTCCAGCTCAAATTTTTCTATAAAATGTACCTAATAACTATATCTACATAAAACTAACAATTTAGATACATATGTATGTTTATATGTATGTATGTACATGGCGTAGAGCTAGAAAAAAAAAACAAAAACAAAAAAATAAACAGAACTACAACAAAAAAACAAAAAAGAAAAACATTTCACCAACTCGTACTTGTACTTGTACCATTTATTTTACTATATGTATGCCTGTATCTATGTGTATCTCTATCCAAAAATATCGGCCAGTTGGTATAACAAACAGTCTTCACATACAAACTTACACGTACATGTGTACATATGTATATAGAAACTTGACTTGAAAATATTTTATATATATATATATTTAAAAACACACAATGAATGTGAATGAGATACTTATTCTTCATGAGAGTGATATTTCAGGCATCGTCAGACCTAATACCACACCAATGTCCACCCTATATGTATGTATCTCTAACCATAAAACCTAACCATCTATCTATCTATCTACTATCTAACTAACTAACTAACTAACTATCTATCTACATATTGATGTCTAGATGTATAGCATTAATTTTCCCTCCATAGAAATCTAGAAATCACTTAGAATGAGTATTACAATTTGAGAGAGAGTTTTTTTTACCCCCAGGAAAGATCTTACAGTTGATTAGGCAGTCAGGATATCTATAGGAATTGTATATATGTATATCTATATATATAGTATGTATGTATATGTTTGTTTACTCATTCTATGCATCAACTATATATATACATATATATACATACATATATACATAATTTCAAGAAAAAAAAAAAAACACAAGCTTATACCATAATCGTTTTGTTTGATTTCAATTTCAATTGTACCTACAACTATATATGTTACATTATCTTTATCCCAATTATCGTTTCCGATTTCATTTTCTGTATTTTTCAAACAAAAAAAGGTGCACTGATTTTACAGAATGTAAGAGTAGCATTTTAAAGTTTCTTGCCCAGTTTTTCTTGCCTGACTTGTCTCACCAACAATCACGCTAGTAAACGGGCCAAAAACAAATATCAAAACAAAAAAAAAAAACCCAAATCAAATTAAAAACCAAAAAAAAAAAAAAGAGAAAACCTAACATCCAAAATATAAACAAATATTGCAAATCAATCAATAATTAACAAAAAACACAAAAAAGAAGAAAAAAAAATAATAGGAACTCAGCGCCCGAATCAACAAATCTATATAAGGATATATCAATCTGCATAAAAACTAAAAAAAAAAAAAATGAAATGAAATGAAATGAAATGAAATGCGAAACTACAGTTAAAAAAGTTTTTTCTAGTTTTCCTCTTCCGTTTCTGTTTCCATATATTTATCTAATACTATATACATATATGTATGTATGTATATAGTTCGTTCATTATATATACATATAATATAAAGTGTATCTATAACTGATGCCCGTGGACAAGCAATCAATCAATCAATTAATCAATCAAACAAATTCAAACTAAGACGATCGCGTTGTAGCACATCACTTTACTTTAAAAACATTCGTTGAAATATTGTTTTTAAAAATTGGGTATTCTCCAAATACCAAAGAGTCCATATTACTACCAGAAGATTTCTTAATAAGCACGCGCTTAGTTAGGTCCAGTGAGAAATAAGGATCGTAAGGTATATAAAATCCATTTAACACCGCACCGTTAACCCTCCTCCGTCCCCCGTGTCACCTTTCCTATAGTAATCGTATAAGCCTCTTTAAGGCATTGATTTAATATTTGTATGTATATCCATCGATCGATCGATCGATCGAAAGAACATTAAGAATAGAAGTCTTCCCCGCCAGAGCATCTAAAACCAAAATCAAAACAAAATTAAAACAAATTAAAACCACTGTACATACAAGAGTTAATCAGTCAAATTAATTGCATTTTCTTTACTTCCTTTTTGGCGAACATGTGCTTAGTGTGTGTGTTATTCGTATAGATAAATACATAAATTCTCTCTCTTGTTATTTTCTTCTTTTTATTATTCTTTAAAATATATATACATACATATATATTTTATTTATTATTTTTTTTTTTTTGTTGGTATCTGTCATCCCTTAAGTCTCGTATTCGCATATTCGTAGACCTTATAACTAGCCGACAAATTTACATAGATGACAAAACTCTTTTTCTATATTTGTACGTATTAGAGTTTACTTTTCTGTATTCTATTATTAAAACAAAAACCAAATCGTATTCAAAATCAATTCATTGGCAACTCTACACGTTGCAACGTGAGCTGAGTGTTACGATCGCCAACATTTTGCAGTTAATTTCTGTAAATTATTTAATTAAAGTACACTCACCGCAGTTGAGAAGTGAAAAACAATAACAGATACTTGCGCGTCAATCAAAGCGATCGATAAATTATATAAAAAGTATCGTTTTGTTTTAGCTGTTTGGCTTTCGTATGCAATAATCAGGGGGGCGGGGATTTGGGGGGGAGCCCCCGCTAATCTAATTGACAATTTAACAAAATTTACAAAAACAAAGCAAAAAAAAAAAAAAAAGGAATATAAAAAACAAAAAAAAAAAAAAAAAAGAAACAAAAAAGCAAACAAGCAAAAAGCAAAAAAAAAAAGGAAAAACAAAATACATATGTACACGTACGTTCAAAATGCATACACAACCAAACAAACTAAACGCATTTCCATTTTATCATTGAAAAAAAAAAAAAAGAAAAGAAAAAGGACACGCACACACAAGCACACACAAGCACACACTCACACACACACACACAAGAGTGACTGAACGGTAGAATCGGTACAGTTGCATGCAAAGCAACATAAAGCTTAACGAATATGAATAATATGAATTCGAAGAACACTCGCGTTAGCGCAGCTGCCATGTTACACATCACCGAACGAACAACGGGCCGAACCACTAGCCGCTCTCTAAACCAATGCGCTTTAGCCACAACTACTACGTAATTTTTTTTTTTTTTTTTGGTATTTGTTTTTTTTTGTTTTTTTTATCGGCTCCTTGCTACGACTCATCCCGCACGCACACAGAACCAACCACACACGGAAGAACCACAAGAATAACACGCGCTCCAGCATCGGTTCAAGTTGAAAACGCATTTCCATTTTAGGATATGATGATGGATTTTATTTTAGTAATCATCATATCGATCTTTGTTCGTAGTTGTTTATTTTTTATGGCATACCACAAATAGTTTGTTGTATCCAAATATTTTGTTGGTTTTCGAACATTTCTTTTTTTTATACGCCTACCTTATAAAAAACGGGCTATGTACGATATTAATTTGTATTTGAATAAGATATAGTAATGCAAATTTCCAACGTACAAGTCTAGTGCAGACGAAGAATCAGTTAAAAAAATCTATAGTTTATTATCGTGTACATACCATTTATCATACTATATATCATCATACATAAGCATTAATTCATTAATTCGAGTTAGGGATGCAGATCGATATTTCAAAATTGGACAATTAATGCAAAATTTTCAAAAAATGAATTCTAAAAAATTGATCTCTGCATTTCTTTAACAAAAATATTGCAGTTTCAATAATGAACAATGCTTCTTAATGCTATTTTGCCTGATCAACGTTTACATTTTTATATATTCACATAAATGTTATTTCTATCCATTAGCTTTCGATTTTTGCATAATTTCATAATTGATAATTTTCAGTAATACATATATATGTATGTATATAACAATAAATCGCCATAAAACTAGTTTGAGTCGAAAATACAAACAAGCTTACACACGCACAACATACACACACACACACACACACACCAATCCGTGAATCATCGTTTTTCCAATTGATTTTAATTTGAATTAAGTATTATTCGATACTTGTATAATTACCTATATATTTATTATTATTTAAATGGTCGATTCTATACATAGTATTATTTTTTAGTTTTCCATAGACTTTTCATTTCTGATTTCTCTCTAATGCATTTGATTTTGTTGAAACAAATTACTAATGATTGTCAAATAACTAAACTACAAAACCGATCAAAATCGAATCACCAAACAAAAAAAAAAAAAAAAAAAAAAACCACCCACACAAATCATATGAATTTGCTAACTGAATGAAGGGGCTCATACTTTAAATACGAAGAAGATGAATTGCTGCCCAAACAGGAGTTGAGAGTATGGAAACCGCGAGCCTTCCACTATGATAATGTTGCTGCCGCTATGCTGACTCTATTCGCTGTCCAGACCGGCGAGGGATGGCCACAGTAAGATCATTTGTTGTTAAAGAAACAAAACGATAATAATAATAGAATATATATATATATATATGCTCAATTTACTAAATACTAATTACTAATTAAATACACAAACAAACACACACATGTGCACATATCAACACATGCATAATATTTATGTATGTGTGTGTGTGTGTGTGTGCAGAAAATTTGCAAACAAAAAATGAAAAAAAAAAATTAACGAAAATTGTATTATTTACTTTTCCCATCTCTCTCTATTTTTATTTTGTTGCTTTCTGAATTTATTAAAATCACACAAAAAAAAACAAAAAAAAAACAAAAAACAACCATGAACCAAATCAATACAAAAACGAAACAAAAATAATTCCAACAACTAGGGTCTTGCAACACTCAATGGCTGCCACATATGAAGATAGGGGTCCAATCCAAAACTTCCGGATCGAAATGTCCATATTTTATATTGTATATTTTATTGTATTTCCATTCTTCTTCGTCAACATATTCGTGGCCTTGATAATCATAACATTTCAAGAGCAAGGCGAAGCTGAGTTGCAAGATGGTGAAATTGACAAGAATCAGGTGAGCCAGATAAATATCTAAAATCTCTGTAACTCTGCGAGTATTCTCTGCTTTTATGTGTATGTGTATGTTTCGTGTAAAGTACTTTAACTAAAACGCTAGTCCTAAACAACAAAAACAAAACAAAAAAAAAACAAAATTTTAATTAAACCCCAACCAAATCAAATAAAATTAAACTAAACTTAACTTAACCGATACCCAGTGAAAGTAAAACTAAAAAAAAAAACTTATTAGTAATCTGCACGTACATGTACACAAACAACTTGTTAATACATTCAACTCCAATTCCAACTTTTCTACACATTAAGTGGACCAATAAAACATGTACACACTGTACAGTATATATTGTTGTATATATATGTATATATATATATATACATATATATATTTACTCGTACATACACGTAGAATGTATGTATATATAATTAGTCCCTTCAAATACCACCTCTATATATACATATATATATTTTTAAACCTATGTGTCGTTTCATTTTTTCGGCTACCTTTATCCACCTATCTCTCTCTCTCTCTCCTTCTCTCTCACTATCTCTATCTAACCATATCGGCTATCTTTTTCTCCGACTATTTTAGTTAGCATTATTTAGTCACAGACAGTTTAGTTCTCGATCTAACCTGATCTATAACTCAGCATTTAATATTATAGTAATAGTATATAGATCAGATTTCAAATACCCTTGATATAAATAGTGAACATTTACCGGAAAGTAGAGATTTATATATAACATAAAGATCACGATAGTCCTTAAATATTCCTTTAACAAATTATTTGGAATATTTAACGATAAATATCGTTCAGTCAATCATCGTAAAGCCAATTAAATAATCCCCGTTGCTGTCATTACCAATCCACTTGAAACGATATTGTAAGTATATATCCTGTACATGATTAATGTGGGTTAGTAAATAATTTAAAATCTAAAACCAAAAGCGATAAGATAATGCATCTAAATTACAAACGGATTATTCTCGGATTTCCATTTCATTAGATTATCTCCAAAAAAAAATAATCAAAAATAGTTCAACTAAATTTATTTTTCTTTTTCTATCAACCGCCAATGAAAATGATAATCCCGTGTGATACTATATCTTTTCGCTTTTTTTTTGTTTGTAAACTGAAGGATCCTAATATAGATATCAATTGACAAAAGCCTAACAAAAATCTTTGCCAATTATTCTAATCTAATCTCATATAAACAATATCGGAAAGAAAGAAGTTTTTGAAAATTTCTCCAATATTTAGCTATAACATCCGACGAATAGATAATACCTTTTTATAACACAGAAAACTGACTACTCCACTTTTGTTTGAATTCGTTTCATTTCTAAATTACAAAAATATATTTGAATATTTAACTTGTTAAAAAAAAATAAAAGTATAAAATCTACTTGCTATTATAATTTTGTATAAAATAATTAATTATGATTTTGTTGTTGATTACTTTGTTAATGTGTACCTGTGCCGTATATTGTTCCCACATGTAGTTCAATTTTGATGTTTTGATCCCTTATTTTATCTAGATAACCAGAGAATGTTATGTTGTAATTCGATATTGAAATTAGCTAGTACAAAAAATAAAAAAAAACCCGAAATTATAAACTTATTATTGCAGCGTCTATCGTATTGGGGGAAGGATCTTGTGAATAGTGTTACATAATTGTCTTCTCTTCCCTACAGAAATCCTGCATTGATTTTACAATCGGAGCTCGACCACTTGAACGATATATGCCCAAAAATCGGAACACATTTAAATATAAAGTGTGGCGGATTGTTGTATCGACGCCATTTGAATATTTCATTATGATGCTGATCGTATTCAATACGCTGTTGCTAATGATGAAGGTAAATAATCCATATAGTCCATATCAAAACTCAATAAAACTCATACACCATAGATTCAGATACAAAAAAAAAAAAAAACATTTAAATATTTATTTTTATATGTACACAGAGGAAAATATGTTTCTTTAATTTCCTAAAAATTAGAGCATAATTTTTTAAGAATTTTCGGAAAGTTTACAGCAAAGAATTGTTGTGAGATTTCACGAATCTCTTTAAATTAATAAATTAAGTTTCTCTTTTTCTCTCTGTACATGTGAAATATTTGGTTTTTTAATTGAAACTCATTCGAATCGATTGACGATGAATTAATTATATTGAAATTATGATATTATTTGAATTTACATTCTAAATTTGATTTACATGCGCAATTAAGTCATCAATATATATATACATATATGTATATATATATATATATCTACATACATACATATATAAAAAAAATCCAATCAAAATATCATCAACCAAAATTAATCTGTACAAATTAATGTTGTGTATTGTAATATACCCACCTATATAAAATTTGAGATCGGCATGAGAATTCTCTTCATATACATACTACAATATATATACATACATATATATATATATATATGCCACAAATCTCAATTCTTGTTGCATGTTGGCACAAAGAACAACATACAATTTTATATTCCAATATATATATATATTAATATCTACATATATATCTATGTATGTATATACATTAGGGTTTATCACAATGTATGTATGTACATAACCGCCATTTTGCCATTTTCTTTCATATTGTCTTATTAAAATATGTATATGTAAATATCTTTCGTATACATATATATATATATATATATATACATATATATATGTGTGTAACTAATTATAAATAAACGTCTCAACAGTATCATAATCAAAGTGAGATGTATGAAAAGTCACTCAAGTATATCAACATGGGATTCACAGGCATGTTCAGTGTTGAAACTGTGCTCAAAATAATTGGATTCGGTGTTAAGGTAAGTGTACTCTATATACTTATATATACATATATCTCTTAATTGATGGATTGTGCAAATGCAACTGAACTGTCGGATTGATTAAAAATTGTACATACCAAAGTATATGGTATATAGACTATAGATATCTCTATATATATACGCTGAAATTTACAATGTAATAATCTCACAAAATGTATTAAAAATTAATTGTGTAAAAAATAATCTATATATATATACATATATACATATCATATTTATATCTTAGATCTGGCAAACGGTAAGGTAAATTTTTAAAGTTGTATTACATTTAAGTAATAATTATATATATATAGCTTTATACTTGTATTGTATGTATCTATGCACGACTATTTATCAATATATACATATATATATATATTTCCTTGTGTGTGTGTGCGTGTCAGTCGATGTTGTCCCGTCTATAATACCATAATTCATTCCATTTTCTTAATCAATGCTCCTCATCCCAATTATTGTTTGAGTTTTCTATCAAATTATCAATATTTATATCCTATTTTTTATTTAATTTACTATATACATATATTTTGTTTATTATGTAAAGTCTGGGTTAAAAAAAGAAATATATAGGAACAATGGCAACGATTTTTAGTTAAATATATCGCGCAGTATATTCGATTTTTCACTTGAACTAAACCTCTGTTCCTTTCGATTCCTCCTTTTCCATCTTCCACTTTCCCATATTCCATTTCCCATACCATTCCCCATTCCCACCCCAACTGTTTTTATGTTCTCATTTTGTAGTTTCATGATGCACCGCCCACCCACAGTGACATATTGACCTACATGAATCTGGTATTCACGTTATTCTTCTTAATGGAGACCATACTTAAAGTAATTGCCTTTGGATGTACGGTAGGTACTTAAATATATAAGTACTTATTTATGCGTGTATATATATGTATAACCGATCTGATCGTTAACATATATACATCTCAATTTGCAGAAACAAATTTGCATTAGTGTGTGTATAACATTGTAAATTTCAGCTTAATTTCGTTTTAAATAATCTAAGATTTAGAGAGTTCTCTTAGTAGTTTGTTTTGATTTTTAGTTTGTTTAACTTGCATTTGTTTAAATAGAATTTAGAAATATATTTATATATATGTTCTTTTGGATTTTTCTCTCTCAAATGCCATTTTTAATATATGACTTTGTGATTGTGTGTGTGTTTTTAGAACTTTTTCAAGGACCCTTGGAACATTTTTGATCTAATCACCGTATTGGGCAGCATTGTGGATGCATTATGGATGGAATTCGGGGTAATTATCTGTTGCTATTAATTGAAACTAACCAACCAACCAATCAACAAACTCAATTCAGAGCATACATATTACTGTTGTGTTCGATTTATGTAGACCGTTATGCAAGCAAGACAAATCAAAAGAAAAAAAAAAGAAGAAAAATACAAAAAAAAAAAAAAGAAACAATAACAATATAATCCATTAACTAAATAACAAAACGTATCTAGCCTCATTATTTTGCAAAGATACAATTACATACTCAATACTCCCCTTTACCCCCTCTCTCTCTCTATATATATATATATACTAAAAACTATCTACAAAACAAGTCACATACAAAAAAAAAAAAAAAAACAAGCAAAAGATACTACTCGTAACCAAACAAAAAAAAAATATATATATATTTTAAGTATTTTTAATAGTTATGCGATGACAATACAGATATATACCAATATGTATATATTACGCGATATATATATAATATATAACCAGCCTCACAATAGACGGCAATATCTATGCGGACTTATACCAGATTTATCTATGAATATATATATATATATACATATATATTCCAGTTTAAGCATTTTATATTTATATATAAATATCGGAGGAACGTTGTAGGTTTTTAATACATTTCATAATAATAACTGCGATGAAATGATGACTAAAAATAGTATATATTTTAATTTATATACATATATATTCATATTCAGGTCTTCTATTAATTATTTATATATTCATTCAGAACATACGATTTAAAGTCCTTGTATGCCAGACTTTATCTAATTATCCTTAACGACAATATAAAAGGCATTCCAATGGTGTGCCATTAAAACTTTAGTTCATAGCTATAACTATATAGATTCATATTCAAAAAACAAGGTGTGATTCAAAAAAAAAAAAACCGAAATCAAATGGATATATTTCAAATTAAGTTTTTTAATCAATGATTTTAGAATCGATCAAAGTTGAAAAAGAAAATTTTTTCTATTTAACCTTGAAAATTTCATTTTTAATTTAATAAAATACTTACAAATTTCAATTCGACAATAAAATATAGTAATTACAAAGATTTGAGAAAGATTTGACAAAGATATTATCAATCTTTGGCTTTAATTGGCCTTTTGTTCCATTATCTTTTACATAATGGTCTCTAACAATTCTAAAATTCATTTCAATCGATCATTGAACCAGCAAAGAATTATAAATAAATCGAAGCTGCTACATTTTCTTTCTGCAATCTCATGAATATTGCAAAGAGGATCTCTATCTTTTTCAATTACTTTTTGATCACATCTCGTATAAGTTAACTTAAATATATAAAATATACATACAAACAAATATTATGATAAATGTTTTGTATTTATTTTAACTAATTGTAATTTTAACTAAGGCTTTTGTCGTTCGGAAAAAGAAAGAGATTAACCTAAAGAGGTTGAATTATAGTCAAAGTTTTAAATTAAATATATATATATATATTTTATCACTTGATAAGTCAGATTTTTGCATATAGCACAAATCGCTAACAAATACTTTTACCCACAACCCACAACACATATATAATCTATTTTTTTCCCCATTTTTACATATGTATTTATGTTCATTTATTTTATATGATGTTTCAACAGACACAGATACATATACACACACATACACAACACTCGCAAACACACAGGCATACAGAAAACAAAGAAATTCTTTTTGCAAGTCTCACAAAATACAGAAATTAATAATCATATTTCTTTTTTGATTTCCTTTTCCATATTTATTTGTGTACGTAACCAAAAACGAAATGTGGTCTCAAAATCGGGAATAAACCCCAATCCGAATCAAAACAAAAAAAAAAAAATATATCAAATCTCGATGAATGCAAAAACCAAAATAAAAAAAAAAACCAAAACAAAATCGATAATAATCAATATAAAAATATCAACAAATACCAATCAAATATATATATATATATATACATATACACCATTACCCAAATCACTCTACGCACACATGTATACATATATGTGTAAATTAATTATTAAAACACACGCCAATCCTTTTATATATATATATATATATATTTTATTTTTCATATATATCTTTATATATGCATCTTCGATTGCAATTTAAATATTGAATCCCCAAATGGAACACCTTAATACTCACACCACACACATGAATACATATATATACGATATATATGTCTATTTATCTCTCTTTCTATATATATATATATATATAAATAAAACACAAATCGATCAACAAAAACAAACATTACATATGTGTAAAACAACAACAACAACAACAATCAAACAACAACATGAAACAACAAACAAACAACCAAAATACAAAACGCAATGAATGTGCAATGAATTCTTTCTCGTTCACCACCAAAAATCACAAAATGTATACAATTAACATTGAATTCACAATTGAAACAATTCGAATCAATCAATGGAACAAAATCCAAAACCAAAATCCAAAACCAAAATCAAAAAAAAAACAAAAACATAACCACAAAAAACAAAAAACTAAAATTTAAAAAAAAAAACGACACCAAATTAATTATGAAATCAATATATATATATATATCAATCAATCAATTAACCAAATTGAATTCAATTTCAAACATGACTTTATATATACATATATCTATATACATATATACATTTGTATATATGTCTGTGTATGTCCCATGCACATGCATATGCACAATTATAACCATATATATATATATATATATATATATATTTACATGAATACATATATCTATATCTCATCTACAATTACATCGACAACTACATGTACAACTACAATAAATATATCAACCAACACCACCAACAGCACGATGTAAGTACGAAACACAATCTCTACACAGATTTGCATTTATCAAATTTTTTGATGTGTAAAAATCGATGATCCGATTACAATTACAATTAGATTCCGCTTTAAACAAAAACAAAAAATCAAAATTGTGCTAATTGCCTTTTACTAAACCTCTTAAAAAAGCTTAAAGAATTTTCTAAAAAATTTTTATTTAAATTGTTTTCCAATTTATCGATTTCAATTTCGATTACAATATACACGCAATTAGTTTATCTTATTGAATTAATCACACATTAGTTGCGTCGCATTCAATTCACATCATTTTTTTTTTTAGTTCATAGTTAATTAAAATTGATTTCATTTATTAACACTTTTTTTTTGTTGCTTAGCACACAATATTGCGATTGTAATTATACTTGCTTACTTAAGTATCACTTTGTCTGTCTCGCTCTTGCTTTTCTCCTCTCTCTCTCTCTTTCTCTTTCTCTAACTCGTACTCTATCTGTCTGACTCTCTCTCTCTCTCTCTCTCTCTCTTGTAAAAAGTTGCGTGCATAAATTTTATAGTCAACATCGAATATTGGTAGAACGTACAGCGGCTGAATTGCGGCAAACACAAAAGAAAGAAAAATATAAAAATGAAATATATCTAGCCGAATGTGAAAAATAAATTAAATAATTCTTTAATGTGTTGATAGATGAAAGTCCCTTAATATATGTAGGATGGAATCGTTAAAGACAACGCATTCGTTTGAGGATATCTTTCGATAAATATCTAATGTTAAAAGGGAAAAAATGATTGGTATTTTATTATTAATTTCAATTAATTATTTGAATTTTCTCTCAGATATATACTGTATATATATTGTTAGTTAGGACAGTTTCTTAATCCTTGTGATATGTGAATTCTGTGTATTTTTTAGCATACTTTTATGGTCATTATGCCATTTTGCAATTAAATTAAATTAATTATCTCTGATTTATCACATACTTACACATGTGAATGTGTGTGTTTCAGAATCAGAAAATCAGAATTAAACGGCATGTTGTCTATACATTGTCCAATGCAAATTCTCAAATGTTTAATCGATTTTTTCGATTATTTTTATTTGTGTAGCATTCTTTTAGGGGCAAACGTATCCGTGTGATTAATGGCTTCTGTGTAATTTTTATAGCATACTTTTACGGCCATTATGCCATTTTGCAATAGAATTAAATCTCTTATCTCTGATTTTTTGGGCAAAAGTATACTTGCATATGCATACATATAAATGTGAGTGCATAACCCGTTTATGGATCAGAAAAATATATTTAAGGGGCATTTGCAACTGTTGTTCTATTTGGCGTTAATTGTTTCTCTATTAGTTATTTCCGCATGGCTTTCATTTAAAAAGATCTCGAAATTTTCACAATTGATTGAAATTGAATATCAAAAAACAGAAACCGAAAATGTTTAATACACAATCCAATACACAAACAGGAATACTTCAATACACAAACAAACAAATCTAGCATACATATTACACGGATTCATAAAGCATTCATAAACACTCAATCATCAATACGAAAAACAAAATCCAAAAAGAAAAAAATATTGATCAGAGATTAAAAATATATATAATATATGGAGGCATAAGAAAGTATTCAATATTTATTTATTGAAATTGCCATCGAACAAGTCGATAAGAAGAATATCGAGCAATAAAAAACAAAACGAAAAATAGAGAAAGTCGAGCAACATCATCGCTCGATATTGATTCGAACTGGCAGATCGGATAAGCAGCCGAGATGTAAGACTAATGATAAACCAAAAGCATAATTATAACCATAATGGTAATAATAACGGTAACTGTAAGTAGTTCGATTAAAAAATTATAACTACGCCAACAACAACAACATCAACAACGATAATAACTGAGGTATTGCTTTATTGATGACAATTTGCATTTTAAACTGTCAGCTCCTGAACAAGTTTCCAATTGCAAAAAAAAAAAAAAATAAATAACTTGATAAAATCTATCCGCTTTTCCACCCATCCAATAATGTTGTTAATAGAGCTTTATTTCCAATTCCACTTAAGCATGACTTCAATATAAAATACATTAAGTAATTTGCATAACTCTCTGGTCTCTGTCTCTGTCTACTATTATTATTATAACTACTACCACTAAAACTATATCTGCGAACCCCGATCCATTATCTTTCGCCGCTCTGGGCCAATGTTTTCAAATTTAATTCTTCCTGCCGATAGTCTATTGCATACTATATCATAGTATATATAATATCTTAAACATATTCTCTACAATATAGTGGCTAAATCGGCTAAAGCATTTAGTAGTTGTTTTTCTCTATCTTTGACTTGTATACATATGTACATACATAGGTGATGTATGTATGTATATATCCTTAAGCATATTGTATAGAAATTTCTTCTCAACTTCTCTAATATTCTGCCTAGAAATATTACTAAATAAAAATTTAATAATGCTTTAGGTACTTGTGTTTCATCGTTTTTTTTTTTTTTTTTTGTTTGGTTATTATCTGCTCAAAGGTTGCAATTCCCCTCAGTTGAACAATAACCCTTTCCCCTCCCTAACCACCCATCACTAGCAAGCTATATAAATGAATGTGTTCTGTGATGCTCACATCTCTAAAATTCCAATTTCATAATTATTCAAGTAGTAAATATTGCGTACCAGCTAAGTACTTGATTGCTACTTTTCATATACATATACATACATACAGACACACACTCACACATAGACACATACAAACACATATACAAGGTAAATAATTGAAATACATGCAAATATAGTTGACTTGGCTTTGATTAAGGTTTCAGATAAATTGCATGCCCTAATTATAATTCACAATGAATTATTTTGAAATTTATATACGATATGTATATGCGATACTTTGATTATTGCCGCCTTCAGTTGAGCTAAAAAAAAACAAAAAAAAAAAAAAACAATATGTTTCTCTGCTTGATAATATTCTATATAATAGACACGAACAATATTTTGATTTTGATTGTGAGATTTATTTTTGTATTAACAAAGATCCTTGCAGTACTTGAAGGTATGTTCCAATAACCATTATCGGTGAAAGTGAATAAATATTATCTAATAACAATTAATCACAACTGTGAATAAATCTAATATTCCACTCAAAGAGTTCATCGCGGGGCACCTGACGACAGCTTCTTCGTTTTCATTTATAAATTTTTATATTAAAAATTTATTTTCAAACTCATCCACATAATTTTTCCCCCATATATTGCGATAAGTCTGAGATTGACTAGTTAATAACTCTGTCTCAGGCGATAGTTTAGCTCCCCCAGTTCAAATCAGATTATATACATATATATATAAATATATATATATATATATATATGTATATATATAGATAATGATTATATCATAATGTGAACATCGAAAAAGCTTAATAGAACCATTTGCTGTACGCTAGACATGCTATGTGTTAGTCAGCGTTAAGTCCGACTTTACCCCACTATATATACATACATATATCTAAAATTGAACCCTTTACACTGATATTCCGATATTGCCATTTATAAATTGAGTATCTTCTAATACTTATATTTTTTTTTTCGTTCTGTATAACTTCTGCCAGCAGTTGTCTCAAATCTTTACTACTAATTTTCAACTCTACTTTACATGTTTCTTTACTATTGCTGAAAACCAAACTGAAATCAACAACTTTCAACGCCGCCTACGTCGCATACAACCAAAAAAAAAAAAAATCCAAAATCAAAAAAAAAACATTGAATATATATCAAATACGAAATCAAATGAATTGCAACGAAAACCGAAACCGAAACGAAAAAACAACTTGCCTAATGTCTAAACTGTAACTGCATTTTATGGTTGAAAACTGAATGCAAATTGAATGCCGAATTGAACACGACAAAAAAAATAAAAATAAATCCAAATGCAAATGCAAAAAAACAACCAACAATAAAAAATAATTGAACAATAATGTGCCATGAAAATCGTTTATCGTGCGGTATATCTATATATATATATGAGTTGTGTGCACATTCACATTGATTTGCCTCAAAACAAATCCAAAAATTTTCAATTCTGATCCAACAGGATGTAAGTAAATAAATCAGATTTCTATTATCAAAAAAAAAAAAAAAAAATCAACGAACGAAAAACGAACGAAAGTTAATATCGGCTAATGCCGATCATTCTACTATATCCTTGCAGATTGAACAAAAAAAAGAAAAAAAGCAAAACTCCTTAACTAACAAGTGATCCGTTTCAGATTTATATGAATACACTTAATAAACAATATTCATAATAGCGATTTGTGTAAATATAAATAAGATTAAATTTTAATTTAAATTAATGATTTTTGACAATTTTTTCTAAACGATAGCAAGGATATATGTATGTATAAACACGTGTTTTACTAACAATTACTCGTACTGTATCAACAATTACAATTACCATATATATACATATATACAACAATTTAACATATTTAGCTAAACATTTTATTTACTCTTACAATTGATATAATCTACTCTATGTTCTGAACACCAAAAACTCTCGTTTGTGTGTGTTTTCTTCTGTAGATTGATTTTCAGAAATGCATACATTCATACATATATATGGGTAATATACATGTATGTGTGTATGTGTTTAGATGCTAATTAATTATAAATATATAAGTAAATTAGAAAAAAAAAAAAACGAAAGAGTTGTACGCATAATTAACTACTTATAATTATTCATTCTACTTTCGTAGTAGTCCATGGTCGCCAGTTGGGGGGATTGTTAAGATCTCCTTAGCTATATCCTTTATATGGCATTGTATATAAAAACATATGTACATTTGCAAAGGTACCTACTACCTAATGTGTTCATGTGTATATCCCTATATCGATTGGGCCTAGTTTTAGTCAAAAGGCGGGAGGGGGGGGTGAATGAATCCCCCACCCCCATCAATCAATCGATGCTTAGTCCATTCCCCTCCTCAAAATGTTTGTTGTATCATAATTCCCATTTATACATATATAGAAGCCAAGAAGAATCAGAAGAGTTGGACCCTTTGCCATTGATCAGATCTATTCTATATATTATATATTGTGAAGTCAGAAATAGAATCCATCATATTCATACCTTCCCAAAGCCCTAACTATGAATAGAGCTATATAACCAATATTCCTGCTCCCCACTCAATAGTCGATTAGTAATATCGCTTAGAAATTAGTCAGATAATTGTGTACATAAGCGAATCTAAGCGAAAATAATTACAAAAACTATAACATTATATAATACACGACTTGATCATCAATCTATAATTCATTTTCGATCAAAACTAAAGAGAACATAATATCAAAATATATCAAATACAGATATTAGTAAATTTTTCATTTTAATTTTTTAGTTTTCAGATCATCAACTCCGATATCTGTTAAATACAATTTTCTTTTTTTGTTGTTTTTTTTTTGCTAGTCATCGATTGACTAGAGAAATCGAGGAGTGATATCGAAACAAATATTTGGTGTGAAGAGTATTTTTGTGACAAAGAATATCGTAATGGGTTACCGAAATGTGTGTTTCGGTATTAACTCTTTACTTAAGATCATTTTCTCATTTGAGTTTTTGTTCATAATATTTTTTGGATTTCGATTATAGACGAATAATCGATTTATCGATTCACACACACACACACACTTACATATAAATATGTATAATCAAACACTTTTGTCAGTAGTCAAGAATCCCGGCATTGAATTAACTTAAACATTGCGTGTATCTGCTTAGTCCCAGATCATACATATATATGCTAAGTTTAAGTACATACATACTCTCTCGCTCTCGCTCTCTCTTTTCCCCTCTATTCCATCTAGAATTTTATATATATACATATATTATATAATAGCCCTATATCGGCGAAATGATTTTGATTGCCTTAAATATGTATGTTTTCATAATACCTTTATATAGAGTGTAATATAATTAAAAACTGATCTTTTCCTGACAGATAACAGATATACATATGTATATATATATATTATATATATCCTTATACATATGCAGCAGAGGCCGCTGCGAGGCGGTATGCGTTCTTAAGTCAGTGCAATCGACTCAGTATATACATATATATGTATGCGTGTATATTTATGTATATATGCATACAAACATATATATATACTAAAATATTAATTAATTTTTAATGACATCCATTTCACTGATGAGTAAAATATTTTTTGGTCAAAGTCCACATTATATCGGTTACATAACACGGTTACGGTTACATAACTGAAACTGTTTTCTTTCAATTACCGATTACCACCGACAACTCAACGCGTACAATCTACCTTATTACCTTGCCTATAATGACTACCTCAAAATACAAAGTATATATATAATAAAACAACATAAACATACATACATAAAAAATGTTTTCAAAACAAAAACAACAACTACTAATACTTACTACTACTACAACTACAACAACAACAACAACAACTACTATCTATTTATCTACCTATCCAATCTATCCACCTATCTATCTATCTATCTATTTATTGCACATACAAATGAATAATACTATTTTACATTGTACATACATAAATACGAATAGTGCAAAACTTAAATTTATTACTTTAATTATCAAATTCAATCATTTTCAAATTTTAGTATTTTGTGTATATATTCGTTTTCGCTTTCTGTTCCAATTTGCCACACAACTCAAAAGAAAATATAAAAAAATCACTCACTCAAAAATTTATTCAATTTAGTTGTGCGAAATAAAAACCATATACTTTTCGATCAATTTTCTTTAGATTCCACCAAATACGAAATCGAAAAGAAATAAACTTAATTTTTATTCCGTATTCAAATTTTTGTAAATTTTACTTAGTAATCAGATGACGCATAAGCACACAGATTAAAACAATTAAACAAAATTATATATATATATATTCCTATACATAGTAATATTTTGTATTGGTGTGTGATAGTCGGCACACACTTACACCAACTCTAAGCACACATACGCTCACACAGACAGACACCAAAAAAATTATGTAATAAATCCTCAATCTAATAGTTTTCAATTAGGTTCAAAAAACAAAAAAAAAGCAAACGTAAAATTATCTATGTATATTTGCATTTGTTGTACTTTTTTTCTTTTAATAAGAAAATGAAAATGGTTTGAAACAAAACTTTACACAATTTTTGTTTAGCATTTTGTTCTCTATACATATGCACATGTATATATGTATATCTTATATACGTATTTAGTAAAATCAGTCTATATATGTATATATGTACATGTACATATGTATATTGCTATATGAATAAAAAGAAAATTTGAACGTAATTTATTTTCACATTTTACATAGAAAGAAAATTAATTAATTTAATGAATTAATATTTACTAACCAAAAGAAACTACTCTACTTACCTACTACTACCAATAACTACTTATATATATATATATATGTACTTTTATTAATGAACTACTAACTAAAACAGCTACTTACCTACTACTAGTACTACTACTAAATACAACAGCTGCTAACTAACCTACTACTGCACTACTACTACTACTACTACTACTACTTACTACCTACTACTACTTTGTACTTACTTTTAACCTACGTAACGAAAGATAAATGATGATGATAATGATCATGATTATAAATCTAATCAATTACTAACCGAGATCGCTCGAATTCATCAATTTTATTAGTTATATTTTTTTTTTTTTTTTTTGGAGAATTCGTTATGCTATCTTGTAAGACTGGACACTACTTACCACTCTAATACAAATCTCTCTCCTTGTTTTCCAATTCTCTCTCTTCTTGTTTATAAAATATTTTTTATTTCATTTTTTGGTTTTCTCTTCTTCTACTCCCATTTGATTTTTGGTTTTATTGTTATTTTCCTATTTTTATTTTCTTGGTGTCTTCCTTTGACCAATAATATTTTACAGTCGAACTCAATCAACGTTGGCTTCCTGCGTTTGTTTCGTGCGGCGCGTCTTATCAAACTGCTCCGTCAAGGATACACAATACGAATTCTTCTATGGACCTTTGTACAATCATTTAAAGCACTTCCATATGTCTGTTTGCTTATAGCAATGCTATTTTTTATATACGCCATTATTGGCATGCAGGTAAGTTAATAACCAAAAACAAAAAACATAAACTAAACCAACACTAATTAATTTATATATCAAGTATAATTGGGGTCGAACTAGGTTGAATTTTGCTATACGTATACATTATATTCTTTTTTTTTTTTTATTTTTCTTCATTTTTTTTTTGGGGCGTAGATTTAGTTTTCCTAAATTTCTTTCCGTTTTTGTGTTTCATATGTAAGAGAAAGAAATGGGATCACGATCGCATTTTTAGTGGGGTCTTTCATTAGCTATTAACTATTGAGTTTTGTTTATTTTGTTTCTTTTTTTTCCATTTTTGGTTTCCAATCATTAGTTATCACTTATGTCTTTAGTAATTTTTGTAAAAACAAAACAAAAAAAAAAATTAAATACAAATGGTTTAAAATGTTTATAAACCAAAAGGTTTTCGGCAACATAAAATATGATCCGGATACGCAACTGAATCGCCACAATAACTTTCAATCGTTCTCTGGAGGAATTATGCTGCTTTTTCGGTAAACGGAAAACATGTTTAGTTAGTCACATACATACACACACACACACACACGCAAACTTATACATACATACATAGCATACCATATACAAACATATAATAATACTTGGCAGTTTTTTTTTAATTCAAAAAAAAAAGTAAAGAAAAAGATGGCACTAACTGATATATATACACCATATAGAAATCTATATCTGGTATATATATTTCTAATCACTCATAACTCTCTGTTATACACACACACACACACATACACTTTCAATTGTTATCATATATAGTTTATATATACATATGTATAGTTGATTATATAGATAAACGTATTCTTGAAGTAAGCTTCAATTCTGATTGCTATCAATTTCCTGCAAAAATAAAAAAAAGTTGACAAATGTATGCACTAGAATTGAGAGTTGATACATACAGATATTATATATATATATATATATATATATATATATAAGTATATACATATATACATATCTAGAAACTTGTATTCCTTCTAAACTCACACAAATGACTCGAAAGTTAGATGAACTTGTGCTAAATGTAGCATATCTTTTAAAATAATTAAAATATTTTAGCCAAGTATTTAGAATAATTATATATGCATTATAATTGAAAGGGATTTGGTTGAAAGTTGAACTCTCAGAATTCGTTCACAGATGATGGCAAAATAATGATCTCTCATCTGGTATCTGTATCTTTCATTTTCATGTATCTGCGAGAACTATTCTAAAATTAATGATAATCTTGAATCTCTATTTTACTTTTATCAGTATTTGGCCAAGAATCGTTTTGTCGGCCAAATATCTTTACATTTTCCATTATACGATATACTTAAAAACGATTATCATTACTTTTGGATGTTATCGATATCACTTTGCTCTCTTTGTTGTCATAATGGCAAAGTTTTCAATTCGCTTGATCATAATTCATACATCAGGATAAATCTATGCATATATAAATCACGCACACATCCACACACACACACACACACTCAGCCACAGACACACACACTCACAATGAATCGTTCAGTTGATTGTTTAAATCACTTCGTACAATTAGTTAAATCGTTGAGTTTATTTGCATTTCGTTTAATATTTGATCGTAAGCCTACACTTTTAATTTTGAAAGAGTGCCTAGTTGCCTAGTTAATTAATTAGTCTTAGTTGGAATTGAACCCCGCTATTCATATCCCATATATACGTGCTTTCTATCGATATATATGTATTAAATTAATGCTGACCAAGTTAGTGTCGCCCTATTTAACGTATCATTTGTTGTAGATGGAAAGCTCCTCTTATCGTTTTCCTTTTCACAATTTTCTTTGTCATTTCATTATTTATAGTTTTCTTAATATGACAGTTTACATATTAGTTTCTGCGTTTTCAAGTATTATTATTTCAAAAACAATTCTAAATGGGCGGGTGGAACAAGATTTTCTATAGCATTAACCATTTAATAATGAAACGCGAATGGGAAGAAAAAGATGTGCGTGATAAGCAGATAATAAACGTATCGGGGGATATCTGTTAAATTTTTTACCGTTGCTGTCTTTAAAGAAATAAAAAAAAAAAAATAATCAAAACAATCAAAAAAAATAACAAAACAAACAAACAAATCAAACAATGAATTAATCACTGATCTATATATTGACTGTTTATCGATATTTGGAATCGTGCATAGGTGTTCGGCAATATCAAACTAGGTACAGTGGAAAATTCTATTACTAGGCACAACAACTTCCAATCATTTATTCAAGGCGTCATGTTGCTATTCAGGTATGTAAATTTTGTGCTCTTAGGAGCCATTAACTCTCTAGAGTTAAATCGATCAATTCAAATTCAATATCTTTTTCAATAGTTAAGTTAATAGATATGCCTCTAGGAATTATTTATATAATTATTATCAATATCAAGTTAGCATAATTATATCACATATATAAATATATTTATATATATACATATATATATCTATTCAAATAAAATATAGATTTTAGCTTAGCAAAATGGGAAAATTCTCAGTTTAGGTGTTTAGCACCATCAAATGAATATAGCAAATCGAATAATAGGTCTAGTTTAATCAAGATATATAATTTATCTAATTATAAACTAATATTAAATAAATGTTTAGATTTTATTAGCTGGATTAGCTGGAATATACATAACTCTCTTATATATATATATAGGATTCTAGGCAAATCAAAATTGATCATCGATTAGATAAGGTTAGAAGAATATCGATATTCTAATTACATTTTATATTACATATATCCAATATATCTATAGTTGATTTCATTATATACGTTTTAATATACATTATATATTGGATCCTTGCAGATCTTGTCTGAGTATATCAATTATGGCAGATAACGCGGGAATTTCACTGTTTACTATAGTATATATATTACATACATACATATATAGTACAGTAAAATCCAACTAAAGTATAATTAACATACATACATATATAGTTAGATAAATTCATAATTTTGTTTGCTTAACAACTTTTATATCTGTGTATGTAGCTTGATTTGACAAATATATACATATATATATATATATACATATATATAGAATTGAGTACGTATTATTAACTAACTAGATTGCAGAACCGATTGACAACTGATTTTCGTATATACATATATATCAACAAATCAACTGTACCAACTGTACTAACTACTTACAACAATTACAATTTTACAACAACAATTAATTACCATTATTTGCCATTACCAATGTCTGTATTTACCATATACATATATATATACATATAGTGTGAACCTGTAGAATTATTCAATTATTTGAGCGGAGCTTGATTTTACATTACAACAAATAATCGATAAATTTTGCACTTTTGTTGTTGCCTTCTAACGGTTAACAGTTAACAAGTTAACGGTTGACATACAGTGTTAAATGATACAATTGTTCAAATTGTTGTTCCTATTTTTTTGACACCTTGATACCACACATATATATATATATACATATGTATATATATATATGTAATCGTATACAACTTGCAATTCACTCACATTATATATATACATATATATAAATATCTGCCCAACATACATACAGTTTGATCAGAGAATAAGTTTCTAACTAAAGATATATCTATTGCCATTTAAATTATAACTGTATGTAAGTTGAATATGATAATAATTTCTGATATGTATATATATACATATACACTCTTTGATGGAACACAGTTATATGTATATATATATATGTCTATATCTATGTTGTTATATATATATATATATACATATATATTATTTCGTTCATGCCAAGTTCAGCTAGAGTTACATGTATTAATCAATATTTGTTAGTTTCTTAAGATTAAGGACATGACATTAATGATAAATACTAACTATACCTATCTACCTACATATATATATATATACATATGTATATATATATATATATATATACATATGTATATATATATATATATATATATACATACTCATAGATCTCATAGACATTACATAAATCCTTATCCTAACCTCCTTTCAAATTGGTAATTCCTCTCTCTCTATCTCTCTCTCTCTCTCATATATATCTACATTTCTATATAGAGTTAATAGCCATGTCAGTCGGTTATCGGTTGTCTGTCTGTCTGTTATCGATAAACCGTATTAACTAGCTAAAACGATTAAGTATATCAAAATTGGTAGCATTCAATAATGCAAAATTGTAGTTAATTGTATGTGCATGTATGTGTGTAGTAACACACACATGCATACACTCACATATACATATATTGAGAAATTTGCTTAGATATTTTGTATATAGTTTAAAACAAAACAAAAAAATATTGGCCGTGGCTTAGCATTTAGTATTACTTATCATTCGCATACATAGTTAGTTACATACATAATTACCTCTTAACTCTTTTTCGCCCTCAAACACTATGCAACAAGTATGTAGATATATACAGTCAAGATCAGTTCAGATCCTTCACTGCATATATACTCAATTTAATAATTAATGTTGCACAGTGTAATTTACATACTATACTATACTAGCTATATACATATATACTTACATATATTTATATACATACATAGATTCGTAAGATAACATTATTAATTAAAATATTATTTATTATTATTTTCCTGTCCTCATTCCTCATCCCCAAAATCAACCTCAAACCCAAACCAAACAGATGTGCCACGGGCGAGGCATGGCCAAATATTATGTTGGCCTGTCTAAAGGGCAAGGCTTGCGATGATGATGCCGAGAAGGGTCCTGGAGAATATTGCGGATCAACACTGGCCTATGCCTATTTCGTATCGTTTATATTCTTTTGTTCATTTCTTATGTTAAATCTTTTTGTGGCCGTCATCATGGATAATTTTGATTATCTAACAAGGGACTCCAGTATATTGGGTGCTCATCACTTAGACGAATTTGTGCGCATATGGGCGGAATATGATCCAAATGCGACGTAATTATCTGTTTAATATACATACATATATTTCACATACATATATTCCAATGAAAAAACACACACAAAACAAGTCCAATTCAATCCAAACCAATATCATTCCAAAAATGGAATTGCACTTGCACATATTTAAAAAGAAAAAAAAAAAAACAACGATTATATTAAACGATTATTATTTGATCGTATTTGTTTCATATACAAATACAAATGACATAAATATATACACAATATAGAGATCAATTTTTGGTGGAGAAATATTGCATTCCGATATCGACACGCTTTCAATTTAAATTTAATTAACAATTATTATATTTGATATATTATATATCTTTCGATCATCATTAAAATGATCTGATTCAAATATTATTTGGCACTAGTTTTTTATTAAATTTGTGCTGAATAGTTTTTCGATTCGGATCGAAGACACGGACACTTTTTTAGCCCCATCCGATTAATCGGTTAACACTTTTTTATGAAAATAGAAAGGAAAAAGAAAAAAAATTATAATTATCTCTTTCTTTTAAATTTAATAATTATTATCAAAATTTAGTGGTCGTATACATTACACGGAAATGTATGATATGCTTAAAAATATGGATCCACCATTGGGATTCGGTAACAAGTGTCCCAATCGACTTGCCTATAAGAAACTAATACGTATGAATATGCCATTGGATGATGAGCTGCGAGTCCAATTCACTACAACATTGTTCGCTTTGATTCGGGAGAATCTAAGCATTAAGATGAGAGCGCGTAAGTTGAAAATATTTAAATCAATTGGATTAAATAATTTAATATTCAATTTATTTGCTTGTCCAGCTGAAGAAATGGATCAGGCGGACATGGAGCTCAGGGAAACCATTACAAACATTTGGCCACTGCAGGCAAAGAAAATGCTGAATCTACTGGTGCCACCGATCGATCAGTTGAATAAAGGGAAGCTATCAGTTGGTAAAATCTATGCAGGTTTCCTTATACTAGAATCCTGGCGGAATACACGATTCGGCCAAATCGATTCGGGCATGCCGGTAAGTTTGTCAATTGATTACCATTATAAGACTGTCTCTCAATCTCACTCTCTCGCTCGTATAACTCGATAATAAAAAAAAAGTATATACATATATATCTATAAAAAAGAAATTATCGATATATATGCTAAACTACCCATTCTATAAGTAAATTTTGTTATAATTGATTCAAGATCGAGTCAAGACAAAATATTAAATGCAGGTGCCAGTTTTTCAGGAAATTGATTAGATTAAATGCCAAATATTGCAATCGAATTGCAAAACAATTTGTACAAATATAATTATATAATATAATAAATGAGATATAGGAGGTATCAGTTAGGGATATTTTTATTGAATATTATACTTTTCTATATATTCTGTTTTCGATTATTTTGTTTGTGTGTGTTATTTGCACCACCAAATCTTGTGGATGCTCTATCATCTGCAACTATAATATACAAATACTTAAGTCTAAATTTATTGTGCTGTCTGAATCACAGATGTACATACATATATAACTATATATAATTAAGTACATACACTAATTAACTAAACTAATAACTAACAAGTATGCGCAACATGAAAATCAAAATCTCAAATTTGAAGAAAAAAAGAAAAACAAAACGCACTCACAATAAAAATAAAAACAATTACAATTAATAAATAGGCAGAATGAAATTGGATCAATCAATCATATGAATCAAGAAATTGAATTTAAATTAAATTCAACCATTTACTAATAACTATGCCCATCTATCTTTCTAACTAACTATCTTACTATCTACTAACTATTTTAAAATATTAATTGAGATAAATGTGTAATAAGTAATATGATTTCTCTTCTCATACGTTTGACTATGAACTACTACTACTACTACTACTACCACTCTCTCTCATAACAATAAATAATAAATAAATAAACAACAACATCAACAAATGAAAAACGAAATACAAATAATAATAATAAAAATAAAAACAAAACCAAAACTAATACAAAAATGCAGAATTGGAAGGAGGTATATAATGAATTTTATATGCAACCTCATGTTAACATAATAATAAACACTTTTTGTATATATGTTGCACACATACATACATGCATATATGTACATCGTATGTATGTGTAAAAAATAACCTAATTATAGTATTTACATACACACACAAATACACACTCAATACAAATTAATTGAATTTCAAATTTGAACTGCCCATAAGAGCTGATTAATCGAATCGATCACAAAAATCTAATTAATATCTGAAATTAGTACTATTATATAGTTTTATGGGCAGTATGCGGGAATAATTGATATTTCCCTCCCTTACCCCAAATTAAAATGGTTGCACTATTCCCTTCTGTATCGATTCGAATCGAACATCAAATCTCCAAACATATATATATATAAATACGGAATAATGGTGCATCCTATCGAAAATCGAAATCAAAAAAAAAAAAAATCCAGCAACAATATTCGTATTGTATTTGACTGTTCTTTTTTTGTACCTATGTAAATGTTAAGCAATGTTATGAGATCGATAAATCCAAAAATTTTAGTAGTCGATAATATATATATTAAAAATATATATATATATTATAAATCGATATTGGTAGCAATTGAAGAGTTCATTTCTTCTGTTTGAAATTACATATATTACGTATATATATATTGTTTGTTCGTATTACAATTCATACCATGTAGTAGGTTCCAGTACTTAGTTTCGTCCATAAAAGGGAATGTACAATATATATATATATATATACTTAAATATTTTAAGTAATGTTACTTTGTTGATTAACTAAAATCAATTAGATATACCAACATAATTACTTATTTGTATACACGTCTAGAGTTAATTATAAACTTCCAGACAGATATGTATCTATACAAGTATGCATTTGCAAGACATTTGTTACGTACACCAACTCAAGTACTATAAAATAATTACTAATTACTTTAATTACAAGCATATCGAATCTGGCATCAAATACCAAATTTAGTATAATTTAAATTTAGGGCAAGACAGGAAGTTAGTCAGTCAGTCAGTCAGTTAGTTAGTCAGTTAATAAAAATTATATTCCACAAAGCTTTTGTTGAAATGACAGCAAAATATTTAATGAAATTATAATTATTTTACCTATTAATGCACACGATCAATTATAAATTGATATTGATTAATTCGGTTGCTAATTTAAATTATCGATAAACATTTGCGATCCGATAGCGAAAGAAGACCGATGACGATGATGACCGCAAATATAGCCCAACGGCGATTGAGGAGCCGGTATATAATTCTATATTCACATATCTCTAATGTAACTTTCGCTTGATTTTGCTTTTGCCTACTTAAGCTGCATACATATTAAGTACCAAACAATAACAAAACCAACCAAAAAATAATAACAAATTGCTCCTCTTTCACACGTTTTTGCCCTTTAAAATTCAATTCTGCAATTGCTCGCATCCGAGTCTCTATTGTACAATCTACCATCACTCTCTAACTCTCTCTTGCTCTCTCTCTCTCTCTAACTCTCTCTTGTCTCGTCTAGAGGCATGTGTAAATACATACATATTCGCCTAGGAATGTGCAAATGTAGGAAACAGCATCAAGCATCCATCTAAATATATATATATATATAAATATATATCAAATTTTGCATATTAAATATCAGAATGTAGACACCCAAATGCAATGCTATGCTCATGTTTCGCTTATCTAATCACAACCACACAATCTACCCTCTCTCTTTTCTCCACACACCTCAGCCTCTATGGATTGATTTTGAAATCATTTTCAATTCCGTTTCAAATTTTTGAGAGTTTTGAGATTAGTTTACGAGAAGCTTTCATCTACAACCGATTTGTTGTTGGAAAAATGTGATTAAATATTTTTAGGGAATACAAATTAGGCACATAGACATTTATATACCCTTGCAGTGTTTTTCAATACGAAAATTTTACCAAATATAATTAGTTCTTTGATTTTTGGACTTGCATGTGTTGTCCTGAGCCAGACACGATAAAATTCAGTTTATAGCCATTTTACAATAAGAAAAAAGTAAAAGAGAGATCGGTATTACTATATGTATATATCTATACAATATTGACAAGTTATATATTGAAACTTACTTGGAATCTATTATTCAAATTTCTCAATTTTAGAATTTTTTGTCGAGGCTTTTATAATTATTCATTTTGAACTATGTAGAAGTATAACGGTTTCAAATATCCTTTTACTTACAGAACTTTTTCGATATATCAAATATTTTTAATACAGCATTATAGAATATCGATAATATGTTAAGTTACTTTTGCAACATATCGAAAAGTTGATCGATCATTTTGATCAAAAACAGATCCATTTGTTAAAAATCTGTAAGACAGATATTATTTGAATATTATTCTTATTATATGTAATACCATCACTTGCAAGGGTATAATCGACTATTGTTAGGTATACATAAATAGGTATTCAGTAATGCCCGAAACGATAATATTTCTATCTATAGTTAGAGTAATTTATAGTTGCCCATTTCTTGGTTTTTTTTTTTTTTTCTTTTTGAATTGAACCTTTTTTTGAAATATTGCACAAAACTTTTGATTGCCAGTTCTATAATGAATTTTGCACCTATCACACTTGCATTAATAGATAGACGATACCTATCAAACACACCTTCGATAATCGAGTTAAAAAAAAAAAGAAGAAGAATACTTTACTTAATTTATGCGTACTTAATTATAATTACCTATTGGATTGATCAAAACATAACCAATAACAAGATACATAATGAAATACAAAAATATTCCATAACTATAATTAAAAAAAAAAAAAGAAAGGAAAAAATATATATAAATAAACATACATAAACCGAGAGGCAATTTTTCAACTCATTGTTGAAGCACAACGGCAAATGTTTTGTCCTATATTTAATACACAAAACAATTTTTTGTTCCAATAATCAATCAATCAATCGAACGCCATTGAACATAATAGTTTCCTGTACAATTTTAGTGCGCTGATTAGGCATGCAAGCAAACTGTAATCACATCTTAATCGTAATTCTAAGCTAGGCCAAAAAACGAATCAATCATTTTAAATGCAAATATTTAAATTAAATTGAAAACGTTAGCATGCAAACTAAACCAACGGGAAATCAAATTAAATAACAAAAACTTTTAGATACATACATACGTTTCGTTTCACTATACATACAAACACTAGTGTTTTTAGTTTCACCAAAAAAAAAAAAAAAAAAAAAATACCAACTCAATAGAATCAACAAAATTAAAAAAAAAGAAAAACCCAAACTCAATTCAGAAAAATTCACTTGTTGCGTCCACCCACCGTTTGTTTCGTTTTTCAACAAAATTGGCACACATCTAGTACATAGTACATAACAACTATCTAAAGTAATTCTAATAATACTATATAAATAGCGGTACTACTTAGATTTTCTTTCAACAAAAAAAAAAAAAAAAAAAAATCCTAGTGAGTTGTAAAAATGTTTGCGCATGTTTTACCATATCAAATCGAATTCTCTCTTTTAAGCTAATAACAATATATACCATATATGTATACATATATACATATATATATATATACATTTATATAAACAATATAATGCGAGAGCATCTACCACATATACAAAACCAGACATACACACACCCACACACAAACATAGATATATCTATATATATACATATGAAACCGCATAGTGCTTGACACATTCGAAAATGCTATACCTCAAAAACAATACCAAAAACCAAAAACAAAAAAAAAACCTATAAAAAAAGTAATGGAACTCGGCCAATGCTACTTATTAGCCCTTACCATACCAATATACATATACCCTATTACATATACATATATATATATACACATATAAAGTATATATATATATATATGTATATGTATATACACTCTATATATATACATATATTTATCAACAATTATGATTCTTTTTATTTGTGTTTTAATTCATAATCTACTCTTAATTACATTTTCTATTATTCTATAATAATTCTTACATTCCATTTTCAATGCTTTTGAACAAAAATCAAACAAAACCAAAAAAAAAAAAAAAAAAAAAACAAACAAAAAACAATCCAATCCTAAATGCGTTGCAATGTTACCATAACTATCAATACTCACCACTCACCCAACTCAACTCAACTCAACTCAACTCAACTTGAACTACAACTCTCGCCAACAATTGAACAACGACAAATTCTTGAATGTGCAACAACGTTTGATTTCCATCTGCATACGAACAACAACAACAACAATAATTACAACATTAAATACAACAACAAAAACAACCAAATAAAAACAAAATCATAAATAATTTAATCACACCAACATAAAAAAAATTATTTCCACAAAAAAAAAAAAAAAAATGATTAAATGGAAAATCTTTCCCTCAACCTAAACTCGAAACGAAACCGAAACTAAAATCGAAAACGATGCATTGCAATGATATCCACAAAAATTGAATTTGATTTGAACACCAACGGCAAAAAACCAAAACAAAAACACAACTGCACTGCAATACCGAAACAAAATAGAAACAATCGTTCTTTAATTGCCTCCTCGATATGGCCGCCCTTGACAAAGGAGGATCGCGACAGGGCTCCATATGTTTCGAGCCGAACGGGGAAGGAGCCGCCAACTCACAAACACATTTGTTAGCGAGCACGCACCACCACCCCCACCCGAACGGTGATGCCGAACACAACAGTTTGGCAACACTAGCACGACGGAGTACGATCAGAAAGCGATCAGTTAGGTAATTTAAAAAGCTTCAATCCTAATTATAACCCGTAAAGTCCAAAAGTACTTACTACTCTACAATACATGCCAAAATGTCATTCACATACACTCTCTCTCTCTCTCTATATCTGTCTCTTTCATTCCACCATCATTGCGCACACACACACACACACACAGACACATATTCAACGCAGCAGTCAGACAATCAATCATTTATCATACTAACTATTGCATATAGTAAAATCAATCGCCATCAATTAGTAATATATTTTGTTGTTGGTTTTTTTTTTTTATATATACATATATACAATCCATATAGCGCTAAATTGATTTCAATGATGTTAAATCAAAAGCTCGACTAATTGAATTCCAAACACACATGTAATTAAACATGTATGTATATATAGTCATTAAAAATAATAGAGCATATCCAAAAGAAAGAAATACTTTTTTCCAATATTCGAACTATATTAAATTATTGAGCAATTACACTGCTTTGCACTCCAAAAAGTATGCTATGATATACATATATTCCTTCCACCCAAAAAGATTTTCAGACAAAAGAAAAACGGTATTCCATATAACTTTAAAATGCAAATATAAAACGATTTCTGAGCGCATTTCTTTAAAGTCGATAGCTTTGATAGTGACATCTACTGTTAAATATAACTGTACATAGGTGTACATAAGCACACATACAAAACACACACATATGGAGACAATATCTTTCATTATCTAAATCATACAAAATGTTTGAGTATTTGAACATAAAACAATTTATGTTTCAATTATTAAACATTCTCATTGTCAATCATTTAATCAAAAATTTATGTTCGTTTTATTCATCATAATAATCAAAAACAAAAAAAACAAAAAAAAATTTGTTATCTATCAACAATTAACAACAATTTTGTGCTGCTTTTTCTACATTTTACATACATAAGTAAATTGTTTCTTTCTAATTTTTAAATAATTTCAGAAACAAAAAGGTGAATAAGTTTGATAAACTCCAACCGGTAAACCAAAAATCGAAATTATCGAAAAATTTTACTAAAATCAAATTAAAACTAATTGTGTATTATATGAATATATGTGAATACTTTTTGTGTCCATAATCCTACGTTTCCGATATAAATGTTGTTCACAAGCCAATTAAGTCGAAAGTAAAACACTAGAACCTTTAAATGCTTACATACATACATACATACATAATACCAACGCACACACACACACATGGATCAGTGTATGTGTGTGTGTGTGTATGTGTATATGTATGTATCTATATGACTATGTGCATACCACAGAGACACACACACACACACACACATCATTGCGCATAGCCACAGACATATATACTCACACACACACACACACACAATGTTATTAATAAGAGTGTGTATGTGTGTGTGGCTAAGTGTGTGTCTGTATGCGTATCTGTGTCCTGTATGTACAGTTGTGTATTTTAAGTCTTGAATTTGCGTTCACTCAATAGTACCAAATAATACATACATACATACGTATCGTATACAAAACATACATACATACATATATGTTGCATAGTCATTTAAACAAAAAAAAAAAAACAAAAAAAATATCAAAACCAAAAAAAACACAAAAAAAAAAAAAAGTTAGTAACGCAAATCTTCGCTTAGTACTCGTACTCAATGTTGTAATTTGATCGTTGATCGTATAATATAATTAAGTACCTACATGTACTCCTACAATATGTACGTAGGCGTTCCCTGGGCAAGTGTTGCAAAGCGTTGCGCAAAGTGTACCCACAGCCACCTAACCCCAAGAGATGCCTTAGCTCTCATACTACACCATTCTCAATTATCAATTGGTATTGCATTGTAATCTATTGTCAAAGTTTTTATTTACTTTTTCGTTTTGTTATTTCAAAATTCCACTATCCAAGATCAGATATACATACATAGAATACGCAATGCAGGAATATGAGAATGAGTGACGAGTATGCGGGTTAAATGCTCCATTGTGTGGTCCATGCGAACGACGTAGTGTACGTACACGGCAAGCGAACCAGTAATAGTTTTACATAATATTTAATTCGTGAAATTTACACCGATTAGTTTAAAACGCTATCAATTTAAGATAGTCATTTAATCTAAATACTTATTAGTCGTTTTGCATAAGATAAGATTTGTAATCACACTTTTCAAAATGTATAATTAGTTCACTGCTTGGACATGAGCAACAAACTAAACTTACTAATTACCTTCTCTTTGATATATGGCTATAATTATATAGTACGTACCAACATATATATACATACATACATATATCTATATATATATGTCTGAACAATGACAAGGAATCCAACTGTGTGTGTGTAAAAAGTTGGCGGTTCTCCATCTCTCTTCAGCGACAGAACATCATTTTGTAGGCTTGCCTGATTCATCCATTCCCATCGGGCCTATACACACATATTTCTCTACGTACACATAAAGTCAAGAGTAAATGGAAATTAATTCATTGATCAATCAAAAAAAAAAAAGTCTTAATAGTTCAAATTATCGGACTTGAATAATTTTTAAATTCCGATAGGTTCAATTCAGATAAAGTTATTTTTATGGGTCACGAATATCCTTAACTTGGCTTAATCATTTCCAGGGCTCCTCATATAACATATGTACATATGTATTCTATTTTAGCCCGTCGATTTCACACTTCTCTACTCCTTTTTTTTCCAACTCTTGGCTCTTATGTTTCGTTTCAAAAACTTGCATTCTTAAAGTTCCGACTGATGACGAATAATATTAAAGACGACTTAAACCCGAATAATAAATAGCTTAATGCAAAGCTTGTCCCAAGCAAATTTAGAGTGTACATACTCTATTTTAATATTTGATTTATAGTCCTAGTAGATACATATTTGTATGTACACACACCAACATATAGCCACGGCTTTATGTGTACGTAGTAATTGTTCTACCGTATACGGTTTTGACGTAATAAGTATTACTGTTCTTTTGTTTTTTGGTTTTCACAATCTATTATTTTTGCTTTGTTTTTTTTTTTAATGGTATTTTATATACATTTTGTTTGTTAGTCTAACAAAAACAACATAATTAAATTTAATTATTTGGTAAGTCGATTCGGTGCAATAAAGACGAATGATCAGGACTAAGGACCAGACCTGCACCAGCCGAAACCAAATTAAAATTCAAAAACTTAAACCAAACCACACGAACTTATCTACACACACACACACACACACACAACTATATGTCTACCCACATGCACACATATAATATATATATATACCGATATATCCACTTAACACGGAAAACTATATTGCATGTTTGTATATATAGATTTACATATATATCTATTTAGCTATAAATAATAATTACACCTGTATATATGTATGTACACAAAATCTATATGTAGATATGCTTCCTTTGCTTAACGGTATTCAGCTTATTGCTTTCGCTTTAACTGCTTATTGCTGATCCTCATCTCACCTATGTATGTAGATGTAGATGAGAACAGGTTTATGTACATATTACATTATAGATGTAGATGTAGATTACCATTGTAGATATTGTAGTATATGTAGATAAATGTCTATGCATTTGTCGCCGTCTGTCGATATGACATTTTTGGTTTTACTCTCTTTACTTAACTATTTTAAATTTATTTTTAACATAAATATAGGACAACAATTTGTAGATCTCAATCAGAAACTAAATCTGGGTAAAAAATAATTGGCAAAGGGGTATAAGTAAAAAACAAAGAAACACCAATAAAAACAAAATTAGTAATGATATATAGAAAGGCAAACAAGAAAAAACCAAACTAGTCAACCGATATAAAATCAACTAACTAACAAACCAAAAAAAAAAATAAAGATAAACCCAACAACAAGCATTTAACTATATGTATATGTATACTCTTAAGTAGTGTATGGATTTGTTTAAATGTTACACGCCCTAATTTAGGTTTAATAATCCTGCATTTGAGATCCCTTCAATATAATATCTACTTCAATCTAGTGCAATTAAATTCGCATTTCAATATGTATTTTGTTGCAGTGAAGTAATATTTTGCTTGAATTTTACATACATAAATACATATATATATTTAATTTACATAAATATTATCATTAAATTATCCCCAATCCCCCCCCCCCCCCCCCTTTATATAAAACGTAAGCAAAGTAAATGAACACATCTACATACACAAAGATATAGAATATATGGCCGATAGATAGCAGAGATAGTTCTACTCTAACTGCGATCCATCGGATCTCCTATGTACATACATATACATATGTATATACGTATGTATGTATATGGCTGTGGGCGTGTATGAAGTGTGGGTAAATTTATTTTGTAGCTTTTGTTATAACCCACATATATATATGTATATCTACCATATATTTAATAATATATGTAATTTGCCGTGGCTCTTATAAGGAGCATAGGAAACATTTGTAGAAGTTTTTTTTTTTTTTTTTGTTGTAAACTGAATAAATAATTGATTTCTATATACACAAATCTATTTACCATACATATATATACATATATACTACCCATTTGTGTATGTATATCGAAGCAATGAATGAGTCCACAAGAAATCTGTCAATGCGTAAATATTACCAAATTTAAAAACATTAAAATTAAGTGATTCGGATTAATTCGATCAATGATCATTCCCACCTACCCCACCGCCCCTGCCCATGTCCCAACTAACGAATGACCCCCCCCCAAAAGAAAATATGAAATGGAATGGAACGGAAACCCGCCCCCAAAACCCGCAGCCCTAAAAGTAACGACTGATTTCAAGTGGCAGCATTCATTCTTATGCAACATGAAAAATACTAATCGGAATTGTAAACTCTTTTCCTTAGATGTTGGAACTGCAGGATGCGTCAAGGCATCCATCACAGGAGTCGCTAACCGGTGCCGATGCTGGCCATTTACATCCTGGACATTCGTATATGAATGGACATCGCCGTTCGCCTAGTTTGAGGTAAATGAATCATTCTTTTTTGATTATTTATGACAATTAATAATGATGCCAATTTCGATAACAGGCATAACGGCTCGCCATTAGCCAGATCTCCAAGTCCGCGGCGACGTGGCCATCAATACATACATCATGATATCGGGTTCTCCGATACCGTATCTAATGTTGTAGAGATGGTCAAGGAGACTCGCCATCCTAGGCATGGCAACAGTCATCCGCGGTATCCAAGAGGTATTTATTGGCTTAATAAATTGTATATAATTAAATTACTATACATACAAACATAAATATATATAAATATATATATCTATATCATTTGATGTGTGTGTTAAATGTAAGATTAGGCCACAGCACGAAACGAGCTCGAATCAAGTTCGAAATCGAACGATAAACAACCTAAACAGAGTTGGCCACGATTACCGATGTATATTTCAAATATTTGTATGTCTGTTTTCTGTTTCCTATTTCCGATTTGCTTCTCTTTTTTGTAAATGTATCCCCCAAAATGGCCCCGAATGCCCCCAACCACCCCCCATCCAATCGCATCGTCAACTATTTCGATAAATGTGTAACGCAAACGATTAGCACAATGACAAAAATGTGAAAGAAAAAAGAAAATAAAAATTAAAACTTACAAAATGCATACATTATATAATATAATTCGGTATTTGCCGGATATACTTTTGATCTATTTTGTAGTATCCTAGTTATATACATACATATATGAATATATGTCTACAATTCAAAAAAAAAAAAAGCCATAAACTAAATCTTTTAATACAGTAATATACAAAATATAATAATATACCTACGTTTTTATTTAATTCGTTTGATTAATCGATAAAGATTCTGAAATAAAAAAAAAAACCAAAAAAACAAAAAAACCAAACAAAAACCAAAAAACAAACATCAATTTAAAAACAAATGCTAATTCTAATTAATGCAAATTCTAACACACGATTCTTAACAATACGTAAACTGTTGTGCCCCGACATCCTTAATTATTACTTCTTTTTTTTTTTTTTTGTTTTTTTGTTGTTTTTTTTATTACTGTTCGTTATATGTACAATATAGGTTCATGGTCAGCATCGACAAGTCCGGCCCGTTCGCCTTCGCCTTCTCGTTATGGTGGCCATTTATCTCGCAGTAAACGCACTCAACTGCCTTATCCCACATATGGGACAACAAGTCTATGTCAAAGATCACGATCGCCGAGTCCCGCACGACTTCAAGAGATGCGTGAACGAGACAGACTTGGTTATGGGATTGATATGGGTACATCTTTAGCACAAAAACTAATTAAACAAGTCGATGATCAAGTCAAATTAAAATCAAACTCAAACTCAAATTGTTTTCTATATATGCTAGTACTTTCTTCTACACAAATTTCTTCAAAACATTTCTACTTTTACCAAACATCAGATCAGACATTGCTTATCTGTAACTACTCGTACTCGTACATTACTATTAGTTTTGTCAACATGCTTAACATGCTGTACATGTATTTGTCATTGCCATGAGGTTTATTCAATTAATCAATCAAACAATCAGTCAATCAATCCACCCATCAATCAATCAGTCAATTAATCAATCAATCAATCAATCAATTAATCAATCAATCATAAGCTTTCAATATTCAATAGTTCTCAATTCATACCCACATTCTGTTCTCAATTGTACTCAATCACCCGTATTCTCGTACTCGTATCGCATCGTTAAAAGCGTTCATATTTCTTTCATTTGTTTAACAACCATAATTCCCATACATAATACCATAACCATATTATATACTTGTACCAACAATCGATATATATACATACATATACAATCCATACATTACTTATATTTACAACTTATGTACTATCCATGTACAAACATTTAACTCATCCTCATCCTCCAATCACAACTATAATTACACTAAAAATTGGCAAAATGAATTAATGTTTACTAAACGGTTGTAAGATATTTTATATTAAATCACTCGTACCTATGCATACAATTAGCACAATAGCAAAAAAAAAAAAATTACATAAGTACCCTTAATAATTCCACTATTCCAATATTAAAGGAAGTCTAAAACATATCTCCAATTAGAAGAGGGGATGAACATTTGCAGAGACGACAATACATAGGATTAGAATTCTGAACAATTAAATATACATACATATTTCAATTGAAAGTTCTTCGCGTTAATAACAAAAATTCATATAATAATATGAGATTTCTTTTTTATAAACATTTAATTCAATTCAATTTTAATCCCTATTAACTGACCAAGAATCTCTATTTAGTAGTTGCTTCTTTATTCTTTGCTCAATTCAAACTAAAAGTGCAACAAAGTGTACTTACAATAAATATAATACGAGGACTGTATGATAAGTAATGGTAGTAATTAATTAACTTTATAAACTAAAGGCAAAAGTATAAGAAAAAAAAAAACAGAATTAAGTTGAATTCGTCTGAGTTACTGCTACAAATTCTTTGACAAATATATAGAAATATATTAAATATTTTAAATGCAAAAGCACTCCATCCATTACTATTCTCAGTTACATAAATGTTAAATTAATGTTACGATTATATATATATTAGGCATTTAGAAATTTAAACTTTTTTGAACCGACTATACTTTCGAGTTACATTTGGTATGCCATTTTTTGATAATTCCCATTTTTGGATATAGATTTATCATACTGCTCTCGTATTAAAACAAAAAGAAACAATTTTAGTTGGGTCTTTCTTAACGAATAATAACTGTACTGGGCGGTGATGGAGAAAAGCTTTTTCGATATTTATTAAAGAATAGAAATAATTTGGTATGGAATTTTGGGTGTGCAACCGGAGTCCTTTTCTCTTTGTCTCTCGCTCTCTTTTTCTCTATCTCTCTCTCTCTCTCTTTCTCTCTCAATTTCTCTCTGTATGTCTTTGTATGTATGTATGTCTATCGAATTTTGCACCGTTACGTTACGTTTATTCTAATTAGTTTCATATCTAACGTCTACCGTATAACAGTACATTTACTTATTGCCCACAGTCATGCATGATGCCAAAAAAAAACGATAAGCGATAAACATATGTTACTGATGCCACCCATTCTGTATCATCAAACTATCGATTATTTATAATAATTAGCACTATTTATTGTTATCAATGAAACATAATTTACAATATACATACATATACACGGCAATGAACCAAAGTGCCTACATACATATATAGAAAGATCAAATTAATGCAATTAATCTTAATAAGCAGATAGATGATAACATATGTAGAATACATGTGTATATACATAGATAGTACTAGTAGTACGAACTAGTGTATTATACCGATCTCGATTCATGTTAGCATATGTTAGCATTTATATCATATTCATATGTATATGTATGTATGTAACATAAAAAGGTTATCCGAGTGCCCAAAGAAATGTTCAGATTTTAAATTCAAATCCATTAATATTATCTGTCCGTTAAATCTCGAAAGTTCCGAAATTAATGATACTAAGTATATTAACAAATGTTACTATTTTTATTTTTAGCTAATCTTATTAGGAATTCTTATTATTATTATTATGTATAAAGAAATAAATTAAAATCTAAACATTTCTTATGTAAATTTAAGTTGTTTAATACCTATGTATATATTAATATATACATATGTATATACTATACACTCGGTTTTCTATGTCTGAAATCTTGTCCATGTTTACCACTAGGCACACTGTTTCAATATCATGTATTCAATTCTGCGTGCATAATAAATAAACATACATTTATATATACTATATATAGAATACATACATATGTCATATAGTCATCCATACAGAATTAATCGTATGCATATTTTGTGTCCTCCCTCCTCCTGTATATACTATATCTACGATAGGTGGCACGCATGTGCAGCATAGTTACCCAACGCTAGCCTCTCGTCGTGCCGGAATTGGACGACGCCTACCACCGACACCAAGCAAACCGTCGACACTGCAGCTCAAGCCAACTAACATTAATTTCCCCAAATTGAATGCGAGTCCAACACATGTAAGTAGATACATTACATACATACATACATACATATATAGATGGGATATTGGATTGATTGCTAATAATTCTTAAAAAAAAAACAGTTTCCATTACAGGCGCATCATTCAACGCCCCACAGTGTTCACTCGCTGCCACATCACCGCGACCTACTGCGGGATCCTAGAGATATGTATTATAGTAGTAGAGAACGCGAGCGAGATCGCGAACGCCTTAGAGATCGGGATCGAGATCGGGATCGACTCCATGAGTATGATCTGCGTTACGAGTACCGTGATCGAGAACGTGAGTTATACGAGCGTGAGCGTGATCGTGAAAGAGAAGCGGAAAGAGAAAGGTAATTGATTATTAATTAAATTATTTAATTAATTGTTTTATTAAAGTATATTTATATATTCAATTAAATTTAAAGACTGGAATATATAGCACCGCTGTCATTTGAGCAAGCGTTGGCTATGGGCCGAACAGGTCGTGTACTGCCATCTCCAGTTCTAAATGGTTTTAAGCCAAAGAGCGGACTTAATACTCGACATTCCGATTCGGATGAGGAGGATTGGTGCTAGCAAAGGCTTTGATTGCGATCGCGTAATAGAAAGGAACAGATCTGGGTATAGCATCAGGCCATATGCTCATCGTTATCAGCACCAAACTTAGATCACAATTTTGATACGATACGACACGAAAATGAACACCAAACAACCAACCGATATACAAGTCCAATTAGAACAACATTAGTAAGATCAGTTGCATCAGCATCTGCATTAGCATCTGTATCTGCATCTGCATCTGCATTCGCATCTAATATCAAATTGGCTAGAGAAAGCTTACAGGAATCCAACCCAAATCGACAACCGCAATCGCAACAACAGCAACAAATATTAAAAGAACGTCTTAAATATTGCCATGAGCACAATGAGTTCCCTCAATTGGCATGGTCTTTGCCAGAAACAAGAACAACATCACCTCAATCCGATATCGATAACGAAATCAAACAAAATATAACAAAAATAACAACAACAACAACACCAAGAACAACAAAAATGCAAGCAATGATATTAAGTGTACCAATTACAATAACAACACCAGTAGATACTAAAGAAAATAGAAAAATCTATTCACATAATGACATTAATTATATAGATACAAGAAACACATATAATAATGATAATATTGCTATATTATCGCTAACAGGGCCATCACCATTATCATTATTACAATCGAAAGTCTCTCATCAGCAGCAGAGCTTTCAAATACAACAACAACAACAACAACAACAAGATGAACAAGAACAACCACCACAGCCACAAACACAGCCACAGCCACAGCCAGAATCACAATTAGAATCAAAAGCAAAAGCAAATGCACAACCACATAATCAGCACCAATCGCTGTATTCGTATCATACGCTATAAGGAAAAAGATGATTCAAATTGAGAATCAGTATCGGAAGTAGAAAAATGAATTAAAATTAATTGTATGTATATGGTTATCTTTTTAAATGAGATATGTGACTAACAACAACAAGAGCAACAACACAGAATACAGAAATTAAAGTGACTAAGGTAATTAACTAAACAAGTGCGCGAATAACATGAGAATCAATGTCAAAGCCAGAGTTAGAATTATGTTAAAGATAATGATATAAATGATATAAATGAAATGGATATGAATAGAAGATGATATGATAATTGTATTGTATTGTTTAATTGCCTATAATGGAGAAGAGACTATCTGTCTCTCATCCACGATACATGCTTAGATACATACAAACAAACATACAAAGAAACAAACATTACATACAATACAATACACACATACATACATACATAATACATTATATAGGTAGTAAATCTTGTAGGTACATACACACGCATACATTGTAGGTAATGATAATCTAGTAAATAGCTCGATGAATCTGTAATCTGCAAGCGTTTTTGTCTTGTTTGTATTTAAAAAACCCAAAAAAAAAAAGAACAAAAAAAAAATAGAAAAAAAAGAAAAGTTAGTAATTCAATTATATATGTACATTTCAATGCGAAATTATATATATACATACATATATATATATTTATTATATATTGTACATACGATATTATTGTAGATATCAAATTTTTGTATGTAATGTATTTACATTTACCTACGACTACGACGATTATACACAGATACATAAATACATGCATACATACAAATACATACACACATACATACATACATACATAGCTAAATATTTACATAACCGCAAATTGCAAAACCGAAACCAAAATTTAGATACAAGACAAAACGAAGAAGAATCTATAAAAATCCAGAATGATATATACATACATACATACATACAACAAAAAAAAAAAAAAGAAATAAATTAATAAAATGAGCGCATTTTTTATCCCTAAGATATTTGCCATTTCCATATCCCCCTCCCCCTATCCATTGCCATTGCCATATCCAGTTCACAACCGAATCCCTTCCCTTCCTCCCTCCCTCCAAATTCATTTATTGTACATATATTTGAGCGAATATTATGATATTTTCGATTGTTTCATATTATATAGTATAACTAGATCAATACAATATGTATGTATTATATATGCATATAAATAGGCAAACTTTTGCAATGATTCCAATTGGTTTTACATAGGTGCAAAACATACATACATACAAACATACTAATATATACATACATACATACATACATACATACACATGTACTTACTTATTTACTTGATTGCCATGCGATATCTACAAGAATCTGAAGACAACTTATTCGATTAATCGAAATCGATTTTAAATACTTTTTACGAGTATTTAAAACAATTGAATACAAGTTGATATATGTATAATTCTTATCGAGTTTTTGTATAAAGTCTGTATATATGTTTAGATGTGTGTTCGAGTGTGTGTGTGTGTGTGTGTGTGTGTGTGTGTGCGTGTGTGTGGGTATGGGTGTATGTGAGTGTGAATGTGTGTGGGCAATAAGCGAGTATGAATGAACCGATAGATAAAGCAATATTCATTTTATAGTTTTCAATTGAATTCAAATTCGGTTTCATTAATATCACACCACATTCATCTAAATAACTGTTTTAATTTTCTATAGATATACATATTACATAGATATTTATATACATACATACATATGTATATATACATATATATATATATAGTACATATGAAAATATTTTTGGGTGGACTCATTTCATTCCGTTTCAAAATGATTAGCCATCGTCTTCCTTTATATGTATGCACGTAATTTTCCTAATATGTACTTAATACAAAAAAAAAAAAAAAAACGTTTTTTAAAATTGAAACATTTAATTCGATCTGCATATAGATACATATATGTAGTTAGATTTCCAACTTGCTTTTCTTGTTATTGGACACACACATGCCTTAAGCACACATGCTATACATACATATAGAAGATACATATGTATATAGATACAAAATCAAGGAACTCAAATGGAACAATTTGGATTAAAAAAAAAAAAAATAAAAATAAAAGAATAATAATAATAAAAGAAGAAGACAAACAATAATTCATATTCCATATGCAATTCGATTATTTATTTAAACTTTTTTTCTTTTTTTTTTTGTGGTGAAGTTGAACATTAATTGAATAGAATAAAAATTTGTACGTATAGTTGAACGTATGTGTTAACTCATATTCATACTCACACACCCACACCCACACACACACACACACACACACACACACACACATCCACACATTTTTTGTAAATCAAAAACCAGTTAGTGTATTGTATAGATAGATGAATCGTACATTTTTTGATCGAAAACGGGATATGGATATCGAAGAGCGCACAATTACTGTAATTAATTAATGAACAAAGAAATGAATCCATAACTTAAGTAAATAAATAAATACCTTAACTAATTATAACCGCTGAGCAGTTATGCGAATTTACACAGCAAAATGTACTTACGATTATAATGTAGTTACTGCATCTGATATGATGGTGTCAAATGATTACCAATACCAATACAAAAACAAAAACAAAAACCAAAATACCAAACCGAACCAATTAAGGAGTTCACTAATAATTTGTACGATACGATAATGTAATCCAAAAACATAAACCCTTTCCACGCCCACTCCTGATTCCCAGCCCCATTCCATGTCCTTTTTTCCCCCCGTCAAATCTACCGCATAGAGCCTTGAAACTTTTGGGTAGATACATTTCATACATATGTAATTAAGTAACTATGGGCATATGTATCTATTTAATTATGGATAGGGAATTCTAGTCTGAAAATAAGGATTTATTCAATTCTAATTCTACCATACCGAAAACCAAAAATTAAAGAAACAGAAAATGAGAAATCTATAATACACTTACACTTACTTGCTTACGTTTTAATATACATACATACATACATAGGTAAAACGAGTACATAAACAAGCATACATTATCTACATGCATACATACATATATACATGCATACAAGAGTGTATATATAAGTACATACATACATACATACATACATAAAACTAGTGTCAAAGATCTATAGCTATGTGATTCGTATTAAGCTAACTAAATAAAATGAAACTGCTAAAAGAGAAAATTAGGGAATGATTTGAATCAATTTGAAGATTCGTTAGCCATATTCGCTTTAATACATACATACATACATAAATGCTTACATCAATACGTAAAGGCATACGTTAGGCACATGTCTCCGTGTGTGTGTGTGTGTGTGTGTGTGTGTGTGTAGTTATGTACTTTTTCAAGGATTTACCTTTAACTACTTCCAAAGCAAAGAAAGAAATTAGATATCAAATAAAGAAACGAATAAGAAAAAAATGAAAAAAGAAAAACAAACGTAAGAATTCCACATGACAACACATAATACACTAATCAACACAAAACTATTAAAATTGATATATTTTCTTTTTATATTTCAAATGAATTATCACACAAATGTGTCCGATCGATAGCTATATTAATTATGTTAACTAATTTATTGTATTAACTTTGAGGCATTTGTATAGAGTTCATAGTTCGTTCGCTAATCGACTTTAAGAGTCGTCGTCACATCAATGCCAAAAAAAAAAAAAATGAAACAACAAAAACAAAAATAAAAATACAAAAGAAAGGGGAAAATGAACAAGAAGAAAAATATTATTAATATAATGAATGTATTATTATTGTTTTATAAATTTATTTGATTTGATTTAAGATTACCTGTATATACTTATTAGCCTTGAATATTGCTATATTAAATGGAATATATTTAGTTAGTATCTACGAATACGAATCGCCACTGTGAATCCAAATTGGAGCACTCAAACTCCCCTGTCCAGTTCCCGGTAACGGTTCCCATCATTATTTTGTAAATACCTATAATTTGATATTTATTTAAGGCTAGACAAATTCCGTTTTATATATTGTACAATCTCAAGATCTCAAGAATATATTACAAGCTATTGTACAAATTGAATATTTCAAGCATTCGATATATATACATATATATGTATGTATATCTGAATAGCATATGGGCACCGGGAATGCCAGCAATATTGTTGCATTATCTTATCTAATACTAATCCATTTGAATTAATCAAATCATACTCACTAGACTTTTAGATCTAATTCCACTAATTGCTATCAATGCTTACAAATTCCGCTGCTTCTATTTAAAATCCTTAAGAACGCTGGCCTTCAAACTGTGAACTCTAAATTATTTAATTCGTACTTACACATAATTATCTTATCTCTATATATTGAATTCAATTTTCGAACCATATTCGCAACTAATTCGTAAAAAAAAAAGGGAGAGTAGACTCAAATACCAACAAATTGCACTTTCCAAGTGAATCGCCGCTTTATCAAACTTTGCATATATGTATATGAACTATCCGTTTGTAGAATTACGAAAGTTATCCAGATCTGTGTTTTTGAAAAGATATCTAAACCAAACTTAGTTATAGTATAAATTCTGATCCGTAAAATAACTAAAAATTCTAAAAAAAAAAAAATTGCAAAAAAATAATACAAAATTCGACATATTTTGTTAGATATTATGTGGCGCTGTTGCCTAATATATTGTGGTCTGATCTAAAGTCGACTTCAAAACACACAAAAAATCCCCAAACAGTGTTCCTTATTGTATTAATAATGCATACAATATAAATATGATACATATATGTATGATCATTAATCGAGATATATTCAACTTGTTTAAAGAAAGGACCACAAATGCTCTACAAAGAATGACACTTGGATAGTGAATAGTTATATATACATATACATACATATATAAATATATGCAATGGAATTTCGCGGGAAGGAACGATTCGGGGTCTCATTAGTCTATAATAATTATGATAATCGTGTCCCTCCATCTACCAGACTAGATGCCAAATAGCCAATTGAATTATCCTAATTATATATTTATAAATAAATTATACAATAGTGTCGGGACTTTGAAAGTTCTTCCAATCCCTTCTCCATTTATTACCTGCATTCAGTTTAGATAATACATACATACATATATAGGTAAACAAAAATAAATTAATTTGACACTATATAGTAGAATTTATAGCTAAGATAAAACCGAATGAACCGAACAACTTCTCTTCTCCGATTTACCCAACTTATAATGACGGCATCACCATGTGTTCATTGTCTCCAGCGGTATGTTGTTTATCTTCTACTTTCCCAACTGTACGATTCGAATCGATTGTGGATGTTCTTCTTTCTATATACTTACTTATATACATATACATATATGGTTTTATATTTTGTTTATTTTTTTTTTTTTGTTATTCGTATACTGTCTGCTTCAACAACAACAACAACAAAATGAAAAGGTCACATGAGAAATTTAACGTAGCCCTGAATTTTATACCAAACATAAGAACAAAAAACCAAAAAGAAGGAGAAAGGTAGAAAGCAAAACGATGAGAAAAAAAGAAAAATATAGTATATATATATATATATATAATAATTATAACTAGACAAATTTAAATGGTAATGGTAACGGCTAAAAATGTAATGATAATGCATATACATATATAAAGAATATCTTAACTGAATATACTAAGTAAAATTATGCAGTTTAAATAATTAATAAGAAGTGCTAGAGATAATTGAAGTACATTTAATTAATAATTATGTAATTATAAAGACAACTTGTAATTTATATACAAGATATACATACATAAACATACAATATAATAACATAAATACCTGCCTTCAACAAATTTGTTAATAACAAAAACAACTATTAATACTTTCTTATTTTACATAAAGTAACGGAATTACATAATAATAAAAAACCCAAAAAAAAAAAAAATACAAAAAAAAGAAGACAAAAAATTCAAAATAAAAAAAATGAATGCCAGAAAATTACAAACCTAATATAAAATTTGTAAGCGTTTTATTTAATTTGGCTTTTCAATAGCATAAATTCCTTTTGGGTGGAAATATTTCAAGGACTCTTGAGATCTTCGGTTAAATACTTTTTAATAGAGTAAAGGATACTAGCTTAGCTTCTTTCCGATTTTATCACTTACTTCGATGTTTTCGGTAGATATTTCTAAAGTCTCATCGGCTGAAGAACAACTGACCAAAAAATTGTAATAAGTAATTTATGATCAATAGTTTAACCAAATTTTTTAAAAAGTATTTCGCGTCGAAAATTTCTTTCTCTTAATAAGCATATAAAGATAAAGTATTTTAAAATTTTCCAAAAATAGACTGAGTTGGAGCCTTCCGAAGTTTATGTCCTTTTCATATTGGCCATCATTTAGTCGAAAATTTCAAAAATTTCATAAATTTGTCATTGCCATATTGCACAAAAAAAAAAAAACAATCGAAAATTGGAAATATAAATTTCGACCAGATTTTTGAAAGTTTCTAGTGGTAGATATATCCTCCAATTTAGAAAACATATATCTTTGTTTGACCTACTTTTAATTATCACAAATTTGGTCGAAATTTTTTTTTTACAAGTTTTGCCGTAATTTCTTACGATGACAGTAAGCGACGACTTTTATTTAAAACTTTAAGGATATCTCAGCTTCAGAGGGCTACGACTTAAGCAAGTTTTGCTTGGTTTTTGTATAACTATATCAATAATTTCTTCTTAGAATCGCCTCGTTTGATATTCATGAAAATCTGGAAAAAAGAAATCTTATATTTAGCTTTGACTTTGCATTAAAAAAAAGTATGGAAGACTTGTTTTTTTTTTATATTTTTCGTAAATTGGTTTTTATTTGAAATGTGTTTTTATCGATCCTTTATGTTGTATATAATTTGTCCACTATAATTTTCATTTAAATACTCATTAATGTTTGTCCTCTACTTCTGCAGCAATGTGGACTTAATTGTAAAAAGTTTGGTTTTGCTTTTGTTTTGTTTTTTTTTTTTTTTAAATAAATTCATTAACAATTCGTTTCAACAAAATTGATTTGGTTTTTGTATAGCTACAATACAATAACAAATAAATTGAAAATTATTTAAAAGTTGAATTTGCCAAAATGCATGCTTACTTAAAATTAACTGCAAAAACTGTTTACAAAAAGTTTAAATAGTTTCTGGAAAATTCAAGTATGTATAAAGAAATAAACAAACAATAAAGTAATTTTGTCTCTCTCTAGTTAGTGAGTGTGCGTCTGCGCGTGTGTTTGTGTGTCTGTATTAAGTTCTCGCTCATTTTAGTTTTTCAAACTGTCACTTACGCTCCAGGTTAATATCGTAATTTGTAAAACTCACATAATTCTCTTTCTCTTTCGTATTTATAGTTTTTAGTGTTGTCAGTTAATTGATAATTGAATTTTAATGCATAGAGATGTATTTACTTAAGTTTTGGTAATTGATTTAGCTTTATTTTTATTTGGAGAATACTAGAGATGTATTTTAGAAACTAGCAGCCAATTTGAAAGCTAATGGTTATATAAAACAAAAAAAAAAAAAAAGGGAATACAACCGAAACTGTCGCCAGGGCAACCGGGAGTCAAAATGAATTTTAACGCAATAGCCGATAGCCGGTATACATACGTTCTTTATGAATTGTCATTACTTATTTAATTTCTTTTAAAGTTATTCAGCGCCTACTTTAATCATGAACAACCCAGAGCACCGATTGACTTTAAATTATCTATTAACAATTTCAAAAGATAAGTCCAAAAATTGACATTGTTGTTTCTTGTTTCTTCTTAGCATTGCATTTCTTTATATTGAAATATTATACAGATTCATTAAACAAAAAAGAAATGAAATAAGAATGTGTGAGTAACACGATTCGTAAAGGGATTTTTTAAAAATTCGGCGATTGTTTCGGTTGCTATCTTCGTGTAAATGAGAATAAAAGCAAAGTATTTTATTATGTGTATATACATATATGTATATTTATGTATATATATGTATATATATGTATGTATACAATAGTATGTATGCAATTTTTTGTTGTTGTTATTTTTTTGAATCACTCTGCTTGGCTGCATTTTTGGTATTTGCTGCTGCTAGGTGAATCCACTAATACCGCTCGTTGTTCATAATTTTTTGTTTTTGTTAGCTTATTTAACTAGATTTTGTATCAATTTTTTACGATTTTGTATAAGAAAAAACGGGAAGTTCCTTTACAAAAAAACTGTGCTATCTTAAGAACAAAAAAAAAAAACTATTTAGTTTTTTGGTTTCAGCTACTAAATCCAGTGTGTATGTTTTGTGAGTGTATGTCTTTATATCGGTATATATATATATATATATATTTATGTATATACTGAGGTGCAAAATTAAATACGCAAGTCTCCGCTAATGGCGTCTTCGTTTTGCCCCCCTTCCACCTTCTACACATCAATCACGCTATCGTTTTTCTTCATCTCCATGAGATGCGTCTGCTTGAGCTTCTCCTGCATTTGCGTAAGCATGTCCTGCATGCGTCGTATCTCTTCATCCTTTTGAAGTAGCAGGCGATCCGTTTCCGAAATAGCCGCGTCAAAACCATTCGTTGAGCTAATCGAGTCACGCTTCAATTTTCCACGCTCACGCAGCGCATGCTGTGAAATCTGTGAAATGCACTGGGCCCGAAAGTTTTCATAATGGACATCCTGCATTCAGATGAAGAGTAATGTTAATATTTATATAAACAGTTCTTTTATATCAAACATCCACTAACCTGTGTGGTATCTTTAAGGTCCTGCATGTGTGTGGATATCAAGAATGTGCGCAGTTTAATAAAATCACTGTGTTCAGGATCCTCCACATTGACCACACCCCAAGGATACTGCCTTCCACGCACCTTCTTGCCGGCCACTTCCAATATGGTGTTACTGCCGACTACAGCAAATGGTATGGATGCCTTCAGCTCACGATCCTGTTGCTTAAAGTCCTCATCCTCATCTGAATCGCATTCCGGAAATTGATACAATTGTATATGATTGTCCTCCAGATCCTGGAGTATGCGCTCCTTAAGCTTGCGCACCTCTTGCTTATTAAGGCAATCGGCCTTGCCAATTACAAGAACAATGTTTACCTTACGATGAAGACGTCTTATCAGATCCAAATCCATTTGTCGTAAGCTAAGATCAAAGACAATAAAGAAAAAAAAAATATAATATTTAAAGTTTAAAATAGAAACAAATTCGATTAAAGAAAAGCCTTAAGGATATCCTTTAAACGAACTTCAACTTCACATGTCTCAAATTTAGTCAAATTTGCTATATCTTTGCATCATTTAATTGCCATAAAAATCGGAACAAATAAATTATTAACCAATATTTTGGAACTTACAACGATGTAATCACTGTCAAAATTTACAAAAATCTGGTCGAAAACTCGGTGTGGTTTTGTATGTATTCACTTAGCTTAATTAATTGGTATTAAATTAAATGATTTACCTGTGTCCCCAGGGTGGAACAAAATAGAGGCAGCAATGGACTCGATTATCCTGTATATTGCGCCGATTTAATCCGCTCTCATCCGTAAAATATTGACGAAACTGCTCATCAATATATTGAGTGCATACGCGCCAGCTATCCTCACAGTTGATGGCATCACCAAAACCTGGAGTATCGACAACGGTGAGACGCAGACGAACGCCACGTTCTTCAATGTCCATGGTCTTCTTCTCCACCTTGGTGGTCTTCTCCAGGCGCTCCTCTACATTTGGCATTTGCCGATTCTTGTAGAGATCGCCAAGAAAGAGACTGTTAATTAAGGTGGATTTGCCCAGGCCAGATTCACCGACCACCATGAGGGTAAATTCGAATCCACGTTTCACTGACTTGCGATGCACTTGCTCCGGCAATGTGGCAAAGCCAATATAATCCCGATCCTTGTCAAATGATGGCGTCTTCGCTGCAACAGACCATAAAAAAATTTCAACCAAAAAGAAAGAGAGAAAGAGACGATGATGAGACTATTGAGGGAGCAATTGGTTAATCAGTTAAAAAGACTCTCACTTGAGTGAGCACCCGCAGGAATCTGCACTCTGCCTGCATTTATGTCGAGGACCACTTCATTTGCTACTTACACATGTCGCTGCCGCTGTTCCTGTTTGCTCTTCCTGTTACCCGTACCGTTACCTCGGTTGTGTTGGTCTGTCTGTCTGTCTGTCTTGCCCCCTTTCGTGTGTATACCCAACGCCTACTTAAAACGTAATGGGGCAAAGAAAAGAACAAGCTTGAAAATGCTTTCCCTGTTCTTGACACTCGTTACCGTATCTTTAGGAATTCGGTTTTATGATTTAAATATATTGTTTGTACAACATTGTTGTTTTTTTTAAAAAAATCCCCGAGTAATTTGAACACTTTATTGTATTAATTTTTTTGTCTTTTTTTTTTTGTTTTTTTGTTTTAGTGTGTTTGTGTTAAGCAAGTGAATACGAACTGCCCTAAAAGCATGAAACTTTAATAGACCAACCCAATAACACCCTCGCCCACTTTCTCTCTCTCTCTTCGTTCTTTCTCTCTCAATCACTCTCCCAAGGATGTAACAGTTTTTTTCCTTCTTTTTTTCTGTAAGTGGCAACGCCAAAATGCATAATACCGCTATATTTTTTAGAGCGCTTGCGCTAGACATTGAAACAGAGAAGAGAAGATTACCTAAAAAATGTGGAAATGCAGAAAAGGAGGAAGGAATCCTTAGAAATACATATGAAACAGATGTTACTTCAACAGGATATACTATACTATATAAGGCAATGCTGCCAGATTATTTGTAACAACTGAAAGTCCTTTCCTTACAGATGGCAGACTTTTTATAATACAAAATGTAATCAATCATTTTTTGTTCCTATGAAAGATAATCAATAACTTGCTTTTATTCCACATTGAAATCACTTGTTCCTGCTAAGAGCACTATCTTATTCTCTTCCTTTCATTCAGGTATTTTCAAATTTGTGACAATCTGGCAGCACTGAGTCAACCCTTAATGATTATTTCAGTTTTAAACCAACTCACCCTTCAGTTTGCCCGATGCACCCTTGGGGTGGGCGACGGTCACAAGAGCCCATTTGCCATTGCTCACACACCGAAGTTCCAGTTGCTGTATCGCATACCAAAACAACACCCTGTCCCTGTAGGTGTGTGTAGAATGCACTAGATTGGTGGTGGCCCATTTTTTTGTTGAGCTTGTTGTTTCCGTTTGCTTTCTCAACCCCCAAAGCCTACAGATCAGCACACTGTATTTATCAACAAAACCAACAACAAAAAATGAGGTTGATGGAATTGAAAATCAAAACAACAGCCCAAAGAGAAGACCCTTCCAACTGGTAAATTTCGCAAAATCAGAGCAACACAAAATAATTGTCCGGGAATGTTTACACAATGAACATACAATGGGCAAAATGTCTGATAAAGCGTACAAAAATCTCAATCGGAGAGAATAGACTAAGCTCTATGGAAAATTTATTCTTAATTTGTGTTGTATAATCATTATTATAACATGACCTTAATTTTCTAATCCAAAAATTTGATATATGTATCTAATTTTATTATTAGTTCAATTTACAACCCATTTTGGATCGAATTTGTGTTGGATAAAAAACGATTTAATATAAGCAATTTTTTTTTTCAATATATTTAGTTGTTCAGATACTGTTTCGATTCGATCAAGATTTAGCTTAATTTATATGAATATTTTCCACGTTGCGACAATTTCATTAATGTCAAATTTGCCTTGCAAACAAATAAATTTTTATACAGAGAACGAGACATCGCATCTTTTAGCGTGATATTTGCCAAAAGTCTCAGTTGAAGATTATTTCGAGTAGGTTTGAGTATCTAGAAGATAAATGTATAAAGCGAGGGCAGCAGTGACAGACAGAAAGAGAGGGAGAGATGGAAAGATGGAGAGGGAGATGGAGGGAGAGAGACTGAGACAGTTGACAGTGTGTTGAATCTCGTTTCTAATTCTAATAATCTCAATTCTGTATATCTTGATCTTAATCACATATCCAAAAGTGGGCGTTTTACTCCCACTCTTTTCCTCAGATTTGTGTATCTCTCAATGATCCCCCCTTACTGTTGTTGTCGGTTGATTTGTATAGATATGTATGTATATATATATACATATACATATACATATATATATATATATATATATATGTATATGGAATGCAGACACACTTAGTATGTTGTAAATAGTTTAGTTCATTGAGGTTCATAAAGAGCAGCATCAACACACAGCCACATCGACAACAACAATAGCATCTCCCACACTAATAGCTAAGTGGCAAGGGAAGGGGAGAGGAACACAAGATAGTTTCCCCTTTACCCAGTCGGTGTCAAAACACTTGAACCGTCATTTGCATACAATGAAACCTGGATACTCTATCTCTATCATTTATTCTATATGTCGATCTCTCTTTCTATCTCAATCTTATCTTCATTATGACAGGTCGTTTAACACTTGAACAGATGGCGACACATTAATTTCAATTTCAATTTCAATCTCGGTCTTTGACTCAATTTCATTTCAATTAAGTTCAATTCGAACTGCACAAAATGCATTACATCGTTTTTCTCTTTTTTTTCTCTCTCTCTACCTCCCCCTCTCACTAGATCTCATTCTTTCTCTTTTGAAATTTCCTTTCATTTCTCTTTGTAAAGTTCGAAAGGCTTGTTGAACGCACGAGTGCATCCAGACTGGCTTATGTGTGTGTGTGTGTGTGTGTGTGTTTGTACATGATGGGGCATGGGGGGAATGGAGTAGGCTATTGAACGTGCATCGGTATTGGGTTTCTTTCAACCAACTGCGAAACAAAAGAAAAGCCAACACGCCGCATCACACCCCTTTAGAGAGTCAGCCATGGGCACCACTCTACTTCCAATGTTCCATAAATAGGTTGCATCTTCTTTAAAAAAAAAAAAAAAAAAAAAAACAATTGACGGGCATTTGAAGTAGCTCAAACTTGTCCCCCCCCCATACCATCCTTACTCCCTCCTCTCTCCCTCCAATCATTCTCTCCAATTGCATTTTTCTTGTGAAATTCTCGCGCCTATGCAATGTGAAGAAATTGGAGGGGGGGGGCAGAAAGCATCCATTAAATCCTCTCGATATTCCACATTCAAAATTCCATTTGTGCTTAATTTTAGCCACAGACTGAAGTTATTTTGATGTACATTTTTTTTTTTGGTTTATTCTATACTATTGGAATTGGCTAACCGCTGGCAAATCGATTGAATTTCTTATTTGTATATATGTACATACATATATATACATTATATTTACATTGAAGTGTCTCCACTCACTGAGATAAGATTTTTTATTACAATTTATTTTACGATTCAAAAGTCATTATCAAAATGGATTTTTTTTTGGGTTAACTTGTTTCATCACATTTGAAATGGTTCCGACAATTTTATGTTTGATCTATATTTAAAATTAGTATTTTAAACTCTTCCTGTTTGCTCTGGCCTCTGTTCATTATATTTCATTTCATAGACTTAAAAGTCTAACCCGAGGGACATTTACGCCCCCTTTATGGGTACCATGGTGACAATAGTGGGGAAAGAGGAACGAATTCCGGAACGGGGAATAAGAACATGTGTAATCATTTCCATTCCCATTTGCTTTAACCATAACAATGAAGAAGTAAATGAGTTTTAAAATGTCGCATTTTTAATTGACGCTGTAGATTCTATTCGTAACAATTTATCATGGACTTGGACGGACTGTTAGTCATAGCTATCTATTCATCATACTGACTAACTTTATGTGAGACTAGAACAGACCCCGGACCAGATTTTTTAATTTCTTATATATATATGTATATGTATATCCACATTGTATATGTCATATATTGAGGTCTATGGTTTAAATATTGTGTTTATCTTATCACGTTTGCGGTTAGTTGATGGTCGCAAAGCTAAAATGAAAATGACGGGGACAATGGGAATGAATATCGAATGTTGGCCCCTTTTGGCCATTTAAGGTCTGCAACATTGAATCGACACAAATGCTCATCGAACGTTAACGACATGTCAAATACAACAACAACACAACAACAACAACGAATACCGTTAACTGCGGTCATGTTGCCCAGATTCAAGCGATCTGTAGAAACGTTGGGTGCGGCAACCAGCCGACCCAACAACTGCAAACTAGAAATGTACCTAGACATGTATGTATGTGTGTATGTACATATATACATACATATATACCAAAAATGGGCAAACAGCAGCAGTCAAGTCCAAGGCGAAAGCTAGTAACCAAAATAAGAAAAACGATTCCGAAAGTTACTTGACTAATTTTCGAGAGAAGACTTTTGCATACCCTTTGATTAGAGTATAAAAATAATTGTGTCTTACTTTTGCTTTCAAACAAAAATAAATAAAAATAACTTTATCGAAAACTCATAAAGATTGTCGGAATATTACGACAAAAACTTTAAATTGTGCAATTTGTGAAAACGACTCAAATAAACTTAATCTTTTAAAAAACGATCCATTGATAAAGACATAAGCGAGTTACATACTTGGTAATTAAAACCAAAATTTTAACTAGTAACGTTAAACGTATAGATAGGTAGATCGTAAATACTTTTTTTGGGGGTATCCAAAGCCGCGAAATTGGAAAGGGAAGTTTAAGAAACAATTTGAGCAAGTTTTCGAATATCAAATAGGTATATACACATGTATACAATATATCTAAGTATGTGTAATTGTTAGCTAAGTATTAGCTCTTAATCACAGCGATTAGTTTTAGTAAGACACGTTTTAGTGCTTCTCATGACTCAAGGGCAGCTTATATAGTACATATGTATGTACATACATACATACATATGTATAAATATATAGTTCTATATGCTATGTTATTATTATATATTCTTAGTTTTTACTCACGTTTTGGATATAAAACTGGTCGACATTTTGATGTCTCCAGATTGCCACCGCCACTTCCTGTAACTCCCCCTCCTGTTCCTCCTAATGCAATTCCTACTCCACCACTGCTGTTTATGTTGCAGTTGTTGCTGCTGCTACTGACGTTGTTGTTGTTATTGCTGCTGTTTGTATTTGTGTTGTTGAGGCAGCTAATGGCATTGGCCACCATTCCCATGCCCCCCGTCATTGTCCCCTTGGGCGGGCCAAGTGATGGTGGCGGGGTTTGTGGCAATGGCGGTGGAGGGGGCTGATGTTTCATGGCTGTGGTGCAGGCCACATTACCACCAGAAGTACCGGAGCCCGCTCCAGCTCCTCCACCACCACCACCACCGAAGAGACGACGTTGAAAAGCCGTTTTGTTGTTGCAAATGCAATTGTATTATTTTAAGTTTGTAATTTCTATTTGTTGGTTTTCGTTTCTTATTATTTTCCTTTTTTTTCGTTGTTATGCGTTTTTTTCTTCTACTTTTTTTTTTTTTTTTTTTGCTTTGATTTCAACGTTTAACGGTTATTCGTGCTTATCTCACCGTGTTGTTGTTGTGTTATCTTCCCTCCCCTGGCTTTACGTAGATGACGGCATCGGCAATCTGATGAGAATTGCAAAATTGTTAACAACACAATACACAATAAAAAATATAATTATATGCTTTCAATTGGTTGCACAGAGGGTGTGTGTCTTGCGTCCTGCATCCTGCATAAACCGTTTCATTTGAAAAAATGAATGCAACCTTGACCTACACTAAACGCAAGTCACACACAAACACAAACACACACACACTTACAAATATTCTCGCTTCACATTATTGCATATTAAAAAAATTAAGTAAAAATTAACAACAAAATAATAATAGTCACTAAAGCTTTACAAAAAAGTTTAGATTCGCGGAAAACTTATATTCGAATAATATTCCGAGAATAATCCGCGCACCAACCTTCCTGTTAACTTGCTCGCGAGTTCAAACAAAAAAAAAACAATTGCGTTGCCAGATGCGCCCGAAGTTAACATTACTCAAAAAAGTCGCTGTTAGGTTAACAGCGCTTAAAATAATCGCTGTTAAATTAAATAACAGCTGACTAGGCGCCAAAATTCAAACAACTTGCATTTTTTACAAAAGCAATTTCTGAAATGTACCATAAACGCATTTAAATTGAATTATATTTGAATTAGTTTCTTTGAATTTCCAATGTGTGAAAATGGATTGTAAGTTATTATATGGAATATACTTCTTAACTTCGCCTGGGTATTCCAATTTAAATTATAGCAAACTTATAAAGTCAGTTAAAAATGCATTAAACTTAAGTTTTAAATGGGTAACACACAAGTTGTGAAAAGCCTTTCATGTGAAATTAATTCACTCTGCAAAAATAATAAATTAAAACCATTATTTAAAACTTAAAACAGTCGTTTTACATTTGTGACATGTAAATTAAATCCAACAATATTTTATATACATAAGAGGATTCATACAACAACAACGGGTATCTCAAAGTCGTACATGTTTCATTTTTAACGCATTTGATTTTGTTTAATTTGGCTCAAAGCTACCGCTGCCGCTTCCTCAGCCGCAGCAGCTCAGTCAAACTTGAACGGCGCTGGCAGACGGACGCGAAATCCAACCGAAACCGAAATCGAAACATAAACTTGGCCTGGGAAAGTAAGATATTCCGTTACGGTATCGTAGGACGGTTCCTTTGAAAAACACATCTCACACCTTAAGAACTTCTGTTGATTTGTGTCTCATTTTTATTTGATTTTATTATAACTATTTTGTTGGCTTTTTTTTTGTTGTTATTTGGTTTTATTATGTGCTAATTGAAGCGTGGGCGTAAAGAGAAATTACAACAAAGCAATCGTTTATACATATATGCCTATATATACATATATATATATGTTAACATATGTATGTATATATATACATATATATATATAAATATATTGAAATTTGTTGTTGCTCTTTCCGGTGCGAAGAAAGAAATTGAAGCCCGGCAAAAGTCAGTCGAAAGTTTATGCAAATTATTTTGTCGTTTGACGTGAAGTGAAATACAATACGAAATAAAGTTTTTAAAAAATACAAGAATAATAACAACAACAATAATAATAATAATAACAACAACAACACCAGTAACAACAAAAAGGCATACCAAGGTAATTGAAGAAATTTCTTTCGAGTTGAAGATCAAGGCCAGAATCAGAAGGGGGGTGGCAAATTTGGTTTGGGTTGGTGGTTGATTTTGCTGCAAGGCTAGCTTACTTGGCCTTTTGCAATGCCAAGGTCAAGGTCATTGTCAATGCAATGCATTTCTCTATTTTTGTTGTTATATAAACTTCCCTATGCCCTTTACTGGCTCCATCCACCATTACCTCCACCTCCATTCAACGAACACAACCACCACCAACCCAGCTCCAGCTCCAGCCCAGCACCCATTAGGACCCGTCCCCAATGCGCATGACGTCCTTTTATTGTTTTTGTTTTGCTTTCTCTTGGTCCCAGCATTGAACTTGACAGTCAAATAAAAATTTTATCGTTTAAAACTGTCAGTGACGATTTCACGATACCCTATAACCAATAAATCGGAGAAAATCTGAGAGGTGATATTCAACAGGTTATGGATTAAATGGAACAACAATTTTCTACTTAAAAAAGAAACATCCTCATACACAATAAATAAGAATTTCATTCGAATCTTAGACTTAATTGAAAGATTTCACTAACGTGATATTATCTATCAAAATTTTGCATATATTTTCGATCCTTTGCTAATCGTTTTTAGAACTTCAATAGACGTCTCAATCCTTGGAACAGGGTATACAAAAATATAAGAGTAAAAGAAAAATAAATTTGTAAGGCCAACAGCAGTCTCTTGGCCACTTTCAACGGTTAACAATAACAAGGTTAGTGGGTTAACTTTGTCTCCGTCTACGTCTCGCTGGCCGGATTTAAGCACCAACAACAACAACAACAAACCCGTTATCAAGTGCTGGCTTCTGATCGGCTTTAACTTTTCTTTAAACATTAAAAGCCACTTGCGTTGGGTGAGGCTCAATGAAGATTGCAGATGGTTAAAAAGAAGTGGCTGGCGGCCGAGGAATGGAGGAGAAGGTGAAGGTGTGTGCGACGTGAGACGTCTTCGATTACTTTCCATGTTAATAAAAATTGAAAACCAAACTGTTGCCGATGTGAATTTAATTGAATGGCTCGGCAATAAATTGCCTGATTGAAAGATTGCCAGACTGATCAGCCCCAAAACAGCCGTCTTCTGGTGAAATTCTCTAAGATTCAATAAACAACGTTAAATACCTCCTAGACCAAAGTGAGTTTCATTAGGATTTTATATATATATTGAAGAAGTTCAATATATTCTCCTTTAATGGCTAAAAATATATGTTAATTATTCCCTTTTAAATACAATAAACTAAAAAAAAATATTTTAGATAGATTGATTAATTAAAGGCTTCTTAATATATATATATTTCTGCTGTTTATTTATACAAATCTTTAGATCAGTGTAAACGTTAATTACGAAAAAAGAAAGCATGCAACATTTTCTCGCACCTTTGTATATAAGAGAAAAGAAAAGTCTCACTCTTTGGATCCTCTTTTTCAAAAATGAAATTAGAGAAAATATTAATCAAACTAATTATATATGTACATATATGGTATATGTTATTCTATATATCATGTTGATCGGTAACACTATAATGTCAATATTAAGAGCAACAGCAATTGAAACTAAAATCCATCCGCATTTCAAATTTCCATCTTGGGTTCGATGACTTACACGTGAATTGCATTTTTGAAGCCGCATTTTTTACACTCACCTGGGGCTGACAGACAGACTGGGAGGCAGACAGGGAGACAGACAAAGAGACAGACAGTCAACCAAGCGCCAGCCACGCCACGTACGATAGATAATTACAGGCAACGGTCCCCAGAAAGTGGAAAGGTAGACACAAAAAATTGAAATAAAAAAAATAAAAAAAAAAAAAAGAAAAAAAAAAAATAATAAAAACATACACACATCCACACACACTCGAAAAATTGAGCAAAGCAAATAAGCAGAAGACAAGTTAAATGAAAAACAAAACAAAACAAAAGTCATTAAACGATTTTAAAGTGGAAAATTACCGAAAGAGTGTTGAATTTGATTTTCACTTTCACTGTTCATGCTCTAATAAATATCCCATAAAATTTAAATGAAAACTCTGTATATGCTGAATAACAGCAAGAATTGCTGACAAGAATTGAACCATTTTAATTTTTATATATATATATATGTACATAATGTACATAATGTTCGTTCAATTGTTTAATATTTAAGAGAGTTTTACGATAGAGCCGCTTCGGAACGTATCCAATTGCGTAGAACCGAAACGCGTTCATAGCCATCGGGTGCTGTTTGACCGCATTTGCCTAAAACCCAACTGGCCACGCCCACCAATTGTCCATTATATACAGCCGGACCGCCAGAATCCCCATGACATGCACCAATTTTGGAACCATGAAGTAGACACATTGTTGTCGATCCTAAATTACGTAAATATCGACTTGTGCATTCTGCACGAGAAATTGCATTTACAGTAACATAAAGCAATTCGTTTGATATCGGTCCATTATTAAAGATTGCACCCCATCCTGATATATACACCTGGGCGTTAACTGGCGGATCACTGGTGGCCAGGGGAATGCTACTCAACTCGGAGTTAAATGTTAGATTCCCTTTCAAACGTAAAACGGCAACATCATAACCCTTTTCACCATTGCCATAATTTGGATGAATTTTGGCTGACGATACTCCGATATAGACGCCTCCTCTATTGAGATTTAGACTGCCCGCTTGAACTGTAAGTCGTGCAGCCGATTTACTGTAAAAGACAAAATAAAGATTATTAATTGAGGATTATCTAGGATATATCAATTTTACTTACGATTTAACACAATGTGCAGCAGTTAGAACATATTGATGGGACACTATGGAGCCACCACAAATGTGATTACCATTCAAACGGAGCGAAATCTGATGCGGAAATTGGTTCCTATGGGCGGGTGTACCGCCCACAATGCGTGGACTCACCTCTGCCTGCTGCTGCAGAGATAATCCCCAACATAATGAAAATAATGCCAAAATTGTAATAAGAGCTCGTGGCATGGCTGTTGCGTTTGAAATTCTTGTTAAGAAAGTGACTCGGTGGGTACGACTATTTATGGGTGCCGGATGTTACCGTATCACCAACTTGGTCATCATCATCAACAGTCGCCAGTTGTCAATGTCACCGGGGCTTGGCACTGATCGCGTACCTGTATTGGCCCTTATCTCTTAACTGGAAAATTAACGTTCCCGCCCTAATTACAATCCGTACACGTGAAGAAGAGTTAAAACATTAAATCATCACAAATGGCCGTTGTCTAATTTTGGCCTTATCAGGGTATTTCTAGAACTAAATATATATATATATATATGTATATATATACTGAGAATGAATGAATCAGGAATACAGAGTATTTTGTTGTATTCAAAGAACACTCAAATTATGGTTAATGAAGTCTTTAATTGAGTGAATTCATTAATATAAATTTATTTGATTATATTACTTGAATTACAATTGTTTAAGTCACAAATTCGCATGCTCGATTATCCAATCGCGATGATAGAAGACCTTGGCATAACCATCTGGACTGCTGGAGCCACATCCGTTCATAACAAATCCAGCAATGCCAACAATTTCCCCATTCAGTATGGCCGGACCACCTGAATCTCCATTACATGCCCCATTGCCTTCGGTGTGGGCCAAACAAAGTAAACTTTGCGAAAACAATAATGTGGAAGTCATACAAGACCGTTGGGGCAATGAGCTCAATGTGTTCCATTGCAAAATGCGGGGTATATCGCCACCAGTCTTCACTCGACCCCATCCAGAAATGATGATATCCTCATTATCGGGCGTACTCACACTTGCCAATGGTATTGCTTGAATGTTTGTAGAAAAGATCAGTGGACGCTCCAATAGCATTAGGGCTACATCATTCAGAAAATTTCCATATTTCTCATGGACAATGACGTCAATCACTTGGCTAATAACACCGCCGCTAAAGCGATCCAAGGTACCAGCACGTATGCTCAAAACATCGGCAGGAGTGCTATATTGAATAAATAGATAGATGGATAGTATTCACCTCATTTCACCACACTACACCACAGCACTTACACAATCAATGTTCCATTCTCCAGCTCTGAAGTCACACAATGAGCTGCCGTCAGGATGTATTGTCGAGCAATGATAGATCCGCCACAAATGTGAGATCCTGAATAGCGCAATGAAATCTGATGTGGAAATTCACCAGCCTTGGCATCAACACCACCTACCACGCGTCCCTCTGGTTCCAAGGGCGCAGCCCCAATGACACCGACGGCAAAGACGACAAAAATCAGAGTTCTCAACATGGTCAACAGATCGCTATGACAGAGTGTCATGCGCCTTCAATTACTGCTTCTATTTATGCTGAACAAATGATTTCTTATTTAACTTTTAGTGCGTATCTTATCAGCTTGGCTATATCTCTTCTTTGACCACTGATTTCCAAGCTATATGATTACGATTTGTAAATTATAGACCACAAAAAATGATTTACAAGTTGAATAGAAAAAAGGATTTGCCCCATTACCCGCATTAACACAGTAAATTGTGCAACTTTCCAAAAGGTGTATCCGTTGGAAAACCCGAGAATTTTACAGATTATTGTGAAATATATGTATATAGAAAACGCATTGGTAAAGCTAAAAAGCATTGCCTAGATTCATAAATCGAAATGTAAGTCAATAATTAGTTTAACCTTTAATCTGTATTAATGATAAAAGATAGCGGAAATAGATAATTATCAAATATTATCTATTTCTTATAAAATTCAAATTTAATTATTTACATACATTCAAATGAATTATCTTAGATTCTATTAGATAATTCTATATATATATTTTTTTCTTCTATTATTCAGTTAATTCATAGCTATCTCATTTTCGTGGACAAATAAATATCTTTAAATATTTCTAACCTTGTCCAACCATTTCATTATCGATGAATTACAGAAATATTTTCAAATTTTGAAAGTATCCAATCTATTATATGTTTGTATTTCCGATTTGTTGCCAAATCTTTCTTATGAGTATATAAATAATATCTTTTTCGGAGTATAATTTATTTATAAAAGTCGGAAATATGATGCTCTATTAAATTGTTAGCATATCAATAAAATTTTATATATCAAATGATTTTTATTTAAATCGAATTTAAAACCATTTAAATATAGATCAATTTGTTTAGCCTAGATCAGGAAATATTTTCTCAGAAATATCGGAAAACCAATTAATCGCTTAATGGCATACAATACTTTTATGAAACACATTTCACCAATAATTTCCAATAATTTCCAATAATTTCGATTCCAACTATCCGATCTAATCTGATGTTACTTAAATGAACAAGATAATTGAATAATTATGAAAATATAAATTTTATAAACTAAATTGATTTAAATATAGGTAAAAACTACTGGCAAATGCCAACGATTAATGCTCGATTTTATAAATTACAATGATTTAATCGTATTTTATAATCATACAAAGAAAAAAGAGAAGAGTATAGTAATTAGGAGCTGAGTTGTTCGTTCACCCAGTCCACATAGCTGGGAATGTGTACAAAAACATCTGGATAACGGGAACCGCAGGCACCCACAACAAAATTGGTGATGCCCAAAAGTTTGTCATTATAGATGGCGCCACAACCACCATCGCCATGGCAAGTGCCTTCCTTTAGGGCGTGAGATAGACAAAAACTGCGAGTATCATGATCACTGTAAGCGTCTAGGCAAACTGAACTGGCAGCAAATTTAAGCGAAATTTCACGAATCTTATACGAGGTGACTCCATCAACAGTGTTCCCCCAACCGGCCACAATAACCTCTGATCCTTCAGTTGGCAATGCGTCATCGCTGCTGGCCAATGGAATTGGCTGAATGCGTGTCGTCCATTCGAGGGGAATGCTCGTAGTGATCACGGCAATATTATTATTGAGTTTATAAAATTCTGGATGTGGTGTGACCTTGGAAATGGCCAAAATCCGTCCTCCCGCATACTGATTGGTGCTACCCACACGGATTGAAAAGCGTGACGCATCAATTCTAGAGGCAAATAAAAAAAAAAAAAACATTTGAAAGATCATTTTAAAGGATAAAATGTGATCTACTCACAGTTGGGAGTTACGGTACAGACAATGAGCTGCTGTCACCAAATGTGTCTCATCCAGTATACTCGCTCCACAGACATGAGCGTTATCCACTCGCAACGATGCAGCATAGGGCGTGGCATTTGCATCAGCCTCATCACCGCCCAAAATGCGACCATTTAGATCGATTGCTGCAGTGCAGCTGACAGCGAGAAGGGTCGCATACAAAAGGAATAAGAAAGTTAGTGGAAATTGCGTCATTTTTGAATGTCCGTTGGGAACGTCTTGTAGAATGGGAATGCTCTACCCAAATGTCGTTATTATACATTTAAACGTAAGTGGGCAATCGCCAAACCATGCCCATCTCTCCCACATTTTCTGGCGTCGTTGCTTTAGTCTTATCGTAAATCTAATCTTATCTAATGGGTAGCACCTAAATTGAACGTTTGGCAGGGCGATACTCGTAAATTGCAAAAAAAAAAAAAATAGAAAGAAATAGAAATAACAAGTTTAAAAACAATTGGATCGGCATAATCAGTGATCTATGGCCATGACAAGAGATATCTTAACAAGACATCTAAAGATGAGTAACACCATGACTCAAGCCACCACAAAGAACTACAAAAAAAAAGAAAAAATTGACTAAAATATTCAAAATGAACTGACTATATAATCCAGCTGATCATGATCCTTATCAATTGCAACCAGAAGCGATATTTATTACACTCTTACGTAAGCCGCAATTCAATGATTGGTCACTAAATGTCTTATCATCCATATTAAACGATAAAGATCTAGGAAAAAAGCCGATCCATAACAATATTAATGACTATGTTATGTCAATTGTTATTTATATTCTAGTAATGACTTGTGTCTTTAAAGATAGAGGGGAAATCCTTGACGGATTATCAGCTAGTTGGTCATTGAATCATTAAGTCATTTCTATGATCCTTCTATTGTATATAGATATAGATCTATATATGTCGGGTACTTTGTTCGATATATATTCTGCTTAATCATCCGTCAACAGACGCCATAAATATTTTATATGATCGCTTACAGTAAACTTAACTATTATATGACACCCACTAAACGACTAGTATATATATATATATATTTTTAGTTATTGTTATTGAGATTATTTTTGAATTTTTAATCGTCGTCGTTATCTCATGTCCAGATATAATAAAACTGTTCCACCGGTTTAGCAACAGAAATAACAATTTTTAAATGAATATCTTTTTATTCTTTTTTGTTTTAAAAACTTTATATGCACAAGAAAAAAAATTGAAAAAAAAAAAAAATTGTATTTATATTTTGTGTATTAAGTAAAGATGATAATTTATTCCAAATTGCTGTTAATCCAATCGATATAGTAGGAGATACGTACAGCTATATTGGGATAATCACTGCCGCATTCACCAAAATTGAAACTAACAGCCCCAACTAAAATTTTATCATCACTGACAACGGCAGCTCCAGAATCGGCACGGCAAATCCCTTGCTTGGATCCGGTTGTCAAGCAAAGGGAATGACTATAACCAAATCCGCATGCCAATTCGCAATAGGGTGAGCTGAGTGTATTAAAATTGGCTTTCTGTTGCTTGTAGGCAAGTGTACCATCCGATTGTTCACCCCAACCGGCCACATAAACGGGTGTGCCATTTGGTAACTCATCATCTACCTCCTCCTCCTCGTCGTCCTCTTCCTCTACTCCTTCCTCTGGTTCCTCCTGCTTTGTGGGCAAAGTGACGGCGGCAATTTTGTCAGTGAAACCGATCTCATCGCATGTCGTTAATATGGCTAAATCATGCACAAAATTACCATATGAAGGATGAATAACAATTTGACAGATATTATGGAGTACGCCACCGGCATATTGATTGACACTGCCCACACGGACACTCAAACTGCTGGCATCAATTCTAATAAAAGATAAGATTTATGAACTTCTAAGAACATCCTCTAATGATCTCTTACTTACGGTGTGGTGCCAATTTTGGATACAGAATGTGCCGATGTTAGCAATTTGTTTTTACTTATGATAATAGCCGATCCCACATGACTCTTATCCACACGTAACGATGCGGTCCAAGGATATTCTCCGGTTGTAACATCTTCACCGCCCAGAATGCGACCCTGTGGTGAGGCCAAAGCCTGAAGGGCAAACAAACCGAATAGCAGGGACGATAATAATACGCGTTGGCCAGCCATGGTGTTGAAATCAAAACTGAAAACTGAACTCAAATCGCCAATGGATACTCATTGTGGATTTTGGCTTGATCTAATCAAATTGGCGCTTGATAAGTGGGCAAACGATTTACAAGCCACTCGTTAAAACGATAAGATTTTGTTACCAATATTTTTCCTCCACATTTACTATGCCATACTATTGCTTTTTTTCTGTCCCGCAATAAATTGATCCGATTCATATAAATGCGGCTAGAGCAATGAGACGACTTTTCAGTTGGCATTGAAAGCGATTCAGTAATGATGAAACTATCAAGAAATCAAGTCCGGCCTCTAGCTATGTCCCAGTACCTTATCCTCCTGCTAGTTGGATTGGCAATGCAAGTTACAGCACGGGAATTGGCCGCCGTCGGATCACATCCCTACAGTGTATCATTGCAGAGAGATGGCCAACATATTTGTGGTGGCAGCTTGATCAGTAATAATTTGGTTCTAACGGCTGCTCATTGTGTGACAGTTGGCAATGGTGTTGCCAGGTATTTTAACAATTTAATGAATGACAAAAAGCACGTATAACGGATTATTGGCTGATAACGGTTGTTTTTCGAAAACAACAATAAAAAAACAGCATGGTGAATTTATTTAAAGCCGTCTATGGTGAATTTACGTTACTCATTTTCATTGTAACGGGTTTAACAGCTATCTTAACCGTTATACGTTTCGCTTGTAATCCCTGTTTTACCCATTCCACTTAACTCACTAATCGGTGAAATTTCCCAACTTTAAATCTCTCTGTGGTGACCCCCAAAGTTATCCAGCCCGCAGTTTTTATGTACGCGTCGGCAGCATTCAACGTGTGACCGGTGGCCAACTGGTTTCACTTTCCAGCATTGTTGTCCACAGTGATCACTCGTCTGGAATTAGCGATTTAGCTCTCTTGAAACTGGACACGCCAGTCACATTGAATGACAATACACAGCCAATTGAATTGGCCACGGAAGTGCCATCAGTTGGCTCCAAAGTTACCTACCTGGGATGGGGTGCCTCGAATCTTAATGGCGCACCAAGTCATAGGTTGCAAGTGGGCACACGTGAGGTAATAAGTCAAGCGGATTGTCATGAAGAAACCTATTTGGAGCAAGAAGGTCTACTCTGTCTGGCACCAGAGACTGATGCGGCAACAACTGCCGGTATATGTTCCGGTGATGCTGGTGCTCCGGCCGTATACAATAATCAGTTGGTTGGCGTAGGTTCATTTTTCCTAAACGATTGTGGTACCGTACAACCGGATGGTTATCAAAATATTGTCCATTATTTATCTTGGATAAATGCGAATAGTTCTTGAAAAACGATATGTAGTGTTGCGTCACACGGCAGACATCTACCAAAATTTAAGTTAACGTCAAACTAATGATTTCTCCTATAAATAAAAACTACGAAATATTGTTGTTCAGCCTCTTAATTTATCGGCAGTGAAATCGTTAGTCTGATATCTTGTATCTATCCATAAAATTCGATATCGATAGTGCAAGATGAGATTATAAATTGCAAAACATGCAAAGGTTCCTATTAAAGTCCCTATTAGTTGGATTTTATGTGAATACGGACCATCAAGTGGATCTATTTCTGAGTCTCTCTTTTATGTAAAAATAGGTTTTCGTAGTACTCATAAATTCCGGGTTTACCATATAATTGCTATTTTATCCAATTGATTTTATTCAATTTGAGCTTTAATCCATTCATAGTTGGAGGCAATGCTTATGAATCGTTCGGGCAAAAGTCCACCGCACTCACCCAATAGTTGGGCACCAAGACCAACCAGGGTCTCGTGATAGACAGCGGGACCCCCAAGATCGCCACCACAAATACCTTGACGCCGTTGATGACCCAAACAGACCACTTGATCATTATCCACAGGCTCCTGTTCATCCCGTGAGAGGCGGCACTCACGTTCGGCAAGAACTTCAGCGGCTCCAATCTGTAGGGTACGATGCATGTTCTCCTCTGTTTCGGTGGTGCGACCCCAGCCAGAGATTTCTACTGTAGCTCCCAGGGGTGGATTCTCAATAGCCAAAGCTAAGGAGCTGACATCATCATTGAAAACAAAAGGTTCCGAGAGACGAAGTAAAGCGATCCCTGTCTTCAGTGTATTGTAGTTGGGATTAATTGTAATTTCCTCCACACGTATACGCTGACCACCATTATAGAGATCCACAGTTCCGGCCGAGACCATAAACAGAGTGGCTGGCCAACTGAAATAGATGGGTTATTTGAATCTTTAACAGATAAAAGTTATTTAGATTTCGAGTATTATTTACGGCTTATCACTGCCCGAAGAGCACACACAAGTCAAGGCCGTTAAGGCATAACGTTCTGCTATGATCACTGCTCCACAATTGTAGCTACCACCCACGGAGAGGGCTGCCTGATATGGTAATTGACCAACAACGGCATCCTCGCCACCAGCAATGCGTCCCTGAGGATGGGCACGAGCCAAAGATAGACCCAATAATGCTATCGCAATTATTCCAGTTAACTTCATCATTTATTATGGTCAGACTCTGGGCCTCGAGCTTGGGTTTTTATAGCTGTGAGTCTAATCTTATCCAAGTGTCACCAAGTGGCATAGATAATGTTGTCATCCGGTCGATTGTTTGATTAGACAACGTTAATTGAAGCAAGAGAAGGAAGAACGCTCTGTTTCTGCGAATTTTGAAATAAATAAAGCTGGAGATATCAATGAACTCTGATCACTGATCACTGATCACTTTTCTGGGGTGATGTGGTTTGGCATTCGGCATTCGGTGTTCGGCAAAAGGGGAAACTAACATGTTTCCAATACATCGGCCAATGCACTGTGCATTGAGGCACGTTTTGGTCAACCGCACAACCTGTTGGCTGTTTGATGGCATTGGGGGTTCGGTTGGGGCTCATCATTATCATCCTCATCCTCATAATGACCATCAGCATCACGATCACCATCAACATCATTTCCACTCATAAATTGTCGGTCTTACTGGCTTCTCTGTGCATTTGCAGACTTGACGTCATCCAAACATGATCTGGCGAACAACAATGGCTGGGCAACTGCTGCTGCTACCACTGATGCTATCGCTCCTTGCCAGCCACATACTAATCCATCTGACTTGGGCAAAAACGGTATCGGTGTCGGGGGTATCGGACATGGAACAGTTAATGCCAGAACCGCGTGCCTATTCGCCAGATGCACAACATTTAGATTTTGTCTATCATGATCATGAAGAGCTGACACGATTCCTAAGGTAAGTGGTTAACACTTGAATCGCCATAAATAATATTATACATAAATATTATTACAGAGCCACCAGTGCACGGTATCCGAATTTAACGGCCCTTTATTCCATTGGGAAATCAATACAGGGACGAGATCTCTGGGTAATGGTTGTCAGTTCATCACCATATGAGCATATGGTTGGTAAGCCGGATGTCAAATATGTGGGTAACATTCATGGCAATGAGCCAGTGGGTCGTGAGATGCTATTGCATCTCATACAATATTTTGTGTCCAGCTATAATACCGATCAGTATGTTAAATGGCTATTGGATAATACACGTATACACATATTGCCAACAATGAATCCCGATGGGTATGCGGTCTCCAAAGAGGGCACCTGCGAAGGGGGTCAGGGCAGGTGAGTAAAACTAATAAATAATTTAAATAATTTCATAATATTAATTATGTTTTCCCCTCTCAAGATACAATGCTCGTGGTTTTGATTTGAATCGCAATTTTCCGGATTACTTTAAGCAGAATAATAAACGTGGCCAACCCGAAACGGATGCTGTCAAAGATTGGATATCAAAGATACAATTTGTATTAAGTGGCAGTCTACATGGCGGAGCCTTGGTGGCCAGTTATCCGTATGACAATACACCCAACTCTAGTAAGTAGTCCCATCTCTTTTGGTGTCCTTATCTATTATTGTTCCTTGTGAACCAAAAGCCAATTGAATTTCCCCTCTTATACCTTTCCCTTTTGCACCAATATGGCTGCTTAAAGGAATTTGCCGTTCGTCCGCACTGTGCGCGAGTGAGTAAGGAAGGGTCACAATGACTCAAGTAATATATTCCATTTTAAATCCATTTCCCTATTTTGTTTTTCTCTGCCGTCTACATGTCCCTTGGGCGCAGTGTTCCAGACCTATTCATCGGCCCCATCCCTAACGCCCGATGACGATATATTCAAGCATTTGTCCCTGGTCTATGCCCGGAATCATGCTAAAATGTCAAGAGGTGTGGCCTGTAAATCGGCCACTCCGGCCTTTGAGAATGGTATCACAAATGGGGCAGCCTGGTATCCCCTTACTGGCGGCATGCAGGATTACAATTATGTGTGGTATGGATGCATGGAGATCACTCTAGAGATATCCTGCTGTAAATTTCCACCAGCCTATGAGCTTAAAAAATACTGGGAGGACAATCAACTGGTGAGTGAAATGAATAAATATAAAAATGAATTCAAAACTTATTTCCTCATTCTGTTAGTCCCTAATCAAATTTCTCGCTGAGGCACATCGTGGAGTCCAGGGTTTCGTTTTCGATCCGGCGGGTATGCCCATTGAGCGGGCATCGATTAAAGTGAAGGGTCGCGATGTGGGCTTTCAGACAACCAAATATGGTGAATTTTGGCGTATTCTATTACCGGGTTACTACAAAGTGGAGGTGAATATCCATATATACTATAATTTAAATGATTATTTAAAGAGTTTTAAATATATATTATACAAAAAGGTATTTGCCGATGGTTATGCTCCACGTGAAGTGGAGTTTGTCATTGTGGAACAGCATCCCACATTGCTCAATGTGACTTTGCAACCCTCAAAGGTATGTAACGATAAAATTATATATACATACATATATATACATATATACATGATCGTACTTATTTTTTAATTTATATATTTTACTTATAAAAAATTCATTCATTAATTCGTTAACACATTAATTACTTTAATGGTTTAATTGGTATGACTTACTAACCTATTGTAATTTTCTTGTATATACATATATATATATATATTAATATTTATAATGGCAGTATCTGGTGCCAGCATCCACATCCTCCAGCACCATCTATACCACTACCAACCAGAGAGAGGTCAATGCCAAACTGCAGTTTCCACCCACTGATTAGACTAATTTTAACTTGACATTTGGATGAATGGCGTGTATATAGTAAAGCTAAACACCAACTAATTAACTAACTAACTAACTAACTAACTAACTAACTAGCTATTTTAACCCCGCCCCTTACTTGTCCATTGTCACATCAATGGCATTTCTCCGACTACTTTTAAATTAAGTGTTGATTTAACACTTTTTTCTTTTGTTTGTTAATGTTATTGTAAGTTCAAGTAAAAACAAATAGAAAAATACTTGACAAAAGTGGACAATGAATTTGTTTAAAATGGAAAAAAAGAAACGTTAATTCAATGTTATATATATATATACATATACAATATATGTAATCTATTTGATTTACTATACTTTTAAACACAGCGACTTGAGGGTGTCGCCCCTGGCGGTGGGCCCTCATTCTATGGAAGGCCAATACAGGCGCCTCAACATTATAGACCAGCCGCCGCACCCCCCTACGCACCCGTCTCATCCAATGATAATGGAATTTTCTCGACCATTAGCAATGGCCTAAATAGTTTATACTCAAATATTTTTGGTTGATTTCTTCTTCTATAGCTAGATAAGAATCCTTTTTTTTGTCCATCTGTAGTAATTAGAATTAAATTATTTTTTATTTAGAATTAAAAAAGAACAAAAAAAGAATTAACAATAAAAACATAAAATAAACATGTTCAAGTGCAATTTAGCATAGTTGAAAAAGCGAACTAAAAAAGACTTTTATTTGGAAATTTTTTTGGGTAAAATAGGAAACTGAATGAGAAAAAAAAACAAATGTATGAAAAATCAATTTTTGAAATTGCAATTATATCGTTAAATTATAAAAATTTATCTGGCAAACTTATTTTTATCTCGATTTCACAAGACTCCAATTCATTCAAGTTTAATGTTAAAAAACGAATACTAAACAACTTTTCAAAATTAATAAGAAAATGTCTACAAAAAAATACAGTGAAAATTCTAGAAAATAGGTTTCCATATCTAGGAGTGAATAATATTTTTATAGTTGGGAATTTAATTATTTATAATATTTTAGCTGAATTTTGTGTAGTTTTGCCCAATTTGAAAGTATTTTGCCATTTCAATGAAAAGCTTTGGATAACTATATTCTCAAGAGAACTGAAAGGATCTAAAAATTATTAAAAAGTATGTCCATATACCAGTTATATAGCATGAGAATATCTTCATGCCGTTGACTTAAATCAATAATCACAATTCTCTTTATGATTATCAAATGAAATCATATCATTCTAGTAAAATCAATCAAATTTTTAAATACGCTTTTTCGGCAGATATACTATAACTAAATTTAAAATTCAGTATTACATCTAGAATATTTTTCTTTCTCTCTCTCTATCTCTTTAAAAATAAAAAAATCTGTTTTTTATATTTAAAAGTAAAGTTGCGCGGACCTTACCTATTAAGTAAAACCACAACAAAAAAAAAAAAAATAAGGAAAATCCAAAAAAAAAAACAGGAAAAGAGCTAAAAAGAAATCAGTGGCAAGTCGACTTGAAGACGGCGAAAACGACGAGGATCAGACGATGTTTAAACTGAATTCCCATGACCTTTACGGTCTATCCAATGACTTTTATCGTCGTGGTGGCAATTTCGAATTTCAGGTTAGCCCCATGGTTCCTATAGATTTATTGGTAAGCAATTCTTATTTTGATTTTAGTTCTCTGGTCCCGAATCCATACCGAATGCTGTAAAGCGTTATAATAAACAGCGCGCCGCCGAGTTGGCCCAAATGCGAAAGGATCGCGAGCCAACCAAGCCGACAATGCCGCGTTTTTGTAAAGTGCGTCATTCCGGTAACGATGTCATTAGCATGGTTACCTCTAGAGATTTGGATGTGGAAACTCAGCTTTCGATGGAGCCGTCGTTAGTGCTGGATGAATACGATGATAAGGATGAGGAGGATCAAAATGATGGGGAGCCACAGTATCAAAGGCTTTCTGGTGGTGCCGAAAGCAAAACCAATACTAAATCAAAAAAATCGAAAACCAAGTCAAAGAAGAAAACCATAGTTGAAAAGGGTGATGAGGCATGCCAACAAATAGAGGCACTTCATAGGGAGGTATGCGCTGAACTGATGTTCATGGAACAAGGCATTCCAGTTGAGGACGAACCATTCGTAATGGTGGCGGCGCCCTCCAAGCCGAGGCATTCCACAGCACCTCCAAAGCGGCGAAATAAAAAGGAGGTAAAGGAAAAGCGAAAGACTCAGCCCAAGTCGGAAGAGATTTTGGAACGTCTAAAAATAGTCCTGGGTGCTCGGCGTGAACTGGTGGATGTTGTTCCTCAAAATGTTTCGATTCCTCCTAAGAGCAATAATGACATCCAGGTTCTCCAGGATATCCAAGATGTCCACACTGAACGAGCTATCGAGGATGTCCAAGCTATTCAAAATGTCCAGGGTGGCCAGGGTGCCGAGGGTGATAGGATTTATCCAATCCAACATAATTCGATATCCTATGAAGAATATCCACAGCAACAGGCCCAGTGGGTAGACATTATGCCATCGGCAATGATGTGGCAAGCCATTCAGGTCAATGTATGCAATGTGGCAAATGCAACGCCGATGGCAGCATATCAGTTTATGGATCAGCATGGTAGCGTTGAGCCAGAACCGATGACACCATTTTTTCTCGAGGATGGCGATCTAGAGCATGAATATGAAAATCGTCAGGGGTATTTGCGTTACCTAGAGCCTCGTCCCACTTGTCAGAGCAGTGATGCGGATGATGAACAGTGTCCTGCTCAGATCTGCATGAGTCCAGTAGTAACAGCTGCTGCTGGTGATCAGAAGGAAAATAGATTGCCAGTAACTGTGAGACGACCTTGCTTCGTTGAACTGGAACATCGACCCCATCGTATCAGTTTGTTGCGGAGCATGCAACCCATGCGCTACACTTCTCAACGATCTGAGGAGACCCATGATCCTTCAGAGGAGGATGGTGCTAAGGAAAAAATCATAAACAAAACTGTGGTGGGAAAATCTGAAAAAGTAAAGAAGGAAAAGAAGGAAGGAAAGAAAGGAAAATTGGAACTGGTAAAGAAAGAAAAATCGGTAGAAGTTTCACAAACAAAATCAATGCACAAAAAGTCCACTGGCTTACCACCACCGAAATCACAAAAATCCAGTAAATCAAAGACGGAAAAAACTCAAGCTAAATCCCCTTCTATGCGACAGACAGTTAGCTCTTCCCCTAGTCCTCCTGCCCCAAAATCTTCATCCAATAAACAGCAAATTCGTCGTGCTACAAAAAGTAAATGCAAACAGACAAAAACCGAAGAAAATGTGCCTGAAACTAGAATACGTTATCCGGGTGGACGGGATGGTGCTGTGGCCAGTAATATTATCAATGTGACACCATCCATACCACCGCCACCATCACCCACAGAAGTGTCAAAGTCACCCATCTATGAGAGGCCTGCCCAACGACGTCGTAGAAATCGGTCTCATCCAACACTCGTGTGCAGTAGATCTCTGGAGAATTTAAAATACGAGAAACTAGCAATCTATAACAAGATATCATTGACCCAAGAGCGAATAATAAGCTCTTTGGATCGCCTCCAAAACAGTTTGCTGCAATTGCATGTGCCGCACTGCAACGCCCTGGAACGTCAGCGACGGGAACGGAACGCATTTGAGTTTTGTGTGAGATTCGCCCGTAATTTTCTATATCCACTAAAGGGAATGATCGACGATGTGAGAAGCACAGCTGTGTCTAGTTTTAATAGCGCCAAATCGAATGAGGCTTGCCAGCGTGTAGTATGTGTCTATGGTCTGATACAACAATCGGTTCAAACATTTCAAAGGCAATTGCGTTATTTCCTCCTTGACAAGGTACCGCAAAAATTGAGTGCACTTATTGAAATGATTTACACGATGACTAATGTGTGCTTGGACAAGGGCATAATGGATCGCCAAGATCCTGTGGTGGAGTGCCTACAGCAACGCTGCACCAAGTTTTTAACATTCATTGAGGATATGCAAGAGGAGCGCTTCCAATTGGCCAGAGAGACCTATAGACGTCTTAGGAAGCGTGGTCAGAAAATGAGTCGCCCTCGTTATCATCACTATCATCGCACTCAGTCCGAGGTACGCTCTCAGCGTTACGATCTGAAAATGTGTTTGAACGATTTAAAGTTCTATGAACCGCGTTTAGTGCCCCGCAAAGATAAACGTTCTAAACCTTTACTCCGTGTACGCAAAGTGAAAGGAAACAACGTTCCGTCATCAAATGTTACAGGTTCAGTGGTCACTAATGGCGGAGCTGGAGTGCCAAAAATCTCATCCAATGCAGAGGTACCCCCACCCATAGATCAGTTGGTTGTGACCCAAATTGAACATGTTCACTGCTGTGGCGATGCCAGCAGTGGAATGAGCATCAATTCCAATCGGATGGTCTCTAATTTCGATGATAATAAGCCCAGCTGTAGTCGCAGACACAAAGAGAAGAAAGATCGATCAAAAACCGGCAATCAGCAGCAACAACAACTACATAAGGCCCTATTCGAAGCACTGCAGCATGTATCGAAAAATCAAGTACAACAGGTTCTCGATCCCATAATGCGTTCCTTGGAAACCATGCTACAAAAACGGGTAAATATAGTTAACTGAAAATCAATATTCAAATGATTAAACATTATTCTCTCACTATGTATGTAGGTACAACCAAGCACAGAATAAACTCTTGGCCAAAAAAAAAAAAAAAAGAAACGAAAATGAAAACCAATCGCAAACATTTATGTCAAAATTTTTTCAATTCGCAAAGAGTTTTTCGCGAAGACAACGGAAATGAAAGAAAGTAAACAAAATTCAAAAGTGTTATTATAAGCATATATTAATATGGACATGTTTTAAAAACAAATTTCGTCTTATCATTCCGAGGGATCGTCATTTAGTATCTATAGAATAAATATATACTTACTAGGATCATTAAGCATCAGCTAAAGGCTAAAAGTGTTTTTTTTTCATTTTTTTAACATGAATCAAGATTAATTTTTCATATATTTTAATTTTCATTTTTTAACATGCCTTGCGGAATATAAAATTAGCACAAACAATATGAGAGAGAGAGAGAGAGGGGGAGAAAGACGATTTCATATAATCGAGAAAAGTAGAGGAAATATGTTTGTATATAACTTGTACATATTGTGAGATAGACAACATTGTTTTTTTTTTTTTTTTTGTTTTTGCATTTTTGTGCACATCGACTAAATACAAATTACATGGTTGCACAAACAAACACAGGTGGCATGCCACTCGGCCCTTCCGTGTAGAAGCGGATCCGCAACATTCTTTTTGAATTCTTTTCTTTTTTTTTGTTTTGTTTTGTTAGCTCTGACTTTCGACTTTGTTCAACAATTGCATTACTACAAAATACCATAATATTAATAATAATAATGATAATAATAAGTAGGTATATATAGTAGGTAATATATATATATATATATATTAGATATATGTATGTATGTCCGTATATATGTATGCCCATTATTTATCCCTAGAAACCTAACCAGAACAGGCAGTGCACAATGGTTTATTATCCTCCACGGCAAACGTGCTGGCTGTAATGGGCGTGGCACATTTCTGAAAAACAAAAAATAAACAATATAAATTAACAATTCAATTGGACACTAGTTTAGTAGTGACTAGTCAATCCACCTTGCATTTGAAGCAATCCCGATGCCATTTAGCATTTAATGCCACAATGGCATTCTCCGTTATGGGTAAGCCACAGCCGGCACAGCGAGCCGCAAAAAGTTGCTCAAAGTCCACACGGCAATAGGGATTGCCATCGCGTTCATAGAACGAGGTGCCCACCAATGGCTTCTTGCATGGTCCGGCACATACAAAGCAATCCTCGTGCCAACTTTTATCCATTGCCTTGATCGTTCGCTGCAGTAATAGAATAGAATAAAATCAATTTTAAATATCTTAGCATACTTTTAAGCTGTTCAATCAAATTCAATTTACATACAAACATACATATTCCGTATATGTATGTATGTATGTATATAAATTTCCAATTTCTGTAATCATTATCAAAGCCAATCAATCGCCGAAAAGGCGACCTTGCGCAATAAAATGTAGAAAATGTTAAACTAAATTATAGGAAGAATTTTAAATACTCTACAAATAAAAAAAGAAAAAACTATTTTTAAGCCAAATTGATAAATAACTAAGAAATATTTCTCTTTTACCATTACCAAACAAAAGAATTCATTTGGATTAAACAACAAACAATAATAACTTTAGTTATTTTTTATTTTAATTCATAGAAGGTAATCAGCTTTATTTAAAAAGTATTTAATTAAAGGGCTTACAGCTGAAAATATCAATTTCACAATTTAAATATTGAAATTACTAAAAATAAGTTCTGATTCAGTTTTCTTCACTTTACTCTAAATATTATATCTTTATAGAAACTAAATAGAAAGATAAATCATTCTGTTATTTTAAGTGTGAAATGTATTGAAAAAAGTTTAGAATAAGTTATCTTTACTTGCGTATTATTTGTCTATACATATATTATTTTTGTATTTTCTAAGAACTACACTGGGTGAATTTTATTTCCTCAATCAAAATGATGATAAATACTTGAGCGAGATTCATTTATATTTACTATATATATACATATACTATAGTTATATGCACACGTATCTGAATACAGCTATGTGCATTACAAGCTTTATAGCGTATCAAGACAAATGTTGACAATATTAATTACATTGGAGCTCATAAAGTGCCAAAGTTTATGACAAACAGACGATTTCTATTGGCGATGACTATGACGATGTGGATGTGGATTTGGATGATGACGATGTCGATAATAAAACTACGCCTTATCAAAACAATATATGTATGTATATAGATATAAGTATATGTTAATGTAATGTGTATATATATGTATATATTGTTCTGTACTAACCTCTAAAATGGGCTGTTTACAACCGAAACAGGTGCCCGAATAGTTTTGCACAAAACAATCGGAACAAACCGGTTCACTGTTTTGTATATTAAAAGTGGAATCGGTAATTGGTTTTTGGCAATCTTTACAAACAAAATGCTCTGGATGCCAGGTCTTGCCCAGAGCCGTAATAATGCGTTGCTGGATGACTTCATTGCATTTGTGACACACCGATGCTGGCTCCGACTGTTGGAAACAATAATAAAAAAAAAAAACGACACAAATAACAAAACAAAAAAGGAGGAATGAGTTATTTTCTTTTTAATTATAATTATAAGTCTTATGATAATAATAAATGTCAAATTATTTTCAAATGAGAATCACGTAGTTAAAGCAGATCTAGGAAGTCTAAATGCCATGCCACAAACCGCATAGCCACAAAGTGGCAAAGTCAGAATCTTTGAGTGACAAACGATCAAGAATTTTACGTAACCCAATCCCAATCCCAAATGCCAAAAGCCGCAAGGCACAAATAAAAGCAGCCAAGAATCATCATCAAACTAAGTACTGTAAATTGAATATATAATATATAGTATATATATATATATATGTACATATGTATGTATGTATATATAATATATACATGGTACTTAGTACTGATGATGCGCCTCATCAGCGTTAAATCATTCATAAAATTCATATTATACAATAAATAATGATCCAACTGAAGCGAATGATGGCAATAAAACTTGAGCGAAAACATATGTAGATACAAATAAAAGTATATATATATATATATATATATATACATATATATAGAAATTCAAATAAATTACAAAAGTTCATGAACTTTTTAAAGTCATCCCTCAGGCTATTGAACTCTGATAATATCTCAAATTTCAAAATGAAATCAATGTTAAATCTTAAAGTATATTCTTTGGCATAGTCAAGCAACTAATTTTATTTTCAATAATAACTTAAAAATCCCAAATTAAGCTAAGCTTACACACTTAAACCTGTCTTAGATTAAATTGATTGATGTCACATATAGCCAAGTTTCAAACCCAGGAGGAATGAGTGAATTTGTTGAATGTTTTTGATCTGATTTTTTACTGATAAGCCGCCAACACATTGAAACAAAACTAAACTCATAAAAATTCATGGAAAACAAATGCGAAAGAAAAAAAAAATGAAAATAAAGTTAAATGGCAGCAGATCGTAAATTTTGCCAATTTGCACGCTCACTTGCAGCTTTGCCTCCCCCCTCTTCAACATTCTCTTCCCTCTCTTTCATATCATTCTCCTCCATTACCACCTCTCGGCTCGATCTCTGTTTGGTTGCAGTGTGTCCAGAATATGTGGGTGAGATCGTTTGATTGTCGGATGGGGGTTATATGGTGATTCGAGTGGGCGAGTTCTTGACTTTGTTTTATTTACATTTTGCCGAAAACTACAATTTGCTCAAATTAAACGCACATTAAATTTATTTCGGGCCACTTTTCGGCTGATTCTTGCTCTTGCTCTTGTTCTTGGTTCTTTTTTTCTGGGTTTTTTTTTTCTGCTTATATTCAAGTTTTGTTTTATTTTTTTTTTTCTTTTTGCTTCTTTTTTCAACAGATGTACATATATAGAAACAACTACAACAATTTTGCATAGAACGAAGACGAGGTCTCACTTAGATCATCGCTAGAGTTAGAATTGAATTAAACAAACACGCACCGAGAGAGTAAGAGAGAGGCAAAGAAACGGAGACAGAGAAAGAGTGAAACAGAGAGGCATGCCACAGCAACAAGGGGTAAGACGAAAGGTGAAAGGTGGCAGGTGGTAGCCAAGGGTTATACACTTCACATAAGTTTACTTTTTACATTGTTGTTCCTCCTCTCTCTTTATTTTATTCTCTTGTTTCCCCATTATCCCATAAAGAAAGCATTAACAAAAGCAACGACAGCAGTAAAAATTAAAACAATTAAAAAACCCCAAAACAAAAAGAAAAAAGAAAAAAACAAAAAATTAAGAAAATGTTTAGCACTTAATGGGAAACAAACAAATATACAAATATATTTATATTGAAAACGAACATTGTATGCCCTTAATTCTGATACTCTGTTCTAAAGAAAAGATTAATCGATTACACCAAAAATTATACTGAGAAAATTATTAAAAAAAAAAAGTTAATTACTCTCAAAAAATAAATGAAAATATTATCCCTTATTCAATATCGAAAATCTCTTAAGATTTATTTATATCCACATGTATATAATCCATCAAGTCAGCTGATTTATGGTAAGTGATTCCGATCAACAAAACTTTTCTTAGTTTTCGTTAACGTTTCTTTCACAATTTTCCATGGTACCGCTCCCCACCCCTTGTAAAAATTGTATTGATTGCTGTTCTGCTCAGGTGAATATATTGGCACATTGTACATATTGACTTGCATTTCTTATCAGTTAATTGCATAGAAACAACAATGACACAAAGATTGTACAAAATATGCAAATATATGGATGTATGTATGTATGCAAATATTACATGTTTTTTTTTTGTCGGCATGAATTGGAGCAACAATAAGTCAAAACAAATTGATTTTACCCTTTTGTTATTGCTTTTTTTTTTCGTATTTGTGGTAATTAAAATATTAAGTGCATGAATCATTTGGAATCTGTGTGCAAAAGTAAATGGCAAACGAAAGGAGAGGGTAGAGAGTGAATGAAGGATGACCTAGGCACATCAATCAAAGGTTGTCAATCATTGAAAATTATTAATTATAAGGAAACCCAAAATATCTAATGTTCCACAGTGCGTATACTTAATGGCCATTTGTGAGATGTGAAAAATGCTTCAAAGATTCAACACCCTTACATCCAGAAAAAAATGCAATAAATATTTACAAAACAAATATCTAATAAATATTATTTAGTTCTTGGTGATCTCATTTCCATAAACCAGTTTTAATCTCAACCAAATTGATATATTGATCTAACAATTTATCACTCAAAAAATGCCCACCAATGGGAAACTTGTCTCAGGTCTCATTTTATAACAAATATTATTGAATCATGAATATAAAATCAATTTGAATATTTTTGATCAACTGTTTTTGCTGTCAATGTAATCTTAAAACTAAACCTTACAATGTGTGGGCAATAAAATATCCAACTCCAAATTGGATCACATGGAGGCTTATTATATTTTCATAAAAAAATGGACTTCAATATTTTTTGGATAAATCAGTTAAAATTTTATTTTTTCTTTTTTGTTATCTTCATCTTTAGAAAACCCATAAATAAACACTAGTTTACATATTTTGCCACGCACAGAGAGAAAAAAAATGTATTTACAATGAAAATGATTTTAAATAAATAAATATTGAGATTTCTATTTTCAATTATTATTCGAAAAGCAAATAAACTTTCCATAAGTTTTAGTTTTATTTTATTAAGCGAAGTGAATATAATAAGATTATCAATTAATTTAAATTATTATATTCAGAAATATATATATTAAGAATTATATCCATGTGATCCGTGTAACTCAAATGATCAATATTGAAATATTTTAAAGATTTCTTGCAGTGTTTTTTAACCTGACGGCATTTACAATAATAGTTAATAACATAATGAGAATAACAACAATTTTTTGGACCACACGATTTTATATTTTGAGTTTTTATCAGGCAGATGATTTATATTGTGCTCATTTTATTAATCAGAGTTAGTTGATTGTGGAGAGGGGGTGGAGGGGAGTAGTGGGTTCAAGTTCGGGTTCAGTTTGATGGGTTTGTGTTAAAATGATGTCAGAGTTTGGCCTTTTGTATGCTTCTTGTATGTAGTTTAGTTTGGTTGTCCTCCACTCAAGCAAATGAATGAATGAACAAATGAATGAATGAAAGTTAAGAGACTTTTGAGAGTTGCCCACACGAAATCAAAATTAAAAGAAAAAAAAACAAACCGAAATTGAAATTGGAAATTCGGGGAGGTGGGAGGGCAGACACTTGGCAAACTCTTCATTTATTGTAGTTATTTTTTTTTTTTTTTTTAGTATGGCAATTAACATAAATACTAATAAGGCAAACCAAAGTCATTTGTGCGTGAGGTTTTTTGTTCGTTTTTTTTGTTTTTTTTTTTTTGTTTTGTTATTTGTATTTTTTGGGTAGGCAGCTCATAAAAGAAACGGCGTTAGATGACAGTTTGTTTGGTTGGTTTAGTTTGTAACACTCTAAAAATTCCACGCACACTCGTCTACTATGAATCTTGCACATGGTTATGTTTAGACACTTCAGAAACAAACAGAAACAGCATATTGAAAAATGAAATGAGCAATAAAAATCATTTTTGGGAAGGCGGTGGCTGTTGCCTGTTGTCCGACCAACGCGGCGTATGAGCAATACACAATCGCAACCTGTTTGCCTACGCCCACATTGAACCATGGCTATATGACTATCGGATCGCTTTTGGGAATCGGACTAGCGGCACCAGCCGCTGGGGTACACAGAGCAGCCAACAAGGCGACCAATGAACCAGCCAGTCAGACAGACAGCCAGCCGGTTGGAAAGCATTTGAATTGGGTTTGAAATTCAACTTTTTTTATTTTTTCTTCTTCTTTTTAAAGCCCCTTCTCCTCCTTCAGATTTTTTTTTTTTGCGTGTGATTTATGTTTAAGTTTTATTTTATTTATTTACTTACCATTTTGTTGGTGTCGCTTTTGTTTCAGTGTTGAAATTTATACTTTAAACAATAAATCAATAAAAAAAAAACAACAAGTGATATATATTTAGGAGTAATTTTAAATATTACTTTCATTGGTAACCATTAATCACAAAAACAAAAATGGGAACAAAAATAAAAGCAAGAAAATCAGGAAATAATTCTAAATTCAATAGAAATTTCTCCTCAAAAGAAATTTTAAAATAAGAACATTCTATATATTAGTCATGCATATGGTTTTCTTATTCTTTTTTGGGGGGATAAACTGTTTAGTTACACCTCGCTGGTGTCTTTTATATTTTATGACTCGTAATTGGATATTATTTCTTTAATTGGAACTTTTGAGAAAGTTGGAAGCAAAAATTTATGAGCGAGATAAATTGATTTATTAATATATTGTTATATCGGCATAAACTTTTAATTTCATTATTTTCCATTTAATGTTTAAAAGACTTAAAAAAAAATGTACAATTTTTTATATAAAAAATTGAAAGGCAAAATAATTGTTTATTCCACTAAGATATATCTATATTTATCTGTAAGCCGATACCTATCATAATCATCAATATAATCTTTATTGTAATTCTGACTTCACTAGGAAGTTAAATATTGAAAATCGAATATTAATATACAATATGGGCTAAAATAAAAATGTTAAGTCGCTTTCAATAGTTAATACTGTGGACCAACAAAAGATGACCTGAAAAAATATCTTAGTTGAAAGATTCTTAATCTTGAAAATTCCCATAATTTTCTCCAGATAATTTCGCAAATTTTCAATCTACTAAAAACTAAGCTGAAATACTCAACTTCCTGAACATATCTCGCATTAGAGATATACACGGATATTATGTATAAAAAAAAAACAATTTATTGAATTTATTTCAAAACAGTTTGAAAGTTTTAGAAAACTTTTGAATTTGAGAAATGTATGTTTTCTTCTTCCCTTGGAGAAATCTCTCATTAGAATTTCTTTTTTTGTATTTGTATTGGATTAATAACAATAATTTTCCCCAGAATTATTATTTTCTCATTTTTCTTTTCTTTTTGTTTGTATGTATAAATTTCAGTTGATAAACGGGCAAAAGCACTAAACAAAAAAAAGGAGACAAACTAACCGAAATAAGCCGCGAACCGCGAACCACAAAACGTACGAACCGAACCGGCGAACGTCGACCAAGTAACTGAAACTAAAACGCTGCTGCTGCCGCTGCTGCCGTTGCCATTGCCGCTAAGCAGAGAGTCGACGCTGACGTTAACATCGAAGCGAGAGAAATGGCAACACCAATGGCAGAATCACCGCCGCTGCCAGAGTTAAGGTCCGAGGGTCTGCGTAGTCGCCAGATGGGGTCGCGCAGGCGCCGCGATGCTGCAATGGTTAGCGTTAACCAACAGCAACAGCGTAAACCGAAATGGATTGATAGTACGAAAAGGCTTTCCAAGTCACCAAATTGCTTGGCAGTGTCAGTAAGATCACAAAATGGCTATGAAGCAGGTAGCAAGCAAACACTTCGTGGTGAGACATCGAGAACATATCGGAATCCCATAAGCACATCTCGATCGGCATTTGGCCGGTGTTATGTCGCACCCATAATTAATCCGCCCACAACAAAGATGCGTCAGAATTTGAAGTCGGTCAAGGCCAAAGTGGATAGTCATTTGTGTCCGGGCATGTTAATGCCTTCTTCCATGCCAAATGTTGAAAAGAATAATAAACCGCTGGCCGATGCCCATGAACAATTGGAGCTAATGCTCAATCAAATCGAACAGACTACCGATCCACTACCCTATATGCGGCGACGACATACAGCCTCTAACAGAGCAATACGACGACCTGTGGATCGTCGTCCAATGCCACCTGCTCGAGCTGTTTCGCCCATGTTAAGTGCCCGATGCGGCACATCATCAGGGGATGCAAGGCGACGTTCTCTAAAAATTCTCGATTTACACACCGGATCATTTATCACTTATGAGGAATCACTACGCAGGCAACAGAGTCCAAATAATTCAGCTGCGGCTGCAGAAGAAGGATCATCAGTAACAACAGCAACAACAACATCCCCTCCAACTGGACTACCCAATATACCGCTAGTCCACAATCCTCAGCTGTTGCCACAAGCTAAACGGGAAGCCCTGGTCCAGTTACTCTCGCGCGCCGAACAGCATGATAAAGGGATTGTTGAGATTTTACGTAGTACACCGGGTCACGATCCATCCAGGGAAACTATGCGCATGATGCTACAAATGCTGTGAGTATATAGTATTTATCTTCATACATATATACATACATTTATCAAAGAAAAATCGACTTCTTTGTAGGGCCAACAAAACAGATGGAAAATAAACAAACGAAAGAAAACAACATTAAATCGGCTATGCCGAAGTTTTAATGCTCTTACGTTCATTATTTAGATATATAGGGAATTATTAGCATAAAAAATGTATATAGTTGGTTGATTCTGAACTATATCAATTTACATATATATATATTTATATGATATAATTATTTTATATTTGATAAAATGAATATACCCTTTCTCCAGGGGGGTTTTAAAGAAACATTGTGAATGATGTCATCGTCAGCTGCGCGCTCGGAGAGCTCCCTCTGTTCCCACTCTGTCTCTTTTTCTCCCACATACTATATACATATGTATGTATGTATGTACCTTCGTTTGGTTAGTTTTTTTTTTGTTTGTATGTATGTATGTATGTATGTGTATATTGACAGCAGCTGACGCCATCGTCGCTGACGTCGCTGTCGGTGGCGGCGTCGCTGTTTGGGGCTTGGGGAGTTACTCACCCAGCAACGACTACTCCCAAACCCAAGTTCGCTGGCGTTTGCGAAAATTTTTTGTATTTCTTTTTTCTTCTCCTCCACCTCTTTCTTCTCTTACTTCTCCTCACACACCTCAGTGTCTCACTTTTTCTCTCTAGCAGCTGTATGCCCTTCTCTATCTCTCTGTTGGCTGTTTTGGTTTTTGTTTGTCGACTAAAAGTCTATTTACTGCCAAGTGTTATGCGAAGCTAATGCTACCAATTTTTTTCTGTCACCATTTGGCAACTCTTCTTTCTTTTTTTTTTGGATGGATCTTACGATAAACACTTTTAAACTGTTATTATTACAAATTCTTTTTTGATAATTATAGATCTAACAGAATTTTGGTATTATTTTTTAGGCTGTCAACTTGGAATTAAACTCTTACTAAATGATCATTATTTTAAAAATTTAACAATTTTTGGTTTTTTTTTAGAAATTTTACAAAAATTCTTTTGCACTTAATAAGCCAGAACTAGGATAAATATTGAAGCAAAGTGAGTTAAAATAGTTTAAATCGTTTATTAATTCATTAACAAAATTTATGAATTTTTTTTATATGTTTTTTGTAATAGGGTATGTGGAAGTCGGCAAAATCGAGATTAAACAAAATTCAAAGAGTTAGGTAATGCAATTAAATGAGCTTCATCTTACAAAAATAAATTTTTAAAAATGTATGCAAGTTAAAACATATTATACATATACAATATGCTATATATATGTGTATTCCGTTAAGACCGTCAGAAGTTGTCAATCGTAGCGTTAAGCTTACTGTCTTATCAATTTTTGTTAGAGACAACTAAGGCTAACGGTCGGTCGGTCACTATATTATCTACAGTCACTCAGTCAACAGTTGACTTAAAAAGCTTCCAAAAAAAAAAGAGAAAAAAAACGGTTTCCCTTTCTACGAGAGTTGCTTGATTGTAACATTGTAATACAAAAAGTAGTGTACTACTTGTACAGTTATAGAATTCTATATATATTTATATATGTACGTATATATGTACATATTACTAGGTAGCAATACTTTCAGCATTTTACGAGACATGAAGAGGTCGCGTAATCGAATACTACGATTGCTAATCGCCAACAGTTTGCAATTGTGGAATTTGCATTTGCGTTGACATATATGTACATATGTACATACATACATATGTATACATATATAGCACATACATAGTTATATATTTTTGATAAATAAAATTTACCTAATCTATAAATATATATACATATGAAGAAACGTACATACATACTTATGTATGTACATATGTACATACCCTAACTCCTCTAGTATGCAATTTGAAATGCCTTTGCTTTTTGCTCTTTTGTATTACTTTTTTCTCGTTTCTTTTTTACTTTTCCCTTTTTTTGTTTTTTTTTTGCTATTTCTGATTTTTTTTTTAGTTTATTTTTGCTGCTGCGCTTTATTTGTTTGATCAATAAGTTTGCACTTCCCCGTTCGAGCAACCCTCGCACGCTTGCCTCTTGCCCATTATCTACATACATAAATACATACATACATATCTATATATTTATGTACATACATATATGCCAAAAGAAGGTTGCCTCATCGGCAATGCTCATCATACTACTACTATATAGCTCTCGCGGTGTTTATTAATTAATTCTTCAACTGAATTTCTTTCATTTTTTTTGTTTTGTTCGCTTTTTTTTTTTTTGGTTTTGTTGTATATTTTTGGCTTCTCCATTTCCAAATTTGATTGTGTCACATTGCTGTCGTGAATTCCATTTGGGGTAGTCGAGAACGGCATTAACTCTACAGTAGTAGAGAGGGAAGAGGAAAGAATAAACAATAAAGGGCAGGGTCATAATTTTTCTTTCCTATAATTCTCATCCCATATAATATAGTTCAACTGACGTCAAGTTTGACAGATAAGTAATACTAAATTTTTGCATAATTTATAAGAACCCAGAAATAGTCGACGAAACTATCCAAAACACAGATTAATTTATATAGCATTAAACTGATGGAATATGATAAATGTATATAACTATAACAATATAGTTTTAGCTATAATACTAAACAACTTAAATGAGTATAAAATACATCATGTTCAGTTATTACATTTTCATACATACATATAAATATACATACTTTATATTGTTTAAAATATAGATTGCATATTATTAGCACAAATCGATATACCCTTTATTCCAGGGTATACACAAATGATTGAAATTGCATACACTAGGCAAACAAATGGTCTATAGGACGTTTGCTTTTAACTTCGAAACAAAGTACAAACTATAAAAATAAAATGTGTAGGTTAATTGTGATCAAAGCAGTATATACTCGTATTTATGTATGTACATAGATTGATTAACTCATAAATCTATAGTTTTCTAAAATACCTTTTCATTAAAGACAAATAGTTTGTCTTAAACTTAAACTTTTCTGGAATTAAACTTTTTAAATTAGTGTATAGGAAAGTCTTAATTGGAAGAATATCTGCCATTAGTTTTTTTCTTTTTTACTATTTTTGACATTGGCCTTGAGACTTCAGAAGGCGGGGGTGAAGAAGGTCGTGTGTCAGTGTGACTGGTATGCCATTTCCCTAAGCGGAAAAAATTGCGTGTCGACTGGCTATATGAAACTTAATAGCCTCCTTCATATACTCCCTCCATAAGTTTCCGGCGATTCAACTCAATGCTAATGATGTGACTCTTTTTTCGCCTTTGCGCTTGTTTTATAGTCCTCTCACTCCAAGCGATTCACCATATGACGAAAAGTTCTGGGCTGGTCATCAATATTTACTACAACGCCAAAAGCTACATCAGGATCTTGAGCCGGATGATATCCGTTTTAAGGAGGTGAAAATAATACGTGGTCCAAAAGGACAGATTTACCTATCACGCACACTTGAGCAAGAGCTTAAAGATGAGAAAATGGTGTTAGAATTTATGGACGCTGAGATGAAACGACGTGGCATGGCGGAGACAAAGGAACACGTGAACGACACTGCGCATGAGCCGCTAAATGAGCGCGAGGAGCGGGCAATGCGAGAGCGCGCCGAGTTGGATGAGAAGAAGCAGCTTGTCGGCAACTTGCGGGCCAAGCATAATCGTTTAAAGTTGAAAAAAATGCAAAAAGAATCTGCCGTAGTGCTGCAACCAGAGAAGCATCTAACCAGAAACGTCTTGGACCTTGAAGAAACAGCAGAAACAACAACTCAGCACCAGGGATCAGCATTTCCTACTTATAATAGTGACGATTTAATTAAACAACGTGATCAGTTTCAGGTACAATGTCAGCGTAGTTGCCTCTACAATAATCCCCATAATGCCGAACCCTGGAAACTGTATGCCAAGTAAGCATATATATACTTTAATTTTCCCATTATGAATCATACCAAATAGTGCCTTTTAGCGTGGCCAAAAGTCTTAGTTCTGAACTAATGAACGTTATCGATAGCGACTTTAATCGAAGTGTGGCCAATTATATTAAAGATTTTGTGGATAGCGAGACCCGTCTGTAACATGCCTTTATCAATTGAAATTACAGAATTTGGATATTATACTCGGAATTAGTCTTAAGATAAAGATGTCATATAAATTAAACGTATTCCCGAATTGGCAAGTGTATACCGGAGCTCAGTAGTCCCCAATAGGGCGTCGGTGCTTCTGCACACATTTGCATGAGTCTTGAGTGAAAATTATAAAAAAAAAAAAACGTATTCATGAAATTTAAAATGTAATTAATGTAATGAACCAGTATGTGTCTAGAGCATTTGGCGAATAGTAACTAAATGAAATAAGTAATTACCCAAAGTGTAGTTTTTATATGATTAAAAGTAAAGAAAGCGAAGTCTTTCTACTGTTATAATAAAACAATACAGAAAAATTAGTTAACATGTGTTACTTGAACTTTAATCTATTAATTGTAGCCAATAAACGAGTTTTCAATAAATGAGCAAGATTTTATGTATAGAATAAAGTTTGTATTTGTTTTGGTATTGCATAAATCTGGGCAATATTCGATAATTCTCACAAATATTATTAAAGACAAAAGCTCTATCAATAATGTATGCGAATAAATCTACAATATAGCCACAATCAAAATCATCTTCATATTTATCAATTATGGCAAAGGTGGCCATTTTATCATCAAGCCCGAAAAGTAGGCAACAAATATTGATTTTAAGTTTAGTATTAGCAAAAGTCATTCTTATAATTGTTCTCAAGCAAAAAGTATACAAATTTAAATTCAATTTTATACATGGGGGTTGGGTGGACAAGTAGGTAATATTTCACTTATATACTAACTATAATTAAAGTACATACTAGAAAACTATGAAATAGATCGTTCGTTCATTTCATTCTCTTACTACATCGGTGCGTATACATAATATATGTTAAGTATACTCATACTTATTAATCAAGCATGAATGTTTGAGGAGGGGTAGGGGTGTCTGATGGTGATGTCAACAGTGGTTACTTCATTCTTTCAATTAAAAAAAAAAACTCATTTTAAATTAAAGTCTTACAACTAAATCTAAAGTAACTAATGCGCGAATTTGTTTGTGTGTGTGTAGATATGGGTGTGTGTGTGTGTGTTAAAAAAGTACAATAAATATGCGTTAAGGAATTGTACAATGTGGCAACAGCAAAAATCAAACATATACTCAGGCATGAGTTTCGCGAATCTTAAAGCAAATTCGAGCAGCTGACTTCAGAAGCGGCGCAATTAGTTGATCTCGGCAGAAATTGTATATGCTGCCAAGAGGCATTGAACCTAAAATAATCAATTAGAAAATTAGTCAAATTAATGGACAGAATGATGGGAGTATTACTTACAGATAACGCTCGGCCAACTGGCGTTCAACATGTGGCTTGATTCTGGCATAATCTTTATCCGCTATGGATGTGCTACAATGCTGTTGCATATAGCCCAATGTGAATAGTTCGTTCTCATTGTAGGAACGCAATCCAGGCACTCTAAGACGCTGAGTCAAACGCAACGTCTCATAGGTGCCAGCCTGATCGATGCCAGCTCCCTGAATGGCTGTACCCGCATCGATAGCCGAAACGAATGAGCTTAAGGCTCGTGCTGCTGTCCTTGCTGCACTCAGTGTTACATGGAAACTCTTTAGAGCACTTGGCGATAGTTCGGCCAATTCGTGTGCCAAGTGTGGTGGTTGTCCAGCCGCCAGGCAATTAACATCTGGTTGAGCATAATGAATTTCTGGCACAGCATCGCTTAGATCAACACTTTGGGCATTAAATTGCAACAGAAATGTCGAGAAATTGTCAATCAATGTCTCCAAAATATCCGAACCAATGCGTGCAAAATTAAGGGCGCTAAAGAGAAAAAGATAGAGACATAAGCCAATGTCAAAATGAGCGAGAAGTTGTAATGAAAGTTTATGTTTCCGACTTTCTCTTTAAGAAGAAGACTTTTTCTTTCTATACATACACTGGAAATCGATAGTCATAGTAACTGGAGCCAGCTAATACCGGAGATACAAGCAGCATATTTAATTTATTCGAATAAGCAATGGCTTCTGGCTGATTCTTTGTATACATCTCGGAAACAATGCTGCAGGCGGGAAAGTAATAATAATATTATATAATATTCCTTGTCTTTAGCAATTCATTTTTACTTACACATCCAGCATGACAAGCGGTTTCAGTTTCTGTTCCATACGCAATCGGCGGAATGTCCAAATTGATTCCAAATGCTCGACAAAGTATATATTGTTTAACATTAAATCATTGTAATAGTCCTTAAGGTAATTGGGCTGCTCTAGTACTTCATTGGGTATACCATACTGGAGTCGCATCTCGTTTAGTTTCTTTTTCAGAAACTGTTTGGCCGGAGTCTCCAGCCAGGTGGCCTGCTCAAGTGAATCCTGCAATTGATTGCGTAGACTATAAAACATAAGCCGTAAAAATTCCTCATTCCCCTGAGACTTATTTAGCCACAAATGATGTGGGCTGGATAATTTGTGTTCAAATTGATGCTTGGCCGGCTGTTGTTGCAATGCGTCCACAGCAAAGGGTAACCAATCGCGAACAACTTTACTACAGATTAGCCAACGAGGATAGCTGGCAGTCCTTCCATAAATGGCATGATCAAAATTCTCAGCCAAAGTGCGATATTCCCTGGAGAGATGGGGCAGCATTTGACGTACCAGCGACCAAATGATAAAATTGTTAATCGGTCTACATAAAAGGAAAATACAGTTTAGCTTAATAAAATAGATATTATTCATAACATTTAATACTGACTTTTTATCGGATGTGGAGAGCAGAGTGGACAATTCATGGAAAACTTCAACATCGCGTACCAAAACCTCTGTATCTTCGGTGATTTTCGTATTGGGAAATATGGCCTGTAGTGACTCTATAATAGGTAGCTGAAAAAGATAAAGTTTAGGTACATACATATATTGCATACAGAATTTATGCAATTATTACCGATGGAGCTACACTCTTCAGTTCGGCCAAACGCATTAGCTTATTCAGCTGTCGATCTGCACCAGCTTTTGCTGCTTCCACATGAGTCACAATTCTTCGCTCATAATGAAATATATCATCGGCAAATAGATCCGCTTCACGTGACACAATGCCTAATTTAAATCAAGAATAATAATAATTATAAAGTGTTAAAATGATGCAAATTATTATATAATATCATCTTACCTATATTGATGGCAAAATCTCGTAATAGGAGCTTATAACCTCGCACCACCTCCTCATCGGCACCGGTGCCATAGAAATACTTATCCGGCATACCAATCTCACCCTCATCCAGGGTAATGACATAATCATGCGGACTGTTATAACCATTCTCCACACTAACACGATAATATGGAAATATACCATATTTTGCCTGCAAATGGACCAATGCCCGTTTATATTCCCAATGTTGTAATCGATTATTATTCGAAAAAGCATGCCAACCATCTGTAAAAAAGAAGGTTACAATATAAGAAAGATTACAATTGCTATCGGAAATGAAGAAATAGAAAGAGAGCGAGAGAGAGAGCGTAATGGGGGGAGTGTGAGGGTGGGGGACTATCGGTATCAGGCAGTGTTAATCGAACGATCGGGGAATGACCGGCTATTTGGGATTTTTGAGCATCAAATACGCTAATCAAATTCCCCAAAATCATAGACATGAAATTTTTTGCCAACCAAAAAAAAAACTAAACTAAACTAAAACTTATGACAGCAACTTAAATGCATATATTATATATACCATATAATTATACCTATATGAGATGATATATATGTATATATACATATATAAATATAAATATGTATATATACTGGTCTGGTCTTGGCTGTTTATAGCAATTAAAAGCGCTAAAATGTTTGGTTGCAATGTCTTGGAACTTTCAGGGTGCCCTCTTGCAATCATAAACTTAAATCAAATGTCAAATTAAGTAAAGGGAAAGCACGAATCAATATTTATACGACTCTGCAATACCCTTTCTCTTAAATTTTACATTAAGCGATAACCGATTAACACAAATACGAAACGTTTAAATTAAAGCAATTATTTAATATATATTTTTTAAAGAATTACGATCTACCAGAAGTAACTAGTATATTTACGAAGAATTCGTCAACAATAACCCTAAAAGTTTCAATATTCCACATTCAGCAAGAATGAGAATTTGAAACAAAAGTGCATCCATGTTGCACAGGATTTATTACTATTTTATATCCTTTTACTTATCTTATCCTTTTCTTTAAAAAAGATTTCGATTTCATCAAAGTTTTGGAATTAAAACGAGCTTTTCGTTTTAATTTTTCTGAAATTGAATTTTAAATATTTCACTCAAGAATTTATTTAAAATAGTTTTCTAAAAGCTTTAATTCATTGGAACATTATAGTTTTGGGCAGATTTCTGTTTGCAATTGGCAAGCCTCAACATCAAGTCGAATACTTTTATTAAAATCATGCATAGAAATTTATTGTATTTCAGTCAAGTTTGCATTACCAATTAGCGCCTACTGTTCAAAAATTATATGAAAACAAAAAAAACAACACAAAAATAAAATCCAAAAAAGAAAAAAAAAAGGCCCGAATAAAAAATCCGTGCTAGCCGGATTTTCAGATTTATTTCTTTTGGATGAACTGGCATGTTATAGTTTTTTTTTTAACGATTTATTGCAAATCAAAGCAGGCAAGAGCAAGACTGACAACTACTTTAATTAACTTCAATTAAAGATGACTTCGTGTGGTATAAAAGATGACAGTTTAGGCCAAATATCGCATCAATCCAGTGCAGCAGCTCCAGGGCTACAGTTGAGTGTCTTCCATTGTCGATTAGTGAAATGAATAAGTTTGTGGTAAGTGACAGTGCATCAAAATAAGATGATATCCCTTGGCATGGTGTCCGTTCACAATTGATCCATATGATAACAATTTCAGGTTGTATTTTTGATAGCATTGCTGGGCAATGCATTGACCGCACCAGCTCCCGAAATCGGTTATAACTATCAGGTGGGAGGAGTTAATGGCAATGTTGGTACATCCGGAGTGACACTGACATCCTATCAGCCAACAGCAGCTGGTACCAACTATTTCAATAGAGTGCCCACCATTGGTCAGGTCAATGTGGGTACTTCTGGTTTTGTGCCCTCCACTCAGGTATCCATTGGTACAGGTGGTGGCCTTAGCGGCAACGGTGGATACAGTGGAATTGGCGGTTCATTCGGTGGCAACATCGGCTCTGGCTCTAGCTCTGGCAGTGGCAGTGGAATCTCTGCTACAACTGTAAGTGACAGCATTGGCCTGACTGGCATCAATCCAGGTCCCAACATCGACTACAATGAACAGGAGGCTTATATTAGCCATTTGGCCAATTTCCAACCCGCACAAATAAGCAAACATTTCTACATTCATACCGCACCCGAGGATCATGATGAGCAGCAAATTGTTCGCTATGTTAATGTTGGCAGGCCACAAAAGAATTATCGTGTCGTCTTCATTAATGCACCCACATCGACCACCAGCAAGGCCAAGATTATTGCCAATGTGGCACCTGTTGAGGATAAGACGGCCATCTATGTGCTATCAAAGAAATCGAATGCCTTGGATGTTAGTGCCGAGGTTGTTACCCAGCGTCCCGTTAACAACAAGCCCGAAGTTTTCTTCATCAAATACAAGACACCACAAGAGGCTATCCATGCCCAACAGACAATTCAGGGTAAGATTGAATATCAATCAAAACCGTTTTAATTTAATTCAATTTATATATATTTTTTATCTAATCTTTGTAGCCAATTATGATGCTTTGGGTGGTAGCTCCCAAACCAGCGATGAGGGCATTGTTCCCGTTTCCTCCGTCATTGGAAGCTTGGGTGATAACGGTGCATCCGGTGTTGTTGCCGACGGTGGCAGCCTAAACATTGTTGGTACTGGTGGTGTACCCACTGTCGATGCTGGATTTTCCAATTTGGCTGGCATCGATGCTGATGGCAGCAGCCGTCAAGTGATTAGCACTTCGGGCATCTCATCGGGCGTCTCATCCGGTATCTCATCGGGCATTACATCAGATACCAATGCCCAGGTTACCTATTTGCCAGTGAAACCAATCAGGAAGTAGATGGAATCTTAGAAAAAATATCCTCTATTATCAACCATCCTCATCCACAATGAACCACAATACTTGCTTCCCACTGCCGGCGCTTAAACTATTTTGGTACAATTCTAGCTAGGATCGATTAATTCTCCTTGTAAAGGGGAATTCCAATTGCCAGAATTTGTATGAAACTTTTGCGATTTTTTTATTATTTTAGATTTTCGATTTTCGCATTAACATATATATTCACTTCTTTTTTTTTTTTTAAATAAAAATTAAGAACTCGTATAAGCATTCAAAAAAATGTAACAAAAAAAAAAAATATATATAAAATGAGTTTTCTATTGGGTTAAAAGATGAAATTTCAAATTAGTTGAAAAGTGACAAATTGACATTTATAGATTAAAAATTGCAAATTGAAGATGCTCGAACAAGAATATAGAAACCTGATGGTTAGCAAAACAAAAAAGACCAATTAAGAAACAAATTTAATATAATTATTCAATTTAAATTCAAATCAAAGCTTTTAGCTAAATTGAAATGAATTGAATATTAAAAAGAGGAAGAAAATTTGTTGAAATTAAAAGTAAAGGTAAATCTTGCATAATTTTTTTTGTTGGTCAGTGTTATGTATATATGGTATGTCTCTTATCAATGTCATCGGTTCACAACTATTTGGCGAGCTCTTCATAATTATTGGACCTGATCTCTGAACTGGCCAACCGCAGTTAGCCAACTCAACTGAGATTGACACAAACCAGCAACCAACCACGAACCACCAACCACAATCGCTGGTAAATAAATTAGCGACTTAAAAAATGAAAATCGAAAAAAAAAAATGAAGAAAAAAAAAAAAAAAGAAACTTAATATAAAGAAAAAATTAAAAAACAAAATCCCAAGGTCAGCTAATGCATTAAAATACCAGAAAGTATTAAATGATATATGTATATATATATATATAAATAGAAATAAATGTTTGGTAGCATCAACAGCCTCATAAGAATAAATATAATAATATATAATAAATATCTGTAATTGATAATCTTACACTCAAATTATATATATATATATGTCTGTATGTGTATAATTAAAGATTGAAAGATCTGATCTGGTTTCTGGCTCTCTATAATTAAGATTATCGATATCACAATCTGCATAACAATGGGTCGGCGCGATCTTTAGCATAAAGCTAATCACACCTACTAAATAAAAATGAAAAACAAAATGCTACAAGACAGACGGTAGCAGCACAAGATGTAAAATTACCCAAAAATTATCCCCCCGAACCCCTCCGCTCTCGAGATCACCTCTTATAACCTGTCAATTTTAATAAAATGTTACATAAATTTCCCACTCACAGCATGCCGCCAAAAAGCGGCGACGATGACAACGATCTAATGTGAATGTAAAATTATGGATATGGAATCCCTAATTGATAATTATCATTTTGTTTAACATTTTCTTCTCCATTTCGTTTTCAATCTCATCCCCCCAGAAACAGGTAGACCCATACAGCAATATAAATTTCAAATTTACAAATCTAAAGAGGAAGAAGATAAAAAAGAAAAAGAAGTGCAAATGCATTTCCCATTAAACTTTTATTTGTTTATGTTCTGTCATCAATCAAAGCTCATAAATCCCATTCAAAAATAACAAAAAAAAAAATCAGAAAATAAATATATACTATATTCAAATTCAATCTGCTTCCACACATTTTCGATCAAATTATGTTTTATGGGTTCGATTTTGTTGCTATTGTTGTTGTTGTTTGATATCTTCTTCTACTTATTGTTAAGTCTCTTGTTGTTTTTGCGAAAACAAAAAGAAAAATAAAATCATTTGTTGCATTTGTTTTTACTAGACAAACGAAATGGACGACCTCCAGGCAGCCAGCCGGTGAATGTCCAAACATTTATGGTTTGTGTATTGGCTAAACTCTGAGTCAGAGTGCAAAATTTTAGCGGTCACCATAAATGGTCATTGTTTTGGAAAACAATAAAAACATGACACAATGGTTAGTCCAAAGTGTCCAAATATGGCAACTAACTTGAAAGGGAATAAAAAAACCTATAGCTATATTTTCGTATTTTTCCAAAAGAACTAGCATTCCATTATATAACTTTTTATATAGATACAAATGTTCCTTTTACAGAATCTTGGAATACATAATTCTAGCCGTATATATCTACGAACATAAAAATGTATCCTAAAAATAAAATTTAATAGTAAAAATTATTTGTACAGAATTGTTATCGTAATTGAAAATTATTTGTTACTTGTCTTAAACGGTTTATTTTAATATAATAAAATATATGTTTTTGATTTAAAATATATTTATTTTTCACTCATCTTATTCTTGATTTTGATTTACAATCGTTAGATATCAATATACAAAAATGCAATTTTAATAGTTATCTGTTATGTCGATTAACAACAAAAACCTAAATATAATAAATAATGAATGAACATTCAAAATAGAATACAATATAATTATATATCTATAATTATAACATTGCCTGAATTGATATAGTCAATATATATATATATATAAAAAGGATTTCTTGACTTGTAAACCGATTGGCTTGAAATCTATTTAAAATTTTGATGCAGAAAACGATAATTTTCCTTGGAAGGATCCTAAAAAATATTTCTGGGATCTGCTATAGCTTCTTATTCAACAATTTGTTAGATTTCTTTATATATGTATAGTCAAAAATTGTGAGACATTTTATTAATCAATTTACTGATACATTAGAATCCAAGTTAATTTTTTCGACATTTATAAAATATCTGAATTTTTTTTACAAAAGTATCAAATGACATAAGCCCCATTTGAAATTTTAATGAATTTTGACAAATGAGTTATAAAAAAAATCTATATTAAAATATATACTTGCCAAATATTATAGATTTGCCAATTTATTATGGTAAAGAAGAAAGAAAAAACCCAGCAAACTTGTTTCCACACCTCAACTAATTGAAAAGGTATATTATGATTAGACAAATCTATGTAACCATTTCAACTATATATTATTAAACAGAATCTTTAATAGCCTATAAAACTTAATCAAACTATAGTAGATCAATAAAAAATAAGATCACTTTTAATTATAGCAGCAATTAGATTGAAAATTTAACCAATTTTTATTAAAGACTTTGAATAATGGGTACAATGAGATCGGATAGATATGGCTTTAAATATTGATTTTTTTTTTTTCTTTTATCTTTGTGTTTTAGGCCTATTCGAGATTGATGTTGCCGTAGGTGATGTGTGGATATACTGTGCCGTTTAAATACAGGCCTATACAATCTATAGATATGTATCTATATGTACATATATACTAATAGAAAGAGATATATTTGATGCTTTGAAGGCTATTCATTCAATATTCAAGTTCAATGTCAGCAATGCCAAAAATCAAACCAAACTGAGCCAGTTGAAGATGCCGCACTAGAGTGAGTGAATGAGTGAGACAGAAATGGACAGACAGATAGAGATAGAAAGAGAGAAGAGGAGAGAGAGAGAGAGAAGGAGCGAAAAACGCATCGCCAAGCTGAGCTAGTTCTAATTTGAATAAATTTTAGGTCAACTTGAAGCCAGAGCTAAAGACATAGGCTCAAAGATTCAAAGATTCAAATATTTGAACGCATTTGCATAAACTGTTGTTTTTGTTGGCAACGTTGCCGCCAGCAGAGGCGCTGCTGCACACGAGCATATATAATAGAAGAGGAACAACATCAAATGCATTCATTCCCTCGAAGCAATTCGTCAACGAACTAACGAAGCGAACACAGAAACTATCGCGGCAATCAGTTTAATTGGAGTAAAACAAGGATTATCAATACGCACACACACACACACACAGACACAAATATACAGTTATATACAAAATGATGGCCCTTCGATTGTTCATCAGCTGTTGCAGTTTAATTGCCCTAGTCCAGGCACGTCCTCAATATGGCTATGAGCCAGCAACTGCCGGCAGTGGTGACTTGATCAACATTGGTGGAGTTGGAGGTGGTGGTAATGGTGGCATTGGATTGGGTCTACCCCATCGCGGTGGTGATAAATATTTGCCACCGGCTAGCACAACACCAGCACCCATTATCAATAAGAAATTCTATTTGGTTTCCGCTCCCGAGGATCATGGCAACGATAACAAAGTGAAACATTTGATTTTGGGTCGTCCACAGAAAAACTATCGTGTGGTATTCATTAAGGCACCAGCTGGCGATAATGCCAATGTGAAATATTCGGCCGAATTTGCACCACAGGAGGAGAAGACTGTGATCTATGTGCTGAGCAAGAAGGATAATGATTTGGATGCCAATGATATAGCTACACCGGCACCCACACAGCCAACTAAACCTGAGGTATTCTTCATTAAGTATAAAACCGATGAGGAGGCGCAACAGGCCCAAAAGGAGATTCAAGGTCAATATGACAAACTTGGCGGCACCAATGAGTATCAGGAGGAGACAAATGCTCCCATTACCTCGGTCATTGGCAGTCTGGATGGACTCAATCCCGATGGCAGTTACAACTATCGTCAGATCAGTCGTCCACAACCAAATTCTCAGTATCTGCCCAGTTTGTTGAAGCATTAAAATTCCACCGCCTGTCCGTTAAATTACCCCACTACCTCTCCCTTTCCTCCATATCCCCCCTCCATTTGTTTCTTGTTCGTTATTTTAGTTTTAAGAGCAATCACTCTCAACATTTTCTTTCTCTTCAGATCTTTTAAAATAAAATTTTTTTTTTTTAATTTGTTATACACATATATATATTTTTGTATTGTTGTTAATAAAATGTTTATTTAAAAAAAAAAAAGTTTAAAGAAAAAAAACCTTCGCATTTGTTTCTCATTATTATTTTTATTTTTTTCTTTTTTTCGTTTCAAATAAAAATTAGCCTAAATGAAGTGAGAAATCAAAATAAGCTCATCAAATTTAATTAAAAATAGCATAAATTTTAATTTCATTATTTTTTTTATTTTTCTTCATTTTTTTTTTTTTTTTTGTTACCCCTTTTTTTATGTTTTTTCTAGTTTTGGATTGGGTCAATAAACTGACACTGCATAAACTAGATGAAAAATCGTGTCGAAATTGATGAACAAAATACTGAAAATGACACTAAAGCGAAATAGAAAAAATCATGTGATTATATAGAATAATATTTATGACAATGATTTAAAGAACTTTGAACTATCCCTTGGGTCAATGTTAGTATATTATCACATACATACATATTCAACAAATATCATAAAACAAAAAAAAACACGAAAACAATTTTAATTCAAAGCTATTTACATTTTATGTACATATGTATATCTCTTTTACAATTCAAAAACTATTAGAAATGAGAAATAAATTGTAAAAATTTTTATTGTCCCTGACCTATTTTGCTTAATTCTAATATCTATATAATAAATATTTTGAAATCATCTGTTACGATTGTGCTATAAGACAACCTTCGTCTTTTGCAACATCTTCATCTGGTTATATCGTGAGCCGAGGCAAGCGATAGAAACAATTTTTCTTAATAAAACCAAATCATAAATCAAATTAGCTGTACCATTTTGCTTAAATGCGACATGAAAGTGTGGGAATTACGCGTCAATTTATGCAAATGTCATGCAAGATCGAACCAGTTCAAAGACCAACCAAATCAAAAAATGCGCTTTTTGGCCAGTTCAGCTCAGCTAGGCTTTTGTCTCTATCTCTTTCTCTCTCTCTCTCTCTCTCTCTCTCTGTGTATGTGTGTGTGTTTGTTGTCGGTTGATATTTTAATTGTCTGGCGACTTGTTGACAACAAACGAAATTAATCTACTAATATCACAGACGAGGCTGAACGCATAATACAAATAAGAGTTTCATGTGAGATGGCGCTGAACGATGTGATCATTAGTCAAAAAAGATTTAACAAAATGAGAAAATAAAAAATAAAAGAAAAAACAAAAAAGTGCGAGGGCGTTAAATAATGACCCAACCCACTCCCCTTACACCCACCCAACCTCCCCCCCAACCAAACCATTTTTGACCACACCAAAATTTTCAACTTAATATAATAAATGATAAATGATTATTTTTTGCAAAATTAATTGTATGTGTATGAAAAATAAACCATGAAGAGTCGAAATAATTAAGATAATTTGCCAATGTTCAAAATGGAGCAGACATTAAGCCAATTATATTGAAAATTATATATTAAATAAATCAGACTTTAATTAAATGATAAAAAATTGAAAAATTTAAAATAAATTGATTTAGATTTATTACTTAATTTACTAAGTAACTATTCCGGCTGCATTCAACTTTAGTCAATTTATTAAATTAAATCTGAATAAATTTATTTCTGGAATTATCTTTCTGTCGAATGTCGCTTAATAGTTTTTGGCCAAAAATTTATGCCACTTGTTGGACTATGTATTAAGTTAACATTGCAAAACGTCACGGCTAATAAATTTTCACTTATGATTGTTTTAGCCAAAGGAAAGTCAAGTTTGTTGCCTAAGTCTTTTGTTTAGGTCTTAGCCGACTTTTAATTAGAAGAGCAAAAAAAAACGCATGCGAAAACTCTTATTTTTTTTCTTGTTAGTTAAGATGTTAGATTTGGAGATTAGGATTCTACCATTTCTTTATACATATATATGGATATATATAATTAGGTATAAAGACCTCAACTCTCATTCATTTCAGACTCACAAAAAGTTTTCATTTCGAATCAAGATGTTGTACCATAAGGAAAGCGGCTTTTTTATACTATTCCTTTGCCTCATCCAACAGGAGCAAGTGGTCATGGGACAATCGCGTGGATATTTACCATCCGTAAACCCACATTCACAGGGACAGACAGAGGCACCTGCTGCTCCTCCAGTCGCACCTATCATAACAAAACAATTCTTCACTGTATCGGCAGCAGAGGATGAGGATGTAGGGCAACAGCCAAAGACTAAACATTTGGTTATTGGACAACCACGTCGCAATTATCGCATCATATTCATACGTGCTCCCACCGGCGGTAGCGAACAGGTGAAATATACGGCGGAATTTGCACCACAAGAGGAAAGGACTGTGGTCTATGTGTTGACACGCAAACAACAGGAATTGCAGGCAGAGGATATTGTGGCACAGCCACGCCCAGAACTTGAGCATAAGCCAGAAATATTCTTCATTAAATATCGGACGCATGAAGAGGCAGCAGCTGCCCAACGTGAAATTCAAACCCAATACGATCAATTGGGTGGCAACACAGAGCAGGCAGCTCCATATGTTGCACCTGTCCAGTCGGTAATTGGAGCGTTAAATACAAAAGATGAGATGAGTGGAATTGGAAATGGATTTGGTGCTAATGTTGGCACTGTTGGTGGTCTCGGTGGTGGCTATCATTATCCGGCACCATCCATGTCTGTGACCAATTGGTTAGCGCCACCAAATCGTGGTATCTACTAAGAACGAATCAAAAAATAAATCATCATCAAATGGAAAAAAATCTATTCCAGAAGTTTCTATACCCTTATATGGCAAATTTAATTGCCAATTTCTCATTGTATATATACAACAGTAACGGTTAATCCAACTTTATCGTGAAATTTCATAACAGTTTGATGGCTTTACTTTAGTTACTCAAATATTGATATCTGATTGTACATACATATATACATACATATGTATATCTTTTATAGTCGAGGATGCTATCAACAATCTCTGTGCATATACTCTTTAGCAACGGATATCAAAAAAAGGGAATTTACATAAATTTTGATAAGCCAAAAAAAAAAAGCCACAAGCGACTCATCATAAATGTTTGCGAACGCATAAATAACAAAAGTGCTTTTTTGCTTTGTTTTTTTTTTGTCCGCATCAATTTTGCAGACTTTTTTTTTTTTGTTATTTCTAATTTTATTTTTATTTTAATTTTTTTTTTTTTTTTTGCTGTTATCTGATTTGCGAATTTTGCAAAAGTGCTTTGACCCTGTGCTAAACGTAAGATTAACAAAACAAAAACAAAAATCAATCGATAGAAACTGTGGATTTAAAAAAGTAAAAAGTAAGAAAATAATGTTTTAAAATTGTTGTTAAAAAAATGTTTTTTTTTTTTGTTTTTGTTAAATAAATGCATTGTTTTACAATGTAAATTACCAACACTATACAGTTGACTTTGCTTTAATAATCAATTGTTATTCTTGGTTTCAAAATATGCAAACACATTAGAAGATAGAAAAAATGTCCTTTTTGTTTTTCTTGGCATTTGGCAATTCAAAAGATGCAGCCACACTATTTCGTGACAAACACTTTTAACGGCTTCAAAAATTTGCGTCAAATGAATCTCTTGTCTCTGTTTAAAGTTTAATTTACATAAATTTGGCAAGTCGCAGATATCAAGAAAAAAAATAAAGAAGGAAAAAAAACCAAAATTCCAAAGTGGCAATGCAACGTTGTTATACCCTATATAAAAAGAGTATATTGAAATTATTGATACATATGTATGTATTAAAAGATAGTCAAAAAAAAAAAACAACTAATTTTTGATTTCTTACAAAATTTACCGTCTATAAAGTGGGAAATTAAATATGGTATTTTTTTCAAATTCTAATTATAAGTGTTATTAACCTCTCTTCTGCAAAGGGGAACCCCTGAGCCAAAAAGAGATCGTCTTTTTGAAGCCACTTTTATCTTTTCAGAGGTCACTTGGATAGTATAGAGTGACTTGTTAAGAGTCGTAGAACAAATTAATCACAAATATCAAAGAAGTTTAGGGATACGACGATTACAAAAATTTTACACAGGGTATTATGGAGTCGGTGAACTGTACTAAAAGTATGCAATTAATTTATATTTGTTTTCTTCATTTTCATAGATTTATTTTCATTTGCATTTAATTAATGGGATTTTGAGATGCGACTATTTTTGGGCATCAACTGGGCGACCTTTTTTTGATTGGCAGCAACTTGTTGGCAGCTATTAATCTTTAAAAAAGAAAAAAACCGAAAATTCAAAAAGACACGAAAAAAAACAAATAATCGAAGAAACCTTATGCAATAGCCAAAAAGAAAAAAAATTGGCAAACAATTTCGAGGTCAATGCAAATCCCAAATGATGGCAATAAAATAAAGATTACTTGTGTTCTAAATCGCTTCGATAATTTTTCGCATTTAATAAACAATTTAAATATGCAATATAATAATAAAACTAAACAGTTTCTAATATCATATAAGCACAACTTCAAGGTGCAAATTCGGGCATAAATCATAACACCAACAAAAAGAAAAATAATAAAAAAAACAAAACCAGAAAAAGAAACAAACCAAATCACTGAAAGGCCCAGCCCAAAGCGCATTTAAATTATGGCAATTATATTGAAATTTTGGATAAAAAAAAAAAAGAAGAGCCGCCGTTTGGAATTTTTGCTTTTAGCCTCCTTATCTAAAAATAGACCATGACACAACATAATCAACACACAGAGGCATCTGTTTTAGTCAGTCGCGTTGACATTTTCTTACTTTTTAACCACAAACCAAAGGGTATATTCAGATAACCAATAGTTAGATATATGTATAACCCTTTCTCAAGCACCCACCATAAATCGGATAAAAAATCGATAATTTCATTCGTTTTTGACTGTCATTAAATTGGAATATAATTTTAAAACTTTTAAACCAATCTTTTGACTTTTATCTATCTATCTATCTATAATATATATATTTTTATCCATAGAGGGTATCTATGAGTCGATTCCTGACACTTGTCTTACATACAGCATTTTCATCTTCTTCGTCTATGAAACTCATCAATGGAAATGCTTTAATTTATAGACCCCGTCAACTGAAATAATTTGGTAAGACTAGTAAAACCGCGCTTTAAAATTGGTAAAAAAAAACCCCAATTCATTTTTTTTTTTCGTTTTCATTCTTTAATCAATAATAAATACCAAATGAAAAAATAGAAACTGAAATCAATGCCAATTAATTGCTTATGCCTTGGGCAAAACAACAAAAATTATATAATTTTTAAAATCATTTGGCTTAATGCTTGCGAACATGATTAAATTCTTGTTAACAATGGGATTTAATACGTCAGAATGGAGAGGTAACTAAAACTTTGCGGAAGTTAAAACACTTCTAAGAAGAATCACTCAAAACTAATAATAATTCTTGGACTCTTTGGGCGTTGCTTGTAGACAGACAGCAAATAAATTGTATCCATTAATAAAAATAATAATGGACAAAACAAAATGAAAAGCTAAAGAACACAACAAAAAGCAAAAATCCCCCTTAATTCGAAAATGAGAGAGGTTAGAAACTGAAAGCTTTAAAGGAAAGTGCGTAAACTTTGTGTAGATCATCAACTTTGAGTCTCCATATATTTTCTCTATTTCCAACGATTTTTTCTAAGCGTTGAAAAATAATCAAGGATAAGCAGATAGTTAAAAAGAGGAGTTTTTTTTTTTATTATTTGGTACTTGTACTTATTTTTGCCATGACCTTTGATATTGCCGAAGGTTATTTTTGTAAAGGTTTTCCAATGAATTTTCTTCTTTAATATTGTTCAGATCAATTAATCAAATCCATAACTCAATTTGCATTCAACTTTGAAATCGACAAAAATGCAACCGTAACCGATTCAAGCAACATTTATTGGTTCGACTATGATTTATGGTCAAACAAACTTATACACACACTAATACACACTAACAAATACACGCACATTCGCACAACAGGTCACATTAAAGGAAGTCAAAGAGAAACTGAGAAACGGAGAAACAAAGGGAGAGTGAGAGAGAGAGAGAGACAAAGATCAAGATGATGTTAACCAAACGAAACAAGTCAAATGTCAGAGGTTCGGCATAGTCAAATAATTGAGCAATTAATTAACTAGCAAAAAATAAGAGAAAAATATCGACAAAAAAAAAAATTATAGAAAAAACTCATTGATATTATTATTGATTTTTAGCTATAAAAGCATGAAAAGGTAGACTAGGAAAAGCATTAACTAGCTAAACAGCAACTGAACACAACCCGAAAAAGATGCGTATCTTTGTGGTAGGTAGACAAGGAGGAGGAGGAGTAGGAGTAGGAGGAGATGGAAACAAACATCGTAAAACGGAATTAAAAAGGATTAATCTTCTATTCCCCCTATTAGACTATTTGCACTTTGGTGGCTTTGGCAACGGCCAAGCCTCAAGGATATAACTATGGAAGCGGCGTGTCGGGAGTTCTCTCTGGAGGAAGCAGTGGTTTTTTAACTGCTCCAAGTAATACCCAAAGTGTGGCCTCTTATGGTCCTTTGGGTGCATTCCAAAGTGCCAGTGTTGGTTCCCTTTTGGGCAGCGGAGGTAGTGGAATTAGTTCCGCTACAAGTAATTATGGCGGCAGCTTTGGCGGTGGTTCAAACACTTATTCTACAGGCGGAAGTTCTGGTGGTTACAGTGTAGGAGGCGGCAGTTTTGGCGGTGGCAGTGTTGGACGCGGAAGTCTCGGCGGTGGTAGCGGCGGTAGCTTCACCGGCTTTGGACCATCCCCAAATATTGGTTTTGGTTCCCTTTCTGGCTATCAGGCTCCCAGCTATCAGCAGCAGCAACAGCAAGAGGAGCAACGCGGCTTCCAAGCACCCATCATTCACAAGCAATTCATTACCATTGCCGCTCCCGAAGAGCATGAGAGTCTGGAACGTTCCAAGCATTTGGTTATTGGCCGTCCACAAAAGAATTATCGTGTGGTCTTCATTAAGGCTCCATCGTCCAGCAGTGCCAATGTCAAACTGTCTGCCGAATATGCTCCAAATGAGGAGAAGACTGTCATTTATGTGCTCAGCAAGAAGGATTCATCGTTGGAGGTCAACGATATTGCTACACCAGCACCCACAGTGCCCAGCAAGCCAGAAGTCTTCTTCATTAAATATAAAACCGATGCCGAAGCAGCTCATGCCCAGCAACAGATCCAGGGTAAGAAACAACAAATCGATACTGATCACGATAACAAATGATAATAATTTTATTTAATTATCCTTTTTAGCCGAATACGACAAAATTGAAGGATCCTCGGAGCATCAAAATGGTGGTGTTGCCCCTGCTCAGTCAGTGGTTGGCATTCTTGATGGTGGTGCTGTTGTGGGTGCTGCCAGCTCCCATTCCGGTATCAGTGGCTCTCAAATCCTTAGCTCAAATGTTGGCTCTTCCGATGGTTACTCCAGCAGCAGCTCGGGCAGTGCCTCCGGCATTCTTGGCAATCAGATCATTTCCACCCAACACAAGACCGTCCAAAGTCCTACCTACTTGCCACCAAGCGGCAAATAGATGTGACCGGAATCAGAAATGTTTCCCTTTGATCCATAGATGAAATCTTTTGTGTTCTTGTTAATTGCAATAGTCAACATTTTTTTTTTTTTTTAGATCAACCAATAAAGTTTAACTTACAACGAAAACCTTATATTTTTCATATATATTAAATCTAATTAAGACTTTTTATTCCAAAATATGTGGAAGCCTAAGATGATTCACATCACAAAATGTATATCTTATACATATATAACTTGTAGATTTCTTTTTCAAATTTGGCTATAAAGGTAATCATGAAAAACAATCCACAATATTTGTATATTAAAATGGAATAAGGCCGATCAAATATAAGCAGATTTAGTTGTGACCTTCAAAATATTTGAATGAATACATTCAAAACAACAAATAAACCATTCATAATAGTATTGAATTGATTGAATGGGAATACGACTAAGAAACTACTCGAATAATTGTGTTACTCTAATAGTATTCAATCGTACAACATTTGAAACAACAATAAAACAATGTAGCCTATTTTCTCTTTTCTTCCTAGTTAAGGCATAAATTCCATTCAGAATCATTTATTTGATATTATAATGGATCTTTGTTTGCCAAACGCTTTTTATACAAAAACGAAAACTGAAAAACATTCGATTTAAATTACATTTCGATTTGTTTTTAATTAATTTTCAATTAATTATTATTACTCAATTATTTGTATTCATTCCTAATACTTTGTACTATATTTATTTAAATATATTTACTATGAAGAAAATTTGAAATATATTTTCATAGTTTACCAGCCAAACTCGAATGATTTGTAGTAAAATTCTATTTTAGGAATCAATCTTCATTTCATATAATTGGATTAAAAGGAATTATCTAGGGAACTCACCCACAGAATTAATGGCTCGCTTTAATAGCAATTCCGATTGACTTTTATCCATAGTATCGATTTCACGACAACTGCGATATAGACTACTAATTGTCGATTCTACTGAATGGGTAACGGAACCCTCAGCGGCATTTGTTGGCAGCATTGAAATAAAACGATTCAGTTCATTGAGCTCTGCAAAAGGAATAGAGAAAATAATTGTAAATATGAATATAATATATTGAAGATATATATATAAATTTACCTTGATACTCATTGTAAGTCTTATAATTCCATTCGCCACGCTTGATCACAAAATAATCACCCTGGGCATAATCTCTGGCAAAGTTACCGCAGGCCCAATCGTAAGTATCATGGCATGGACTCTTTGAGGTATTGGCCCATAGTAACAACTGACGTGAACTCTCCACACACTCACGCTCCAGACAGAGCGGAGCACGCATATGGAATGGTACTTCTGGCCAAAATGCAAGCAACATTATGATAATGACCAAAAGCAGGGCACACAAGCAAGCGGTGGTCACATACAGAATGCGACGTTTGCGCGACAGGCTCATCAATGCATCAAATGATCGACGTCCTGGTAGCAGTAAAGCTAAAAATAAATATAATAACATAAATATGCAAATTGCAATAATGTCATTTTGGGGGGTAATGGAATTAGTATGAAGAAATGAGATGGATAGTTTTTTTGGCATAGTGGAAGAAGGTTTGTGTCTACACTAACCCCTCAGTCCATTGGCCGATGGATGTGTTGAGTTTGGTGTATTTGCTGAAGTTGGCTTTATGCCACCCCCACCTGCTACTCCGGGACCGGCAAGGCCACCGTCACCAATACTCCCAGCTCCCACATTTATTCCCGCATCTTGACGAGCCGCTTCCAAATCTTTGGGCGTCAGACCTGTATCATCAATATGCAATTTTTGTTGATTTGTGGTCAATGGAGCTGTTTCACTGCCTTCAATCTGTTGTTGTTGTTGCTTTTGTTGTTTCTGTTTATTTCTCATCATATCATCATCTTGATTATTATGTAGCTTATAACTGCGATCATCTACCTCATCGATAGCACAGATAGTTGGCTTATATTTGCCTTGATTGATAGCCATAATTCTGTTGCTGCCGCTTTTAATTCAAATCGCAATCGGTTGATGTCCACGCTTAGTACAGACGCATTTTCTACAAATTCAATTTGACAATGTTGAAAAATGTTTAAAGAATATAATAATTTAAGTATGGTTTATTTAGGGTTTTACCTGTTTTTTTTTTCTCTAAAAAATGCAGTTTCTCAATTGGTGTTAACTCTTTAGAATTGTGCGCGGGTGGCCGTAATATCTATCATGCACACACACGATTAAGTGACAAATGAACATGCTAGAAAATTTCTAAAACAACGAAAAAAGAAAAAAAGAAAACTGCTGTAGTAGTTGGTGGAAACTATTATAAGCCCTGCATAATAACCGCACAACAAAAACAACAACAAAATGACGCTTTATCTGTTAGTTGCTCTTGTTGGTGGTCAACCAAGCGCATCTACATAGATACACACACACACACATACACACACACACTAAGTATTTACGCCTCCACTTGGCTGATCATAAGTAGAGAAGATCAAAATTAAGGCTAGATTTGTGCAACCGGTATAAATATAAGGTAAATGGGTATATAAAGACAGTTATAATGCAAGTTAATATGTATGTACATATTTATGTATATATGCATTTATCAAAGTGTTCTGGGAATCGCTTTCAGGGGATTTAATAAGACCATAAACATAATTCTTACAGTTGGTCAATAAAGCAAATATTTGTGTAGAGTATCCTAAAGTCGATTCTATAATTTAATATAATAGAATCGCTTTTCTAATTAGTATTTATGCACACTTTGGCCATAAAGACAAAACCAGAAAAACACTGCAATGCAATGCAGTGCAAAAAATAAAAATATAAAACTTGAAAATTAAAAATGGCTTTACTTTTGCAAATTGCCAGCAATTGTTGTCAATTTAAAATTGAAAAGAAGTCAAATGTTGACAAGAATTGCCGGCAAGCGGCAAGTAGATGATGATGATGATATTGTGCATAAAGACTGATCTTTATATTCCACACGCATATAACACACACATACAGATACACATACATACATACACATCTACTATATGTATATACATATATATATGTACATACGTTATATAGAAAAGTTAAGTGCCCTGCTATCTCAGGGCAATTTTTACTTATCTGTGATGCTCTACATTACAAAAATAAAAAAAAAAACTTTTTGATTGCGCAAAAACTGTCAGTGTGTGTGTGTGTGTATGTCTGTATATACTTTATATAGTATAACTTTATATATGTACATATATCATGTCTCAAGGTAATCTTTTGATAATCAACCATTTTTGGGTAAGCTAAATGGAATTTTGGTTGATAAGCCTAGGGTAATTATATTTATTAAATTATTCATAGATGGAAACGTTCTAAAAACATAAAAGAAAATAAGACACATAAACTCGAATAAGTTCTGACAAATATAATTTAATTTGGTTATCATTAATTAATAAATAAAATTTAAATAGAAACACAAAAGATTTAATTTTGCTTGCATTTCATTAAAATTTAGATTGTATAGTTATACAGATAGTCATTAGAATTATTCTTTTGAAAATATATTGTAAATAAAATATTAATTTTTAATTACCACAAAAAAAAAACACCTAAGCCACAAAAGAATTTCCTTTTTTTTTTTTAAATGATTTATCAAATTATTTTTATATATACGCGGACAATTTAAGCCATTGCAAATCTTTCATTAAGCGATAAGTTGTGGTCAGTTGTGGCAAAGGATTTAGTCACTGACCAAGACATAAAACTTCTATAACTTATCTTATCAAATGATTATTGCTTAATATATTTCAGTTTTAAGTTTTTAATCACAGCAAATATAAAGAGTATCAATGTGTGTGTGTGTGTGTGTGTGATTAACAAATATTTCAGCATAAAAAAACCTTTGTAATATTTAAAAAAAAAAAACCCAATTAAAAAAACATGTAGAAATATCTATATCTCGAGACCAAGTTCCACTTGACTCAACAGCGTGGAAATGTTGAGTAATGCTTAGAACTAAAACAGCGAGGAAACTAAATAAAAAGATATCAAAAAAAAGAGTCATAAATGTTGGCTCTATGTATGCAGGGATGGATAAATATAAACAAGCGAGGGCTCCTACCGGTTTGTTTAACTTGAAATGCATTTATTAGATAGATATTATTGTTTAAGGGTGCATGTACCTAATATTTAAATAACATTCTCATTTGAAACATTTATCATTCTATCGGAATATCATTTAGAAAATTTTCATTTCTTTTATCCCATAGTACGATCCTATACAATGAGATGTCAAGTGGCATCTCGTAAATGAAACCAAATGATGGAAAAGTAAAGATAATTTCAAAACAAAAAAACTAATCTCATTAAAAGATAAGTTAATTGACAGTGTGAAGATATCTAATTTGATAAGAGAATATATTTTACTACTGAGACATAAATGCACAGATTTCTGTTTTACTTATTTTTTTTTTATTATTCAAAGGGATAAGTCAATAAATAATTCCCATATGATTTGAACTATTTCTATATGTATGTATGTTAATTTTTATTTGATTAGCTAAATAAATTTATGAAACTTTCAGCAATTTCAAATCAGTTTTTGTCCCCCTTTTATTTGTTGAATGTATTTTGTGCTGACTCTCAAGCATTATGTTTATTTAAATTTAGTTCATCAAAGTATCTTTTGCCGCTGCGGCACTTTCCAAATGGGTTGCATATACACTTTTGTTTTTGCACAATATATCGATTTGGCTTATTCTGCGATTTTGGCAGAGGAAGTAGTTCTTATCGATTGAATGAATGAATGAATAAAGAAGTCAAGACGTATATCACTTACTTATCGAAGAAACTGCTGCGCATTTTTAATGTTTAATCTTGAGGGTTGATTTCTCCTACGCTAAATTATTGGTGGATGGATGCCTTTCTAAGACGCAATTGAGATGAAATGAAATCTTAAGACGCAAATAAGGGGTTGGAAAGCGGAAACTAGGGATGGGGAATGGGAATGGTTGCATATTCAAGAGGCAAGAGTTACATTATCACATCACAAATTTCAGGGGCATGATGCAGTTGAAGTGCTTTTGCATCACTGTCACATAGGTTTCACATTCCATTTTTCAATGTTTCTAAATTGACAATAAAATGGATAAACTGTCAAAATCATATTTTGTTTTGATTATTTTTAATATTGCAGCTATCATTCACATCCTTTCTAAGGAATAATATTTACGGCTTCTTCAAAGAGCAAAGACAAAAAAAAAAAACTCTCTATATTCCAATATCATAAATTTTCATATAACGATTATTATTCCATTAACGTTTTCCAAATACTCTAAATTCTTGGCCATTCAGGTAGAGAATTTTTTTTTAATGTTTCCGCTTCGGTGTTTACCTTTGTCAGGCCAAAAATGAAAAAAGAAACAAATGTTAACATTTGCATTAATTATACACAAATGTACATACATACATGCATATATGTACATATGTATTTATACAAATACATATGTTTGTATGTGTGTGTCTGTGCTAATAATCTAGTAGCATTAAACAATTATAATGATTTGTCTGTCAATTTGGCTAAATCAATTTGATGACCTGAATGTGCCTATAATTAATTATCACATACGTTTTTTTGTTCTATCGTTTACTATATGGCGATAGGTAGAAGATTTGTGACGACACCTGTTATTGACTTATTTATATACATAAGTATATATGTATGTACATAGGTACATGCATATATCTTCGCAGTTGTTAGTCGCTTGTTCTATTGTACATATTGACATTTAATTTAAGCTAATGGCACACCGAATATCAGCACTCTCGTTCTTCTTGTCAACTATTATCAATAGTGTTGAAACACGATTGCCGATTGATTGGTGGGCAGTTGCCTGACTGCTCACTGAATGGCTAGCTGATAACCCGGCCTTATACAACCGGGCATATAAATTGTATCAACTTGACTTGACGCTAATATTATTTATGTATGAACGTATGAACATTTCAGTTTTAACTTTAAGTCACTAAAATTTAGTTTTATTTCATGGCACTGAAAGAAAACTAGTGTACTCTGAAGGTTAAATTTTATTTAAAATAACATTTTGAATAATGCATTGCATAGAGTAAAGGATATTTTTGGAATCTATAATGATTATAGAGTATATTTTGTCTGTTCTTTGTAAAAAAAAAAAAAAAAATACATGACATTATCTATCAGAGATCGTTCATGCGTTCAATTTGGGAAAAGTAAATCGTTTAACGGAAAAAGGTGCGGTTAAGGTTAAATTTTGTTGATTTTATGTTTTGTTGATTTTTTTTTTTTTTACATGGAGTGTGCGGCAAACAATGGCAACAAAGTGTGTACTAACAAGAGTTGGAACAATAGGGCAACAAAATACGGAGAAGTAGTAAGGGGAGGAGGAGTAGGAGGGTCAGCAGCAATGTTGCAAACCGTGCGTGAGCGCCACAATGCGCTAATGCAAAAGGGCAGAAAAAAACAAAAAAAAAGGGAAAAAAGTGCGGGCGGTTACTTATAAGTGAATATAACGGTAGTTTTTGCTTAAACGGAAGAAGCAGAGGTAAAAGCGGTTAAGCGGAGGCGGGTTCGAAAAGTAACAGGAAATTGTCAGTTCTATGTGTGTATGCATGTAGATTACACGAATATAAACATACATACATACATATATAAATATTTACTACAAAATATTTTTAACTTAAACATATACTCAAAACGAATATACCCCACTTTATTTGTATAGTTAAAAGTATCAATTTCAAATGAAATATGTCATGATGCTGGTCAAAAGGTGTCTATTGACAAACGATTTATTCCACCTCCCCGCCACACTGTTATTTCAATGTCATGCTTATCAGTTCTGTTTCATCGAGTTTACATCTCGTTCGTTATCTCTTCATCTCCTTTCATTTCGATTCTTTCAACATTTATGGTACGTGCCCTCTGGCCGACGACTCCTCTCATTGACTGACTGCCGGACGACGTTCTTACGCATTAATTATGGGAATTTCTTGCTTTTAGTGGGTAGAAAGGGAAGGGGGGAAACTGACACGCATGCGCAGCGGGCGAAGGGAATGATGAAAAGAAGTGGAATAGGTAAAAGTGGAAGAGGACAGCGTAAATGAAGAAGCAGCATTTAATGAGAACAAACTTATGCGTTAATAAAATTCATGATTTTTTGATAAACTTATTTAGAAAGTAAATATGTATATTATTGACCAATAGAAATAGAACCAAAAAATGGTGTTTTAAATATTGTGTAGGTTTCAAATGGCTGAAAATTCCTTTGTTTTTTTATAGTTGAAGATGTCGCGTTACTTTCTTCTTATTTTCAACGTATAAACGTGGTATATGTATGTGTGTACATAGCTCAGTTTGTGTCTTTGGTCACTTGCTGAACCGGTTCTGCCGGCATTTTACACACACACACAGGCACACAATACAACAGCATTAAAGTACGGCTTGAAAGTGTACACGATCTTGCCTTTTGTAGCACCAGCATACCTTAGCACACACACACACACATACAAGCACGTATAGAGCTACTCTCTCTTACTGAAATGTTAAAGTTCTACTTGTACTTATTTATTACATTTATATTACTGTTTTATAACAATTAGTCTTTCACATTAATCAATATTTTAATCCCGTTTAAATAGGCGCTAAAATTCACACACCTATTATTATATGAGCGTATTAGCGCGTCTGCTCGAATCTATTTGGCATTCCACATTGATACACAGGCACACACAATCACAGTAAACAATATAAAAAAAAATGTATTAATTTCTTTTTGAAAAAGAACAGTTACAGTCAGTTTTACGCGCTACTCGGGAAGAACAACAACAAACGTCCCGCTATGTTCGACATTGATTTAGAATGAAAAAAAGTTGTTTTTGTTTTTGTTTGGGTTTTCGTTGCGACTTGAATTCGCTCCTCTTGAATGATGAAAAAGTGTGAGTCTTAAACTCGCTTCGCTTTTATGGACCAATGTGTAAAATTTGAATTCGCCCCACTTATTTTCAGTGAAACTTTAATTCGCCTTACCCATGCCATGTCCGCTACAGATTCAAATAAGACTTTATATTATTTTTCGTTTTTACATTTTCAAATTTTTTGTAATTTTTATTTGTTTTCTTGTTTTTTTTTGTTTAAAAATAAAATATTACATTTAATCAAAAAAAAAGAAAAGAATAATTGCCAAAAAATAGTTGATTTAATAAGTACAGTTAATAAATTAAATAATGGCGCATAATTGAAACTAGATTTCCATTTCTTTCTCGTTTTGTTGGTGGTATTTTTTGTTTTTAATATGTTTAATATTTAGTATTAAGGGTATACAATACAATACACACACAATGACTCTAAAAATTGGCTTCAATTTCAATTACTTTTTCTTTTTATTTCGAGAATACACCGGAAGAAGTCAGTCAATTTTCTGCTTCTTGCGATGTAGTACAGAAATAAATGCATACAACGCAATCTAATAATGTTTTTTTTTGTTTGTTTTTAGTATTTACACATTTAAAAAAAAAAGAATTACATATATTAATTAATAGGTTTATGATTTAACAAGTTTTGTGGCAAACTTAGAGTTTGTCAAACAAAACGAAACAAAATAAAATGTTATCGGATAAAACGAAAAACATACGAAAATTAAAATGACAAAAAATTCTGTAGAGTGTAGCACCTATTTCATTGATTTCCTTGCTACTGATTTGTTGCCAGAGAAGCGTGGGCGTGGCAGTACATATATATATATATATATCTATAGTAATAAGGGGCGGGTTGAGTTTCATCAAAAGCTTCTCTGTTAGCGACATTTCCTCGTTTTTCCCATACATTTTGTTTTTGCTTTCGGTAAATTTCGCAACTTAATTATTTAAAAAAAAAAGAAGGAGAATCTATTAAATTGTAAATATTTCATATTAGCTAACATTCACAAATTCACATTCAGACATTGCAAAACACACACAATTTCCATTCACACTGCATATTCTTGTACAATACATTCACTTAGCATTAGGTTTTTCTCCTTCAATCTATATTTTTAGTATAGATAAATATAGCACTTTAACTTCTTTTTGTTTTTGTATCTCTCAACTTTTGTTTTGTGTGTTTTTTTTTTTTCTTTTTCTTTTTATACCCTTGCAAAAAGGGTATATTAATTTTGGTCAGAAGTTTGCAACGCATAGAAGGAAGCATCTCCGACTATATAAAGTATATATATTCTTGATCAGCATGATGAGCAAGGGTATACGAACTTCGGCACGGCCGAAGTTAGCCCATCCTTCTAGTTTTTTAAATAAAACCTTTTAACGCTTTTGAAAGTTCTTCATTTCGTGACTAGGCAAGTTTTATGGTTGGCCATATATATATATATATATATATATTGATATATATAGAAAATGATCGCAAACATCGGAAAAAAAAACAAACAAAATGTATGCCTTTAAAAGCGGGGGCGCCTGGGTTTAAAACTTGGCTACGCGCGGCGTTCAATTGTGTATTAGTACATTTTGGTTTAGGGTATTCCTTTCTTTTTCTTTTTGTTGTTTAGTATGTTGTTTAGTGCGATGTTAGTTGTTCGTTTTTGTTGTTGAAATTGCTGATGGCGGATATGGCCTATAGATGTTCATCTCCGTGATAGCCATTTCGAAGTGGTTGCCGCTCCTGAGAGTGATCCGTGGGGCGATTCCGATTGAAGAAACCGCACTAATTAAAAAGGAATAGAAAATTATGAAAGTTAAGACTGGAAATTAATTTGAATTGTAATAGATTACTTACCTTATACAGCAGCAGTATGACCAGCATCAATATTAATGCTCCAGCGCATGCTGCCAGGACGAATAACCAAAGTGGGACTACATCCGGAACTGGTATTGGTTCCGGTTCCGCCTTATAGAATATCTCATGAGATTTAACAATTTGATCCTTTGGCTGGCCAATGAATGGCAATCTGGTAACATTGGCCACAGCCAAAGTAGATACATTTAGAGGAACATTGGAAGCCAATTTCTCCATAGTTTTGGCCACCATACGCGCCCTTATGGCCACAAAAGCGGCATCAACATCCTCCGATCCCAAATTTGTCACCTCACAGCGTATGGTACGGCATTTGGCTGCCTGACATGGTGAATTCAAATCGATTTGTTTGGGTTCCGATTCCCCATTATCATGTCGACGACTGCGATGCGAGCTGCTGCTAGAACTCGAACTGGACCACTGTTGGGCATGTCCCTGTTGACCTTGATTATCCTCATCATAGTAATCCTCATTCTCCCGTCCATAATAGGGCTTCGTATAGACCACATGATGTTGCTGTTGCTGATAGCCAGAGGGTCCATGGGTGCGGTGTAGTTCATTATCCACATTGACCCGATTAATGGGACCCAAATCGATGGTGGATGTGCGGAAATTTCCACTGTTTCCACTGCCGGCACCTCCTCCAATTCCGCCAGCTGCACCAGCATAATAAATGGATTTACCCTCATTGGGCAATTGGATTTGCTGGGTGCGATACTGCTGACTAGATCTGGAGCTAACAACTGGTGCATCTCCTCCATTGGCCATTTGAATATAGCCATGGGTACTGTGGCCACGCAATTGGCCGTTTGGCAATTGATCACTGGTGAAGCTGCTGCTGCTGCTGCTGCTGGTTGTAATGCTGCGATTCACTTGGGGCTCCTGTTCCACAGCCTGATTGGCACGATCCTGATGCACATAGGAGGCATCACCGGTGACATCTTGGGCATCCTCCCGTTCTAGCATATCCTTTTGCTTTGTGGTGAAATGATAGCGTCTCTCATTGCTAACAGTAACACCCTGGCCAGAGTTTGAGTCTTGAGAGATTTCCACATGTCCACCATTATCGCCACCTGCGCTAACCACACTACTGACATGACCATCATGAGCATTACCGCCGCTGGACGAACCAGATAAACTGGAAGTTTGTGTCACCGAATTACTAATGGCTCCTTGGGCATGCAGATACGATTTCCTCTGCAATTTGGTATCCAATTTCAATTGACGCTCATTAACCTCGCTAATCAAATCGCAATGAATACGTCCACCGGTTTCCGGCTGATTTAGCAGATACATTAATGGATCACCGGCTATTGTCTCATAGGGATAATGTATATAGACGACAGCCTCTTCTATAATCGATGGACGATTGTTGCGTATCTCATAAATGTGTACAACTTGTGGTCCCAAATCCTCCTCAGCAGTGGCATTAGCCACACTCTTGTAGTCATCGGCCTTATACAGTTGATAATCGGGCAGGGAAGTACCCTTAATGCTCAAATCGGTGTCCACCCAAATGCCAACACTCTTCCGATAAATATTATCATAATGGGAACCAGGTCGTTCCAGATTTGTGGAATTCGCTTCAAAATAGAAATCGTAACTCGATGAGCTACCAAATTTCTCTGCCGGCACTAAACTGATTTTGAAATGGGCCTAAAAAAAAGAAGGAAGTGTTGGACTCACAATTTAATTAGATGTTTTTCAATAACTTACCAACTTGCCGGCCTCCAGGGGATTACCAATGTCACATTTCAGTGTATAATTGTTGTTTCCAGATGGCGCCGAGCAGGTTATGGGCGTGTCACTCTTCTCACCCAATTGGTGCAGTTTACGGAATTCCAAATTCCGTGGCGTTATCATATAGAAGGCAGCCTCAAAAGCATCTTCATTGTTGTTCGTTATCAGGACCTCAATGGTCAGGGGTTCCGGTGAGCCAAACAAATATTTGTCCACAGTTCTTTGACCAAAAAAAAAAAAAAACAGAAATAGACAAAGATTAGAAAATATGAAAATTTTTATTCCTGATAGAAACTCACTTGATTTCCAATTTCAGATCGGGTTCGCAAATGTTATCTGGACCACAGTTCTTCTGTATGTTAATGGCATCGCGTAGGACTATCTCTCGATTTTGGTCAATTACCGGCTCCAGGGTTTCACGTTTACGTCTCACCAATGGCGCCTGTACTGGCCAATTGCTACGCAAATTGTAGCGACCTTCCACTTCCAATGGGGTTAGCTTGTCCTGGACATTATCCACCAGATATACCGTCTCATTGAGACAATATTTCTGACCATAATTCAGACTGATGGTTTGATTGCGTATATTTTTACCCTCGTCACGAAGGAAGAACATGCGAGGATTACGTGTCTTTTTCGCATCTAGCAGCCAGGAGACATCAAAGACCAACTGATTGGGTAAATAGCGTCCGGTATAACTCCAACAGGTTGTCAGCATCATGCAGGGGACCATCTTGTGATCCCGTTGCAATTCACATTTACGATCATCAAGACTAATCAGTTTCGAGGGATTGGCAAAAATGGTTTCGGCATTCACAGCTGCCACAGGACGAGACTTGAATATGAAGACCTGATCAGAGGCATAGGCGCCGACAGCCAAATCGGGATACGTATTGCCATCCATGTCTACGCCACCGGAGAGGGCAAAGCCAAAGGTACGAGGAAAGGGTGCACCTTCGACTAGATCTTCGGCTTGAATGATCTGTGATGGTTTAGCAAGTGGACCATTGGCGGAACCATGAAATATATAAACCACTCCACGTCCCTCGGGGCCATCGTAGGGAGCACCCACAGCGAAATCTCCATAGCCATCACCATTGACATCGCCCAGTGTGGTTAGAGCCAATCCAAAACGTCCTTTCGTATGAAAGCCATCGCGTATGTGCTCTGGAAAAAGTTTCGGGGATATTGATGCCCTTTGGAGGATAATGAATACACGACCCACATCATATTTTCCCTCCACATTGCCGGGCTCCGTATACATGGGTGCACCAACGATTATATCATCAAGACCATCGCCATCTACATCGCTGGTGGCCAGGGAATAGCCAAAGTATTCACCAATCTGTCTTCCAGATATATTGAATATATTTGCCATATTCCATCGATTGACAACAATTTTGCCCATCAAATTTGAGCCTCTTGGCATACCAATGGCCACATCCTCAGTATGATCCCCATCAAAATCACCAGTGATCATTGAATAACCCAAATATGAATCATCATAAGCCGATGTACTCTCTGGGGTGGAGAATACCTGATTCTCGGGCTTTGTTACATCCTGGGAGCTAGCTTGACCTGTCAATGTGCAAGATAACGAATCAGTAAAAATGTCAAAAATGGAAAAATCCAAAAATGGATTTGTATCTTTATTGCTTGAAATGGGTGAGTGTACTAACTAAATCATGCTCTGTACGATAACAATGACAAATGATTATAAAAATTAAACAATAAAATATATTGACTACGACAACAACAAGCTACCATATAGAAATAATGATGTGTACGAGGAACATGCATTGCTATTTGTGCTTTCTGGTAAAGAAATCATGCGGCACAATTCTTTCAACTTATATTAATAAATATCTCAATTAGTTCAACTGTTAGAACCCAGTACCCAAACCCGAGAATATAATGCATTCAGTTAGTTTACAAACCATTTGCCAGTTAACTCTACGACTAAGCAAATACAACAACCATTTCTTTTTTTTTTTATTTGGTTGAAAGAGGATCATGAGATTTAAGGATTACTTTTTAAGTAATTCGATCAATATGTTTGCGAATACACCAAAGTGGATAGCAGATTTCAGCTAATAAACGAAAAAGTTTGATTTTCATTGATATGTGTCAAATAAAAGCACATTAATATAAAATAGTATTTATATAATTAAATTTGTCAAAATAATTTGCTTCAACATTCAATAAATTTTAACTCATAATTTAATTGTAAGATAGGTGAATAAATAAATCCTAAAACTAAATTTGTAAATATGTATATCGAGCAAAAAACTTCTGGTAATAGATTTCAACATTATTAACTTGTATTGCAAATTGATTCTTTCTTTCAATTTGATTCTTTTTCAACCAAAATTCTACCATATACATATATATAGATATCGATAAATATATATGTATGTATGTATATATAAATACTATATTTGTATGTACGTTAGACTAAGTATGCATAAATGTTTCATGGATGGCTTAGTCTAGACAACAACCAGAGCAGCAGCAGTAGAAGCAGCAGCAGCAGCCGTAGTAGTAATAGGATCATTTAAAGGATCTTTTGGGCATTTTGTGGGAGGGACACGTTTTTTATGTGCTTTATCCTAGCCCAGTGATTTTGTTAGCGAAGCATCATGGCATTTATGGGCGATGGTATTTCGATTCAATGAGTTTTTGAGTTTAGATGGTTTTATTGATTTCAGTTTCGATTTTATCAGACACCATTATGGAGAACGAGTTTTGTTTTTCGGTCTTTTGTACAAATGTATTATTTGTTTTGTTTTTGTTTTTGTGTTTTTTTTTTGTTTTGTTTTGTTTTTTAGACACTTTTCTTGAGTTAAAATTAAGATTTTTTTGTTTTTTTTCATTTGAGGCGTTTGATGTGAGAAGCATATTTGGTATATATTTTTTTTTTATTTTGTTTTTGGATTTTATTACCTCCAGTGCCGAAGGGCTGATAAAAAGGCGGCTTATATGGAAACGAGGCATCGGGCGGTATTGAATAGGTTTCTCCTTTTAATTCAGTATTTCAGTGTTTATGGTAATTATGTCGGTATTATAAAAAGTAAGTTCATTGGAAAGTGTTGTATTGGGTTGATGAGAATTGGTTTGTTGGTTGATTGGTTGGTTGGTTGGGTTGGTTGGTTGGGTTGGAGCAACAGACACAGGTTTCGGTACAGAATGCATACGTTGTTTTTTTATGGTAGTTTTAATTTTGATTCGTTTCGGTACAAAATTGTATGCATTTTACACCAAAACAATGAGACAGAGTGAGAAAAAAAAAATAGGGATCAAAAAAGAGAGAGAGAGAATACATAATTTTAGATTAATTAAATGAGACAACAACTAAAGAAAATAAATATGCTACTTTTAAAAAATTTGATTTTGTTTTTTTTTTTTTTAATTGGACGACGCGTTAAACGGTACAGTAGTTACAGGTACAGTTACAGTTACTTGTACTGGTACTAGCACAATTAACATTACAGTTATAATATATTAAGTTGGTAAATTATTAATACATTACAATAGATACAACTAGAAATACATAACGATTGTACGATCAAATGTTTTAACCATTTCTGCTGTCGAGTTGGTTTTCGATTAAAATAATGAATCGATCAATTTTTATTTAATATAATTTCGATAGGTTAGCAACGACAACATGGCGGACACGAATAAGCCGAATTGGGTTAACTGTGGTTGGTGAAAACAACTCGACAACACATACACACGTACGAGAATAGATCAGTTTTGATTTATGGAACCCAAATTTAAATTTCTTTGGGTTTTTGTCTATGGTTTAGCATTAAAGACAAGGCAAATGTTTTAAAATATAGCACTCAAATTGTAATTTAATCTATTAAGAAAGGTAAAACAAATGTAAATTAAACATACTTATTCAAAAAAATTATTTAACCATAATTAGGTACGAAAATATGTAATTTTAGTAAAATTATGATGAAGAATAATCATCCACTTTAACCCGAATGAATGACTCGGATAGAATTTATGCCCCATATTTTTGAGTACTATAAATTGACTTTAACTTTGCCTTGTCTTTTAATTTAATTATGTATGTATTTATGTAGATATGTGTTTTGTATACATATAAGTAACTATAATTTGGTATATTACGATTTACGCTAAGGACTAAATGGTACACAATGCCACATGCACTAATTCTTTTCTAGGGACTGGATATAACATTCGATTGATATGATTAATTTTATATTCAGCTACACTGATCAAAATATCCCTTTTAAAATTAAGTGGATTCAATGTTAATTACTTGTTCGCTTGGTAAAAAGGTTTTTAAATACAATACAAGACATAAAACTAACCTAGGATAAGATACAAAAAAATATATATACATATATATTTTTTGGTTATTTTTTTATATATATATTTTTTTTTTTTTGGTTCTTTCAAGGTTATAGGGGCTGGGGGCGGCTTTGGCTTGGAATCGGGACTCGTTCAACAAGTAATTTAAATTAAAACACAAAAAACGTAAAGAAAACGAAAACAAAAAAATGGTACTGGAAAATCTAATGCTATAGGAAAAATACAGGGGGGAAAAATGGGAAACTTTGAAAAAAAGAGTATAAAGAGACGGACTACGAGTTGTTGGCTTAAAATTCTAGATATAACTAAATACAAAATTGGTATAAGTAAATAGCTTTATTTATTTGTTTTTTTTTTTTTTCTTGTTTTGTCAAAATACGATACATAGGTATAGGTAAGAAAAAAATAAATAAAAAACTATTAAACTGATTTGAAATAATTTCTAATCTAGGATAGAATGTGGGAAAAACGTGCACTTACCTTGCCAATACCAGCTGCCAGGTGCGCCAATGAATAAACGCGATCCATTCTGTGGAATGGAGAAGAAGGAGAGTGGTAAATAAGAGAGATATAGACATATACAAAAAAAAAAGGTAACTATAAGAAATGTTTAAATTGCGAATGCAAATGTTATGCCACGATCCCACAACAAGGTGCCAACTAAACGTGCCCACGCTGAGCCCACAAAAAAAAAAAAAAAACAAAAAAAAAAACCACTCACACAATAAGACAAACCAAATCAGTATAAAGATTAGGTCAAGGAACCGACTAATAGATACCCTGTGGCAAATAAAAGCTTTAATTGACTTGAAAGACAAGTTGAAATAAGTTTGCATAAATCTACGTTAATTTTTATTTGCTTTTAATAAGATTTAAAAAATATGAAATCACTTTTAAAGCTATTAAAACTGATCATGAATATATATCTGTGACTTATGCCTGTTATGCCATTATATATTATGTTAATCCTTATGCCATTTTGTTGACCCAAATGTACTTTCTTACCCTTTGAGTGGTGGTTAAAGAAACCATCATGGAATGCATGAAACAACTCAATGAAAGGCAAAAAGGAAAGAGATAAAATGAACCAAAAAATATGCAAAAAAAAAAAATTCAGTTTAAATGCATATACCGAGGTAAATATACTCTTTCGATTTTCATCTAAGAGTGAAATTTTTCCAGCAATAAAGTGATACGAAGAAATGGGAAAACTAACTATTAACTGAAAGCATATTATCAATTTATAATAGTTTCCCATGATAATGTAACAAGAAGTAACTGATTATTTCAATACATATATAAAATATATACAATTTTGTGGCTAATCATCACGATTCAAAAATTGATAAAAAAATAAATGATATATTGAATCACTTAAGTTAATTTGCCCAGAAGTGGCAATGGATAAATCAAATTTGGGCATTCTTTAACACTTTAATCGAAATTATATGGAACTTATTATATGGTAAGTTACAAAAATATTCTATTTATATAGTCGGTTTGGGGAAAAATAATTTTTGTTTGCATATACTCACACTATTGATTGCTGCACTAAAGCCAGCCTGACACGAGCCTTGTCTGTGATAGCCCCAGTTGTCTGAAAATACATAAAAAAAAAAGAAAACGAAAAAAACTCATTTTATGCATTTGTATATATGTACATTATTTCATCATCATAAATGTTTATACAATCTCAATAAGCAAAGGATCGACAAGGCAGCCCTTGGGCCTGGCAAATAAATTGCAAATAATTACCGCTGCAATGCAATAAATTGCACTGTGATTTGTCAGTCGACAATGAAATGACGACATCGACGACAACACGACAGCGGACCGATGACTGTTGATGTGGAAGTAAACATAAAAGGATTAGAGCGCTCCTTGGGGGCAACAACAACTGCCAAGTGCCAAGACAACCGATGGACATTGAAATGGACAAAACAAGAAAAGAGAAAAAAAAACAAAACAAAACAAACAAATGCAAAAAAAAAAACCAAATCCTACAATACAAACAAACCAAAAAATACAGAAAGAAAAAATAAAAGAAAAGGAGAGAGATGGCAAAACTCAACCACATCCCCAAGATCCTTTTGTTTGGCACCGCCTTTTGTCCGTCTACAAAAATCACGCAATGCCCCCGCGGCAACAACAACGGCAGCATAGCAACAACAACAACAACAGCAACAAGCAACAAGCAACAGCAGCAACATGTCGCCTGCCTCTCGAGTTGTACAAAATCAACAGCCAGATCGTGCGTTTGATCAAATTAAACGATAACAATTTGTCTCCGAAGTGTTTCAATTTGAGCGCAGAGGAAAAACAAAAAAAAATATATATATAAAATAAAAAAAAAGCCAAAAGAAAAATGCCAGCAAGAAGCAGGCAACCAGCAACATGTTGCTGACGCTGTTACGACTTTAGCAATCGCCTCGCATAAGTCAACTTTTTAAAGTTTTTTTTTTTTTTTTTTTTTTTGCAGATAATATCATAGACGTCTGACAAAGAAGGATACTAACTTGAATTTCATTCAGAATCAGAACCTAATTACTATTAACTTAAATATAAATATTGCTGCTGTTGTAATATTCTTGTTAACTGCTTTAACCCTTTTATGTTACGCCCCTGATTGTTATTGTAGTAATTCCCATAATAAAATCGCCCCCGTCTTGAATTACAATTAGGTTTTGCGACTGAAACTTCAACTCGGACAGACTTGGACACGGACTGAGGTTCAGACTCGTTCCTTTTTCTGAAGCTTTTGTTGTTGCGCTTCTTTTTCCTTTGCTTTTTCTTTTCTTTTTTTTTTATTTGGTTTTTGTCCATCGTCTTTACTTTATTTTACCCTTTTTTGTTTTCGTTCTTCACTGTCGATACGTTCATTTCTCATTCGTCTTAACTATTAGTTTGGCATTTTGTGCGTTAAGTTGGTATTTATTGCTTTCAGTGATGTCGGAATGTGCGCTGGGCCAGATGAGTTGATGTTGCTACTGTTGCTGTTGCTGTTGTTGCTGTTGATGTTGATGTTGCTGCTAATCATTTCACAACAACCAGCAGCAACATTAATAACACACAATACCTAACCCCAAAAGGGGAATCTGTTCGGGGACTGGCAAATGTGTTTAGAATCATTAAATTGCCCTACGATAGGTTTATTGAATTCATTTCTAGTCTAGTTGAAGATTGAGCAATCGTTATTGTTAAGTGAGTTGATATTCTCCAAGAAGGTGAATTGATTTGAAGTATGTATCGTATTAGAACTAGTTCTTTGTTAGAATTAGATCTTTTATAGAGGATTAAGATCATAAAATCAAAGCATTATTTTAAGTTCTTCAATTTATAAATAGTTCTTTTTTCACTATTCAAAACGGAACATATTGAAAATGATTGATTTTATATTTCTTGTTAACATGGAACTAGTTCTTATAATAATACCACAATTTTTATTAGACCATTGAGCATAATTATTCAACAAAATGTTGCTAGGTAGAAGAACTAATTAAAATTATATAACAATAAAATTTTTAACTTTGAACTTTTTTTCTTTATATTTTTAAAAATATAATTTTTATTTTTTCTATTTCTTTGATTCGAAATGAAATCCATAAATCATAAATATACAGTGAAAGTTCCCGTGGGCGGACAGCCACGGTACCAGTACTTTTGTCCGCCTGCGGGGGATGACAAAGGAATTGCCAACAAAATTGATATCTTTTTTAAATTCATTTTTATTGTTAATATATATTTAAGTTCCATTTATATATTACATATAAGTTGCATATGTATATTTTTAACAATTTTTTGTTTTGATTAATTGGTCAATTGTAGACTGCTTACAGTTTTTCTGTTTATTTTCAAGATTAAAATGAAGTTGCCAAGGTCATTTTTGAAATTATGTGCTTTAATATTAAAATTTTTTTACTGTATTTTAAAGTTTTGCATTATTCGCACATTGTTAGTATTTTGTATTAAAATGTATTTTTTGTCCGCCTGCAAGAGATATTTTGTATTGAAATTTGAAAAAAATGGCGTCCGGCCCAGGGATCTTCCGGCCACGAGAACGCAGGAAAATCATACTAAAAATCTTGGGACTTTAAAATTCGTCCTGCTAGAAGAGATGTCCGCCTGCGGGAGCTGTTCGCGACTAGAGCTTTCACTGTATTTACAATTGACTAAATAAACCAAGATCGAACTAAATAATTGATTGGATATTCACTATATTACCAGCTGCATACTATATAAAAAATATATGTACATATAAAAGTATCTTTATATTTGTGTTTAGTCAAACACCTTCACAACATACATAGACATATGATTGTATATACATACATATATGTATATGTACATACATACATATATATACTTCCCTTTTGTGTATACGGTTTCCATCTGTTAAGCGATGCTAAAAATACTCTCACCTAAGCAAAACTTTTGTGGAAGATTCATGAATGAGAAGAAAGGAGGAGCAGGAACAGTGTGCCACATGTGTGCATGTCCAGCATCCGAGTTCGTTGGTTCTAAATATATATATACATATAATTGTATATACTTTTATATATAGTCTATGTACATATGTATATATTTTTGTTGGGGAGGAGTGACTAAACTAAAGAAAACATTTGTCAGTCAAATGGCCTAGGGGCCCTGCCCTCTAGTTTTTATATAGAAAATCACATTCAAAAATTTATATGGCCGACTAATACACGAGAATATGCTTGTTCCAAATCAAATAAAGGCCCATAAATGTATCATCAAGAAATGTAGGTGAAACATACATACATATACATATATATATACATTCTGTTTGCTCCCCTAGTTGTTCATCTCTCTTACAAATGGCCCGAATTTCCACATTTCATTTTCGTTTATATTCTTTCTGTATGGGTCTTTTTTTTTCCTGTTATATGACACCAATTCCGAAAAAAAAAAAAATCCTGACATTTTGTGTTTTGCATTTCGCGTTTCAAGGGATTCCCTTCTTAACATTACTCAAATTACCTTGAATGAAGTTAAATCACATGCACATAAAATTTGTGGCTTAATCTCACTTACTTGTACGACATGGCGATATCTCATGGAATTGCTCGAAATTGTGCGAGGCAAAGCAGGTGCCCACTGGATCATAACGTAATGCCCTCGATGGCGTCATTGTATGGAAGACGTAACGGGGGGCACAGGCCTACAAAGAAAACAAAAAGGAAAGAGAAAGAGCAAAAAAAAAAAATACGTTAAAAAATAATACACATCACAGACAGAGGCATGGAAATTATTTTTGGTAAAGATGTGAAACAATGGCCAGGGCCAAAACTTGCAACTTCGATGGAGCGCGGCCACACCAAAAATGGTCACAACGAATTACTCCAAAGATATATGCTCACTCACACAGTGGTTGAAAAATTCAAGTAAATTGTTCAATAATCATTTAAAAGTTAACTTTATTTCTTTAGTATAGTTAAAAATCCCAAGTTAAATAAGCAATTTGAACTACTAACTAAAAGAAGTAAAGGATATTTTTGGGGGAAATATTTCCATCAACGATTTGTACTGGCATTATTTTTGTAATTAAATAATTATAGAAAATTATAGAAAACCAAAAAAAAAAAAAAGACTGTAATAATTTTAAAATTTATTTTATATATTATATAATAATAATTATTTTTTCTTATTTATTAATTACAATCATAAAATAATGATTGATTTACCTACAAAATAATGATTATTTTTTACTTATGCATTTTTTACAACTCGATTTTTAAATTTTACTTTTAATGAATGATTTTTTTTTATTTCTTAAATAATCTTTATTTGCAGAAAAAAAAAGTCAATCAATATTATTTATAAATCAAAATTGACAGAAAATTTTGGAATAACCATAGAACAATTTCCACAGTAAACATATCATAGTGTATTTCTACAGATATATATATATATATATATATATATATGTATGCGTGTATATAGTTTTATAATGTATAAATGGTCTGGCAGTTGGACATAAAACACGCACGAGGCAGGCCGCCTTCTGCCTACAATGCCAAATATGGTTATCCCAAGCCCAGGCCCAGGCCCAGGCCAGGCTTCAACTTTAAGTCCAACTCCTGCTTCAGTTTGAACTGCAGCTTAAGGCAGTTGAAATGTAATGTGTGTGTGTGTGTGTGTGTGTGTTTGTGTGTGTTTACTGACTGAACAGATCTTAAGCCTGGTTGGCATTGTGTGTCTCCTGTGTCTACGTTGCCTTCACTGCAATTACTTTTACAAATTTATACATATTGTGCCTTTTATGGCCAGAAGTGCCTCTCCTCTTGGGCTCTGACATAAACTCAAAATGACGCGCTATCGCCAAAAATGCATGCTGATCGCTGTGCCACAAACAAGCGGCTTAGAGGGGCATTGAGGGGAGGGTATTTCCATTCAAATGGCTCCCATTGAATCACAAATCTATGCGTTATTATGCAAGAGCTGAAATCACAACAGACTGGCCAAAAAAAAAAAAAGGACAAAAAATCGCCTCGCCGCTGGACGCTTGGAACAATTCAATTGAATTCACAATCTCAAAAACCATTGTCCAGGAAAAAAAATCAAAAAAAAAAAAAAAACAAACCCCATATCAACATAATGAAGTAGTGTGAGGGGGTAGGGTGATGGCAACCAATAAGTTAATAGCATTTTCCTATTAAAAATTTTATTATCAGTTAAGAGCAAAAGTTTCTTTCATGCTGCTCACCCACTACAAATCCAAGGAGTTCGCGGTAAGATTAACCAAGATATGCAAATGGACTACAATAGCGGAGAAGCAGGCAAAAAAAAAATATATAAAAATAAATAAATAAACTGATAGCCCAAGTTGAATACGAAATATAAATTACCATTTCAAATGCATAACTGTACTAGGGAATTTGATCAGTCAATCAATGTGAGAAAAATGTGATTTTTGATTATGATCGGTGACAATAAAAAGAGAAAAGTGAAATGCAGTGATTTCATTCAACGATTTATTAACATTCCGTCAACATAAAATATATATAAGAAAATTTAATAAATATAAATATTAATAAAATGCATTGTTTAGATCTTTTTTTGGTTTTTTGATAAGAAGATTATTTCGCTTATATAGTCTCAATTTTCTGATAAACTTTGTGTTTAGACTCTATTTATTTACTATCGAATTTCCTTTCTTGTAATAAAAAAGAAATAAATTTTATAAAACTTTTTGTACACTACTTTATCAAATTGTTAATGAACGTTACGACATTTCCGTTTCCGCTGACTTCTTCAATACCAAAATTAACTTAAACTGAAACTTTAACGTTTTGGCCCCATTCTGATCATTGTGTCGTGAATTTTCGGTTTATTTCACGTGCTCATCTCTAACATAATATATATAAAAAAATATATATTGAATATTTTGCAATACTTTAACAACTTCCTACAGTGACTTGTTAACAGAATTCCTTTGCTTGAGCTTTAACCAAATTGTTTTGTCGTGTTGTCGAAATTTAGCTTAACGCTTTTCGGTTTTATTTATTTATTTTCTTCTTTCCATTTTGAACACAGAAAAAGCATATTTTGAATGATTTTGTTATGGATGTATTTTTTTTTTTTTTTTTTTTGGGTTGCTTGTTTAGTTGGGTTTTTTTTTCTTTCTTTCTTTCTTTCTTTCTTTTTGTGGCCATGTTTGGTGGATAGCGCATACCAAAACGCCAACGATAAATTTTTGAGACATTAAACTGCACTTTTGCAGACGCCGTCAACGAGTTGCTGTTGCCCCCATCCTGGATCAGCAACGGCACAACAACAGCAACAGCAACTGCGATAGCAATAACAACAACAAAAACAAAAGTCAAAAGTCAACACGTTTGACATGGTCGACATGCAGACGTTACCATTACGAATGCTAAAGAATCGGCCTCGGGCCAGGCCAAGCCAGATGCAGATGGTAGAAGTCCATAGACTGCCTCCATCCACATCTCCGCCAGCAATTCACTGACGGTGACTATGTGTGTGTGTGTGTGTGTATGTGCCTTGTCCATATTTGACTGCAGTTCAATAGCGCTCTGGCAATTTCACAGATCGTGTCGATGATCATGTCGCAATCGCGAACAACAAACAAAATAAAAAGCAAAAAAAAAGAAACAAAATAAAAAACCAAAACTAGATCCCATGACAAGCTGTGGCACATGCCCCCAGAGAATTGGTATATAGAAAGCAATGTAGCAAAGGGAATAATGCAAGTGGCAGCCACAAGGGCTAAGTTACATAGACAGACACCCACACCAACAACAACAAAAACAACAACTGATAAAATTGTAATGACCTTGCCAGTAAAAACCTTTTTACCTGTCAGTACCTTATCTAATCTTATACAATTCTATATACATTTTCTTTTTAGCTATATATTAAGGAGATCATCCTGATTGGGAAAAGTGCATTAAACTGATATATAGTGTTAATTTTTCATTTAACAAATATTAACTTTGACAACTTTGAGCATACAAAACAGATTTTATGACCAAGCAAAGAATATAATTCCATTCGGTTCAATTTCTCAATTTAATGGCTTGTCAATGCACTAAAAGTTAACTTTTATGTGTAAGACTTTCATTTTCAGCCGACAAAAAAAAACAAAACAAACCAAGTGACCTACTGACTGACTTTACACTGTGTGGCATCATCATCATCATTATTATCATCAACAACATCATCATCATCATCATAGTCGAAGAACCTCGTTAAATGTCAAAAAACGCATTCAATGTGCACGCGGGCGAGGCAAAATGTGATCAGAACAGGTGGGCGTCATTCCCGTCATCGACTTGAAATAATGTTAACTGAAACTGAGACTTAAGAAGAAAAAAAAAAAAAAAAAAAAACTAAGACATTTTCTTCTTTCTATTTTTCTTTTTGGAAGGGGGTGAAGTTTATTTCTGCATTTACTGTTACATATGTATGTCAGTGGGCGTTTAAGCTTTTCCAATGCGTTTCATTTCAGTTTTAGATTTTGTCATCATTTTATGGTAGATTGCGTCAAGTAAACCGCACAAAAGAAATCAGTATCAGTATCCTTGGTGGTTGGCCTTCTTTACGAAGGTGTGCCCGATTTTTGTGGTTAATTGCGTTGGCGTTGGCGTTGCCTTTTGGGGCCACCCGCAAACAATCAATGGAGGAAGGCGATGCTAGCTCAGCACCCATAAACATTTGATTTTCACTTTAGTTCTCAATTAACTTTGATTTGGCCCATTTGATTTTGGGGCACAAAAGGTGCAGAACAAACGTTAAATATTGATGGCCAGTATTTGAAATGTTATTATTGTTCTTGGCCCTATTGAACCTGTCCAAGTCACTTCCGCCACAAGCTATATTTTGTGTGTTTTTCTTTTTTTCTTTTTTTTATGTTAGCTGACCTAGCTGGCCTTCAAATGACCATTAACAGAAGGCCATCGATTTTGTGTTACGCCAAGTGCGCAAAATGGGAATATCAGAAGGCGACGACTACATCATCAGTGAAAGTCCCGATATATATGTGTCATATTAAAGATGCCTTAGTAATACCATAAAAGTTGTCATTTTGTTAAATTTATATTACATAAAATTGTTATTCTGAGTTTTAAGAAATACCTAAACTATAAATATATTTCACTTTCATTGTTTCAATTTGGTTAACGAATTTGATAAACGAATCAAAGGAAGACGATTTACCCTCATAAGTATGCAATTGTAAAAGTTGACAAAGTCTTTTGAAATCATTAAATATTATTAAACTATTGAGTTACCCTCATAAGTATGCAATTGTAAAAGTTGAGAAAGGCTTTTGAAATCTTTAAATACATATTATTAAACTATTGATTATAATTTTTTGTTTTTTACTTACCACAACCAAATCATTATCACGTCCAGTAACCACTGTGGCTCCCAGCCATTGATAGGATTTACGATCAATTGTCTCCCCTTGGGTATTCTTGTTATTACCTATTTTAAAAAAGGGGAAAAAAAAACAACAATATATGATTATTGCGAAATTAACAAATTTATTAAAATTTGCATAAAGCAAAAGAAATAATTAAGATTTAAAATTGAAAATAGTATAATTTTGAATTGTGTATAAAAAATACAAAAGAGACAAAAGAAAAAAAAAATACTGAGCAACAATATATGATTATTGCGAAATTAACAAATTTATTAAAATTTGCATAAAACAGTAGAGATAATTTAGGTTCGAAATTGAAAAAAGTATCATTTTGAATTGTGTATAAAAAAGACAAAGGAGAAAAAAGAAAAAAATGAAGCAAGCAAGTCGTCCCTGCCGACATTGAGTATACCCTGCACCAAGTAAAAGTACTCCATAAAGTCAAAAACGATCAAAATTGGCATCAATTTGCAACAAAATTCTCTTTACATGCAGCAACCGAGAACGCATGCTATCTCGCTCACACTTAACAGCCCATTTCAGGCGTTTCAGTACAAAATGGAAATACGTATATCTCTGATAATTATTGTCTGATTTTGACAAAATTTGGTCAAGTCGTGCATTTTGGCCATATAAATGTGAATGCTAAACAAGAATACGATATCTTTAATATTGCTCTAGTTATAGGTTTTTCCCGAATTGCGGGGGCGGAAGTGGGCGTGGTAAAAATTTAAAATAAACTTGATCTGCTTATACAATAGACGGATGTTGACACCAAATTTGGTTGCTCTAGCTCTTATAGTCTCTGAGATCTCGGTGTTCATACGGACGGACGGACGGACGGACGGACATGTCTCAATCGACTTCGCTATTGATACTGATCAAGAATATATATACTTTATAGGGTCGGAAAATTCTCCTTCTGCCTGTTACATACATTTTAGCGACTTTAATATACCCTTTTACCCTATGGGTACAGGGTATAAAAAATACTGAGCCAAAAAATGCGTATGCGACGGAAATGAACAATTTAGGAAAATTAATTTAAATGTTTTGCGTTTCTTTTTTTTGTAAATTTCTTTTAGTAGGTGGTGCAGCATAAGAAGATGACAGAAAACAAAAGAGAAGCAAACTAATTAAGTGCTCTGAATATTAAATATGTATATACAAACACACACACACTCACACACACACACACAAAATACTTGAAAAATGATGATGGATACTTCCGTTTCTGCAATGATTTATGACATAATTGTGATGATGAGAAGGTAATTTGAGTTGCTTAGTGTTGGCAATTCAATAAAATATATATACACAGATGAATAAACTTATGAATGATGGCATAAATGTATGAATCAAATGATTTTTAGACAGTTCATTATTGAATTTGTTAAATGTATGAATAATACAATAATGAATAAACATTTTGGCAAATGAATCAGAGGAGAAATGTGAATCATAGGTTAATGGATATGAGTATGAGATATATACGATACATGCATATATATACATATATATATATATATATATATATATATAACAAACCTGCAAGCTGTATAAAGCACCTGTTTGCTCCTGGACAAGCATATATTCATTGTTAGCAATTTCAGAAATAAAATACAAGATAAAAGTTTGAGTGCCACTTAGCCAAGAGGAGAGTGAACAGTGTTTCACTGTGATTCTTTGAGGTTTGGGGGTGCAAATTTATGCATTTCACTAAAGTGAGACACTCCCCTCCACCAATCCAAAAGAAGGTGCTGGCCAAAATGAATAAACCTTGATAATGTAATGTGTATGCAAAAATTGTTTTCTTTCTTATTTATTTATTTATGGTTTTTTTTTTTTTTTTTAATATTTCATTTCCGTTTTTGTGTGTTTCTTATAGTCAGGAATTACTTCCTCTCACTCTTTCTAAAAATATCTCATTTGCATTTTATGCATTTGGCATAAAAATATATTCGAATGCGTTTCGCGAATCTGAATGCTACACGCATGCGTGTAACCCATAAATAATCCATAATATGCAAATTCTGCTATTTTGTCACTGGCGCCAATTTGATTGAGGCGCCTCTAAATAGACATTTAGACCTAGACCTAGACCTAGACCTAGACCCAGACCCAGACCCAGACAAATATCCATATCCACAACGATAAACACCGTAGCCAAACTAATACTTAATACTAGTTGATTCAATCCATTAGTGGGACTTACCTTTCGAATCGAATGCCACCAATTTGCAATCATCGTCATTCATGCTACATTTGAATACACCGCCAGCCTCAATAACGCCAGGTTGATATCGAGATGTATCGTATTTGGGTGCGCCAACAATCAGACTGAAAATGAATATATATAAATAGAAAGTTTCATTAGAATATGGTCATTAAAAATATTTATAAACATATATTAATAGATTTATGATTATTAACTGCTTTCCCTATTTAAGGGATCGTTTTTTGTTTTACAAAGTGATCGCCCAATTTTACCATGGTCACACTTAAAACAAACCATGATCCTTAAGTGATACAATATGGAAGGACTGTAAAAATCAAATTTATTGCAATTCAATAAATCGAGATTAAACCAAATCATGATCCTACAGTGAAAATCAAATTCATTGCAATTGAATGAATTAGGATTCTATTGGCAAATAAAACCAGTGTTACCTTACTCAATTGATAAAAAAAAAATCGATAATAAATTCATTATAAATTGCATTATAGGATTCCTTCTGTAAGGTAATTTAGCCCATCAAAATTTATTGTTAAATATCACCCTCGCCTTTAGCCACACTCAAATGACTTGGCCTGACGACGATCGCCCCCTTTTTGCCCATCTCTCTCTCTCTGTCTCTCTCTCTCTCTCTCTCCCTCTCCTATGGTAGTAGTTCATCATTGGCACGCACATTGACAGCTGTCATTAGCATTCATTGCGGAAGCGGCGACGGTGGCGGCGGCAAAAAAAAAAATTATAAAGAAAAATTAAGTAAAGGGAAAATGTACTATTGAAGGGTCCGCCATGGTCGCACAAATTTCTGCCATAGGGTGCAGCAGTAAATGGGCCTTCATTAAAATTGAAAATAATAAAACTGAAAACATTCTCTATATACATACATATATACCACTATGTATGTACATATGTATGTATAAATAGAAGCCGCAACGGCAAATCAAACACTTGAAAGTTGATTAAAAACGGGCCCGACCTAAACGTCGACCTACCCCTCCCTCCCCCATGGTATCAAAAGGCCCACATGCAACAATTTGACGCTTGAGTAGAATAAAAATTGCACAGATGCGTGAAACAAGAACAGAAACAACAACACCAACAAGATGAACAAGAAGAAGACAAATTAAAAAAAAAAATGCCTTCAGTTAATATTTTTGAACTTGGTTTTCAATCGAACGAAAATCTTTTTTGGAAAATTTGTAGAAATTCTATAAAAAAATTTCATGAGAATTCTTTGTCGCACTTTATGGATTGGCGCTGACATCATTGGCATTCAACGCGTTGCTTGATTCGATCATTCTTTGATTCGATACCCTTAAAAAAAAAAAGGGTATTTTGGGTTTGTCAGCAAAGTATTGGATATACATACATACATACATACATATGTACATATGTATGTATAAATATAGTAGATGCCAGTTATAATGATAAAGGTTTCATTGGTTTCTCTACAAAACTTGTATGATATCGGTTACGAGAACGAATATCGGTTATACACATATTGAGTATCATTATAATCGGCATAAACTGTATATAGAATCGCCTAGTAGCATTACTGAAATGATCAGGTTGGATAAATTTCAATTGCAACAGAGTATTTTAAAGTCGATGATTCGCTGTGATAGTCTGTTTTTTATTTTTTTTTTTGGTTTTTTTTTTTGAATATAATTAATACAAATTTATGAACACACATTGACAGCAATGACAATGAGGCGCTATATAAAGAGAGAGAGAGAGAGAGAGAGAGACGCATATCGAATAGTAACAGGTTTCATTATACCCCCGACTCTGCCCTCGCTCCACTATGCCCACACTTATTTACCATCACTATAATGGTCAGTGGGCGCACTGTGCAGCTAAATATTTGCATTTTATTGAATGAAAATGGCAAACTAAATAAAATATTACTCATATCCAAAGAAAAGAAATAAAAAAACAAAATTTAATCATTGACAAAACGCGCTCTAAATAAAAATTTTTTATTCAACTAAGCTTATCATATTTCGATTTAAAACACTTGACGTCAAAGGAAACTAGTTAAATCGGATGAAAAATATATATTTACTTAAATATAGTTTAAATAACATATTTGAATTTCTTAGAATCGAGCATGAAAGTTATGGTTATTCGAGGTCTGACATTTAGAGAAAATGCTATTTCCTGACTAACCGAAACATAGAAATTGCATATCGCTTAAAAACTCAACTTAATAAAGAGATTTCTAAGAACCATATTAAAATTAAAGTGAGTTCCGGATTTATAAGATTTTCTTGTTAAATTTTCTTTTATTTTTAAATCTTATATTCCTTTTCTTTTGGGAAAACCATTTTCGAAAAACTTCAAGTATTCAATTGAAAATAACATTATAATAATCTAACTGATATTACATACATATGTACATATGGGAAAAACATTATTGTTTTATGTATCTAAAGGTTTATTTTTTTTTTGTTATTTTTATTGTTTCTCTCATTGTCGATCGTCTCCTTGAGCATTCATCCAAATAATGGAATTTATTGGCTCAATTTTATTCATGTTATATTTCATTTTGTGTTTTAAATTAAACCAGCACGCGTCAGACTTTTGAATTGGGTTTGTTTATATGTATATATATATATATATGTATGTATGTATGTATGTATGTATGGATATATCTGAACGGGTGTGCAATGAACCATAAAAAGAAGAAAAGCAAATACACACAATTCATTTTGTGTTAGTAATCAAAATCAATGCTCTTTAATAAAAATGAACAAAAGGGAAATTGTTACAAAGCGTTAAGCAAAACAAAATAAAAGGCGCCAAATGTAAAATTGATCAATTGTTGGATTATATAGTTGCACTATAACCCAATACCAATGGCTCAATTACCAAATCCCCCAAAACAATATTCCCTTTTCAGAAGGCATTCGAAAATTAACTGGAAGAGCCAAAATCGAAGAATAGTAAAAGGGGGAAAAAAAAAAGAAACCTTTGCTGGATCGCATATTGAATGTTAATTCAAAATGAATGTCGTCGCGTGCAGCAGCCGCAATAAAAACAATGTTTAAAAATAAAATTATTTTTCTCTTCTTTATTTTTGTTTTGTTCTGTTCTTGGATTACCTTGGTGCCGGTCCCTATTCCGATCCCGATCCCGGTCCCTATGTTCCGCTCTCAGTTGGTACCCTAACTAATATAAAATACAATACAATGAAACACATGTCCAACATTCGTTCGTTACGAAGGATAGCACCGTCATATGAGAAGCCCTCATATGGGTGCGCGCGCGTGTGAAGCTGCGCATGTTTCCTGCCTTCTTCTCGCTTCCTCTCCCTCTTTCATTTTACTTGCTTTCTCTGTCTCTCTTTCCCTTTGTCAGTGTCTTCGCGAAATGAATGAAATGCCACGTGCATAGTGGTTGAGATATGTATGCGTCCTATGAGTATTTAATGAATTCGACAGCTGCTGCACAGTTCCTGCCTCCGAATTTTCGGAATCTATTTTTATATTAATCTCAAAGTGAAACTCAAAGATATAAGCCGATATATTATGAATATGTAACAATGTGGTAATCACACTTAAGTTAATGCTATAACGATTTGAAAGTTAACCGGAATCGAATTGATTCTCATTTCTAGTTGATCGCGTTTCGGTTCTATTATCGAATTATTCAAAAAACTTTTCAACTGCAATGTGTTATCGAATTGGAAACCTTTTAAAATAATGCACAAATGTAAATATTGTTAAATAGGGCTTACACACACTCACACACAAATACACACAGATGTGAAACAAAAATCAGCAAGTCAGTTTCAAAGTTAAAGGAACCGAAACGATTGAGGCAAAGTCAGTGGCACTAACCCTAGGATCAGGATGAGGGTGAGGGCGAGAGTGAGGGCGTTTCGGCGCTAAACATGTGTGCGCCTCATTTCTCTTTTACTCTCTCACTCTCTCTCTCTATCTTTCCCATTTCTTTTGTGTGGGAAAAATAACGAAGAATTAACCGTTCCACTCCACACGTGACGCGGGTTGCCTTCGTCGCTCAAATGAAGGAAGGTTCGTTTATGTTTGTTCATTGAGCCATTTACCTAAAATGTGCCCAAAAGAACCAGCATGTGACTTTGCATGTGTGTGTGTGTGTGTTTGTGTGTGTTTGTGTGTGTGTGCTGTCTGTATGTGTGTGTGTTTTTCCAACACCTTTTTTACACATTGACACTTCCGTATGGCATGCAGAGAAAAAAACAAAAAAAAAAAAAACCTCTTCTTGTAACGGAGGGGGGATCAGGATGCGGTAAGACCATGGCGAGCCTCGAGCCTCTACGATGATCTTTATCTCGAGTATCTGCAATCAAGCGGCAATTAAATGGCCACCGAAGGCAAACAGAGAAAAGTACAGTAAATATTTGAAATCAATTACACATTTTCATTGTCTGCCATTGGCCATTGGTTGCAATTTCATAACCACAACAAAAGCAAAAATCCGACCGACCGACAATAGATCAATCGAGGCAGCTGCTGCCTCTCACTCTTATGCAATTGTTGCCCCTCCCCCCCCATTCCCTTCTATCCATATACCATATGACCCCTCACTGTCCCACACTCCTCACCATTCATATAGAGATAGCAGAAATGAAATTGCCAAGAGATTGAGCTAAAGATAGAGAAATATTTCAAGTGATATTTTACTTCTTTTTTTTTGCCATTAAAAAAACAAAAAAGATCTTCAGGAAAGGAGCGATCCATTCATCTAGATTTAAATCGATAAATTCGTAGATCTATTTCTATATAAATACTTAAAAATTGTTATCAAAATATTTTAGTTGACGCATTGCTAAAAATGAAAAAAAATTTTTTTAAATATTTCATGTTGATAAGCTCAGATGCCCATTACGTAGATTAAGATACAAGTCTGACATCATTGTTTCCAATGTACAAAAAAACAAAATAATAAAATAAATATATAAAATAAATAATCTTACTTAAACGCAATCTCTTATTAAGACGACAGTTGAAAGTGAAAACAAAATATTGGATGCCGAAGAAATATAAGGCAAATGTTTGTTAATTTTTCAAATCAAAAGATATATACATATACATATGTATATTTGAACGATCAAGCAAGTAAATAATTCCTATGACATTAGTATAAAAATTGGTATTTCACTTCCACTTATCGTCAACCTTAAATAGTCTGCCAAGCCACGAAACGAGGACAGTTCTAATGAGCTAATGGCTAAAATGCTTCTTTTTTTTTTTTTGGTCTATAAGGAAACCTGTGCGAAAAGTGGTTATCGGGCAGTGGCGGCACCTGCACAACTTGGCCACAAATCCTAACGGACTTGGCGACTTTATTTGGCCAATTGGGTGAAACAGCATTAACGATCCTCCAGAGTTGTGGCTAGGCCAAACACTTGACCGTAAATAGCGCACGCACATTGGGGCAATATCCACATGGCTTATAACCATATAGTAATGCATTTTAAACTGTGTCAACTTAAGATATAGATACACATATACAGATATAGACAGTCATATACATACATACATATATATATTTTTATGTATCTCTTGGATACGGATACATTTTGTGCTGTATTAATTGCCAGACGGTAACAAGACAACAAAACACACAACTTTGGCGTTCAGGGCAAACCACATTGGCCAACGACTTTGCCTTATAAACAATAACCACAACTAGTTACCCCCATTCCTCTTTACCCTACCGAACACCACCACCACTATCATCTACTCCTCACCTCCTCCACTATCTTCCTCTCTGGAGGCAACTTTTGTTTGTGAACACACAATTATCTCTCATGAAGTTTATTTTTTTTTTTTTTTTTTTGTGCTAGATGAAGAGTCAGGTAATTTTCAGCTTTTAACGCACTTAACAGTGATCTAAAAGTGGGAATATGGACCCAGGGGTGTGGATGAGTCGGAGGGAGAGGATGGTATAGAATTAGTAGAATATTGCTTGCCCTTCAGTCAAGAGTATCCATCACTTAACAAACATTATGTGTTAATTTCTAGACAACAGAAGAAGTCAGAAAAAAAAAAAAGAAATATATCAAAGTGAATTGTTCGTAAAATCACTTTAACTATGTGTAAGCAGGATGGTATGGGGAGGGAAGAGGGGGGTATTTACACACATATATGTAATACAGTTTTTTTTTATTTATTTAAACGTGGCTTAAAATTTACACGTAAAATACCGAGCAAAACATATTCTTCTCCATAATATTATATTGTAATGGTAAAATAAATTATATAATAAAATAATAAGAAATATTTACTATATACTATATACTTTGTATCCCAAAAACGTGTCCCTCAGTCGTTCTCATATATGTATGTTTATATCTGTATCTGTATCTGTATCTGTATCTCTATATAGAGTGCTTTGGGGCATCTTTTGTGTGTTTATGTGCGTCTGTTTATTGAATTGTAAACATTTTAACGTTGCATTTAAATAATTTTTTGTTCCCCTCTTTTTTTTTTTTTTGTTGGTGTTGTTGCTGTTGTTGTTGTGGTTTTTTGTTCCGTTGTGCTTCTCTTTAAAAAGCACTTAAAAAGTTAAAATTATAAAACGCTGCAATGCTATGCACTCTGTGAAATGGCCAAAGGCCATTCACACACGTACTCTACTATAGAGCCCAGATGGTTTTGCATTGATAGTCTTTTGGTCTTGGGTTAAGACTCTCACCTCTCTATCGATGGGTTGGCATCCATTACCTCTCGCTCTTCCATCTCTCCTAGCAGTTCCCCCAATCCATCTCACATCTGTGTGTGTGTGTGTGTGTGTGTGTCTGAGAGACTAAGAGGCTGTGTCTCAAGCCCGTGCGAAAACTGAGACTATAACTACAACTCATACTGATTAACACGCTTCATCGAGCTGAACTTTTTTTCTTATCATTTCGAAATATAAAAAAATGAAACATAAAAACAAAAAAATATATACATACATATACAATAATAATAAGAAATAAGAGACAAGTCACGACAAGAGAAGAAGATTTCTTGCTTTCCGGTTCAAAGGCAAAATATGCCATTATAAACTATCATTCCAATTGCACTATATATATATGTATATATGTAGATCATTGGGACAAACTGTCCAACATTAAATTAAATGAATGTGAATGAATGAAATTGCATTAATTTAAATGCAAGAGATGAATTCGTTATGATTGCGAAAATTATATTTAAAGACTTTTTGTAATACTCTCTCAAAGGAAATTTATTTAACAATATTTAACAATCATTTTCAACTTGATCAAGAAATATGCCAAAAAGTATGCAACAAAAGCTCATTCCTATAATTTTCTTTTATAATTCCCAACTTGTTCTGGCATTAAATCGTTCAAGTAAACAATTCCCTCAAGCAAAAGCATTATTTGTAATAGAATTCTCAAGAGATTGTTCTATTTTATCTTATCTATGTGATATTACGAGGTCATTATAATGATCCACTTAAATGCACATTTTTCATTATTTTGCCTCCACAAAACCAAAAAAATTATCTAATTTATGTATGTACCAACATATTTAAATGTAAAAGAGCATTTCCATGCTATCAATTTTCATTTTGAAAGAGATGTGGAGAAACAAAAAGGAGAGAGAGAGAGATAGAGCAATTGAGTTTGTCGTCTCTAAGTAAGATTCTGATTACTTTGTGGTCTTATCACAGTTTCTCGTATTCTGTGTTTAGAAGTCATTATCAGTGCAACCGAAACGCAATATTAAGAAATAATGAAATAATAAAAAGAGACCCGTGCCTATAATCGGACTTAATGATACACTATACCAAATAGGGTAATTTAGATATTCTTAATAACAAAGATTTAAAGAAAGCTAAAAATTGTTTTTTGACTTTTCTGTAAAATTTAAAAAAAAATGCTAAGAAAAAGTATTTTCCCCCTTTTTAAAAAAGTGTAAATTTGCTTTGTTTGGTACAAACATTTGACAGACGACCTTAAAAGACCCTATAAAGACACTGAGTATTAAAAAGTAATCGATGAACTAAAGAAACCAATAACATAGATATGTTAATATGTTTAAATTTAAATTTGAATCGAAGTTGTTTCCGGTGTACCTTTAGGTAATAATGTTTTTAATAGTTTTACTTACTTGCTTTGACTGGTAAAATAATCACTGCGTGCCTTATGGAGGGCAATACTAAATCCAAACATGGAATTGGTGGCCTGTCTATATCTCACATAACTTGGCAAATCGATGTTGTAGCCTTGGGTTAGGGTTATTGTTAGGACCAGGATGAGCCAGTTGTAGAGTTCGATTAATTTTATTACCATCATCTGTGTTTTCGTTAGCCGTTTTTTAAATAAAAGTTCTCACATTTACTATATTGAATGTCTTTTGTTTGACTTTCGTTTTCCACACTCGCGTTTCGTTTTGGATTTATTTTTTTTATTTTTTGTTTTAATTTTGTTTAATTATTGCATTTTCACAAGTGTTTGAAATTTCGTTGTTGTTGTTTTCCTTTTACAATGCGATGGCCTAAATAAATTGTTTAAATTGAATATTAAAATAAAAAACATTGCAAACACAGGCAACAGCATATGGTTAAAGAGAATAAAATTGTGAGAGAATCTGAGAGAGAGAGAGAGAGACAACATCCCACACTTTTACACTCGCACACACACGTATCGTGATCTCAACCTTGGCCGAAATGAAATTAAAATTCCAAAAATAAAAAAGAATACAAAAAATACATAAAAAATAAAAAATACAGAAACAGCTCAACTCAACAAAATTGAAAAGTAGAAGAAAAAGATAAAAAGATTCTTCTAAAGTTCAGGCAAAGCGAATATAAATACCCTTTACAATAATTTTTTTGTTGTATATGAACAATCAGGAAATCGTTAGGAACAAGTCTAAATATAAATTATTTAGTTTTAATATTTGAAAACTTTTTAAACAAAATTTTCACTTTCATAGTGACTTTAAAATTGAAATTTTATTCTTAGAAAATAGCTAAATATTTGCAATTTATTGAAGAATTATTTTTCAATAAAGATATAGGCCAAAACTATAAAGGGTATCAATGAGTGGACTCTTTGGGACTCTATTGAGACATATTGCCATATCTTATTTTGTTATTTTAAAAGATTTTTTTTTTTTGACTGCTGCGTTTGCGTTTCTTGTTTTTTGTTTATCTCCTCAAGTTTTTGACGCGATCAACAGCATCTCTCTCTGCCTCTCTCTCTCTTTCTGCTTCTCTTTATTTGATTGGTGACGTAATGCAGCGGCGGCTGATAGAAAACAGGTTGCCAAAATAACAGACAATGAGAGACAGTTGTAATGCCGTCGGTATCTATTCCTTTTTGCCATTTAGCCAAGTTTCGAACCGATCAGAAAATTGCATGCCCCAAAGCTTTGGGGGAGGTGTCAAGGCAGGTGACATTTGACAAGTGGGCAGAGATGCAAAAAGAGAGTGTGCCTAAGTGTGTGTGTGTCTCTGTGTGTGTGTAATTGTGGGGGCGCCACAACGACAACTCAACTCATTAATAGGCTATTTCATTCATAGACTTCAACCGCAACAACAACAGCAACTGTTCAACAAAAAAATTCAAACAAACTGCCATATGGTCGGATCGGTCAGAGCAATCATTTCGATTCGAATCACATGAGAATGAGATACACACACACACACACAAACACAAATCAACACGAACACGAACACAATTAATATGCTGGTCTCATGGCCTAATAAAACCGTTAAATTGTTGCTCAAAACTTTAAAAATAAAAAGCAAATAAATAAAAATAACAAAACAGCCATCGCATAAAATTGCAAAATAGCAACTCTCTTTTGTTAATAATTAATTCATTAAACTTTTGCCAACAGCAACAAACATAAATTTAATTCATTAATCTTTAAAGTTTTTCTACATAGAATAACAAATGCAAGTAATTTCTTTTTATTTTAAAAACTTTCAATTTTAAATCAGCAATTTTCGGTTTTATAAAAGGCCAAAATGTTATTTTTTTTTAAATATGTACATATATAATTTTTATAGATCGTTTGCCATTGAGATCAAAACTTTTTAATTGGCATTAAAAATTGTAGCTAAATTTGAATATAATTTTGGGCCTTAATTTTGATCCACAAATAACAAAAATAAATAAGTTTTGCAAATTTTTAGAGATTTAAATTTATTTAATTTTAATTTTTTGTCTTAAGCTTTTGCATTGCCGCCGATTACACAGACAAAAAGAAATAATGATTTATTTTTTAACTTTAAAATTGATCGAATTGATGATGAGGAAATCTACAAAAGATTTCTGAGCACTCAGAGAATTGTTTTTCCGGTAATTGATATATAATCTTAATAAATTTACGATTTCATAATAAAACACTGTTTTCTTTTTCCCCTTGGAATTTTATACATATTTTGTTATCAATTTGTTTTAGTTAGTCATTTTTATATCTTGTCGTGCATACATTTTGGAATTTCCTTATTGTTTTTTTTTTTTCAATTTAATATATGTATATATATCCGCATAAAATGATAAGTAAAAAATTTTCATCCAAAATTTTTGTCTTAAATATGAACTTGTCATTTTAAGTATGTAATGATTCATTTAAAAGATATTACACAAAAAATTATGTCATTTATATAAAATTTGCAGTTTTTCATTTAGGTTGTTTATTATTTCAATTGAAACTTCAATTAACTTTCGCTGAGTTTCTAAGAAAAATATATTCAGTTTGAAGTTTTTTTGGTAGAAGATTTTCTATTATTATTTATAACCATCTGGACAAAATAATTTTTCTATTTGACTAGATTACCGCTAACATAGAAACAAAAGTAAAAATTAAAATTTACAAAAACCAAAAAAAAGAATAATATAAAAATTCTACATACAACACATAAGCAAACGATCACTTGTCTAAAAATAAATTATTTCATCTTCTAGATTTGTGTTTGTGTGTGTGAGAGTCGAGCCAAATGAGAGGAGATCCCAAAGATACTATGAACGCCCAGTCATAGGTATACACATACATATGTACATACATATATATATATACATATATACACATGCACACGTATATAAATAAATATATATAAAGTTGTCGATATACGCGAGACTACCATATACTAGGATATATTGAAATTAGTCAGCATCTGGTTTAAAAATAAATCTATAAAAAAGAAAACAAATTAAAAACCATTGACAAAAACCGAGTTTTCAATTATTTTCGAAAATTATTATTTTTTAGAATTGCATTTAGAAGAAATATTATTTTCGTTTGTGTTTTTCTTTTTGTTTTTCGCACTGTTTTACACTTGATAATGAACGCAGAGCACTAACATAAAAATATGACCAAAAAACAGAAAAAAACTTGGCCCAAAAGTATCTATTAGATACGTCTGAACGTATCTATTAGACGCTCTCACTAGATTCGCCTACTCAGACATGGGAGACTCAACCGAAAGACATTTGAAGAGAGCAACAAATGTTAGAAAAGTTAAAGATTGCTGTGTGTGTGTGTGTGTGTGGTTTTTATTTGGTACTATGTGTGGGTTTTGATTGCCATTAGATGGAGGTGAGATGAGTGAGCGTGCGAGTAGGTGGCATCTGGTTATATATAATCTAATTTATTTGTTTGATTTCATCTTTTTTGTTTAGTTGAATTGTAATTTCCGTTGGCCAAAGTTTTGTTTAATGTGTCATTTTGCAACAGGTTCAACATTCTTCAAATGCGCGCCAATATAAACAATATATACACCACAATCAACAATTAGCCGGCTAAGTTAGTTTCAAATTTCACTTGATAAATAACAAAAAAAAAAAAAAACCAAACAATATATGTTGATCTCTTTTTTTTTTTTAGCACTTTTAATTGATTTTCTGTTTGTAGTAACAAAAGTAAAAAAAAAAAAAAGATGGAAAACAGAAACTGTCACTTTTAAAAATATTTCAAATGGGATAAATTTTTGAATTTGATAGGTAACCATAAGCCGTTGACGTTACGATCCGGATGTCGAATTTCGATCGCGCGCTCAGACAACTGTCAGGTTTCAACTTACGCGACCGAATGATTGAATTTGAAATTTTATCATATTTACATATATGTGTGGCAACGCTGGTGCGCGCTAGCGCCATCTAGTTATTGGTAGACATGTGCACGATAGTGAAGGAATAAAATTTCATCTCTATGTAAAACCTTTTTTTTTCACGCCAGCCCTGGTGTCTGCTGGTAGATTACGCGACCACATTAATATCTGCGTTTTTTTTTTAATTTTTAATTAAATTTTATACGACACCAGCTATGCATAAGGTACTGAGGCAAATATCACAGCTAAGGCTGCAATCCAAATCACTGCTGGAACCCAACTCTGGGAACGCTAGTCCATCCCTTGCTGCAGTGCATCAACCATATCTGACAGTAGGCCCAGCTCCAGTCAGTGCCAATCGTGATCTGCACACATCAGCGGGATCTGGTGCGTTATGCGCCAAATGGAACAAACATAACCACGGGCCACGCAAATGGCTTGAATACAACAAAACTGTTCATCCGCCCCAGCAGATTGACGAAGAACCGCGAAAGGCTGTAAGTAACCACGATCACTTTTCATTTAATCATTTGCTAAAGCTTTCTTTCTTTTTGTTCAGTATATTTGCCACATGAGAAGCAATATTAAATACAGTCCAGACAAGATGTGGTACATTGCCGCCTTCGTTCGGGGGATGAGCGTGGATGAGGCCTTAAAACAACTTAATTTTGTGCTCAAAAAGGGGGCCACAGATGTTAAGGAGACAATACTGGAGGCCCAGGAAATGGCCGTTCACAATCACAATGTGGAATATAAAAGCAATTTGTGGATAGGTAAGAGGGAAACCGGTCCCACAACAAGGACAAGGAATATTTTGCTCCTTCCAAGCGATCTATATCGGATAATTCTCAATTATACTGTCAAACTTACCCCACACTCAATGCCTGATCTTTTGGGGTTCATCTCTTACATGTACTTCTTGTTCTTTTTCCTTTTAGCTGAATCATTTGTGGGCAAGGGACGCGTCTTTAAGGGAATGCGGCGTCATGCCCGCGGTCGCGTTGGTCAAGTGGAGTACAAGCATTGCCATTACTTTGTCCGATTGGAGGAGGGTGAACCGCCGGTGCATTATTACCAGGAGCCACAAACACCGCAACAGCAATATGACCAATGGATGGAGCAGATGCGCAGTCGAAAAATTATCAATTCGTTGTAGGATCTCATCCCGATGCCAATCCTTCCTTATCCCCTCCTTTAACGTTTACAAACTTTATGTTACAATACGAAAAACTGTTTAATAAATTACCAAAAAAAATATTAACAAAATTTATCTCACAGATCTTCCAGAGATTCCTGAAGCAGCTGCTCCACGCTTAACTCTTGGGCTACCTTTTCCATAGCTACCGGCTGACGCAGGCGAATTGCCTCCTCAGTCTCTTTGTCCATTTGTGGGAGCTCAGCGAGTTTGGACAATTTTGAATGTTTACTTTGACCCAAATCCCGACGACGTTTACGTTGCTTCTTGGGTTTCTTTTTGGTCGATGTCGTTGACGGTGAATCGTTATGATCTCTCGCCAAATGTTTGGCCAGATTTTGAGCACTGCTAAAGCAGCGACCACAATCTACAGCCTGGCACTCGAAACGTCGTCCAGTATGAACAGACAACTGATGCTGGCGAAGATTACGCTCATAGGTATAGGAACGGGAACAATTTGGCTCGGGGCATGTAAAGGATTTGGACTCCCCATTGCTATGTTTGACATCACGATGCTCCTTCAGGTCACTGGGTTTCTTAAAAACCTGTCCGCAATCCTGGCATTTATGCCTCTGGCGGCCATGCAAAGTCTCACGAGAATGCTTAATATATAATGACCACTTATCGAATTCCAATTTGCAGCCAGGTTGTGGACATGTATAAAGTTTGCATGTATTTTGATGGCTCTTCTGTTGCCACTCTTGATAGAATCCTCGTTGACATTTGCCACACCGAAATGGATAATCTTGAGTATGCTCGTGAATCTCGTGACGCTTTAACTTTAATTTTTGTGAGAATGTTTTGGTACAATGGGCGCAGGCATATTCTCGTGGACACTCATGATTATCCCTAACATGGCGCTGCATATTCGATGATGAGGTAAACATTTTAGTGCACTCAAATACCGTGCATTTGATGATCTTCTCTGCCGGCTCAGTTTGTTCGTGTGTGCTCCGTAAATGGCGCTTCAAATGGGTAACTATGGAATAGACCTTATCGCATCCCTCATAGGAGCACGCATGACGTTTCTATGGAGATGAGAAAAAGCTCTTAAGTTAATCTATATCCACAAAATGGCCACAATTCACTCACAATTCCGGTATGTTGGTATTCATGACGATCCAATTGATCCAGACGCTTGAAAATTTGCCCACAGTTGCCAATGCTGCATGTGTATTTATTGTCCCCCACGCTAAGGCGACGCTCCTGACGCAACTTGAATTCCTCTATAACTTGATCTAAATCGCTGTCGCTGGTTAATTCTGTTGTGGGCGGCATTGTTTGTTTTTTTTTTTGTTAACTTTATTTAAAGCTGTCAAAAACAAAAAACAACATCGGGAAACGTGCCAAGACAAAATTCGATTTTTTTTAGTGATGGCATGCAAATCGATTAACTATTTTGTGAGTTATCGAAAATTTTGCTAAATTAACTAATCTGGCGGCACAATGGCTAAATTGGCAGCACTGCGAACAGCAGCAGCTCCCCCATTTCTCAGTTTGCGTTTTCTTTTCGTTCATCAAAATTTATATAAAAAAACAATCATTTTCCATGTGTGAGCAATAAAGGAAGAAACAAATACAGACACACGCTCGCACAAACGACACACCATCATACAGGTGGTGCAACAGAAGTAGTGAGTAGCAGATCCAGGATATTGTTGTAAACCAAAAAAAACCCAAATGTCCAGATCAGAAGGCAACAGCAACATAAGCAGCAGTGGCAGCAGTAGTAACAGCAGCAACAACAACACAAAAGCAGTCAACTCAATTGGCCTCTCCGCCACCCGTTCATCCATATTTGGTTGGGTTAAGAGAGGGGAGGTGGGGACAACAGCAACGTTTAAACGGAAGCAGAGGAAGTTGAATCATCGTGCGGAACTTGTTTTTTTTTTTTTTTTTGTTTTTTGTTGTATTGTTTGCGGCCAACCATCATAATAAAACATAAAAGTAGAAAGACAAAAAATAAGAATTGAAGTCAAAAACCAGCGACAAAACAACGCAAAGTCCGAAAGGCTACAGTAACAACAACAACAATGACAGCGACAATCTAAATTGGGATTCCATTACACACACACACACACACACAGAGAGCGAAATAACTATGTAGCTTAATATTTATTAATTTGATTCCAAGTTTATCAAATCGAAGGCAGGGTTTGGGGGCTAATGCCCAGTAGCGATAGGAGTACGAAACGACCCGCAAAACGACATCGACAATGTAAACAAAGATTTGTATATTATTATTTGCTCGCAGTGCGTTTGTCAGCAACAAATCTCTCCGCTTTCCCTCAAACGAAACTCCGTTTCCCCCCCATCATCAGTTTTGACGCGTTTGCAGTGAATTCTTTTGAAAAGTAATATAAACCAAAAACTAATCTAATTTTTTAACTAATAATGTAGCGATAAAATGGAACATATAGGCGATTTAACGCTTGAGTCTAGCAAATAAGCGAAATAACGCTAGAATAAAACTTACAACCGATATCTTTTGTATTACCGTTATACAATTTCATAGTTTGATAAATAACCAGTTAAATATTTGTTAAGAAAAATATGTTATAAATGCCTTTTATTCATACATATATATGTATGTATGTATGTATGTATATATATACATACACAGTCTAAGAATCTACTGTAAACTTAAACCGTTGCCTTCAAAAGATTGCTATTGCATAATTATCTTATCTATTGGACAGCTCCAATGTGTCTTCCGTTAACACATAAACTCAGAAGCTCTAGATATTCACATACATACATACATACGTACATACATATAAAGTAATATCTATGTTTCATTTTAGCACCCCAGTTGGGGAACCAACTGAAGAAGAAGTAACAGAAGACAATGGAGGAGAAACGTATTGCCGACTATTTTGTGGTAGCCGGCATGCCGGATCAACCACAATTATTGCAAGATAATATCTTCAATGATTCGGGTCGTTTGAGGGCAGCAAATACGATTGAACCTATCACCGATATTGGTGTATTTTATCCATTGCTTGGTGAGGAGATACCAGATGGTTATGAGCTACTTGAATTTACGCCAACTGGTCTCCCAGCAAATCTGAATCATGGTTCAGTTAGAACAACCGAATGTTATATATATTTTCGACGTGGCAAAGATCGACCGCCATTGGTAGATATAGGTAAGAAATTGAAACGCATCTCTAATTCAATTCAATCAATTATTAATCTATCTTATCTATACCTCAAAAGGTGTCCTCTATGATGGTCATGAACGGATCATGTCTGATGCAGAAATTGTCGCCGAGACACCGGGTGGTCGTGTGGCAAATGTGAATAATTCATCGGCAAAAACATTTCTCACATATCGTCGAGCACGCGCCGATATGCCCTGCAATGAGCTGGTGGTCACCGAACTCTGTGTCATTGTCCAGAGTAAGGGTGAACGTGCTCCCCATGCCTTTTGCCTCATCTACAAGACGCTGAACAAAGGCTATATGGGTAGTGATGTGTATTTGTGTTATAAAAAGTCCATGTACCGTCCTAAGCATATAAGTTATGAACCGGAAATCTTGCTACGCTATCCAACAATTGATCATAATGATTTTCCATTAAATTTGTGTCCAAGTGTACCGCTCTTTTGCCTGCCCATGGGTGCCTCATTGGAGGCATGGCCTCATGTGAATGGCACTGAGAAACGTAAACCGATAAGTCCTGTCTTTAGTACATTTGTCCTGACCGTCAATGACGGCACCTATAAGGTATACGGTTCAGCATTGACCTTCTACGAGGATTATGAGTAAGTGTTTCAATTGAGTTGAATTGGAATTGAATTGAGAATGCTGATTGATTGAAATTTTATTTGTCTAATTTTTGTTTTTGTCCACAGTGAGTCACACTTGTCTTCGGAGCAGCGTGAACTATTGGGCTGGAATGAGGAATTCGCTAGCCAACATTCTTTGCATATGATCAAGGCTATTTGTTTATTGTCGCATCATCCTTTTGGGGATACATTCGATAAATGGCTTAAATATTTGCATGTAAGATATAGTTTTTCCTTTCCTTTGATCTTCGATTGATTTGTTTTTTGTCAGCGCATGGTATTGTATGGAATTAACATACCTATTCCGGTGGAACGATATATAACTCAACTTTTGGATGAGGTACCCTTTCCGGCACCTAGCATACATCTTCAGCTATCGAGCGAACCAAAGGATCGAATACTTTTAACCCAACCAGAGGATTCACCATTACCACGAAGTGGTGCTGGTTTCTTTATGCTTCTGCAAAATTTGGGCACGGATAACTGTTTACATGTGCTGCTACTGGCACTGACCGAACAGAAAATACTCATCCATTCGTTACGGTAGATTAAATTGACAAATTCTAATTTGATTTAATTGATAATAACCTTTAATCATGATTTAGACCCGCAACACTGACGGCTGTGGCCGAAGCCATTGTTTCTCTATTATTCCCCTTCAAATGGCAATGCCCTTATATACCATTATGTCCATTGGGTCTGGCCGAAGTATTGGACGCCCCATTGCCATATCTAATTGGTGTGGATTCACGTTTCTTTGATCTGTACGAACCGCCCACAGATGTCACCTGCATTGATTTGGATACGAATAATATAAGCGTAGGTTTTTCATTTTCCATTTTTTGTATTATTGTATTGCACTAATCGAATCGGCTTTCTCCTGAACAGCTATGTGAATCCCAGAGACACTTAACGCCCAAATTATTACCCAAGCGAGCTGCCCGTTTGTTGCGTCAAACGCTGACCGAACTGGAAAACATAAAACCTATTAGCTATGATTCTACAAACAGTCTGGATCGGGATATACGCAAAAGGAAGCGTGAGGTAAGACAAATCTTTAAGAACTCATTCATGAACAGTTTGCATGAAAACGATAAAAAATTTTCCAGCTGGTACTGGAGCAACGCATTCAAGAGGCTTTTCTGGTCTTCATGGCTTCCATTTTGCGTGGTTATCGCGATTACTTGGTACCCATGTCAAAGGCACCTTCAGTTGGTGCCACAGATCCGAATGCCTTATTCCAGCATAAGGCATTTCTAAGATCGCGCGATAAGGTAAGATAACTCTTGTTTCATTATTTTTGTTCAGTTTAAACTGTTTTTTTTTTTCTTTTCTTTTCTTGGGCTTACAGTCGTATCAGAAATTCTTTGATCTGCTGATGAAGACCCAAATGTTTATACGTTTCATTGAGGAGCGTTCGTTTGTCTCGGATGGCGACCATGGTTTGAGCTTCTTCGATGAGTGTGCCGAGAAAGTGGGTGGTTATGATGAGACACCGGCTCAAGTGCATTTGGTTGATTGGGATATGGGTCAGAGTAGCGAACGGACAAAATATATATTTCCACCGGATAGCGTATCTCCAGCAACAGGATCAGCCCCCGGTGGTGGCAGTGGGAACGTTGTCGGTGCCTATAATTATGAGAATTTCACTCTCCAACCAGAGTTATTGCAGAGTAATCGTAAAACGGCAATATCAAAGTTTTTACAACTCCAATTGAATGCCTCGCTATCGCCGGGCTCCCCCATAGCTCGTCGTACCAAGCATGAAATTAAATTGTCACAGAAAACGGCCAGTCGTTGCCAACAGCATCCGGAGGCCTGGTCAAAATATCTATTGGCCACCTGTTACTCTTTGTACTTTCTTGTTTTACCCTCGATGGTGTTGGATACACGACATTCGGGCAAAGAGCATGATATTCTCCGATCTGCCTACGATGTCCTTTTGCGGGCAAGTAAATTGAAAATTACCTGCGATGAATTTTGCTATCGGATTATGATGCAACTCTGTGGCATACACAATCTGCCCGTTCTTGCTGTACGTCTCCATTATCTAATGAAGCGTTCCGGTGTACAGCCAAATGCTTTGACCTATGGCTTCTACAATCGATGCGTACTCGAATCGCAATGGCCCAGCGACAGTACCACATTAAGCCAAATACGATGGAATCGGATTAAGAATGTGGTAATGGGTGCTGCCCAGTTTCGTCGGGCTGGAAAGCGAAGGAGGGCGGCTGCTGCCAATTCCAATAAGGTTGGCAGTAAATCTTTAAGTGCCTCACAGGATCAGAATCTAAGTACACTGGAAACAGTCGATGGACAATCGCATAGCAGTCTGGCCTCATCCACTGGCGAGGCAGGTGGCGGTGGCGGAGGAGTTGGTCATGGTCTATTGGATTTCGCTTCATTTGATAGATTAAGAAATAAACTGGGGAGTATTGTACGTCAAACGGTAACAGGAACAGGAGGCAGCGACTCGCCAACTCTGCCCAATGAAGATGTGGTGAATAGTACTGCTGGTTTATTAATCCCAGGAGAGGCAAGTGTTCCACATTCACCCACTTATGGTGGCGACGTTGATCTAATCAATAAGGCGATGCAGCAACAGAAACCCAGAAAACAGGGTATCATGACCATAGGCGGCGATGACGATGATGATGACGACGAGGATGATGATGAAGTGGGTAGAAGTAACAATATAGAACGGAAAAATGAAGATCAAGCAGATGTTATTGGACTGGAAAAAACCAAAAACTATGACGATGATGATGATGACGACGAAGATGAATTGCCGCAAGCAGAAATAGATGAAGACGAGGATGAGGTCGATGAACATGTGGCTGCCCAGAGGGCTCGTCAGCGTGTGCAGAGTCCAACCAAGTAAGTGATGAACTAATCAAACAAAACCATTAATATAAATGAAATCTTTTCTTTAGAATCTCACCACGTACTCCGGTTACGCAAAACGATCCTCTGGGTGCGCTCAATGAGGAAGAAATTGCCACTCCCACTCAACAAACAGAAGCCAATAGCAATGCCAATCCGAATGCATCCACCTTGATTAATAGCGCTTTATATAGCGATAAGCCGATTTTGTTTCGTGGCCAGCGTAGCGCCACCTTTGATGAGTCCACGCAAATTGGCAAAAGTATGCACCGCTCGGAGACTATGCCGGTGGCCAGTAGTGGAGTTACTCATAGTTTGGCCAATATTGGCTCCTCATTGAAATTTACTTTCGGGTAATTAAAAGTGACCCCTTTAAACCCTCCCTCTACCAGTTACCACAGCCGATCCATTTCCGTTTCCCCTCTTATGATGCCTTAGTTACTGCCAATTACTATATATAATATGTGGCCTATTTCCTTTGTGATCCTTCTCCGTTGATCCACATTTTGTCATCTCAAACACTCATTGAATACATTTGCATTTTTATTTTCATATACACAAACAGGACAACGCAATTTATTATTTGATTTCATTTACTGCCACTCCTACTCGCTCTTTCTCTCTCTCTCTCTGTCTCCTCTCTTTTTCTCTAGCTCTCTTTCTCTCACTTGCTATCTCAATCTTTCTCTCTCTCCCTTTCTCTATCTATCTCGGCTCGCCTATTATCTGAATCCATTTAACTCTTTGTTGGTTCTCTTTGTTTTTTTTTTCTTTTTGAATTCCGTTTGATATTTTTCTTATCTTATATATATATGTATTTAATACATATGTACAATATATGTTTGTATATATACATATATATATATATACATATATCGTAGACGTTATTCACCCGCACGATTGTCCCTTAAGAAAGACTTGAAATTGCCCGCCAATATAATAGAAAATATATCGAGCATAAGGTAAGTGTAAAGATTATTCCCCTATAAACCAAATTATAAACACACGCATACACACACCCACAAACATAGATATATACACACAACCAACACAGAAACACACACACAAGTGATGAATCCAACTAACTCTATATTCCATTTTGAATCCTTTTAAGGATTTGTGCTTAGTTTTCCATGCAGATCCTTAACATCATTTTTATGCATTAATAACTTATATAAGAAACTAGTAAATTTTAATCCATTTAGATTCGTAATTGCTTTTATTACGAAAGCTAGGCGAAGGGGGGGGACTCAAGAATTTATATAATATTTTTTATTATATTAAAATATTATACAGATACTTTTACTTTGACAGATTTATTTAAACATTAGATAATTTATATAAGATGTTAGACATATATTTTATTTTATATTATATATAAAAGTGATATATAATCCGAAATAGGTTCAACTAAATGTTATATAAGGAAACCTCTTAGATTATCTAAAATTGCAAATATTTGAAATATATGCATATATATTTATTTATGCTGAATGAAATTCAAACAAATTACCCCAAAGGTATGCAATAGTTAATCGAGAAAACTAAATTGCATTGATTTTAGGCTAATATAAAACTAGAGGGCTATTAGATATTTACTGAATCATCTTTATAATGTTTAGAGAGATAAAAGATAACACTCCTTACACACACACACACACACACATACAAATGTACACACATTTACAAAAACAAATACTTAATTTTATTTAAGTTCTACACACACACACACGGAAATGTTGTTTAAAATCCTGTTGGTGGCGGGCAAATTCAAGGTTTGATACAAGCCATACAAAAATTGTAACATCCAAATGAAAAATAAAAAAAAAAAAAAAAACCAAAAGAAAAGAAAATAAAACTCACAAAATAACATTATTCACTTGGCGTCCCATTCAAGCACTAATGCACGCAAACACCATCACGGTCCATAATCATATTTCTATTTGTTTAATGCTCTCTAATTGTTATTTGATTAATCTTAATATAATCTTAACTAACCATTTTCTATATTTTTATATTTTTTATCTGTTTAGTCCCAGTCTGACGGGCAAGAAGTCAAATGAACTAATCCAGGGTAGCCTGAGTAGCATTAAATATGCGGCCAGTTCATTGAGGGGTAAATTTGATGAGATCAAGGGAGCTATATCATCGGCAAATTCGCCAGTTAAAACGAATAATGGACACCATCTGCATCATCATCATCACCATCATCATCTTCATCAGCAGCAGCATCAGCATGATCAAGAGGAGCACGATGCTGGCACTGGTATTGGCCATGAAGAGGGCAAATTGAGACGCGTATCCAGTGATCTGGATCCATGGGGCCGTTTGAGCGAGTCACGCAAATCCAGCTATAACAATTTGGTGCCGCTGGGGGAGAATAGTTCGACAGGTGCCTTGCATATGCATGCGTTTCCAGCGCTGCCCGATAATCTGTACAGTCCCACAATAGATGTAAGTGTCCAATGAGAATTATTACGAATAAGGATAAGGATAATAGTAACCTTTTGTATCTCTTTTAATTGCAGTGCTCCAGTGATCGAACTGAGGATTGCGATGTCCTTATCCAATTGACAACCTGCTCGCAATGCCACAATTGCTCAGTCCTTGTCTACGACGAGGAGATCATGAGCGGCTGGACAGCTGAAGACTCCAATTTGAATACAACATGTCATGCCTGCAATAAGCTAACTGTGCCCTTTCTCAGTGTTCAAATAGCTCGACAGGATGGTGCTGGCGATGGTGACGGTGATGGAAAATCCAGTCCAAAGTCCAGCCTAACAGTTCCCTATTTAAATCCGCTGGTGTTGCGCAAAGAATTGGAGAATATTCTCACTCAAGAAGGTGACATGGCACTAATTAAGCCCGAATTTGTTGAAGAGCATCCGATCATCTATTGGAATCTATTATGGATTATGGAGCGTATTGAGAGTAAAACTCATTTGCCGGAACTGTGTCTACCGACTCCGGTAAGAAAATTATGTGAAAGATCAATCTAATAAATATAATTTACAAATTTTACTATTGCAGAGCGATGCTGAGGAAATTGATCCATTGACCAAAGTGAAAACTGTACACATCCAATGCCTGTGGGATAATCTCAATTTGCATAGCGAGGCCAGTGGTCCGCCCATGTATATACTGTACCGTGAGACACAGCCAACGACGAGTCCCTTGATTAAGGCCCTGCTAACCGATCAGGCCCAACTAAATAAAAAGTAAGGAGGAAACAATTCATTGGGCAATGTATTTATAAGTATTAATCTTATTTTCTGTTTTAGCGTTATCCAGCAAATTATATCGGCTATACGTTGTAATGATCTGGCAACACCATTAAAACGACTAGCCAATGAAAGACATAAACTAAAGAACAACGGCGTGGAGCGTTCCCATTCTTTCTATCGCGATATACTCTTTTTGGCTTTAACGGCTATTGGACGAACGAATGTTGATTTGGGCACATTCCATCGTGAATATGCGGCGGTATTCGATAAACTGACGGAACGTGAATGTAATATGTATTATCGCAATCAGGATCTGCCGCCATCGGCATCAACGATATTCTGTCGGGCATATTTTCGGCCATTATTGTTGCCCTGACGTGAAAGGAACAAGACGACGGCTATTGGGGAGGACGGGTACGAAAGTGGCAAAAAAAGACCATTAGGGTATGATAACGGTGTTGGCAATACAGATGGAATTGAAATTGAGGATAATGTCAATGTTGATCTTGATCATCGGAGGAAAGATATTGTCGATAAGATACGACAATAGTGAAATAATTATAAAAGACAAGAAACATGAAAAAGGCAACCAAAAAACAAACAAAATTGAGAAAATTAACAACCAAACGCTTATCACACTCACATACACACAACACACACATACAACACACACATACACATATATAATTTGTAATTCATTTAAATTGAAAAATGACAAAAAAAATGTCTTAAACTTATGTTTTAGGTACTTAAATCAAATTTTCATGTTATTTTTTTTGCGTTCGCTTTCTCGCTTAAATTACACACTCACACATACAGACTCACACACCCACACATACAACGACTGGTTTCTGACAATACACCGATACATACATATATATATTCAGACGATCGATTTATCCGCTTAGCAATTTGTTCATTTGATGGTTTTTATTCTATACTAAATTCAACTTTGACCCTCGTCATATTTGCCTTATTATATATAATATAAAAGCTACGTACATGTGTATCTATATAGATATATATATATATCAGAACTGGAATAATCCATATTGTGAGTTTAGTCGCTTGCTCCTTCCCCGATCGTAGATAGCTAGCTGGTTATTTAAGAAATAACTTTAATTCTTTTTTTTTTCTTTTTGTGTGTTCATTTGTTTTGTGTGAGCGGCGATTTCTCTCATAATTTTTGGGGGTTTTTTGTTTGGGGTATTGGGGAGAAAGATAGGGATGGAATCTTAGTTAGCTTAGAAAACTTTCAAAGGTTAGACCATAGTGTAGAAGATGGGGATTTTTTTGGGGTAAACGGTTAATCAGGGGCTTGGTTAAATGTCGTTTAAACGGTTTGCAAATCAATCAACAATCAACACCAACAACAATTAAAAAAAAACAGACTAGAACAACAACAACGATTACAATAGTAGATATACACATATATATATATATATATATAAACATTTATCCTGAAGATTTATAACTAATTAAATAATGCAACTTATTAACTATGACACAAAAGTTTACGTCCATGTCACGTTTTTAAAGTCCACAACCCGAAACCAACAAAATGAAACAAATTTAACTCACTTGTGCAACAAATTTTCAGCAATATTAAAATTTTTTGTTTTAATTTTTTCCTCTCTTTCTGTCATCTGGCATATTAACTAAATGTATATTTAATAATTAAATTATTTTAAAAACGAAATATAGAGAGGAATAAATTTTCTAAAAATAATAAAAAAAATTAAACATACAAGTTTTAAAAATACTTTTAAAAAATGTGTTCGCCCCTATTAAAACATAACTTACGATTATTATAAAAAGGAATATTTTATGGAATCGAGAAAGAAATCATTTTCAGTATCCTCCAAGGCAACAAACCATAAAAAGTTTATATATAAACTTTAATACATATAGTATTTTAATCTGAAAGAATCGACGATGCATAATACCAAAACGTAGTGAGGCTTTATAAAGATTTCTGTTACTAAAGACAAAGTAAAGTTTATAGATCAATTTAGATATTAAAGATCAACTATATATATAACTATATTTTTCATTGGATTATCGGAAAAGCGTACTTACCTATATGTACTACCATTTAACAGTTGGATTGTGAGACTTGAAGGGTTTTTCTCCAGCTATAAACAAGAAGTTCATCACACTTGAACTTGGAAAATAAAATTCTATGTATATAGGGATCTTAAGAGGTTCCATAATATCTGATTGCCTGCAATTTGTATATTCCGTTATCAGGTTAATATATATGATAATATTGCCAATTTCAATCAAAATTTTTTTGTACTTCTATATGATATTGTCTTTACGAACTTTAGTCTTTTTCTACATAGAACACAAACCGGTAATCCACTCCCGGCTGGGTCTATGCTTTATAGTATAGTCATCCGATTCTATTGGGCAATGCCATCAACAAACAATTTGATGAAATTAAATAATAAAATAGAAATATTGATTTACTTCGAGCAAAACCAATTACTAATGTCAATTTGTGCATAATCTGTAATTGTATATATGTATATTAGACTATGTTTAGATATAAATTCTTAAAATAGAAAAAAATAAGTGGTGTGTATATATGTATAAATATGTGTATAAACAATTTTGTCTAAAAATTGGATAGGTGCACTAAAAGGAGGGAAATTTGCAGCCTTCTGTTTTGGGCAAGCACACGCACACACATAACGAACAATCTTATAAAAAGGAATCGTATAATCTATATAATTATCCATATACATATATATGTTAAATATAATATTCTAAGTCCTAATCCGAAAGTACAACAACATCGCTTTGTGGCTGATCGGTCTGATCAGCTTTATTAGCCTTGGCATCACTTTCACGTTTCAGGTATCGACTGATTAGGGCATTTTTTGTTGGGCCATGAATAGGTTGATCCCTAGGTACAGACATAAGCAGAGGAGCTCGTTTTTTATGGGATCCTGTTCTTGTGGTTAGCGATGCTTCTGCCGCCTCTTCAGGTACATTTTGCGGCGGAGGCGTCGGTTCATCTGGTAGCGAGACGTCCCTCAGCGAAGTGTCCATTTGTTTGACTTTTGGTGTAAGGGTGTAGCTCCATTCATTATCCAGGGTCAAATCTTTTAGATCATAATTATCAAGAGTTTCCTCGGACACAATCCAGCAGAGACGTTTCTTGGGTTTCTTTAATTTTTTGGCATTTGGGGCTGAATTGCTACCATTAATTGCTGGTGTCTCAGACAAATTGGTCAATTCGATTGGCTGCCAGGTGGCCAATTCATCAAACTTCTCTCGTAATAAGCTCTTCGATGGGAGCTGATGCTGTGATGTATTGTCACCTTGAGTCCCCTTGAGATATTCCAGAAATTCAGAGATAAGGAATACTTTTGAATTCCGATTACCATGGACCAGTTTAATAAGCTGCTGAATTCGCTGCTTATCCAATTGTAAGGTAATCGGTGGATTTATCGGCTCTTCCTCACGTATTGGCTCTGGTGGTGGCTCTAGGGTAAGTGGTTCCAGTTGCCAGCAGCCATACATATCGATGGTCTGGGCAAAACAGGCTGGATATAGCTGTGATATTTTACCATCTTCATCGAGCCAAACGGGTCCCAGAAGACGCGGTTTAATTTTCTTCGTTTGCTTCTTCATTTCCTGCGCGAATTCCTGCTGAAGCACCTGCAGCTTGGCTCTTTGGGCTTCTCGTGTATTGCCATCATCCATTTCGAAATCGTTTTGTAGCTCCTCATCGCTAAGATGCCCATGTGGCACATACCATTCATTGTATTCCTCTTCAGACTCCTCTTCGGACTCTTCACGTTCCTTTTCATCTTCGCTGGCACTCAGAGATTCACCAGGTTCCTCCTCCTCCCATTCGCAGTCCGAGTCGAGATCATAATCGAAATGGAGCTAAATAAAAGTGTTTTAGAGTATGAGTGGGCTTAGAATAAATAATGCAATTTTTACCTTATCTTGGGCCATAGGGCGACGGGCGGTAATAGCCTTTGTGGTTTTCCGCCAAGTGCCATAATAGGGCGGACGACGATTATCGGCAAAATGCAAATATTTTGCTCTCATGCGAGGCAGTTGCTTGGATTGATCCTCTACAATGGGCATCATGCCAGCTCCTTCATCCATATCATCTAGAATAGAATATATATGTATTATTTAATGGATGGGATGTATATATATATATATATTGATTTGCTCACCTATAATCTGGACTTCATCATATTCTTCTTCATCTTTGGCACGTCTTTGCAAGCGGGTATCGCGTTTCATTTTCAGTGGCTTCCGTTTACCCTGGTTAATTTCACTTAGATAAAGTTGTGCCTTCGATGGACGCTTAGAACGAATAATTGTGTCCTCCTCTTCTGCATCTCCGTTGTCATCTCTTTGAAAGAGCCCATCCAGTTGTTTCCTTTGGGGTGAATTTAAAAGGTTTCTAGTTACGGGTGCCATTACCATGTCATCCTTCACCTGGAAGGGACGAAATGCCAAAGATTGTTGACTGCTGGATCCACCAAATTGTTGGGTACCACTGTCGCAGCTATTCGGCTCATGCTCTGGACAATTATTGCTGCCTTCTGCATTGGGTATTTGTTTTTGGACAAAGAATTTTGTAAAACTTTCAGCCGCTCGTTTCTTTTTTTGCTCGGCCTCCTCCTTCTCCTGCTCTTTGCGACGACGGTCTTCATCCTTTTTGCGCTGGATCTCTTCTTTGGCCTCGTTTCGTTTGCGTTTCTCCTCATTCTTGGTGTCCATCTCGGCCTGACGTTTGCGTTCCCGCTCCTCGCGCTCTATTCGACGTTGCTCCTCCTTTTGGTCACGCTCTATGCGACGTTGCTCCTCTTTCTGATCGCGTTCCAATTTTCTTTGCTGCTCACGTTGCTCCTTCTCCTGCTGCTTGAGTCGCCGCTCTTCCTGCAGCTTCTGCTCTTTCTCTTCGCGTGCCTTGCGCCGTTGCTCTAAGAGACGTTGCTGCTTGGGTGTAAGGTTATCCAGTTTCTTAGATTCGGTACCATTAGCAGTAGCAGCACCAGAAGCCGATGAAGATGTGGGTTTCTCTTTTTCAGGTGATGTTTTATTTACAGTATCTGTGTCATCTACATCCATGTCGTGATCTGTGCTAGACTGCTGATCCGGTTGATTGTTTGACTCACTGTCACTGCTAGAAATTTGCTGAACGTCCACTTTCGTTTGCAGTTGTTCATCTGGCGATGCCTCTTTTTTGTGGGTCTCTTTTTCCACCTTTTTTGATTTGGGGCTTTCTTTCTCTTGATCTTTAGAGATTTTCTTGACTTCTTCTTTTGCCTGGTCTTTTGTTTTGTTTTCCTCTTTTGGACTGTCGATCTTTAATTCCTGTGATTTGATTTGTTCTACGATAGTGGTCTTCTTTCGTTTACCTGTCTTCACCTGTTGTAATTTAACTGTTTCCGAGACTTTTTGCTTCTTTTGGGGATTCAGTTCTTCAGCCAATTCTTCTATATCATCACTGGAATCACTGGCCACTATATTAACAACTTTGCTAATAGTTGGCGTAGTTACATCTGCTTTTCGGTCTTCCTCGGACTTCTTTAGAGATTTGCGACGCTTTGACCGTTTGTTTTTTAGTGGCAATTTTATTTGTATTGGTGTTGGGGCCACATCTTTTTTCTTCGGTATACTAATATTACTTTCAAGATCGCTATCGTCCTCGTCGTCTAATGCGATTACATCTTCAGCCATGGCTTCGGCTTCCATTTCCATATCTATAGTCTTGGCTTTTTTGGTGACTGTTGCACCAACAGCCAAATTTTCTTTGCTGTTTGACCGACGTAGAAGAGAATCTTCACTGCCGCTCGTAGAGCCAATTGTGGTGGTTTCATCATCCTTTCCTTCACTGTAGGACAATTTACGCTTGCGCGGTTCAACGGCATCCACATCGATTACAGCCAATGATGATGACGAGGTAGATGAAGATACTCCTTCTCCAGCGGACCCCGTTCCAGGTGTTATTAGCTTAAATGGCAGACGCGTTTGAACCAATTTCTTGCCACTATTAGACGTGGCCGAGCCCTTGCCCTCGGCTGAACCAGATTTCTTCGCAGAATTCGCATCCTTGGTACCTGCTCCTGCGCCACGACCAGAGTTTGGTGTTTTAATAATGCCAGCAGGCATTTCGTTTATAAACAGTTAAATATATTTTTTGTTTTCGGTAGTAATCAAAAGAGTTTTCCTCGATGCAAATAAAGAAAAAACGCGGTGAAAAACAAAAGAGATGTAACTCCTATTGATAAATTGCCGCCAATAACTGTTTAACCGCAATCGATCACGATTACCAATTGATATGCACAGAGTTGCTTTCGACAGCAACTATCGATGACAACACAGAGCAACACTGACCATTGTGGTACCATCCCTGAATATAACGGCTATTCAAATTTTTTGAAATACGCAATCGAACTTTACATTGATTAGAATTATCTCAATCAAATAAAAAATTTGAAAAAATATTAATACTTTGGAAGAGATTCTAAACATTAAAAGAGTTTCTACTTATGGTATAAAAGAATGTTGTGTTTTATCTTAAATAAAATTTTCAAAGTGGTTGCGAATTTATATATAAATTCTTGGAATTGTTTGATCTGTCTCTCACTGGGTTTATTAATATATCATAATATGTCAATTGATTTTTAGGGGATAAGGGGAAAAATAATATGTTTCAAATATGATTCTATACTTGAAGTTACAATTTAAAGAATTTTGTCATTGGCAAATTTTTATTTTGTTCGACAGCTGTCAAAATTTAACGAAAACGCAGCAAAAAGAAGAAAGAAAAATTGTTTACTCAGTTTAATGTGGCATTTTTACTAATCCCGGATAAGTGGAAAACGCTTGCGGCCAAAATAACCCAACGCCCCTCTTCTACCACCTCCACATTAACTCTCACCCTTACCTTTTATGTGGTTGGTTGACATGGTGACCTGAGCCTGAGCTTGAGCCATATCGTCATCTCAGCTATTGCTTGAGGGCCAGAATACATTCATTTAATTACAATTTGTCTCAATAGGCCTGACCAAGGAAGGGGATGGGATTGGTTATAGTTTACAATTTGGAATTGCAACCGATGCACAAGTGTATAACAACATTCGCCCTATATCAACTTCATCTCCTTCTCTATCTTGGACTCTTGCTCTTGTAACCCATTTAACTTTTACTAAAAATCTCCAGGATCTCTAATATGAACATGTGTATCTACAGTTTCGACTTGTTTCCTTGCTACTTTCGTTCTCCTGCTGTGGTCGCTGTGACGCCTCCTGTTGTGGCTTTTGTTTGTGGTAAACGAGGGGATGCAGAGGGTATGGGCGGACATGTGGCATATTATACACATTTAGATTCTGACTGGGATTTCAGTCATCGACTCCTTTAATAATGATAATAATAATCATTTTGCGTTGATTCCCATTGGGACTTCCCCACAAACTACAAACAGGGCGTAAAATGGAAATTCGGTCATGCATGTGAATGATGGCCAACGAAGGGGTGGTGACAGAGGGCGGGTTAGCTACTAGCAAAAGAAGATACACAGATATACATAATATATTTTGTATATGCCAGTAGAAGCTCTGTAATAGAAAATCTATTAGCGCACACAAAACATTCGGGGCATTCATACAGAGAAACATTCAGTGAGAGCAAAAAGGGGATCTATGGATGTATGTATGTATTATTGTGATAAGAGGGGGCAGGAGGGATGGACATCCATATCCTTTTGATGATGACACGCAACAAGGCAAAAGCGAACGCTAAATCGAAACAGTGCCAATGTTCGACTGACTGTCCTAAGCTAGAGAGTAGGGCAAGAAGGGCATGAATGCGGAGGTGGGAATCTGAAATTAGAGACCTGTTGGCGTGGCGTGAAGCGTGCATGACAAGACACTGACAGAACTGACAGACTGACAGTCTCGTCTCTCACTCTCTCTCTCTCTCTCTTTCTATCTTTCACTCTCTTTTTACAAAGTTGTTACAGAAACTTGCACAGTGGCCGTTGGTCCATTGTAAATTTTCAATTGCAATATTTCATATGCAAATTCTAGTTGTGGTGTGAAATTTTACTCCTTTAAATTGAAGAGGTCGAAGTGATGTCTTGGTAAAAGAAAAAAATGATCTTAGATTAGAAAAGTATGCTTTTTTTTTTTTAGTTCGTAGCTAAAACATATATTTATACATATACTGCAAGTGCTACTTTGCTTCATTTGATTTTGCTTATTAAGCAAAACCACTGTGCAGCCTTATCAATTGCTGAGAGTGGAGTACCTCAAAGCGTTTGTTTGTATGTATGTATGTATGTATGTGCAAGTACCGTTGTTGAGTATTGTATTTAAGTAATTGGAGGGTAAAATGTGTTTCCAATTTGTTGTACCTATGCTAGCAACATTTCTTTTTTTTCTTCCTTCTGCTTCTTCTTTATGTTGCTGTTGTTCTTGCTGTTGTTGTTGTTGTTGTTGTTACTTACTGACTGAACAACAGCAACAACCTACACAAGATTGAAAAAAGTATTGAATTACATTTAGACAACATTTGGTTGAATAGCTTTTGGGTGGATAGATGGATGGATGGATGGAGGTGGTCGGTGACGGGCGGTCGACGGGTGCTGCGGTTTGAGTTTCCTTTTGTCGATTTGTGGGTGGGTGGGTTTTTGGACGATTATGGGCCTGGGCTTTCGGTATATTTGTGGCTTCCATGGTGTCTAGAATATTGTTGTTGTTGTTGCCGCTGCTGTTACTGTTGTTTTCATTGTATGAATGTATTTATGTATGTAGCTATTGTCGTTGAATGCGTGGATGAGGCAGAACTGGGAGCACAGCTAAGCGGGCATTCCCGCAGGAATCACTGTGAAAATTCATTAGTTGCCCATTTTGATGCTACTTTATTTTTACCATAAAGGCGCACGGATGCATGCATTTAGTTTACCCCATCTCCTCCACACTCATATGTATGTATACTCCTCCGACTGTTTTATAATGCCCTTTGATGCATCAGCAGCAACCAACCAAAAAGACACGCATTAAAATTGTAACAGGCCCAAAAAGGGAAGTCTCGATAGCTCAGGTACAACGTTGACACACTTGCCCCGACGACAAAAAGAAAAAAAGAAAAAAAAAAAAATTAAAAGAGGAAAAAAGACTACGTGAAAAGAAAAACGAAGAAACGACGCAACGTCCTTTACACAATGAAACTTTTGTTTGGCCCTTCCGGACTGTATGCCATTTCCCACACTTTTCACTCATGGTAGTGATTTTGTTTCATCTCTTTCATTTCTTATTCTCTCACTTATGGGTTTTTTTTTTTATTTTTGGGATTTCCCAACCTGTCGATGGGGTAAAGGTAACCATAAATAGCTGTCAAACTCAATTCCGTTTCCCCCTTCCCTTTTAGCTTCCCTCTAACAGCAACTCGTTTGATTTGATTTTCTCTTTCTTTTTCCACAATTCATTTTATTCTGTAAGCTTCCATTGCAACAAATTAGCTTGATTCGGGATTTTTTTTTTCAGTTTTTTTTTTTTTTTGGAAACAAATTTTGTGTAACCATGAGGTGACATTTTTTATCTCGCCCTTGGTATAGCTTCCGATCCAAAAGTTTCACTAGTCATGCACATAAATTGTTGAACCAAGGGGAAAAAATAAGTACGGCAATGGAATTGGAAAAGAGGAAAATCATTAAAAGGAAAGTTTCATGATAAGGAAATCAAATATCGTTGGAAAAAAAATTGAAATATCTTAGATCGATTGGAAATAGTGTTTTTATAATGTATGTAACTGTTTTTTTTTTTAATTTTAATTGGAATTTTAACACTATCAAAAAGTCATTTTTTTTTTTTTGCAAAAGTAACCCTCCGAATTTATGATTTAAATCATTTTGTTGTATCTAAACTTAAAACTTTAAAACTTTCGAACAGTTATTAACAGATTCTTGATTGTATAACCTCATTTTTATAATATTTTAAATATTATATTAAAAAACAGATTTTTCATTTTTTAACTTTATTCGATTCTAACCGATATCCACTTCCTTATGCCATAATTTAAGAATTTCTATTAGTCCGTCCATTTACTTTCAATACCATTTTCATTTTTGTCCTTTGTCGGCATTGGAACAATGGAGCAGCGGCATCTTTCAAAATGAATTTCTCGCTCTATAAAACACGATTGAAATGCGTAACGAAATTTGTTTTGATTTCTATTTGAAATTTGTAAAAGTAATACCAAAATATATATACAAAATATGCAGACAATTGCATTGAAGGGCAATTGCAATTGCCCTATGCATGAAATTAATATACAAAAAGAGAGAACGAACTGAAGAGACAGAGAGACGGAACAATAATGAGAATAAGGATGCGGATAAGAACGGGAACGGCAACAGAAATAGGGGGATGGGAAAAATAAAGGCCACAGGAAGTCAAAGTGTCAGGGCCAGGATAGAAAACTACAAAATGATCGTTAGAGCAATGCGGAAACGTGGCTAATTTGCGCCTATGTCTATCCATTTCAGCTCCTACTCCTCCTCTTGGTTATTACTTTTGCTTCTGGTCTTAGTTCTGGGGTCCTTTTCCGATTGCTCAGCTTGCGAAATTATTAATTTACGAGCTGTCAACAGTTATTGTTCGACAGCCTTATGTTTACACATCCACATCCCAGATGGATGGATGGTTGAATGGTTGGATGGATGAATGGTTGGTTGGATGACTGTTTGGTTAATACCTTTGACAAATTTGCTGATAGCTGTGTGTGTGTGTGTGTGTGTGTGTGTGTGTAGGTACCAATGACCCACCCCCATCACTCATCAGGTAATAGCAATTATTCTCGATTAGCCAATATCATGATATTTCCTCTCATCATATTTTTATTTCTCTCTCCCTCCCCTACTCTCTGACCCCTCTGGGGCATTTGATGTGGGTTTGTTCTACGCAATTAACAAGATGACTTGGTAGCTTTTTTTTTTGATCAAAAACTTTGTCATTTCGATTTCGTATCATTAGAGAGCGCTAATTAAATCAAGTGTAGGAAGTTTCATATTTTGTCTCTTCAATTTAAAAATTTTTTAACTGCGTCATTGTTTGGACAATGGCTGAGCAATTAGCCCTGGCCTGATGATGCGTTAAGTTGCTTGGTATTGAAAATGATATATTGGAGTTGGGAATCGGAATTGGAATGGGAATTGGTATCGGAATTGGAATTAGTATGCTTACTATACCCATGCATGAGTATTGATATTTATTTCTTTATTTTTTTTTCTTTCGTTTTCTTAATATAAGAGAAGGCCAATGCACTGATTTCTTCTTCAATTCTTAAATCAAGTATTGAAAAATATTGTTTTCAAAACAGCTAGCTTTTTCAGTGATTAAAACGGTGGAATAATGGCAAAGGGTTTTTGGGAACTACTCTAAAATTTTCAAATATTACAGCAAATAGATCGAACAGTGAAAACTACTTAATAAACTGTATTCTTAAATGTTTATAATAACTATAAAAAATGAATTTAAAACTAGTCCGCACTTGAAGAAGATTTAAAGTATTCCATTGATCTTTAATTTATATGAGTGGATCCATTTCATTAAATTAAATAACATAATTTATCATTTATTAAAAAGCAATTAAAAGAATGGAAAATTATCTATAAATAAACTATAAAAGATGACCTTGGTACTTTTAAAAGGATTTGAATGTAATTTGTAAAGTGATACCTACAAAGTTGATATTTAAAGAGATTTGAGAACATTGAGAGGAATCCTTTTTGTGATAGTCCAGTGTAATCTGGTGTGGTGTTAAGCTCCTGAAATGATCGCTGCTTAATCACTTATCGCATTAAGTTGGGTTAATCCCCCTGGATTGGTTTTTGGGTCGAGTTTTGGGCTTGAACTGATCTCTGGGCATGTTTGGACCTGCTATCTCTTATGCTTTATGGTTGATAATATGGGAATAGGAATGGGAATGCGAATCGGTATGAGAATGGCGGAGTCCCTTCTTAAGCCGCTGGGCAAACTCTGCCAAATGCCAAAGACAAATAATTCAAAAACACAAAACAAAAGCAAAAATGAACATTAAAATTATGTGAGAGAAACAGGAGAGGTGTCTTTGTACTAACATAAAGTACATACAAACATAAGTAAATGTATGTATGTACATACATATATGTATATATATATATATAGATGGATATATATGTATGTACATAGTAGCTTTGTATTCTCCAGCTTGTCACAGGTGCCACTTGCTCCCATTTGCCAATTGTTTGGCATTGTTTTCCATTCACATGCACCGAGCCCAGTTGAACCAGGCGAACCACTAGAAATGTCCTTGTTTTTTGCTTCTGCCACTTGACAACCCTTGAAGAGGCATCTCTAAAATCTAAATGAGCAATTCATGAGTTTGTTGGCAACCCTACTTGAAAGTGCGTCGCCTTGCCTCACTACCCACTACCCATTCACTTGTCGTCTCCCTTTCCCTCACCATCTTCCTCTCCACTTGCACTCGTTTGCCATTATATCCTTTCTTTTTTTTTTTATTTCTTTTTTATATAATTTTTTTTTTTTGTTGTCCTTTTGTGTTGTTCTTCAATGAGTAAGTAACTTTTACTCTGGTCGCCCGATATTGAGCTTGTCATTATGATTCTTATTATTGAATATATATACATATATATATATATACTTTCTCGATTCTACTTGTATTTTTTAATAATCAACTGACTTGACTTTTGTTATTGCACTCGCACACATGCGTGCAAAAGAAAAGGCAGCTACAGTCACTTTTATTTACACAGAATTGCCATGCCTCATTTACCAAGCCGCCTACTTTATTGTAATGATGATAGAAAAAATGTACAGTGGGTCCAGTGTGGTCATATTGCCAAAGAAAAAATATAAAGATTTTTTAAAGATCATTCATTTAATCCCACAATTTAATATAAAAACTAAGAAAATGAAAATAAGAATAACTAAAAAAAGATTAAAGAAATATGAACTATATTATATTATATTATATTATATATTAGATTAGAAAACCAGTTTAATATACATATATAAATTAATTAATAATTATAAAACAAGTTTTTTTTTACAACTTGTTTTATAATATTAATAGATTTATATACAATATTAATTAAATATATATTTTCATCGAATGCCTGACTGTTGGGTATATTCTTTTTCAAGATCTTTCGATCTTTCTATATAGACTCAATTAACCAATTTTCTTTAAGCTGTATACCACTGTATTAGGACATCTTATCCTGGTTCTTTTCATGGGCCCACCCACCACACCGAAAAATCTGGGTGCGGTTTTTACACTCCAAATATTCAATTACGCCACAGGCGGTAGCTGGTTACACGGATGCGGATACGGATGCGGAATGTGAATGCGGATGCCCGCTCGTTTATTGCCTTTTGCCCAGGGATTGATATAACGGGGGAGGCGGGGAGGGGGAATCGTTCTTGACTCTCTCTCATCGTAGTGCTCTGTTGACACTTGAGCTCAGGCGGTGGTATTTAATATGCGGCTCAACATTCTTTTCATTTTCATTTTATTTTTCAGTTCATTGTTGACTACAGCAATGAAAAGAGAAAAAAATCAAGAGAAAAAAAAAAAAAAAACAACAAACCAACAATAAGAACAGAAAAATGACTGCAAAAAAAAGAAAAATAATATAAAAATGAAATTTGTCCGACGACAAAAGTCAAGTGTCAAACGGAAAGGCAATGGTAAAGGTGGTCCACAGTTGGCTTTTGATGATGTGATTTCTCTTCACTCCACAGGATGATATGAGTGATGCAGTAAGGAGCAATGATGCAGTGTCAATGCAAACGGGGGAATGGGTTGCACCTCAAACCCAATCCACAATTCCCCCCCTCTACCCCTCCCCCTCTTTTAAAGATAAGGCAAAGTGCGCGGCAAACTTCCTGCTGATTGCTTAATTGACAAAGAGCATATGTGATGCATGAATGAATACCATTTCATATATGTGTATAAACAGAGATATGTATATGTAGATCCACACAGAAATAAGTATATATGTATACATACATACATATGTACAATATATGAACCCACTCACAGATAGCCCAGAGACCTGTCTGTCATTGTTGGTGGCCATAAGCTGCTCTCTGGCCCATCATCGCGCATGGGCGTCCATGTCCAAAACGTTGAAAATGCATTAGCGAGGAGTCAAATTCCGTTTTTGAGTTCGTATCAACTCTACCTTGTATCTGTGTGGTATATGTGTGAGTGTATCAGTGAGATGTGTGTGGATGTGTGTGTGTGTGTATGTGCGTTGCGCCAAAGATTAAAATCTAAAAACTGTCAATTAGAGCACACATTTTTCCTCATCAAAACTCCAAGTAACAACAAAGTGAACAGTTTTTTTTTTTTTGTTTACTATAAATTAACAACGATATATTAATACACTACAAACCACAAACTATAAAACTTTAAGTGCCATGGTCACCCTGGAAAATAAATATTACAAAATGGAAAACTTTACTTTACTTCCTTTCCTTTGAAATTAGACCATTTTCATGGAATTCTTTTGAAAATGGTCTAATTTTAATTAAAAAATAAAAATATATATTTAATATTAAATAAATATTAAGCATTAATATATTGTTATATATATTTTGAAAATTAAATTTTGTTATATATCAAAATGTCATGACTATTCGTAAGGATCCTTATAGTTGAGCCAGTTATAGATAGTGTATAACAACAGAGCTCAAACCGGAGAGAACCGGGGACCAAGTTAAGCTGCTGCTGTAGCTGCCTCCGACTACCGATTTGCTGCCTGCCGTCTCCCACTCTGTGTCCATCAATGTGATGGCGTCCCACATTCCATTGGCCTGGACTTGGGCCACACTAAATCTTGCTCTCTTTCTCATCTCCATTGCTTGGAGCTCGTTGTCAGGCATTTGGAATTCATTGACATATTTCGATTTCTGTCTTGGGGGTTTTCGTTTCGTTTCGTTTCTTTTTTTTTTTTTATTTATATATATATATTTTTTTTCGTATTTTTAATTCACTTCCAGTTGCTATTCGCTGGGCAGTTGTCTCTGAGCTGAGTTAAGTTGAGTCTTCGCGGTGGTTTTAAATTACATTGAGGCACCCACCCAAGTTATATTCCTCTATTCCGTCATCTCGATACCCCGCTCTTTACTTTTCCTTTCCATTTTCATTATTTATTTTTTTTTTTATTTTCAAGTAATGCATATATCGTAAATACATTTATTTAGTTCGATCCCCAACGTCAACGTCGACATCTTCGTCTTGCTGCTGGGGGGCTGTGTCTTTTGGTTTTTGTCGTCTGGGCGGCAGACAATGAAGGAAGAGCTTAAAAATAATACCTTGCCTGCTTATGTTGCCGTTTTTTTTTTTTTTTTTTTTTTTTTTTGTTGTCTCCATCTCTTTTTCATCTCTCTATTTCTATCTCATTCTCTCTCGCTTTGCAACATTATTACATCCCGCCAGCCCCACCCCTTTTCGTGTGTGTGTGTGTGTGTGTCTGTGTGTGTGTTTGTGTGTTGTATCTCTTTGTATCCCCATGGTTGTCACCAGATACCCGTGTCCAGGCTTTTGGCTAGATGCCAAGTGTTAAAGCTGGCCAAGTGCTTCACTTTATTTTTTTTCTCTCTTTCTCATTTTTTTTTTGCTTCATATTTAACATCAGCCCATGTCAAAGATGATGTGGGTAGGAGAAGGAGGGCAGCAGCACCGATCTTTTCCAGGATCAATTTATGTAAAACAAAATGGTTGAACCTATCGAAAATGGAGTCAGAGAACTTAACTGGTCAGCGGTTTCGATTTGTTTGACTTAATTTAACCTAAACGTAAATAAAAAGAATCCTAAACTTATTCTTTTATTAATCTAGCATTATTATTGTTAATAAGTTAAGAATCTATATTTTGTGTTTTAAAAATTTATTTATCTCTATTTCAGGTGTTCATTACGAAAACTGATAATTCTTTCAATATGTCATCAGACTTTGATTTCAAATGGTTTTATCTTAGTTAATATATTAAATTTTTATTGTCATCGAAAGGAGACGATTGATAAATATGCATAATAATAATTATATTATAAGTATACATATTAATAAGAATTATATATTACGCCAACTGTCATATATGTATATTATAGAGTAGATGGCCTTAGTACCTAGCACTCTTTACCCGTTAGTTATTATATTATTTTGTATAATAATTAATTATAAAATAAATAAATAAATAATATATATTATATATGGCATATATTATGCAAGTACCATTCCAATTTATTAATTTTAAACAAACCTTTTTATTAAAAAATGTAATAATAGTAATATTTATAAGATATAATTTTAGTATACGTTTTATAAGATCAGCACATAAATTTAAACATCATTTAAAATAATAATCTGATTTAACTGTAATTATAATTGTGTTATAATTTCACCTTAGCTCTTTTGTTTTATGTAAAGCTTTTTTTCTAATATATCCTTGATTAACTTAATTTTACAATAACTGATAAATTGAAGGCATTAATCAAAGGTAATTTTTTTCAACGTGATAGTCAATATTTTTTTATTTTTTAAAATTCTTCAATTAATCTCATTAGATTTCTAAACATTTTGAAAATATTCTCTACCAAATGTATAAAATAAATCTAAAATAATTGATTTCTAATTCCAAGTATTTTAAATGGCACCTAAAAACAATTGGAAACTACTTTCTTTTGTTCATTTTCCATTTTGATTGGCATTTTTGGTTTGAATCATATTAAATTACCCAAGTATTGGCTAATTGATATGTTTTCTTTTTCGGGCGTCTTTTGCAGCTACCATTTTTCAATGTGTTCGTTCAGAAGATTGTTTATCTCACACGCCCAAGTGACAAATGTCAAGGCCTGAAAACCGAGATGGGAATAAGAATGGCCAATGGGCATTGGGCCCTATATATGTATGTATGTATATGTATGTATGTAGGTATGATGATGTCCAATGCCTTTCATTGCTATTATTACCCGTATTATTATTATTAATTTTTTTTCATTTTTTGTTTGGAATGCGAACCTCAAAACGACTTCAAAACAAAAGGCGTTTGCCAACTAAAATCAAGATTGTGTCGCCATCGGCAGCCGTTTCACACAAAACATCAAAACACAATGGGCAAAGAGCAGATGAGTTTTTCAGTTGAGTATTGAGAATCGACAGTTGAGAATTGAGAGTTGAGAATGCATTTTTGTGAAAGCCGATCGATCGTTTGATTGACTGACATGGCAGCAATCTGAGCAGAACAAAACACAAAAAGAAAAAAAAAAAAAAGGATCCGAAATTGGAACTATCATCAAATGGACTCAACCCAAAACAACGCGTCTATGTAAAAAGATCAATAAGTTTGCCCGATCGTTATATCATATACTTTTGTTTTGTTACTTTCAAGGTGTTGATTGTGAAATGATAAGGCTAGGAAAAGAGATCAGATTAGAATGAGAGAATGTCAAAGGGAAAAGTATCCTTTTTTTTGTTGTTTTGTTACACGAAAAATTATGGAGACATTCTTTCAAAAATCAAATTTTCCTGCAACCAGTTTACAATTCTTAATCAAACATAAGTTAATCTTGGATTTGGTGTAGTGATAAATACTTTTAAATATAAAATATATACATATGTAGTTCTAATAAGTTTGTAGATGGAAGAATTCTTTAAATTGATTTCATTCATTCATTCATTTCTTCATTCATTCATTAATTTTTAATAAAAATTTTTAGAAATATTGCTAATGATATTATTTAATTTTTTGTTACGGTCACCCTTTAAATATAAATTTATTATAAGACACATTTCTATTTTTATTAAGTAAATAATGTTAAATATTCATATATGTACATAACTGTATTCCAAAATCTTTGGTTTAAAAAAATGGAATGAATAAATAATTTAAACCATAAAACACATTCCAAACTTAAATATTAAAAATTGATTTTAAAATTATTAGATTTCACAAGATAATTATGTTGATATTATTATAAGAATAATACTTTTTCGAATATTTAATAGTTTTATAAAATATAGTTATTATAATAAAGTAAATATGAAAGAAATTTGTATTTATTAAAAATTGTATAAAATTTTAAAATTGTGTTTTAATGATTCTTTCTTCTAGTTGTATATAATTTTGTAAATTTTAGCCTTTACATTATTATATACATATCTTTATTTAAGAGACTAAACTTTGAATGACTATTCATCTGTCTATATATTTTAACTAAAAAACCATTGCCTTAAACGATAAAGTTATCAATTTTTTCAAATCGGTATTTTATTTATAACCTTAATATACATTAATAAATAACATTAATAAGTTGGGCTATCGAGTTTTATGTTTTTGCCTTTAACTTCAGTTGTAAATCACTGATTGTTTATTATAAATATTTGTATAAATTTATACATACTAATTATACATTTTCTGTTCGGTTATGAACAAATAAATTTTACATACTAATTATATAATCTTAGCAATTGATAGAAATCAAAAATGTTGACATATGGCTTGCATAATGCTATTCCAATCCAAAAAAAAGAGTACATTGTGGATAAATGATTCATTTTTATTACCATTTGATGTTAGAGTAAATCAACTTTGAATGCCACCTAATGCCGGTGCCTAGCAACGGGAATGCCATACCTTATCCTTACCTAGCCACCCAATCATCCAGCTCACCTCACTGTGAAACGTACATATAATAGGTAGACGCCTCTCTTAAATTAGTTACCCCGATCTAATCAGTTGGCAAACCTGCTGCATTAACGTTTACCAAATTGTTGGGTTGGGGTTAAATATATCAGAATATTTATGGGAAGAATGGTGGGGGGGAGGAGATTTTGCGTATGGGTTGCCTCGGTTGCCGCAGCGTTTAATTGAGCATATGCCAATTAGCATATATAAAAGAGAGACACAGAGAAACAGTGATAGAGAAGATAGGAGGAAATATGTTGGCAGGGGGGGTGGTAGGGGAGATTGGGTGGACGAGAAAAGTCGAGGCATTATCAACGTCATTATCAAAGCGTTTCAATAAAAAAAAAATGAAAGAAAGGGAAATTCTTTTTTTTTTTTTTTTGTGCAGTTCTTTTGAGTTTTGGGTTGAAGTTGACGGGAGGATTTTTAAACAACCCTCGAGGCCTGGGCTGATCTCTGGAATTCAACTCAACTCGTCGTTGTTGCTTTGGTTGTTGTTGTTATTGTCGGTTTCGGTCCTCAGTTTCGTTGTCGTCGTCATCGTTGTCCTCGCCTGATTATAACTGCTTGACTACCAGCAACTTGGGATTGGTTTCTCTGTCATTTTGCTGGTTGTATATACCCTCCTTCCCTCATTTTATTATTTTTCCGTATATATATATATAAATGTGTGTGTGTGTGTGTCTTTGGCTCTCCTCCCTGTGTTATACTGTGCCTGCGGCTCCTGTGGCGACCGACAACTAAGGACCTCCGCCTTTTCCATTGCTCCTGCTGCTACTCGTGCTGCTGGTGCATTTAATTAATTTAAAAGCGTGTGGATAATACCCTGGCATTTGCAATAAAAAGTCAAATGAATTGAAAACTCAAAATGCTTAATGCTTATAAAGCAAACAAGCAGTAGACAACAACTACACACACACACACACACACACACACATAAATATAAACATTTCTGTATGTATGTATATTATATTTTCATTGGTTTATGTACAGGTAGTTGGCCTGGCTTTATTATTATTGTTGTTGCTGCCAAAGTTTAATCAACAAATTACAATAAGGATGAAACCAACTTGAATTGAACAAACAGAAAACAATGGCCAACAAACATGAACTGTAATAATAATAATAATAATAATCATTATAACTGGACAATAAGGTAACCAACACATTTGGCCTTCCTATTATTGTAATTATTTTATCCTTCATATAACACAAACTGACAATTGCAGAAGACTGTAAAATTAATTGAGCTTAGTTAATATGAGTTAAACTTTTATATTTTTCTCACTTTAAGAAATCTTTGAAATGTAGCTATAGTATCATGGGATGAAAAACAGATAAGTATAAACTTATAAATAGCCAATAACATTTTCAATTAAACTCAATTTTAGGTTGCAAATATTAAATCTATTCAAAGGTTATTGGCATATTGTGTAATTGCCTTATTTTATTAATTATTTTCTATATAATCTTCTTTCCAATTAGCTTTGCAAAGGCAAGTGAATTGCAAGAAACATGAAGATTTCTATGGAAAATATGTATAATTCTATAACTAATTATAAGATATAATTATTTAATACAAAGCATTATATATTTATAAATGAAAGTCTCTTTAGTGAACTTTAAATATTTCGCATCTACATTTAAATGGCTTTCTCATTGAATTATTTAGAACAACTTTTAAACATGTTTTTTTTAAAGGAAATCGTTTAATGTTAATAATATTTTCTTAAAGTTAAATCTTATTGGCTTATTGAGAGAATGTTAATTGGTTTCCCATAATTCTTTTGATTAAAAATACAATCTACTATAATTTCTAGCTATTTAATAATTTTAAAAATTCAACATTTAAAAACTGTGCAATTTGTAAACTCAATAATAAAGTTAAAAAATTACTTTATTTGAATAAAAAATTTTACCATCAAATATCCGCCATTTTCTGTGTATATATGTACGTAATGAAATCAAGAAAATAATTAAATTTCAGTATGATTTTTAAAGGGCTTTCTCGACCGATTTTCAGTATTCAATTCGTTTATACATATCTACCAGTAAGGATCTAATCAATTTTCACTACCCTAATTGCCTTAGCCTTTCCATTAATCCTCGACCAATAAACAGAGAGAGAGAAACGAAAAAAAGAAACCCCCAAAAACAAATTCAACCCAATAAATGTCAAACATTATTTCTGCTTCGCATTTCGTTCTTCCTTTTTCCTTTTCTGTTTAAATTTTTTTTTTTGGTGGGGGCAGGGTTGGGGGGAAATGGATACAAGTTGGCCTGCTTGATTTTGATTTCAACGTTAGTTAGTTAGTTCGTTATCTGAGTGGGCCCAAGCCAACCCCACTGTCAAACACATACATACACATACACATCCCACCAGTATCCAACCCTAGCCCCAACCCCAATCCGTATCCGAAATGCCATAACCAACCCCCGACCGCAGTTTCAGTGAGTTTTATGTACCAAATACATACAATTTTTCTTTTTTCGTTGTTTGTGTTCTATAGGAGTTTGTGGGAGAGGGAGGGAGGGTATGGATTGGGGGGCTTATGTACCACCAACCGACACAGACAAGAGCGGGTTCTTGGGGTGGAGGTTTTTGGCCAAATGGAAAGGAACGGAGGACGACCAAAAAAAAAAAAAAAGAATTTTTGCCAGCAAATGAAGAAGAGAAGCAACGAAACGCATGCCAAAGAAAAATATTCTTGGAACTAAGGAAAGAAATAACCAAAAAGAAAAGAAAAAAAAAAACAACTGTGAAAAGAAAAACCATAGAAAAAAACGCAAGAAAAGAAAAACAAAAAAAAAGAAACACAAGAAAAAAAAACCAAACGTAACGAAACAAATTGCTACAGCAGGGTAAAAGAGAAGTCTTGCATGTCAGTAGGGTTGTCTCGCTTGCTCAACTGGAGAAATGTTGATGAGTTCTGATTGGCTGGCATTGATTCTATGTAGAAATATAACAGCAGGACCCTTAACAGGCCCAACATTTCGACTGTAAGGCCAACAGCAGCTTTAACATTAATGGGAACTGTTTGATATTTTGCTGGGAATTTGTTTTATTCACAATATCGTTCAAGCGGCATTTCTTTTTTTTTTTTCTCATTGTCTTGTTGAAATTTACGACAAAAACGAAACGAAATGACATAAAACGAAACTTTAAAGCAGGCAAATCGAAAACTGCATCATCTGCATTATTTATCACCATTTATCGACGGCCATTTAAATATATGTACATATGTGTATTTAAAAAACAAAAAACAGCACAAGAAAAAACAAAAAATAAATAAATAAAACAAAAAAAATAAAAAGCAAAAAAAAAAACAATACGATCTCTCGCCTGTCTTGTTGCTATATAAAAATAGCAATCGCATAAATAATTTCCACTTAAATCACACGTTTTATGTATGTACATATATTTGATACCCTAATTAAAGGGTATCCCACCACTAGTTATCAAAGTTTATCATCTAACTGAAAATTATAAATCGTTTCCCCTGCCTTATTATATGCTTATTATACAGTTTCAATTATATATGTAACTAATATCGAAACAAACAGCACAAAAGTGAAGAAACTTTTATTGCCTTAACCGATCGATCGTCAACAAATCTGAATTATCAAGGGTATAGACGCTTCGTTTTGGTTGTACTTAAAACGGCCCTTTGGTTTTCTTTTCTTTTTTTTTTTTTTGGTTTTTTTTTGTTGTCCATTTTTTCAGGTTCGGTCTTTTGTTTGGGGGCCCCCGTCCATTTTTCAATACAAGTAGCACATTCCAGCCAGAAATTTTAATGCTTATGCATATTTGCTGGGTGTATAGGCATTAAATGGGTATTTTTTTTCTTTTCTTTTTTTTTTTTTTTATACTAATTAATCAAATTAAGCTTAGCCTTTTGTTAGAGAGCCCAGACGATGCCTGAAGAAGAAAAAGAAGAAGCATAAGCAAGAGCTGATGGGGAGAGGGGAAGGTGAGTTGGCCGCTCTTTTGCAACTTTATCAGCTGCTGCTCATTTTACAATAAATAAGCCAACATGGAGGTTGAAAAGGGCTAATGGTTGACAAAGGGGGGGAGAAAGAGTATTGAAAAGTTGATCGATTCACTCAAATTGGTTAATATCGAAAATATATATAGTATTCCCATTCTTTTAGCGATTTGAATATTAATGGTTTTAACTAAAATTACCATATACTATATAGTAACTAATTTCCACTAAGTTTAAGAGGTTTTTAAGCTTTTTTAAGAAATATTTTCATACATTATGTTAAACTTAATTATTATTGAAATCGTATAAATGAGTAATATTGTTAAATATCATAAGTGTTAACTAATTTTATTTTAATAACTTAAACGCCAAATAGAGTTTCTTTTTAAAACTTCGTTTAACAGCTTTGCAACTAAAATATCTGTTAAATATTTCAGATTTTCTTCTACACTGAAAACAGTTCCTGGGTTTTCACTATTCACTTACAAAAGTCTATTTTTGGGGGCGCCGTGCTTTTACTTATTGACAGTTCTAACTGAAATGTATAAATTTTTTTTGGTTTCGCTGTAGTTTATAATGATTTTAGATATTTATTGAGCATATTTATATAGTCGTTCTAGAGTCTAATAACCTGGCGCTAAGTATCAGGCCAAAATGTAGAAATTTGTCTGGCTTTAAGAATGACAAAGGCTAAGAAAGCGACAATGTGGTAACAAAAAAACCACCAACAAAGTAAATAGAATTTCATAAAAATTTTCCATATTTTAGAATTCAAGACAAAAACAACAACAATAATAACAGAAAGAAAAAAAAAACAATATGTCAATTAATCAACTGACAAATGGCAAAAGCAGTTAAATTTTCCCCCTTAAACTTAGCATAAAATATAAGACTTAAATTGATAGATATATATTCAACGGTTCTCTACCCATAATCGGTTCACATCAAAGAGTTTTGCGACAAATCATAATAAATAAACACACACGCACACCACAAACACACACACACACACACACACACACACACACTATACATCGCACATTATCAGCCAAGTGCAGTCGGTATAAAAGTCGAACTTTGTCCATTAGCCGAAGCCAAAAATTAAGTTGATAAAAATACAACAACAACAAGAACAAATAACAACAACAAATAACAGGCAGGCGTCCAAGCTAAATGAAAGATGCAAACATTGCCCCGAAGCACATTGCCACCACATCAGCACCAGCACCAGCACCAGCATCAGCATCAGCCACGTGTCGCCAGTCAAATCGAAGCCATCACAGACCCACAGACCCATAGAATGGGATCATGGCCCAACCACCAGATCTACTTTACACGCTACACGCCAAATAATTGAAATAACAACAATTCCTCGACAAGGAACCAACCAGTGAGAATCAGTCAGTCATTCAGTCATTGGAATTGGCATGCTAATCCAAAATATCATCTAGGATATCTATATGAGAACTGAAATCATATTATGTATATAAATCAGGGGTAAAATAATGATTTTTCATTATTGAATTTGTAACTAGCAGAAGTAGTAGAAGAATCAATTTAATATAATCAAAGTTTTGCATATAAATTTGTTAGTAGAATGGCTGTAAAGAAACTTCAAGACATCCAGTAATGAGAAAATTTCATTTAAACTACTTGGGAAAACAATTATACTTGATCTTAAATTTCTACACGATTCTGCTTTTATAATTCCCAACTAGTTGCATGCATTATTCAAAAAAAATAATATTGTATTGTATAATTTCAAGACATCTTATAATGAGAGAACTCCATTTATTCTGCTTTTATAATTCCCAACTGGTTGCATACGTTATCCACAAAAATAATACCGAATTGTTTAAGTATAATATTCTTATAGCTAATTTTTTAATATTATTGCATATAAGATATATTTTTATATATAATTGAGTAATTATTAATTCGTTTTATTAATATTATATTAAAATGTCTACGCTACTTATTTAAATAATCGTTTAAACTATCTTACCTCAGATAAACGTCAATCTTTTAATTTTTTATTTATTATTTTCCAAATATAGCTAAATATTTATATAAAATTAAGTAAGTAAGTAATTTCAACGACTCTGAAAAGTGTAAAATATTTAAAAAACAAGAGACATATATGCAATGGTATGCTGGAATGGCATTTGGTACTTAAGATTCATAGATTAAACCCTTTCCACAGCTTTAAGTAGATCACAAATTGCCTTCAAATGATGTTGATGATGAGGATTTCTAACCCCTTAAAAAAAAAAAAACGCCCACCAAATCAAAATAATGAGCTAGTCGTGTGCCACTGAACTGGTGCTTCCATTTAATTTTTATTCTATTTCTTTTTTTTTTTTTTTTTTTGATTTTGGGTTTTGGTTTTTGGGGTTAGATGACGGCGCTAAAAGGCGCAACGAAGTCATCATCGGTTGCTCGATTGCAGATTAAAAACAATTTCTACCAGCTAGCATCTCAATTTGCTGGCTTCCTATTTATTCCGATTTCTAGTTGGCCAGTCACAGGCCTTAGGTCTCTGGTCTCCGGTCTCCGGTGCCGAGTCCCACATGCACTCAACGAAGCCTCATAAATACCGAATTAGTTGGTAATTCTATAAGCAACACGCGCCCATTGATGGATTGCCTGCCAACTTGGACGTGGGCGCGTGCAAGATAAAATAAAATGAGAAGAAATGCGGCAAATGGGAAAATGGGAAAAGGAACAATTCAACTTGGAGGCGGTGAAATTTTTTGTTTTTTCTTTACAGATAAAGACAGAAAGAGATAAATATAGGACAGATATGAGATACAAATAGATTTCCCATTTTCCGTTTTCAATGGACACGTGACAATTAGCCACAAATGGCAAAATTATTCTTTTGGCTTTGATTCTCATATTTATGTATAATTAATAATTAAAATCAAAAAAAAAAAAAAGGAGGAAACAAACAAAACGAAACGAAACGAGAAAGAATTAATTTAAATGCAAAGGATTTCAATTCAGTTTCTCAGGTTCGTTATGCTGGGCGTGTTTATGAGCTGAATTAATGGTTTATGAACTCGCAGTGACTCGCCTTTGCCGCACACAATTGTTGTCATTCCGGTAGACGGTAGGCCAAATGGGGATCAGAACCTAACAAAAGGAACATGGCAAAATGCGACGCGTGCCCACGAATTTACGTACATACAAACATACATACATATACATACATACATATACTTCTCTTTACTCTCTCTCTCTCTCCCTTTTCAAATGTGGAGGAGGGAAAAGTTTATGGAACGGATCGCTATTCGCGATACGTAGAAACTGTACTTTTAACCTTATCTTTACATAACAAAAGAATTGTTTTTAAGTTGAAACTAATGTCATTTTAAATAACCAAATTTCTGTGCTTGGATGGAGTATTATTATTTTAACCTGTGACTATACTATTTCATCTAAGTACAACTCAATTTTTACTACATACATAAGAAATGTAAAGTAAAGATTACTTAAAGGTATTCTATTAAAAAAAATAAGTTTCGAAAAAAGAGCATAAAAGTTTGCTTTTTGAATATATTCCACAAAAGAATTAAAAGAGATGTAGCACAATTTCGATATGTAATCGAATAGAAAGAGTTTTAAGATCTTTTTGATACATTTTGTTTATTCAAACGGTTTGCCGGATTAATTCTGTAAGAAGATTGTTTGAAAAATTCTAAAAAATTTCTTTATATTCGGAATGTTTTCTAAGAAATATTCTTTAGAGTGGAATGATTTGAATATGTTATTTTCTAGATTTTCTAGAAAGTTATTATCCCCATTCGAATTATTGTTATCCTTCTTCATGCCGTTGATCCTTTTGAAATAAGAACAAAATTTGAAATGTATTTTTTTTTCTTTATATATATTATTCATCTGATCATATTTTTGTGAACTTTTTACAATTATTTTAGGGTTTCGTTTTGTCTTGTTTTATAATTAAAAAAAAAGAATTAACCAGTTGTTGTTTTGTTTTTGCTTAAACTGTATGTAATTTTTATATATATGTATATATATATATGCATAATATCTATGCACATACATATATATATATATATATATAAATATATGTATGATATTTATATATGTATATAGACCCACGCTTAAATATTAATAACTAATTTCGATTTTCTTCTTGTTTATAATGGTTTTTTGTCTTTTGTTTTTCTTCGTTTTTCGCGAGTTGTGTTTTTTCATTTATTTTTAATTTTATTTTAACTGTTTGTTTTCTTTTACTTAAAATTTAGACCCACAAAAAAAAGTGTTGGCTTATTTTATTGATTAATAACTAGATTTAAATTTGTTTGTTTTTTTGTTTGTTTTATTTCGATTTTAGCTTTTTGTAAGTTTTGGAATGAGAAGTGAAAGTTTTGCAAATCAATTAAATTGAAATTAAAACTAGACAAAAAAAGTAAAAAAAAAAATGTATATATATATTTATATATTTAAAATTACATTGAACTAATAAATGTTTGTGTGTATGTAAGATTTGGATTTGATTTTTGTATATATATATATATATATATATATAGCAATACACACATATAGTACATACATTTATATATTTGTATATATATATATATAAAATGTTCGATTTTTTGTACACGATTTTTAAATTATGTTTTTTTTTTTTGTATTTTTTGTTTATTTTCTGTTTGTTTAGTTCCTCATATAAATATTTGACTTGCCATAAAATTTTCTATATATATATATATATATATATATATATAAATATGTATATTTAAATTTTAAATTGCTTAAGGGCTAATACTTGCTTTTTTATTTTACTTTTTATATGTATGTTTATATTATTTTTTAATAATGTTTTCTTTTCTTTTTTTTTTTATATTTCGCTTTTCTTGACAGTTTTGTGTATGTGTGTGTGTGTCTGTGTGTGTTTGCTTTTAAAGTCTGAAATGTTAATTCGTTTATATTTAGAGTGTCTTGGTATTTTTTTTTTTTATATATATATATACTATATATATATTAATTGTAGAAATATGTTCACGACAAAAAAAGTTATGTTACGCTTTTTGTTTTACGCTTTGGGAAAGAAACTCGAATTCGATTTGTATTATATTAGATGATATGATTTATGCCCCCTTTTTCTAGTTAATATTGCATTTAAAAATTTTTTTAAGCATGAAATTTGTTTTTTTTTGTTTTTTTTTTGTTTTAGTTATTTTTCCCCATTTTGTTTAATTTTATCACTCAATTTCTTCGTTGATCCTGGCGGCTTAAGCTATATTTATATATAACTATATATATATATATATATATATATATATATAGAATATATATATTTATTAATATTGGGGAGACAAAAAAAATTATTAACTATTAAAAAAAAAAAAAGAAGGAAAGGATGTTAATTATTTAATCAATTAAACTTTCTGTGTTTCTTTCGTTTGAGAATGCAGCGCCCAGATTTGTTCAAGTCCGATTTATATATATATATATGGGTATAATATATATATATGTACATATATCTATGTGGTGTATGTATATGGTGTGTGTGTGTGTGTGTGTGTATGTGTGTGGATATGTATGCATATTTAGCCATAGTTATGATCCAGCAACTGGGGCGAATTGCTGTCCCCACTGCCACTACCACCGCTGCCTCCCGATGTGGTTGTGGTGGTTGTGGTATTGGTGGTGCTACCGCCACAGTATTGGAACAGTAGATTCTACACCATATTCGCATATTTATCCTGCGGCGACATGTAATCGAGGCTATTCTGCGAAAAGGCCTGCGCCGATACAGTGCCAGTGAATGATGGCGATGGGGATAAACCGAAATTGGATGCACTATAACCAGAATGACCCATATTATAGTTGACCTGATTCTGATTGCTAAAGTATTCCATTTGTGAATAGTAGCTGGGGGCCTGGGCATAATTATTTGGATACTGTTGATATTGATTATGCCAGAAATTGTAGGAGTCATGATTCGACATATAGGCGGCCGAATGGGCGGAATGATGGGCTGCCGATTGGGCCGATTGGGCGGCATGGGCAGCCGCTGCTGCCGATTGCGGTGACATTGGTGTAATGGGCGGAGAGGGTGTGGTTATGCTGCTGCTGCTATCCATTGGTGTTATATTGCCACCAGGCTGTAGCAGGCGGGGATTACTACTGGCGGCAGCTGCTGCTGCCACACTACCATAAATGCTCTGATGATGATGATGATGCACTGACGCCGATGAACCATTGCCACCGACACCGCCTCCAACAATACCGCTACCAATATCGCCGCCGCCATCTTTTAATGTATCATAATGGGCGACACCGACACCAACACCAACCAGGCCACCGCCTACACCCATACCCAAATTGCCGCCGCCACCATTGCCCCCACCACCATTACCATAACCGCCGGCCAGATGCTCTTTCTTGCACACAATGCTAACTGGACTCACAGATGTGGCCGGTGTGGGTAGCAATGGTGAGGAATTCTGATGCGCTGCTGTTACATTCAATGCTGCTGCCGCTGCCGCCGCTGAGATGTGTCCACCGCCGCCGCCGCCGCCGCTACTACTACTGCTCGATGTTGATCCGCCGCTAGTTGTGGCTGCGGCATTTAGGAAGGAACTGTGATGTGATTTAATCGATTGCGCAGCTGCCACTGCAGCAGCACTGGCTGCTGCTGCCGCTGAACTGCTCCCACTGCCACCGCTACCACCACCACCAGGCCCACTTGATGAGCCGTTTGCATTCGAGGCGGAGTTTTGATTTTGTTTCTGACTCGATTTGTTGCTGTGGTTGTGGCTGTTGCTATTGTTATTATTATTATTGTTGTTGTTGTTGTTGCTGGCACTATTGTGGTTACTATTGGAATTGCTGCTGCTATTATTATTGTTGCTGGTGCCATTGCCGCCGCGACTATTTGCCGAACTGCCACTGCAACTTGCATTGCTGCCGCTGGCATTTTTCGAGCTGCTTAAACTATTCGATTGCTGTTGCTGTTGCAATTGCTGCCGGCATTTGGCTCGACGATTTTTAAACCAAACCTGCAACACAAAAAAAAAAGAAAAGAAAAGAAAAACGAAATATTTAGTTAAATGGCAACTTAAGTAAATGCATAAAACTATCTTAAAAATGATACTTATTTATGTTATTTATGAACAACAATAGGTTATAAGTAATCCCTTAAATTCTTATTTTAATTATTCTTTACTTGATTTCTTTTGACTAACAATTTAAAGAGAATTGCTTCAACAAATTCTTAAATTAAAATCAATTTAACTAGACCACAATTTACCAACACTCAAGTATATTTGTTTAATCAAGTGTGTGTCTGTGTTTGTGTGTGTGTGTGTGTGTGTGTTGGCGTGGGTGTGTCGGGTAAGGGGGCGTGTGCCTGCCCAACGGCTGCAATTTTCCCACATCAATTAGTTTTCTGGGCGAGCAATGAATAAATTATATATATATATATCCATACACATAGATAGATAGATAGATTGTATAAAGAGAGAGGGGGGGGGGGGGAGGGGTTGATGGAATGGGGGCGTTAAACTCAGAACTCAACACAACAAGTGCAAAAAGTCACGCGCTGCGCCACACGATGGCAGACGACGGGCCCAACAAAATAAAGTTACATCAACAGCCGGCGGCGGTCCAAAAAAAAAAAAAAAAATTGACTCGATTATATTGTCAATCCAACATCTCTTACCACACAGCCCTTTTCCCAAACCGCACCCCCCCTTTGCCTTGTAGAGATGCAGGATCAGGATGAGGACAGGAAGACACAACAATAAACAGGCCATAAAGCGGCACAGTCGAGCGCAAGGAATTCACTTAGCCTTGTTTGTTATGCTTAAGGGGCTGCAAACAATCCGCTAAGTGCAGAAAAGGACGATGGAAGGAATGAAAAAAAAAAAAAAAAATAAAACCGAAAAATTGAAGGGGGGGAAAAACCCACACCCCATACCACCCACATCTCTCCCCCTCGCCATCTCGTCATCATCATCATCAAGAATTCGCTCTCAACTCAAACCCTCAAATGTTATTTCAGTGATTTGTTATTTGGGGTTGGTGTTGCTTGCTAATGGCTTGTGCTTTGGTAAACAGCAGAATTTATTACCGAACTTGAATCCGAAATTTTTGTAGCCCCCCCCCGCCTCCCCTGACCATCCCCTCTGTCGAGCACCCACAGCCCTCTTATCAACAACAACTCCGGTTACCGCCTACAAAGTTAACACTTGCCACGCGGCGGCTGCGGCCACTCGAGCGTTTCATTGCCGCCACACAATCGTCCGTCCAAGTCATCGTCCAAAGGGGAAGTCTTTGGAAGCACATTCCTTCCTGCCGCCTCTCTACCTCTTGTCCTGCCTACCAACACTTGACAACAAAAAAAAAAAAAAGAGCATTAAACAAGGCGTATCAAATTTCATTATTTGTCAGCACACACACACACACGCCCCCCGCCTACTTTAGAGTTTTTTTTTTTTTATTCGCTTGAAAATTCAATTTCAATTTCCAATTGAATTTTGCATTTTAACCAAAGAGAAAAGAACGTTTCTTTTGTCATTTGACTTTGTTTTCAGTTTTCTCGTTTTTTTTTTTTATTCTCTTTCTTTCTCTTTCTTTTCTTTCTATTTTATCTTTGATATCGTTTAATGAACTGTTCATCAATATAAAATCTTGGGAATTTTTGCAAATTTTAGCAGAAATCTAAATAACAACAACAAAGAGCCATCTAATGAACGAATCAAAAAAAAAAAAAACAAGAAGAAAAAAAAATGAAAGAAAGGAAAACCAAAACTTCAAAGTGATTTATAAGAATTTTCATTGGTCTTCGGTTTGCTTTTGCGGTTGTAATTATACCACGATAAAAGGGGCTACATATGGATAAAGGGAAAAGGGGGGGAATGTTTTTTGGGGATTCACCAAAAAAAAAATGGCTGAATAGCTTTAATATACTCATTAATCTTAAATCGATGTTAATTTTAAAGAAGATATTGTGTATAATTTAAAAGTTCATTGTCAGCAAAATTAAGAAGAAAAAAACCTTAACAAAATGAAGTCTTAACGCTTTGAATTGAAGTATTGTTAAGTACTTAACTACTTTGGTAGATACATTGAAATTAAAGTTTAGTGTATAAATTAGAATGTAGCATAAAAAATGATTTACTTTTGTTTTTTTGTTAAACAAAATTCATAGTATGAAAATTACAAAAACAAAAACTTTTTCTACTTTTTTAAAATCGAAAAGAAAAATAGTTAAATTTATTCAAAATGTGACGGAAAAGCTTCTTTTTTTTTATAATTGAATTTTTGTTTTTAAATTATTTTCAATTTTATTTTGATCTCATATCTAAAAATTATGCCTTTTGAATGACTTTTAACTTGAAATTGCATTAATAAAATTTTTGAAAAATTATGCGCACGTTTGCATAAATCTTTTTTTCTCTCTCTCTCTCTCTCTCTTTTCACCCTATCTCTTGTGTCTTTTTCTATCTTGCAGTTCGCACTCCCTTTAGGAAAGAGTGTGGAAATTGTTAATCCGCAATGGGAAAATTAATTTTATAAAACAGCTGTGCGTGTAATACACACACACACACACAATATATATATATATGTATATATATACAAGAGGAGAGTTCTTCTCTCTTTCTCTATCACGGTCGTTCGCTTTCTGCTTTGGTGACAACGAGACAAATCCTTTTACAAAAAGAAAAAAAAAAATAATAAAGGAGGGGGAAAAATGGAAAACGTATAGAAAAGAGTTAGAGGAGGTTAGGTGCTGCTTGAACCCCCGAAAAGGGGACAGAGAAATAAACAACAAAAAAAAAAGAAGAAAGGCAAAATTCTTTGGTTCAACCCCCGACGGGCGGACGATATCGAACAGCGGAACAGCTGAAACGAGGCGAATGAGGTGACAAAGGCAAAGGCAGAAAAGGAGACTGCCAACTACTACCACTAGTACCCACTCCCATCTTCTTTTTCTTTTTTTATACCCATCCACTGCTTCTGGTTTTTGTGATTTATGATTGCGATGGCAGCCGTCGTCGTCGTTCTGCCAGCGACCTGCGTCCTCGCCCGTTTGCCGTTCGGCATTCTACGTAGTGTTGTATCCTGAAGTCCTGCACAACGAATGAAAACATTAGGGCGTAAATGTTTGCTCTGTTCTGGTGCAGATAAGCTGCGTAAAATTATTACGTTATTTGTATTGGTTGCAATCAACGACACCCACCCTGTCCCCTGTCCCCCCCTCTCACTCAACAACCCCTAGAAGGCCCATAAAGATGCCTATCATTCAATTAATATTTACCCAGGCCTCTCCCTCTCTCCTTGTCGTTAATTTTTTGCCATTTGTGAAAAAAGTAAGAAAAGAAGAGCGAAATGATTATTTATGCGTCGTGGTGGAGCCACAAAAAAATAAAAAACAAAAAAAAAAGAAAATAAAAAAAAAAAATTTTAAAAAAAATTTGTGCCGTGTTTTATGTGGGCGTTAAATGTGGTTCGGTGGTTCGGCAATTCGGTGGGTTAAGGTGGAGCCAGCACAACTAGTTTTCTGCTAATTGAGTTGCTTGGCTGGCTTCCTCCAAATGCCAGACACAACAATTCGAATTTCTATTCGTGTTTTTCTCTTGCCCATTTTTCCATGTAGTTGGCACTGTAATTTAATATACAACGTTGGCCCCATGTTGCATCACAGACTAGCCTCCCCCCCCTAACCCCCTGCAGCACAACTACATTGGTCCCACCAATACAGTGGGTCACCGATTGATTGAAAGTATGTGAAATTTTTAGCTTAAATTTTAGCTATTCATAAAGCTTAAAAAAAAAAAAGAACTTGATCAAATTTAAAAATCAAATTCAGTCAGTTGTTTCTTTTTTTCTTTTTTAGTTTATATAGAATTAATCTAGTCTTAACTCAATTTGCATATATTGAATATATAACAATGAAATTATTATCTGTTTTTATTAAGTAATATAAAACTTGTTCAAGACTTTTTTCGCGTTGGCATAACTATTTTATTAAAATATTTAAATTAAACTTTCGAAAAAATCAACTATTATTTAAATAATTTAATTTCATCATCGTTTGTTTCTATATAACATGTATAAAATCACACAGATCTAATAGATAACTTTTCAATTGTATTTGTTGCATATTTCACACTTAACCAAATTGAATTTTTAACCACTATGCATATTGGCCTAATGCTAGAGAAACAATGAGACAAGCTAGTAACAAGATGCCTTATAAAAAAAAAAATAAAATAACCAAGAAGAGAAAACTAAAAAAGAAAATGAACAAAGAACAACAAAAAAAAAAGGAAAAAAAATCTATACAATTGCCTCTGGGTATGCATTTCCATTTGTTGAAATCAATTGTGTAAAAAACGTAAGGTTTGAGTGTGTCTGGTCAAGCACACAGACGAGACACACACATACACAGACATTTATATAGATAGACATATATATATATATGTATATGTATCTAAATAGTATAAGTCATTCATGTCCAATGGGCATATGCAAGTTGTCGTTGTCGTTGCCGTTGTCGTTGTCGTTCTCGTTGTCCTTGCTGCCCTCTTCGTCCGACTCTGGGACGTGTCGTTTTTCACTTGCCCGGGCCCGGCCACTGCAGGGGCTTCTGCCGCCAATGTCACGTCCTTAAATTACATGCATATAAAGAGCAAAGGCAAACGAAGGCAACGAACGGCAATCGGCAAATATATACAAACAAAATCGATGCAATTTTCCACCAAAAAGAAAATCATGTTGCGGCTGTGTTTGCCCAAGACATTAGGCGACATAATAATAATGATCAAGATACAGTGACAGAGACAGAGACAGAGACAGAGAGAAAGAGATAGAGATAGAGGTCTATAGAATTGTTTTGTTCGATCTTTATTGTTATTGATCATTTGGCAGTTTCGCCAACGGCGCTTGAAGGCCTCTGACATTTCCTTTTTTGGCCACTGTTTGCTTAGGCCCCGTGCCCCTGTCAACACACACAACACCTAAATAAACATTGCATATGTATATATATAGCGTATCCTTTTTTCACTTTTACTTTTTTGTCAGGAAAATTGAGTTATATCCTGGCCGCAGTTGTGTGTGTGTGATAATGAACAAGAATAAATACAAAAAGAGAAAAAAAAATTAGTGCAAATTATGCGAACGCTAATGCCTTCTGTAAACAGGCAGCTACCCCACCCGTTTCACAAAAGAAGGGGGGAGTTAAGGAAAGGAAGAAATGCTTTAAGCAAATAAATGAATGAACGAAGAGAATTTTCCACACACACAAACAGACACCATATACAGAGAGAAATTTTGTGATGTTGAAAATATGCTACCAGTTTTTCTATTTGCATAGAGATTTTCCATAGATTTTGTTGCCTTATTTTTGGGGTAAAGTCATATCAAATCTGCCGCGAACTTTCTACTACTTAACTGTGTATGTATATATATATGTGTGTGTGCGTGTGTGTTTACACACCACTTTTGTCTTCTATGGCATTTTCTAGTCCAACTCCCCCGCCACAGACAACCATCCAACTCATCCCTCATTCCAATCATCCTTCCTTTTAGCCATATCGTTTCGGTGGCAGCAATCTGTTTAGAGCTGCTTGTAATTTGTTTGTTTTATGGATTTTCCCGATATACGACCATATGCTTAATTAAACAATCATACATACATATAGACAAACTGACTGACAGTCAGACAAAGTGTGTGTGTGACCCAACTAGTAGAAAGGAATGAGCTTCCTTCCTTTTGACTTTTCCAATTAAGCTGACAATGTGTTAACAAAGTCAGAAAGCAAAAATCCATTTAAATGTTTAAGATTACAAAGTGTACGATATGGGCTTAAAAAAATATAAACCGCATTCACATTCACTTCGAACTGGTAGTAAAAATGATTAAGTAGATTGTACACATAATCAAAAATATATGTCATTTGATTCTATAAATCTTGTATAAAAATTTTAAGTGTCTTTAATTAGCTGTTGTAATAATATTTTTATTATAATTTCATTCGATTTAAAACGAACAAAGTGATTAAAAGTTTTTTTTTATAAAACTCTAACAGATCATGTACATCATCATTAAGCAAAAGGAATAGGGGAATTTTTTGAAACTATTTGAAATTATCAACTGTGGAATACTGAAATCAGAAATCCATATTGTCTTATGGTATATCCTGGATATCAATTTTTAAATGTTTAAAAACAACATTTCGTAAATTACTATATCAATTTTTGAAGACTATTCAAAATATATTGATAATCCTATTTAAGATCATTTTGAGATCATTATAAAAATGGTCTAATTTTAAATGAGTTAAAAATGGTATTTTGTATGATTTGAAAATTTTGCTATTTAGTTTTCGTATTATGGAAAATGTTTTTCTTTTTTGCATACTATAGCATACTTTATGGAGTACTTTTTCAAATGATTTAAATTCTATTATTTAGTTAAAATATTTAATATTTTATATAATAAATTGTACTAACCTGTACTCTGGATTCGGGCAGGTTGATCTTTAGGGCAACCTCTTCGCGCATAAATATATCCGGATAACGAGTTTTACCAAATAGAGCCTCCAGTACATCCAATTGGGCACGTGTAAATGTGGTTCTTTCGCGTCGTTGTTTACGTGTGTTGACGCCTGTTCACGATAATGATGATTATGATGTCCATGAAAAGAGGAAAATTAAAGGAAAATTTTTTTCATGTTAACACTTTGTCGATATTGATATTTGCCTATGGAAAAATTGTGCTGAAAGTTGGTTTAATTAACATGAGCGAGAAAAAGTTTTTCCCAGTTTTTTCTTTTTTTTTTTTTGGTTTTGTTTTGTTTTGTTTGGGTGTGTGTTCCTTTACTTGGCAAGCCTTAACCGTTATTTTGGTTTATTTTATTTTTTTTTTTTTTGGTTGAGTAACAACCCCCGAAAATGTTGCTTGCTACCCCTAAAAAAGCAACCCCTAGGCATACACATACACAGGCAGACAGACACGCATACAGCAGCCGCCCCATTGAGTGGCAAGAGATTTGGTAGGTAGGTAGATATGTATATGTACTACATAAGGTTTTGTATATAGAGGTATATATATGTAATCTATATAGATACATATATATATATATATACATGGATATGCGTGTGTGCGTGCGCGCGTGTATATCAATGTGTGTGTGTGTGTGTGTGTGTGTGTTAAGCCGCAGCATTGTTTGTTTTGCCCTGTGCCAGCTCCCTGCCCCCTGCTCCTTCTGCTACCGATTCAAGTCAGAACACTGTTGTTGTCCTGTCCCATATACTCGCATACTATATAGAGGCACCCTTTTCTCCCCCTCTCACTCATTCTTTCTCACTCTCTCGCTTTCTCTCTGTTTAGCTCACACTCCCTCTGGTACTTAGTTTTCTTTGGCAGTGTGTCTCCGTCTCTATCTCTCTATCAAAAATTAATGAGTTAGTCATTTTGGTCATGAATTTATAAATTGAATAAAACTTCACTTCACTTCACATTTTGGCTTTGCCTTTGCAGCTGCCTCATTTCAACTTTTTTCCACTTTTCAAAATGGTTGCCAAATGGTTTCGATTTTGGAATTATTTTTTGTTTTGTCTTTTTATCGGTTAAACCAAATTAATTGAATTCTATTTATAGTATCTTCTACCTGAAAGTTCACTTTTTTTTATGGTTTCAAGTTCGAGATGAAGTTATGTGAAAAAAAAGTGTGACTGCATATTTTTAATGATCAAATCTCAAACAATTGCAATATCTGCGCTTATATAATCAACTAAACAATATATCTATACAAAAAAAAAATCGTTAAAGAAATTCTGTTTTGAACAAATTGATTACGTCTTCCATCTACCTTGATAATGTTGTTGCCGTTTCTCTGTGTCTCTCTCTCTCTCTGCTCTTTCTGGGCTTCTTTCTGGTCGTTTGCTTTTTGTATTGGTTTATACGCGTTTTTTTTTTCTCTCTTATTTTTATTGTGAAACTGGAACTCATTATTCATTTTCGTTTTGGCCTTTTTGACAATTTAACTGATAATGATGCAATCGCTTTGGCTTTTCGTTCGAAATGGCAATGGAGAGGAAAAGCATTTTGTGCAACAATTTGCTTACTCTGCGGCAAGCAAATTGAGTTATCATCAGTTTTTTTTTTGGCCAAAATCATTTATCACATTTATCAACCAACTTTCAGCTCATATTTATATTTTTTGTTTTTTTTTTTCTTTTATTTTCTTACGTGTTTTTTGTTTTTTACCAAAATTGTTGTACGATAATTACCCCACATACCTTGGGAGAACCCAACGGCCTCCAAACCATGTGGCAGACCGAAGGGACCCAATGATGGCATCGGCATACCCGGCGGCAATGGACCATGGGGCACCGAATGGTGCGGATGTGGCCCACCATAGCTATGCGGATGTGGGCCCAAATCACCTGATTTGAGAAAGCCCGCCGCCATCAAGGCTTCCGTTGAATGCAGCGCCACGTTGATGCTGTTTGATTCTTTGTCCTGTGCTAAATAATCTATTTAAATCTATAAACTCTTGATTCAGACCCTTTTGCGTCAACAGACTGAATACGAGTTAACAACTTTAGGATTTGGCTCTTACAGTTACGCTCTTCAGTTCTTCAAGTTTATCTGAAAAGATAAAAAAAGAAAAATGTTCAGTTAGGTAAATCAATAATATAATAGAATAATAATAATATAAAATGTTAATTCTAGTTTTGCACATTTTATAGAAACTTTTTTTTTTTTAATTGCATCTAATTTGCATTAATTTAAGGGTTCAATTAACTAGTCAGACAAGCTATTTAAATGTTAATTCTTGTTCAATTAATTAATACTCTAATTGCATTTATCTATAATCCAGATCATAGTAAAGTGAACAATTAGCCTATGTAATACCAATTCAATCTAATCAATCAATTGCAATTATATAAATATACATTATAAGGATGACTTAAGATGATAAATATTCAATCACTTGTATTATTACCGCACTAAAATTATTTGCAAAAAGAATTTTAAGAAATTATCTTTGAACTCTTGCCACAAGAACCAATTATCATCTAAGAGGTAAGCTAACGGAATCGTGGGTTTATAAGGAGAGTATAGAACGAATGAAATCTACCTTCAATATATTGCCATCTCTGTTACTCTACTAATCCAGACATATTGCCTATTATGTAAAAGTTCTAATCTACCATCTACCATCTTGTCGTTACCCAATCCGCTAGGAACTAATAACGCCCATTGCGGTACAAGAAAAACTTTTGGCTCTATGCGGTTTAAAGATCTTTGATCTGCGCTTAGCCGCAGGATTAGGTTCAGACACTTACTAAGGAAGGTAAGAACACACACACACACACAAACACATAGAGAGAGAGAGAGAGAGAGAGAGAGGGCAAGAGAGACACCGACTATGCCAGGACACACATGATGATGACAATGGTTTTGAGCATTAAGATTAGGTCCATAGACCTAAACCTGGGATTAATACTCTACATACGAGTTGCAAACTCTTTTGTCTTCTCTTACTCTACTCTGTCTCGCCTCTGATCTTCTTCGTTCTCTCTCCCGTTTTTATTTTTTTTTTTTTTTTGTTTTCATGCGAAAAAAAATTAGCACTATCGGTAAAAGACAAAAAGAAGCTAAAAGCAAGAGAAACAAAGACAGAGATAGAAGGACAGAGGGATAGCAATTGCGGGATTAGCACGAACACCTCGAACATCGACTCCGACTTGAAATTGAAAACCCTAAATGGAGTTGGAGTTGCCCATATCCACACCCAGGCATAATTTGTCACCACAGATATATACATATATGTATGTATGTATATATACATACATATCTACATATGCATTCAACTACTGGCTGCAGATAAAAATTCCTTTGAGCAAATTTGTTTTGTTTTGTCATGTCGTTTTCATGGCTCAATGCATTCGAAACAAAAAAAATAAAAAAAAAAAAATAAAACAGATACCGAAAAGAGGAGACAAAAAAAAAAGAAATAAATATATACAATATAATAAAGAGAGAAACATGAAAAATGCAGCCAACAAAAACGAAATGGAAACCCGCAAAAACAAAACCCACAGCCAGCGACCCCGATATGAACCAATGAGGTTCATGATAATGCTGATGATGAGGCCGGTATGACCGTCACCCATAACCATAACCATAACCATACCCATACCCATACCCAAAACCAAAAATCCGAACCCAGAACAGAGAAGACCCAAATTACATGCTCACGCGCACACGCAAATTAATAACACATCTGGCTCGAATCGTGAAGAAAACTGAGAGCAAATGAGAAAGGGCTAAGGCCATAGAGTGAAAGAGAGAGAGAGAGAGAGAGAGAGCGAGAGAGTGAACAAAAGGATGCACAATTATATTTAGATCGACCACTTGAATTGTATCAAATTTAAATTAAAGTTTCAATCAAGTCACTAAACTAAGCCAGCATACAAAGGATATCATTGAAAAGCAATTGAGACATTTGTTTCTCTTATGAAACATTTAAATTGTTAAATTAAACTGTCGAAACAAAGAAAGAAATGAAAAAAAAAAAATTCATATATTTAAATAAAACTAACTAAGTAAAACATAAGGCTAATAAAAGGCTAAACAAAAAGCAATTTTGTTTATTTTGTCTTCTGTAATTAATATTCATCTTGCTAATAGAGAGATAAATAACTTACAAAAAGGTATTAAAATAAAAATAAAAAGTTTTATCACTCAAAAGTTAATTTTTTTGTTAACTAAAAAGTTTTTTAAATAGTTAATCTTCAATAAAAATTAAAATTAAACAATTGTAATAGGTTTTTAAACAATATTCAAAGGCTAACTTTCTTTTACATAATTTTCAGGATTTATGAACTCTTGAAATATAATTAATTGCAAGATAATGTCTTGTATTTTACTCAGATTTGTCTTTTCAATATCTTTTCTACCTTCTTATGACTGATTTCTGAGATTTTCATGAAAATACAAATGATCTAGATTTAAGAATATCATTTACCAAAGTGGAACTGATAATTATATGGGATATCATCTCATTTGCCCCAGAATCAAAAAAGTCTCCCATCTTCAACATCTGGCATTTGGTATATACATATTTGATTTATATATACCAACGTATTATTATTATTATTATTATTTTTTTTTGGCAAATGTGTCACCTCAGAAATATCTACGTGATTTTGTTGTCTTTTTTTTTTTAGCTGTTGCCGCCGCCTTCATTGATTATGAAAAATCATGGCAAATGGCAAGAAGAGACGAAAAACCGAAAATCCAAAAAGGCCCCGCTGGCTTTTTTGTTGGTTTTCTGAAATTTGTATTTTTTTGTTGTTCAGTTTTTTTTTTTTTTTTTTTTGGGTCCATTGTGAGATGATGAATTCTGCTCCTAAGGCAAAAAACAAAAAATAAAACGAAACGAAACGGCCAAATCATTTCGTTTCAACATTTATCACGTACACGCACTTTTATTAAAAATTCATTCGGCAATTCTGATTTGAGTATTCGTTACCATTTCCATAGGCTACAAATACACACAAATATATATATGTATGTATATATATATCCATTTCACTTTCAATTTCAGTTTCCGGGGGTGGACACTATGACTCTGTGTTAATGTGTGTGTGTGTGTGTGTAATTACGGTCAAAATAATATTTAGTTATGTGTTTTTTTTTTATTTCGTTTTCGACTGCAATTTGAAGGTAAACAGCCTTAGGAAAATAAACATATCCGAGCTACCGAAGTTTTGACCAGCAGCACCCGCATCAAGTCAACAAATTGAAGAAAACAGTAGTCCAAATGTCTTTCCCCATCTCTCATTTTCATATCTTTCTTTCTCGCTCTCTCTCTCTCTCTCTTTTTTTTTTCTCCGTCTGAGATTTGTTTTGATTTCTTCAAGTTCAGACCCTGGGAATGGAAATCTTCAAACTATACCTTATATGTATAGTTATAGATATACGAGTATCGAGCTATTTTTTTTTTGTTGTTTGTTTCTGTTTGTTTTTGTGTTTTTGTTGTTGGCTACTGTTCATTCATGGGAATATTTTAGATATATTTTTGGACTTTTGTTAAATGTTTTTAGTTTTCGTTTTTTGGCAAAGTTGATTAATGATTTCTAGAAAGCTAACAACAAATTATTATTACTGTTGCCGTTGCTATTGGTATTGCTATTGCTTTTTTTGTTGTTGTTGTTGTTGTTGTTTCCCCTCATTTCATCATCATCATATCTTAAAACAGATTTAGATAAACCGAGTGCAACCGGCTGTCAAAAGTGTTCACTTGTCAGACTGGCCTATTAGTTGGCTTAACCAGCTTCAACTACCACTTGAGGTCTCAACCTCTATAACAACTTCATTTACAGTGTTCAACAAGTAAATTGGAATTGTATTTGCATTTGTATTAGTAAGTCCCTCTATCTATCTATCTATCTCTCTTTAATGTAACTGCAACTAATACATAAATCTGTCTTTAAAATATATATACATACATATATTTAAAACCAATGATCATTATTTTTTATGTATGTATGTATGTATGTATGCATATAAAAACATTTTTCAAATGTAAAAATGCTTTTTCTTCGCTTTTCTTTTTAATGTTTAATAAATATTTTTATCTCATGCCTTTGATTATTAATTTAGTAAATAGTTTATACTAATGATCTTTTAATGTTAATTTTTAATGTATTTAGCTTTATTAAACATTATATTTTTTTAATTTTCAAAATTTGATATTAAAAATCCTAGAAAAACTGTGATTAATTTTATCTTTAGTTTTATATAGATATACTAATTAATAGTACTCAAATATACGAAATAATTTGATGTATTTTTATTTATTAAACCATCATAGTATTATTAAACCGATTTCTATATAATTTAATGTAAATGTTATTTCAATTTGAAGATAAATATTTGAATTGCATTTGCAAAAGAAAATATTGTTTAAAATGTTTCTTTTTTTTTTTTTGTTATGCTATGTTGTAAAGTGTAGTACAAGAACTATGTTAGTGAGTGTCTCTCTCTCTCTCTCTCTGTCTGTGTGTGTATTTCTCAGGCTCATTTACATAGTTAGCCAGCCAGGCAGCTACTGGAATATGCAGTAGAGCCGCTCCATCTGCAGTGACCAACAGTGCAGTAACAAGTAACCAGCTCCCAGATCTGGCCTAGCATAATAAGCCTGTCTGTTGAAAATAATGCAACTTAATAAACGCAACAAAGAACTCGAATGCGAATGCGGCACATCTAGGCACGTACCGTGTTGCAAGTAGAAAAAAACTTATTTACTTACATACATATGTACATACATACACATGTATGTATATACATAAATATAAAAAAAAAACTTCTTTTGGATGTCTTTCGGTCTACTCTCTACGCAAATGCATTTTGACATTTAAATTTGCAATTTTCGCATAAAATTATATTATATCTACGATCACTTCTTAATTTTTTTATTATTTTTTTTTTTTTCATATTGGTGAAAATGCAACCTTGCCTGGACCAGACTTGCCCGTTGATGACGATGATTATAATAATGATGATGATGAGGATGATGATGATGTGCACAATTCCAGCTACCTGACTTGATATGTACACGGCGTTGACGTTGACGTTTGCTGAAGTTTAATTAAGCAACGTGCCAAATAATTGAAAAAGTGTGAAGATTTGACAAGTTTAAGACGCATTAAAGCACATATACATATGTATATATACATATGTATGTATATAGCGTACATATCTACATACAACTATGCAATTGGCCTAGAAACTGACTACAACTTGACTATTTTTTTTAATTACATTTATTATTTCTTTTTATGCATTAAAATATTTAATCAAATTGACATATGAGCAGCGGCAATTTTAATTAATAGATGTGTCCAACAATTGCTGATAAATTACAAATAATAATAATAAGGAAAGCCACTTTTGAAGATATGATAATTAAAGGTAGATTTACATTTCGCTACTTAATATGCTGTCAAGATTGAGGTGAGGCAATTAGCAATTGGCTATGGAGTAAGACTCTAACAACCGAAACTAACTGCAAATGAAATTGAAAATATAATGTTCAACTTGAAATTGGTTTTCAACAAGAACTTGGCTAAAACGATATGTTAAGAACAGAAGTTGAAATCGAATACAATAGACAGTTTTACATAATAAACCGATAAAGTTTTTTTTTTCTATTTAATAAAGTGTTGGAAACCAATTGAGTCTATTATACTTTCTTTTAACTTTTTACCAGTTTCTTTTTTAACGTTTAAATTGCATTACCATTAATTGAAGTATAGTATAATTAGTAGTACATATCCAATATATATAATTTATTAGGGAAATCGATAATAAAATGAATAAACTTGAAATGCTGAAATAATAAAAATTATTTTCAATACTATACGTTCTCTGGGAAAAAGTTTATATATATTTGAAATAAGATTTATAAGCTTATGTATTAGAAACTGAATTTAACTACGAATAAATATTTCATACGAAATTGATTAATTGAATTGTGTGGAATATTCTTGATATATATTCGTAATTTTACAATTTATTTTTAAAATTTATTCTAAGCCTATACCAAAGGCAAAAGTAATATAAATGTACATATATACATATATATATACACAACGATTCTATATTAAAAACATTTTTTCCTTTTTCTTTTAAGGACCTCCATTAGTTTCAGTATTTTTGTACTAAAGTTTCAAAATGAAATTGAAACAAATTTTTGTTTAGTTTAATTTCCATGAAATTTTTGATTTTGTTTTAATATTTTGGTTTTTTTATTTACTTGCTCAATGAATGAATGTTGCCTTCAATATTGTTCGAGTGTGTGTGCGTTTTGAGGTGTTTCTACAAATGATTGCATCATTGTAAACAATAAAATAAATCAATAATAGAAGAGTAATAAAGCAAAAAAGAAAAAAAAAGAAATAGACCCAGAGGACAGGGAAAGAGCAACAGGGACAGGGAGAGAGCGAGAGAGACAATATCGAAGTCGGGTCATAACAACAACTTCAACTTATTATTTGACGCATTGTCAATGTGATCTTGATAACTGGCCGGTTTGGTACGGGTTTTTGGGATCGGATACAGCGGAGCCTGAGTGATTTCTATTTAAATGGCTTTGTCAACGAAATTTGAGACACCAATAATAATAACAACAACAACAACAAGACGAAACTAAAAAGTACAGACACGTAATGAGCAAAGAGTGAAGAGAGATAAAAATTAATAATACAAATAATTGGAAAAGAAGAAAAAAAAAATGAAAAAAAAAACAAAATCATTCAAAATTGAAATGAAACCTCACTTAAGGCGAGGCGACGCCAAGGCGTCACAAGAGATTGACAAAAGAGACGAAAATACACAACAAACACACACAAAATAAAAAAAAAAATTATAAAAAAAAGAAGGCAAAAAATAAAGATAAAATATGAAAAAAAAAAAAGAAAGAAATACAACGGATTGGTAGTTGTTGGGGCGTGCTTCGATCTAGGTCTGTGTCTGTCGATCCCCAACTATGTCTCTATATAACTCCAGAGTTGAGCCAGAGAGATAAGCTATCAGAAAATGTTGCCAGGCAATCTTGACTTGAATTCGATTCAATTCAAATTCAATTCATAAATTGAAGCTCAAGTAACGGATGTAAGTTTTCGTCTGATTGACTGACTGACTGACTCAATGAATGAATGAATGAATTTGAATCGTATCCGTTCTCTAAACGTGTGGGTGTCATTACAGGGCATGTCACCAAAACAAGACAGGCCACAAGGCTTCACATCTCACCAACAGTATCTCCAGCCATCGTCTTGGATACAGTGTCTATTCCATAAAGACTTTGCTCTAGCGAGGAGAGAAAGGCGGAAGGGTGGAGGTTAAAAGATAAAAAAAAAAAAGAAATATAAAAACCAAAGAAGAAGTCTTCAAACAAATTGCCTTGCATATTAATTTTTCATATATGCAAATTAATAATAATATATATCTATATACAAATGTAGACAGACAGAGAGAGAGTGAGTAAGCGGGAGAGAGAGAGAGAGAAAAACTTAAAATCGAAGAACGTTTTATTCAGATGTTTTAATTTATAGCCACCGCTTTGAAATTAGCTACAACAACAACAATCCTCACACAGACCTTATCGAAAAATGTGTGAATAATGTGAACTGATCTGAACTCAACTATATATATACATACATAAATATAAATACATAGATACATACATATTTATATGTATGTATATGCATGTTTGTTGTAGATAAAGAGGCTGGGGGTATCCCATTTGGGGTTCTATTGTCTTTTATCTTAGACGGTGTGTTATTTTTATTTTTCTTCTTTGATTTGAAAGGTTTTTAGGTAGCAGCTCATAACTCGAGCAATATCTGGCTTTCGAAAATATATGTTGAATGTTGAATGTTTTGCCTAATTAGCCAGTCCAGAAGGCGGTTTTAATATGCCCCATTAAAATTATGAAAATTCATTCCAGCTAGCGTAACAAACCCACAGAAACACAAAAAAAAAAAAAAAACACCGTAGGTTTCTCACATTAGATTCAGCGTGTCCCAATCCCATCCTCCAAAATCATCAAAAACATATACCCAGTAACACCTATTAGTCATTCAGAGATAGACAAAGGGTATTTCCTGTACAAAAATATAACTCTGCATTATATGAAAAATGTCCATTGAAAGTTTGCCTTTGAATGCACCCACTAAGTGAACTCTTTTCCATTTTTAGGTCAATAATAAGAAGATCGGACAAACAGTTTTTTCTCTTTTCAATTCGAAATACTAAAACTTAAGCTTGGTTTAAGTTCTTTAGATAATGATTAACCTTAAATGATGCCTTGGAAATATTCATAAGAGTATCTTTCCGGTAACAAAACATATATTTTAAAACTTGAGTTATTATCTATATATAACTTTTTTAATCTTTTTGTTAATCTAACACTTTCATCCTGATATATTTCCTTGAGAAAAATTGAAAAGAGAGATAAATCTAAATGTATCTACAGTAGAAGGCAGCAAATGGTTGAAGATTCTATAAAATCGTCGAGATACATTGACAAGATATAAATAGATATCTAAGTGAAAACTTTGATAATTTCCGAATCTTTTAGTTTGAGAAAAGTTTTGTAGTGTCTCAATAGTAAGACGAATAAAACAGTTGGTTAAAAAATATATATGTATCTATTATGTCACTATTACTTAGTGAATTTTAATAAATTTCGACTTTTTGGTGTTATATGTATATATTTAAGGTAAAGTACACCAAGTCTCTTCTAGAATGAATTGATGAATGATAACATAAGCATATATTCTGGATGCTATATGATTCCTATAACAAATCCATATTCGGGATCATTACGATCCTTTAGAGATTTGAAGAGTATTTTTTAATGTATTCTGTGGTCTGTTATAAATTTGGTTTTAGATTGCAACTGATTGATTAGCTTAACATATTTATATATACATATATAGATAATTTCTAGTTGATATAATCCTTGCTTGTATGTCTTTTATTTGGTATTTACTCCTTTATGATTTTACTCGTTTCTTTCACAATTCTCGTTCACACTCACCGAAAAAAAAAACAAAACACATAAACCAAAACGAACAAGTTAAGCAATTGCCAGTCAATGAACGTTTTTATTCCAATTCAATTATATATATATATGTATGTATATATATATATATATAAATATGCGGGTTATATTGTATGATATTGATATTTTGCTATATATGTGTGTATGTATCTATGTAGATCCTTTTTTTTACTTTATTCTTTTTGCTTTTCTTTGACACTTTGGTACACCATAAAAAAACGATACACACACGAATTTGTTTCTATATTTGATTAAATTTTCTTTTTCTTCAACTTTTTAGTATCATATATACTTGGGTTTGTGTGTATGTGTGTTTTTGCGACGGTAATAACGCGACGAAATATTTTGTTAATATAACGGTGAAACGTTGCGTTGCGTTGCGATCGCCGGAAACGCTGACGATGACGGCCAGTGTGTTTGACGGTAACGGAGAGAGACGAGACACGCACAAACAACAACCCGAGCGGCACGAATGTTAGTTTGAAACTGATTTTCGTGACACCTTCAACGGCAAAAGCAACGGCAAACAAGCGTACGTAGGTTGTGGATGAGCGCCGTGCGGTAAACGAAAAGTCGTTCGACCAGTCCCAGTCCCAGTTCCCACTATAACGACGAAAACACGAACCGGTCGTCGGTACGTCAAATGCACTTCCGTATGGGATAAAGCAGGATGGGTAGATTTTTAGCAATGGCTGCCGCTGCCTTTGCCACATCTGCTCTCTGTGACAGAGTGAGATGGCTGCATCTCATGTGTTGTCGGTATATACATATATAGATGCATATGCCAACAAACCAAATAAAATTCAATAGCTATCCCTTTCTAGCTTTTAGCTTACTCCACATCTGGTTAGAGTGAGTGAAATGTATTGCTCTTCGATAGCTGTATTTACCTATGTGTTGTTGCTGTCTTACGGTGCCTTCATTTGTATGTATGTGTGTGTGTGTCTGTGGTGTTGTGTGTGCGTATGGGTGTTGTGTGTGACTGGAACCACACCCCCGGAGTCGGTTCAACAACTTTTGACCATATCTTTCTATATAAATTTTCCTTCGCCAGCAATGAAATTTTAATGAAAATGACAGCAACCCAAATATACAAAAAGAAAAAGAGAGAAAAAAAATATATATATGTACATACATACATATATCCAAACAAACGAGAAAAATAAACGAAAAAAGAAAAAACTAAAACAACGCAAAAATTTCCAAACCGAAGGTTTCTTTACCAACAAAAAATTGTTATGCACAACAAACAGAAATGTGTGTACACCGCCCATTGCCACCCCCCACCGTACTCCTAGAAATGGTAGTGCCACACAGATTAAGTTGCCCCACCAAGTTGAAATCATTTACTTATTGCACTGAAAGCGAAAGCCATAGAAAAGGAACTCGCAAAATTTCCTAGCACAATCTATTTAAACTATACAATATTTTTTTTCAAATACAAAAATATTGTAAATCATGAAAAGGAAATGGCGAAATATTTCATTTGCATATTTTGTTTCTATGAATGATTCAGAATACAGAATTCATTAAAGCTGACTTTTGATAAGATCACAAATCGAAATTTTTGAAAATTTAATATTATTACGAAGTAAAGGATATATCTTCTATTGATATTTGGAAAATCAAAAGGCAGTTGGAACTTTTAATTAAACTAATTTAAAAATGTTTTTTATTGAACATATAAATATATATATTAGAATACGGGAATAAGGACGATTTTTCTGTAAGGACACACCGATACCGACATTGGCTATATAATATATACTCCATCTACAACATTTTAGCTCAATTCTGCATAACTTTTTAAGGCAAAATCTTAGTCCATGGATATACAAATACATAACCGATAATTATATAATTATAACTTCTTATGCTGCATAAATTTGTTTAATTATTAATTTTAACATAATTCCTGGATCAATTATGAATGATTTATTGCCAAAGTAGAAAAAATAAAACGGCATTTGTTTCCCTGACTCAGTGAAAAAAGATGGAAAAAAGAAAACCGAAAACCTTATCAATTATGACAATTTCAAATAGCTGATGAAAGTTTTTCTTATTTTTTCTCACAAATATTTTATGGATTTTTCCTGTAATTTTTTCAAAGTTTTACCGTTTTTTTTTTATTATCAGAGTTTTTCCTTTGCCGACAAGGCAAATTAAATTGTTGCGGCTAATTGATGTTGTAGATGAAACATGAAGCAATTAGGACTGAGACTGTCAGTCCACTGGAAGGACTGGGTGTAAGGAGGGAGGGGTAAGAATGTTGAATGTTGGTTAGGTGCACAAAATAGAGGGGGTGCGTGAGAGCGAAATAGAGATAGATAAAGAGAGAGAGAGAAAGATCTGGGGGGGAAAACACAGTTATGGCAGCTTAGCATACAATTTGGGGCGACCAAAATGAAAGAGCAAGAGAAAGAGAGAGAGAGAGAAAGAGCAAGAGAGAGAGAGAGAGAGAATTCCTTTTTGTAGCAACTTTAAATTGATGTTAAAATGAAAAAGTTTCTCTTCATTTTCCTCTTCAGAACAAAAATTAAGTAGGTTGGCATTTCTATAATTAAGTTCTTTAAAGCAAAATGAAATATGTACATTTCAATATTTGATATTTAATTCAATTTAACTTTTGTGTAGGATTTAAGTCATGATATAGAATGATTATTGTCTCTATGCTTAAGTTGGCCATTTCTTGTTCATGAATAGATACTGATACATACACACAAGCATATAATATATATATGTATATGTATATATATGTATGTATATATATTTAACAAGTAGCTATAACTACAACAGGACAGAAATATCAGAGGACAGCTTAAATTGCCTTTGTTGACTAGTTTTTATACCCTTGTTGAATGAGTTTATAAGGGGACTATGGAACAAGCACATATATGTATATATATAAAAATATAGAATATATTTAGATTAATCTATAATGGTATAGATTATTAATTTTTAATCTTCTTTCTGAAAATGAATGTATAAAAATTCAAAATTAATAAGAACTCTTACTGCAGATATCAAGATGTAATATAGATTTCCATTCCAAAAATTTTAACTGTAAAAATTTATGTAAAATCTTTAACAGATTTTAATGATATTCTTATGATATATAACAATAACTATCATTATTTTTAAACTGTTAAATACCGTATACTATATATTTTAAAAAAAAATCTTAAAAAACAATAACCAAATGAAAGGGTCTAACAAACTTTTTAACCCAAGAATAAAAAAACAAAGAAAGACTTAATAAATTCAGAGAATCATGTAAATATATAATATAAAACTCCAATCTATAGCCAAAATGTATATACCGTATTATAATTTTTTTTGCAAAAGGGTATAGTAAAAAAAAAGTCAACTTGGTCGCCATTGCCCTGAACATTTTTCATAGGCGACAGTTTTGATTGCTCTCAGTTGAGGGAGGGAGCCAAAGAAAGAGATAGTGAGCAAATGAGAGGGAGGTATAAGAGATAGAGAGAGAGAGAGAGCGCTTAAGAAGGGGGCCACAAGTATCTCTGTGTGTTTGTGTATGTATGTATGTATATGTGGGTGTTTCAGGTTCGACTTTTGACTGACTTTTTTAGCTTCTACGACAACAACAACAACAACAACAAGGACAACAACAACTTCTGTGAGGAAAACTCAAGTCAAGTCAACTTAAGGCCATTCGCATTTGCGCCTTCCTCTGGGACTGATTAACGACAATTCGTTTGCCTGATTTTTTATTGCTGTTGCTGCTGTTGCTTTTGCTGCTATGTTGCAACATTCATTAGCCTCTGTCGTAGGCGCGTGGCATGGTCGACAAGTATGATTTTTTACAGCATCCAGGGCCAGTAAATTTCATTAGCTTGAATCCGACTATGATCCAGAGTCCAAGATTCCGACATACGGTTGTCTTTTATTGTTTCGATGCGAGTGTGAAAAAAATAGTATACGATAAAGGCCAATGGGCGTGGCATAAATATGATGATTAAGATATATGCTAAAATCCATAATCTTAACACATAACCAAAGAGTAAGTACATTTTCCCAGTATCAGATGTTAAGGAATCAAGAGATATAGCAAACAGGAAAATCTTTTATTGTCGTATTCAAAATGAAATACAAAGCGAACTTTGAAAAACTTTTTCTTTTTTAGACACTTTGTTTCATTTTGCCACATTATTTTGAAAATTTATGAAATAAAAATCTTTTCTATTTACATATTATTTAAAGATATTTTGTATTTATTTTATTTTTTAGTCTCCGCCGGTAGACTCCTGATATATTATCAAGAAATATAAATAGAATTGTTATTAACGCAATTAGAATTAATTCTAAAAATTGGAATATCATAAAGAATGAAATTCTTTTTTTTTTTTTTTTAAATAGAAATCAATTGCGAAATAAAATTAGTATATTCAATTATTTTTAGACGACATTCTTATGGAGTGAATAAGCCCATTAAAATGCCTTTTATGGTAGCCCTAACAACAACAGCAACAAGGAATATAAGGACAAGAACTAAAACCCCTCCTCCTCCCCCACTCATACACACACAAACCATACCCTTAGCCAAAAAGCCAAACAAAGGCCACTCGACTCTATCGCTTTCACTCTTACTCATACACACTCTATCTCTCTCTCTCTCTCTCTCTGTCGTTTTCTCTGCTTCTGTCTAATATAAAGCTGATTCTGATGCCGTTTCTGATTTGGAATCCCGGCCATATGCCAAGTGGATTGACATAACTTAATTGCACAGCCCGTTAAAGGCAACAACAACCGCCCCTTAAGCACACACACACACACACATACACAACAAAGGAAGGAAGGAAAATAAAAAAAAAACAATCTGAACTGAAGCGAAATGAAGTGAAGTTCGCTTTATAACCACCCCCCTCCCCCAACCGTTGTCTTGCTCACGCTCTATCAAAAAAAAAAAAAAAAAAAAAAAAGGGGGTAAAGTGAAACACACGTAAACGAAATCATAAAACGAAATCTCATTATCGAAAACGTGATAATCGCCTGATAATCGGCAATGTTATCATGATCCCCACAAAAATCAATGTGTAAATCTCATAAGAGGGCAAAAAGAAGAAAAACAGAAAAAATTAAAAAAAAAACATATATAAGAAGAACTTTTCCTATATTCATATGCTGTTGCAGCTTTCAAGGGCAAATAATGATGGGTGTGGGAAAGGGGGTAGATACATACATAGTTAGATATATATGTACATATATATGCATATATTGGTTGTATATATGTAGAGAAGAAGAGAAAAAGGGGGCGTTGTTTAAGGCCTGCCCAGTTAACACAGAATTTTTCCAAGAACATAGCAATGCGATCATAAACTCATAATCACCTTTTGGCCAAAAAGGCCAACAGGTAATTTGTGTTAAGGGCTAGCCAAAAGATGAGATTTCTCGAGATGCTGATTCTTGAGATTAAATGCGCCGCGCTCGCATTTTTATTGTTTCCTTCTCTCTCTCTCTCTCACGCTCACTTTGATTCTCTCCCTCTAGCCCAGTGTCTTTGTGAATGTCTAGGAAAACAATGAAAGCGATTAAAGGCGTTTTATCCTGCTAACCGCATCGTCGTGCCTGCCGTCGTCGTCCTTTTGGCATGCGGTTAATCCTTTTGCTATTTGTTCCTTTAGATGGCACGCTCGCCCGGTAGCTGGAAGGACAACAAAAGAGGGAGGTCCACACTGACGAGAAGGCGGCCAGTCGACAGGTACTCACTTATTGTTACTATTTATGGACTCTTTCGAGTCGCGCTCAACGTATTACCGAAACTTGTGCAGCTTACGCACATATTTTTTGAGTATCCTTAACATACGTTCCCTTCTACCTTCATTCCGTTGCTCCTTTCAACCTTCCTTCACATATAGTGTACCTTACACGCTCGTGCTCAACGGCGTCGGCCACTTTGCGGTTTCAAGCGCTTAACCGCATCATAAAACCATCAAAAAATATAAAACTAAACCATTATCATCATCAGGGAATGCACAAGGCTCTCAGAGGTGGGCTATCCCGAACTATTGCCATTGTTCGACATTGTTGTTGCTGCCGCTGTTGTTATCCTTCCCGCTGCGCGATACATCGAATATCGTATGTAAATGCAACCAGCTGCATCTTTGATCCCATTTATGGTGCACCCATTGAGGTGGACAAATTTTCCAGCAATCGTTTAATTTTTGAGAATTATTATTGAAACAAGTAATACATTCCATTCAAATCCTTATTTGTTTCATTCATTGTATATTAAGAACAATTTTATTATAATCTACTATATATTTATATAGATATAGATATCATTAATTATACAAATAAATACTTTTGATGTCGAGTTTCTGTCAAAGGTTTATTTTTTGGTCCAACCTCTTTTGAATATATCAATTATGTATTATATAAAGGCACCAATATCTGTTCCCAAAGTTGATCAAGTAAATAGCAGAAGAAAAAAAAACTGAAATCGGTAGAATATATCAATACTATTTGAATATATATATATATATATATAAAATAATACTTGTCAAACCTTAACAAATTTTTATAATTGAAGTTGTCTATAGTTAAATAACTTAAATAAATAAGGAAAATTCTCTGAAAGAAAGCAAAATCTGAAAGCTGAAATAATGAACTGTCGAAAATATATCTGAAATAAGTCTAAAATGTCTAAAATATTTCAAAATACATATGTCTAAAATATAGTCTAATACAATATCTTATTTATAATGTATTAATCTAAAAGTTTTAGACCAAAATACTTTTAAAATATCCTCTCACTATATGCAAACGTTTACGAATCTTTTTCAAAAAATATTAACGAAAATATATCTAAAAATCTATTTAAAATAAGGTCTATATATATAAATATATTTTGAACTAAAAACAAACGTTTTGAAATCATTTTTGAAAATGATAACGACGTTATCATTGAATGTTCAATTTCTTTCCTTTCCACTGCCCATGTCTTACTTGCCCATTTCCCCCTCCATCCATATGCACCTGCCGCTGATCATTAAATGATAATTTATTGATTTCTTGTTTATCTTCCTCAATTCCCAGCAATTTTAACTCATTTGTTTTCTTTTCCATCAAATTGTTCAATGTTTGAAATTGGAAAGCAAATTTGACGCAACAAAATTCATTCGTTTATTTTTTATTTTTTGGCTGCTCATCATCATTATTATCATCATTATGATATTTATTCCACAAGTCAAATGGAAAACGGGCTATGTAGAAGAGGATCCAACAAATTGACAAGTCAGGAAATGAAGCATGACATTGCACTGTCGCACAGAGAGCCAGGTCCTCTCATTCCTCATACACCATAACCCATTCCAATACCAATTTTGAGAAGCAATCGCAGTGGTTTTAACCATGCCTTCGACTTCGGTCCCCCATACATTTAAATGATTGACACGATGCGGTAGAAGAAGGAATCGGAGAATCGAAGGCACTGCCAGTGTCGTGCCACATTTAGAGCAAAAGGCAACAGCAGCAGCAGCAGCAGCAGCAGAAGCAACACCACAAACAACGGCAGCTAACCAAACTAATTTGTGGTAAGATCATGCCAGAGATATAGTCATACATATCACAGCGAGCGATCTTGGGATTTTGAGACGAGGCAAGACGAGACAAGTCAAGATGAGACGAGACGAGACGAGTCCGAGGCCAAGAGTGTCTTTTTTTTTTTCCTTATTTTTTTTTTTCTGAGTGAGTTCAAGCAGAAGCTGCGGGACTGAAAACACGATGACTGTCAGTCAGTCATTCAGTCAGTTGGGGAATTATACAAATACACTTTAAGAAAAATCAATAATTAAACAATTTTAAAAAAGTTTTCCAATTCAATTTTTCCAAAAATTTTACTAATTTGTTATTTAAATTTTAAGTCCAAAAAATGAATTGGATGAGCCTTTAAAACTTTTAACGAATTTCTATTTATTTATTATTGAAGTTCAAGCTAAATCCAACATAGTATATAATAAGTTATTTTAATTAACTTAAGATAAATTCATGGATATTCATAATACTATCTTTAAATTGAATTGTAATATTCGACTTATATGAATAATGTTAAAAAAGAAAAGTTCTATATTTTAAACTTTTTTATATTGTGTTAAAAAGCTATTATTTAAATCGTTTTATAAATTCTTTATTTCATTTATTAAAGAATATTAAACTACCGAAAAACTGGGGCTTAAGATTATCAAGAGAAATATTTTTGGAAAAAAGCGATCTTCTTAATAATCTGTAAACTATATTATATTGATCCAGTCACTGATTGAATATACGTACAAACTAAGCATTATATATTATTGGATTGTGATTGGGAAATTCAAAGTACATATATGCTAAGATCAAACAGAGTTAGCAAGCTATATCTTTTTTTTTTGTTTTTCTTAAATTTTCTTTGTGTTTTCTTTAGGTGTAATTATATCTACTTTAAGTTTGTATAGTTTATATAGTCTTTATATATAATATATCTACTTTGTCTAAGCAACAGCGACACAGCCAAGCAGAGAAGGAGAGACTCGGAGAAATAGAGAAACAGAGACAAAGAGAGAGCGAGATAGAGAGAGAGAGAGGCAAAGCTCACCAACAGCGCACGCTGAAATAAATCAACTGGCTCTGGTGGAGGCCCGTTGGGGGCCACATGAAAAAAATTAGTTTCATCAAGGCAGGATTAGTGTCAGAAACGTGTTAAATGGACTGAAGGGTATATGATGAACGGTCGTCGTCGACGTCGTCGTCGTCGTCTTCGTCCAACAACTCACTGTAGATTCGGTAGACAGAGACAGATACAGACAAAGATAGATAGACCTTAGACAGACAAAGAAAGCAAGATAGAGGGAGATGAGAAGATGAAGTAGAGACTGTCGATCAAGCAGCAAGAGGTTGTTCCTGTTTTTGTTTCTGTTTCTGTTTCATTTTCAGTTTTTGTATTTTTGCTATTGTCTCTCATTTTATCTCTCTGTTTCTCTTATTTCAGTCCATTCAATTTCGATCTCTTTTACTCTTCTGCTCCCTTAAGTGATTTATTTGTTTTCATAATTTAAGTCACTTTTATTAATGCAAATCGTGCAAGGAAAAATTATGGGAAATTATATTTCATTATATTTAAAAATTAACTACATTTAACCAAAGAGAAGAAACATTATTACCGTTTGATAAAATATGCATAAGGAAATGGAAAATGTAAGCAAAAAACAACAGCTAACAAAGTAACTGGCCCAAGTCGTAGAAGGCATCCAGGCTTTTGGGCTGAAGAAGGAGGGACATAAGGGCCAAAAGGGTGGTGGTTATTCAAACTCGACACAAAAACAGTTCTCTTCTACATTTAGCAAGGACACAAGCGTAGCTGAAATATTATACCCAAGGGTGGGGGGGGGAGGGGGACCTCAGCTCCACATTGAAAACATTTTGCATCTAATATAATAAAAATACAACCAAGAATTCAAAAATTTTAAAATAAATTTGCAATATATATTGCAATTGAAAAAAAATGTTCAATATTTTCAATTATTTTATCCCCCTTGCTTCTACGGTCATGGGTGTGTGTGTGTGTGTGCGTGAGTGAGCTTAAAACCGGAAAAGTGGAAATTGGCAAGCAAACCAGCGAGCTAGAAAACGTAACTACACCATAAAGGTGGAAGGTAATAAGAAAGGTAAAAAGAAAGGAAGATGGAAAATGAAAGAAATAAAAGTACCACATAGTCTAGATGAGGTTTCTTTAAAAATTATTCCATACCCTATATAGCCTGTTATTTAAATAAGTGTATACCTAAGTCATCCATATGAAAGTACTAAATTGGATCCATTCATATTATATATATAGCCATATTATTTATATAGCCATATTATTTATATATCTATAGTAAATGTTTTCAATGATATAATTTACCTATAAAAGGCTATCTACAATTTAAGTAATACATATGTATATCAATTTATATAGACTCTTCTTTCCTGATCTCATAAAAAATGCTTTATAGATAGAACTTGCCAAAATATATCAATCGTTTTAAAGGCAGTTTCGTAAACCAGTTTAATTGAAAATTATTTAAAAGTAGAAATGATTTTTTTTTTGTTAATACAAAATTTGTTGGCTTGAACTGAATTTTGGCAGGAAATATTTAAAAACAAGAATTGTACCGTTTTTTTTTTTTTTTTTTTTGGTAATCAACTGGACTTTCTACATAAATATTAAACGATTTAGTGGGTAATAATACTTACTGACAAGACAACCCCTAACTAAGGGTATACAATGTTAGCTTCGAAATACATTTTTTGTTTTATTTTCTTGTATGTACTTCTCATGTTCATTTTTTTTTTTTTTTTGGATTTCAATTTGGTTTTTCCTTTTTTACATTTTTTTTTTGTTTTTTGTTTGGTTGGAGGTAAAAAATATTTTCACCTTTTACGCTGAAATGCATTCAATTAAAAACTCAAACACTCATCCCATACATATACCATTCCCCCTGCCCCGCTGCCCAAGCAACCAACCAACCACTTTTAAACTGACTGACTCTATGGAACACCTTGGAAGACGAATTTTCCATTCTCTCGACTTTGGTTAATTACGCCTGTTTGCACACGGTGTTGCAAAAAAAAAAAAAGGAAGAGCTGTGTTTTCACTTCACAATGCTTATCTCCGCATACCCATCTCCTTCTCTTCCTCTCTCTCTCTCCCTTTTTCTCGCTCTGCAGCGGTAACCCAATGTGCAAATATCCTGCAAGCACAAAAAAAAAAATGAAAATGAAAATGAAAAAAAGGAGCAACCACTCGAGCCTCAGGGCCAAGGATCAGGTTAATTATTTGGCAATTTACTTAAAGGTACTCACACACACAAACACACACACACACTCTTACTCTCGATATCACTCTTTCTCTCTCCCTCTCTCTCTTTTTCTCACTCTTCCTATCTCTGTCTATATATTTTCTCCCTGTGGCAAATCAATCGATCATTGCGGTTAGCATTGTTCTTGCCACTTCTCTCCCCTTTTGCCAGTTTTTGTCAAGGGGGCGTGTTTTCTTTATCTTTCTTTTTTTTATATTCTTTCTTGTTCGTGTTCTCTGTTTGCGGATTTCATAAATTGTTTAAATACCTGGGCTGGACCAGTGGGAGCAACGTATTGACAGACTGAACAGCAGGTAAAAGGTAGGGGGCCATAAGGAAAGTTCCCACACAAATACACACACACACATATATATATATATATACCTTTCAATAATTTTATTGTGAGTAAGTTATTTCAACTTTTATTATTCTGCAAAAGTTCTATATCATCAGCAACTATATATAAGCTAAACATAAATGATTTAACTATTCTGAATGGAAATCGAAAATATATATATATATATAAAAACTTTCCTTCACCTCTTAAGATTTTTTACTTCGTATTGAGCAATTCTAGAAAGATCTTTCCCTTACCATTATATGTGCATATGTACATATATCTTTTATTTCAACTATTTCAATCAAATTTATATATATTCCTTTGTTAAGTTTCTGCGGGTTTATTAAGTTAAAATTTCTTTTTAATTTAAGAAGCTATTGCTAATTAGAATTTGAAACCTTTTGACTTTTTGCACATTTGTGAACTATTTTAAAAATATTGTCATGGATATTTTGGTGTTGTACATGCATTTTTAACTGTTGACCACTGTAACTCGAAAACAGCCTTTGTAAAACAAGAAAAACTAGTTAAATCAAAGGTTTTCGTGAAATTTTTTCTATGCAATTTTCTGTTGTTTTTTTCCGTAAAACACAATTTCCCAAATATAATTTTTGTTTGAGAAGAAGCTTCGATCAGATACTATCATCTATTAATAAAATAATTTCTTTTTATCTATTGATAAAGTCAAATAATTTACAAGCAAAAAAGATTTCAAAAGTTTTCCATTTTACTCTTTAATCCGAAAAACAAAATTTGGACTTCTGAGATTTGATTACTATATTTTGTGGTGCTTCAAATGAATATATATATGTTTCTTTATAACTTATAACTATAATAAATAACTTATCATATCTTTCGTTAATTTTATTTTTACATGGATAAATCCCAAGATTTTCAATAATCCGTAAAATTAAGATCTATGTAGATGAAGTTAAGTGAATTCAAAAACTCTTTTGAATAATTTTACTTTTTCTGTCTTATCTGTTTCACTGCATAAGTTTAAAAAACTGTAGAAAACAAACCATTGCAATTATCAATTTTCAATATTATCATTATTTTTGACTACAAATTAAAAATGTATTGTTTTATTTTTTAAGGATATTTCTGAGACACTGACTGAAGAGCTTTTCATATTTAAAATGTATAATTTCAGGCTCTAGTTTCTAAATATTAAATGGAAAACAATCATTTTGATATACTATATCATAAAATCATAAAGTATTTCTATTATTTCAAATTGGCAAAGATTACAAATGATATATATGATTAAAACTTTAATCGGTAGCCACAATTAAGGAGATTAAATAATGAAAGTTTTTGATTTATAAATATGAAGAATGATGCTTAACAAAATTGGATGCCGGATTTGATTCAATAGTACTTTGTTATACCAATATAAAATGTATGTTTTTGCTAATATAGGGTATAGCAATCATCTTCGTCAAAGTGGCCATCTGGTCATCGTAGGGTTCCAGCAAACATGATTTAATCACCGCCATAAAATGCACAAAAAAAAGAAAAACCTAAGAAGAAGAATGAACAAAATAAAAATAAAAAACAGAAGAAGATGAAAACGACACGCAGAATCGCATCTCGCAGGTTCTCCCCTCCCACACCTAAAACAGCACCTACAGCAGCAGCAGCAGCAGCAGCAGTTATAACAACAAAAGATGACGAAGTTTTGCCTCCTGCTCGGACTTCGACTTGGACTCCGAGGTGGAGATGGAGACGGAATTGGAGTTGGAGTCAGAGATGGAGATGGAGTCAGAGTCGAAGTCGGACTTGGGGGCACGAATCGGTAGCCTAATCCCCTGTTGTACGACTAATAACATTGTTACGATTAATGCTTCTTTTTTCCCCTACCGTTTGTTGTTGTATACATACATATGTATATACAATATATACATATATATATGTATGTGTCTTTTTTTTCGATTTTTCTGACTGCGCAGTCTTGGTTTCGATACCCTTTTATTAGTTTATATATATATAGGTATATTAGTATCATTGAAATATCTATAATAAATATAGACCAACAGTTTTTTAGTATAGAATCAATGGATATACATTAGCTAAATATGCATAATTTCTTTCTTAATCAACTAATTATCTTTCGACAACTACTTTTCGAAATTAATATTTGAAATTGCTTTTGAAAAAAATCATTTATATTGAATTGTAAGACTTTAGGATAGTAAGACAAAGCTAATTGAGTTGAAAATATTTTTAAAATAATATTTATTTTAGTAACTTTACTTCTATTCATTTTAAAGGGTATATACAAGTCTTTACTCCCTCTCGTTAAAAAGTGTTGAACTTTGTGTATGGTTTTTTATTTTTTTTTTTATTTATTTATGCCTTTTCCTCCGCCTCTGGTAGGGTGAGGGGGGGCTTTTCTTATAGGAATTGGTCAACAGCGGGCATCAGTGGCATCAACTGCCCCACCCTTCGTTTCTTTTTCGTTCATTTTCAAAATCAAGTTTCGGTTTCGGTGCGAGACTCTTCGACTCTTTGACTCTTCTTTGCTGTCTGCCTTTTTGTAGTTTCTTTCTTTTTCTCTTCTTTATCTTGAAAAGAATTCGTTTGATATTAGCGCGCCTGTATTTGCCTTGCGCTGCTTCATATATCAAAAATTATTATGACGATTTTATGCGTTCGAAATGTCGTCTCATTATTAAACAAAAAAAAAAAAACTTAAAAAAAAACACACACATATGTATATTGGGAGAGAAGAAGTAAAAAATACAGCAGCAGCAACCAAAGAGATCGAAGAGATGTGTGTGAGTCTCTTTTGTATTATTAATTTTTTTTTTCTTTTTAGAAAAAGATGAAAAAAAAAATAAACAGAAAAATCAAAAAAATAAAATACATACAAAATTAATTATGAACAGGGGTAATATATGCAGATATACAAAAGTATATCTGGCCAAGACAAGCGAGCCAATTTGTAGGCCCATTGCCAAAATACAAAAAAAAAAAAAAACGAAAAAAAAAGAGACAAAAATAAAGGAACAAACAAACGATGGACAAAAAAAAGCCGAAGAAAAAAGAAATATTAAACTTCGTTTGTTTTGGAATTTTTTTATTAGAATTCACACTAAAATCATGCCCACCATACGCAAAGAGAAGGTTTCGACTTTCAGATACCCTTGGAAAACTACTCGAAACTCAAAATATATAGTAGGAAGAATCTTTCGTTTCAGTTCTTAACGACTAAAACATAAATTTTGGTTAGTTTAAAAAATTTTCATTATAATTAAAATTTTATCTAATTCTGTTGTTGTCTTCTTTTGTTTTGGAATATTGTGCAAATGAAATTAAAAGCATAATAAATTTCTATTATATTTATTTTTTTTGCTATATATAATTGCTTGTCTGTAATGCCCTACTTTTAATAGGGTATTTTAATAAAAATAGAGAAAAAGAAAACTTTAAAGTTTGACATCATAAAAATTTCCTTTACCGGAAATGCCACACAATGGCTGCCACATAGATACGTTTTATGTTTGTTATTGTTCAAATCTGGGATTGGGTATTGGAATGTTTTTTTTTTTACTTTACTTTTCTCCCTTTCAATCTCTCTCGCTCACTCTGACTCTTGTTCCCTGATTTTGATTTTTGTGTGTATTTTTGTATGTGTTTGTGTGTTATTTACAGTTGCAAGCTCTAAGCAGAGAAACCACGCTCACATGGCGTATGCACAATTTTTAATAGAGATAGAGCAAGAGAAGTTGGTTAGCAACGGCAACAATTGCGGTTAGCAGAAGACTAAAGTAATAAATATGTTTATCTATATTTTATTAAAATGGCCTTTACTTTATATATGAAGCGAATCGCAAAAAGATTAAATAATACCTGGTCCGATTAGTCATTAATGCCAAATATTCATAACTGATACCAACAAAATTGAACTTTAATCTCCTTCGTCATTTAAAGAAAATTGCAGTTTAATTAGAATTTCCACAGAATTCAAACAACATCAAAGCTGAAGGACCTTGTCGCCATTGTTCCGTAACTCTAGTCTGTAATTTTAGCAGTTACAAAAAAAAAGTTGGCTCTATATAATTTATAATTTAAACAAATATTAGCATATACATATAACTTGTGAAATTTAAATTTAATTTAAAACTAAATTTAAATTAAAATTTTAAGTTTTTTCATATTAAAGGTTTTTTTTTTTTGTCCGTTTGTTCATATGGCAGCTACAGCATATAGTTGACCGATTCGTCTAAAACTCAATAGAGATATTTTTATATATGCCAAATTTACAATTAATAAATTTCGTAACAATCGTTTTAAAAACAACAAAGATATTCATCTAAAACTTTATTCTTGACCGATCATATCTATGGGAGTTGTATGATATAGTTAACCGATTCTGATGAAACTTGGTGAATGTGTTAGGAAGTATATTTAACTTATAAATACCAAATTTTGTAATATTCGATTGAAAAACAACAAAGTAATTGATATTAAATTGATATATTGTTCCTATGGGAGCTATATAATATTGCCATCTGATTGGGATGTTTCCGATGTATACCTGCAGCAAAAAGAAGCCTTTGTGAAAAATTGCAGCTATATAGTTTCAGTTGATCTGGACGGACTTATGCTGATCATGAATGTATAAACTTCTATGCATTAGAAGCTGCTCAATAAAATAAATATACCCTTTTTGTAGGGGTATAATAAAAGTAAATGTTAATGGATTTACTTTACATTAAACAAAGTTATATTAAAAAGTTTCATCTGGAATTTGGTTGAAATTATTTCAAAATCAACAAAAGGCTTAGAACTTGCTTTAGCACTTGAATTGCAAATATTTATAAAATTAATATATAATGCTTTAATGGTAATAAATAACTATGTATAATTAACTTTATGGAGAATTAAATTTTAGATCATATCAAATATGATTCATTAAATTTATGGAATTTATTTATTTCTTACTGTACATAATTGCTTACAATTGATTTAATGTATTTCCAAAGTATTTTTAAATGCTGAAACACATGAAAAGTTTATTTCTTGTCTATATACATACATACATATAACATATATATTCAGTGGCAGGTGTGTATATCTACAGACACCTCCCCCAACCCCTCATTCAACCAGACAGATAGAGACACTTATACATATATATATATATATATATATATATACATATATATATATACTTATACTGTTGCCTTGTCAATCAACATTTTGTTGTTGTTGTTTCTCTCTTTTCTCTAGTGCCAACAAATGACAACAATGGAGAGTGGACAGATTGCCTTATGGGGCATACTGTTAAATCTCCCCCTCCTCCCCCCATTCTCAAACATCTTTACTTCATATTGAAAAATCAAAGTTAAATCAAATCAAAATGTTGTCAATGCTGCGGCTGTTGCTGCTGCTGCTGTTTGGTGTAAAACATTTTCTCAAATTATATGACGAGAGGGTTAACAAACAACAACAACAACAACAACAACAACTATAAAAAAAGAATAATAATAATAATAAAGAATTTCTTAAGTTCCTGGAATGCTAAGAGAAGGCATAGTAGTAGTAATAATAATCATTGATGCAACGGTTTCTTGAGATCTTTCCACAAAAGGCGGCGACGCAATGTTGTTGCTGTCGCAGTTGTTGCTGTTGTTACTGTTGTTGGTATTATTGCTGCTGTTGTGTAACCAACCTTCTTTTTTTCTAATTTTTATTTTTTGATTGACACTATTTATGTGCGGATTGACAAGACATTTTCAAACGCATCGGCCTACGCAAATCCACTGAGAGAAATATATAAAAATGAAAAATTAATTAAAAATATTTGCACTGACTTAGACTAGAAATCGAGCAAATTATACAATTTCTTGATATACTTAAGATATTGAAAAAATGTATATAAAAAACCTTATAATTAGATTAATATATATAAAAAACACTTTTTAAATAGATCTTAAAAAAAATTTTATGAAATATTTAATTCTAAATATTTACTTCGCAGAGAGCATTTTCGATAAACAAATTCAAAATTTACAAACAACTCACAAAAATACAAATTTCATAATATTTGTCAACATTTTAACAGAATTTTAAAATCTGTTAACTGTAAAATACTATCTAATAAATTTAAATGATTAAATAATTACATTAGTTTCCTTTGGCAACTCAAAGTTTTTCTTGTCTTATAATAAAAAACAATCAAATGAATAAGAAATTGTGTAACCAGATTTCTTTCAGTGTATGCGTAGGTACATACTATACATATATGAGAAAGTAATTGTTTTGCTCGAGTTGAAATTGATTTTTATTTTTTTTTTATTTTTTCTTACTTTCCTTTATGGCCGAGTTGGCACTGCTCTTGCTTGCTTCTGTTCGGTTGCGGATGCGGCTTCTGCCTTTCTGTCTGGTCTGATCTTGGTCTTCAGTCCCTTGTCGGGGTCGTCTAGGCCGTTCAGTTTGGTTCAGTTGCTGCACGGTCGCTCCTTTTGTCTTGTTTAACCTTTCAATTTTCTTTTTGGGCTATGCTACAAGTTGTTTTCAATTGTGTCTAAGTCGGGGCCGCCAACGCCGCCGCCATCCTTCTCAGTTATTTGTGTATGTGTGTGTGTGTGTGTGTGTATATTGACATATCTTTCATGTCTTCATTCTTTCAATGTTGATCATTGCCGGGATAATCCTTCTTTTTAGCTGCAGCAACTTTCCAAGTAATTGAAAATTGGGTCTAGGCGTCTCACAGTCTATATTTGCTGCTCCTCAATTTCTATTTCCATTTGTATCTCAGGCTACTTAGGACCCTCTCTCTTTCTCTTTATCTCTCTTTCTCTTTCTGTATGAAAGATTTTGGATGTCCAAACAATGCACCCGTTGAAAGCAACATTGGCATATTGAGATGAATTGTTTCTTTCTCTTTTTTTTTTCTTGATTTCCATCATTTCAAAAATGTTTCGTATTTCAATCTTAAGACTTGTTTTTTCCAGCAGCTGTTGGGTTACCTAACATTTCTGTAGCTCACTTTTCAGGGAATATAAAATGTGACAAAAACCTTAAAAAAGAAAAAAATAAGAAAAAGAATTAAAGAACTCTCTAATCGAAAAACGATCTGTGTTTATTGATCCGCCCATTACACTTTGGCAACGCCCTGGCCTAATTGAGTTTGCGTGGCAACTGAGAAAAGGTCAAAGCCAGATCAAAAGATGCTGATTAGATTAAAAAGATTTCAAAATCAAGAAAAAATGTAACCATAACCTGTTATAATTATGCAATTGTGCAACAGATAGAAGTAAGTAGTTAATGTATTTATTATATAAATCCCCTCAAATAGCTAAGTGCGGTATACTTCGTTTTGATATTTAAGAAAGGATCTTTAAGGATAAGTATAAAAAGGAGTTACTTTAAGTCATTTGAAACTATCAAAGAAATGAATCTACTTAATATTTTAATTTTGAAGTAATTTCTGTTGTCATCTCTTTGCTAAAAATTTGTTATAGAATGATTGTGTGATAAATAAGATTAAAGGATCATAAAGAAAATTCAAACAAGTAAAAAAAATTAAGAAATTGTCGCAGTTGTTTTTAGCAAAAATTCTGCATTGTAAACTGTAAAAAAATGTAATACTTTGATCTAAAGAATATTCATAAATTTTTATTAGATTTTTATTAAAAAAAAAATCGAAATATTAAATTCACAAAAACTGTCTCTATACTCATTCAAAATGACAAATACAAGTTTGAAAATATAACATAATCAATTCCAAAATATATATAATACAAAATAGAACCTAATAAAGTTTATATATATATATATATATACATATATATATCGTAACTTTGATATACATATATAAAAACTTTATTTGGTTCAGGCCCACTTTTAACATTTACCCAACTTTAATGCTAGCGAAATGTATATTTCAATTAACCTAGATATATCTTCTAATCATGTTTTAAATAATAATATGAACTATTTAATATATCAATTTAATAATATTAAATTGAAAGAAATATATCATTAAAAGTTAAAATTTCTATTACATTTCATTTATAAGTAGTTAGCCAATTCCAAAGATAAAGTACATTTAAAATACCTATTTAAGAGGTTTTTTCATACTATTTGATAAACCATTTGATTCTGGTAACTAACAAGAAAAAATCTATCAAATTTTTTCCCAAAAAATAAAAAAAAAACTATATCATTCAACATTTTAAAAATGTACTTGGAATTTTGTTTCCCCCAAATCTTATTGTAATCCCCAAATCGATGGTTGAAAAAATCCAAAAAAAAAAAAGAAACATTAGGCAAATCATTAAACAAATCATTGACATGGCCTAGCTTCGATTTACTCAAAGAAATCAATCAAGAAAGGAAACAAGCTACCAAAAAAAAAAAAAAAAAAAACTAAAAAAAAAAAGTAAACCCACTAAAACCGACTGAACCCAAAGAAACCGACTAGCCAAGTTTAAGGGCGACCACCCTGGGTGAGACGCAGCTAGAGAGTCAGTTGGTAATGTTGTGGCGAAGAGGTAAACAGGTTGGGAGGTGATGGTGGAGGGGAAGTAAAGCTGCAACCGGTCGTTGGTACCGGGATGTCTGCAGTTCGATTTTGATACTAAATCTGTTACTTTGGAACTGGCAACTGGAATTGGTGTTGGAGATGGAGATGAAGTTTAAGTTGGAGATGGAGTTTCTTTTTGCCTCACATTTCTCTGTGGCGGGATGCCACGCTGTGCTGCTTATTAATGACACACAATTTTTGTATCATTTACGGGTCACAATAATGTTTTCGGTTAACTTTTCGTGGCGTTGCACAGAAGCGCATTCTGCTCTTTAAGCTGCTGCTATAACCCAAGAAGAAACCATACCAATAACAAAACACCGACTCCATCTCTACAACCACAATCGGAATCCAACTGCATACCCAAGTTTGTCCATACAGTGGCCCAAGTTTGATAATTTATTATGCGAGAAATCTTATTCACGTGACTTATTTGCTTTTGAAAGCCGAGCAAACGATCGCCGAGCCACACAAGAATCAGAACAACAATCCATATAGTAAAATCGGGATTCGGACTGGAGGGGGCGGGGAGAACTGAACTGAAACTCGAAATGGAACTTAAAATTGAAATTGGAATGGGAATGGCAACTTGAACTACCAACTTTTCTGATCAACCATGACTCACACACAGAAAGGGAATGGTACAATAATAGGGGTGAGGGGAGAGAGGTTATCGAAATGGCGGTGTTGACTTGATGTGGGTCTCCAATGCGAAAATTGAGGAAAAAGCCTAGTGACAAAAGTCAACTAATTGGATTTAACAATTTTTCATAAACTTAATGATTTTGAGAAATATTTTTAGACTTTGAAATGGAATTGAGAAACATTTTTTTTTCAATTTTCAAGTTTCAATTTGATTGAATACAGTTAAGCTTTAAAATAAACTCATTTGAAAACAATTTCATAACCGATATTCTTTTGAAAATGTAGCATCTGTAAAATCTTCAGATTTCTAGTATATAACTTTTCGATATGAAGGACTTTTAAAGGTATATCAAAATTTGTTCATAATATCTAAAATAACTGAGAAACTAAATAAAAATATTATGTGTATAACTAACTAAAAATATACATAATTAAGTAACAATATAAGTATAAACAATAATGATAAATTTTAGTAAAATTTGGCATAATTACTAAAAATCAAATCAAATTTCTTTTTATATCACAAGGAAAGAGGAACAGTTAGAGAGAGTGAGATAGAGTATCAAAAATTTCACCATATTATTGAGTTCTTCATTTAATTTTATATTATTTTTTTCTTTTTCTTTGCTGTTTTTTACTTTTGCTTTTTTGCACTTTTGCTTTGCTTTGCTTTGGCTTTAATTTATTTTCATTTGAGGCCGCGTGCGATTTTTATGCTCATTTTTGTCGAAGACATTTAATGATCGCATATAATTTGAGAATGCGAATACGAATGCGTGTCCGTGTCCAGTCCCATTGCTCCAATATACCTTCATCCCCCTCTCTCTGTCACCCTTCCTCTCATCCCATCCCATCCCCCACCTTGTGGATGCTCCCCCCACTCCCCCTCTAGTGGTGTTCATAATTTTATGGGTAGCAAAATACACTGGCAAAATTTATGCACATTCCAGTTTTTAGTCTCTATCCCCTTCATCCCCGCGCACAGTACAACAAAGACAATTTGCATACCAAAAAAGAAAAAAAGAAAAATAATAAAAAGAGAAAAAAAAAATACGCAAGGACGGCAGCAAGTTAACAAACAAAAAAAAAAAAAAAACAGGAATAAAAGTGGACACTAAAAAGGCACCGCTGACCAGTGCGCTGTTGGAGCTCTTAACAAATTTGTTCAACTCCAGCACAACACGCCCAGAAAACACAAGTCACAGACCAAGAACCGAGGGGAGAGAAGGGGTGATGGTGGGGGTGGAGGAGGAGTGTCAGATAGAGGAATACCTGGATCCAAGTTTCAGATCTTCTCCCCCATCTAATTACGGGCGCGTGCAGGGGTCGTCTTACAGTTTGCTCTGTTGCTGCTTTTGCTTTGCTTTGCCTTGCTTCTTTTTTTTTTTTTTTTCTCTCTTGGACTTCGATCTGTTTTGTTACGCTTCTGGTTTTTGGTTTCTTTTCACTTCTGCGCTCTGCGGTGACAACATGAAAGGCAACAGAAAAAAAAAAAAGAATAACAAAAACAACAGAGAAAAGAAACATCTAAAAGGCCATGCCGCAACAGCAACAGCAATGGCAACGCCTTGGCTAAGCTGGGTCAATCAGCCAAAAAAAAAAATTAACTCAAGAGAACCCAAAAAAAAAAAAAAACGGAGGCATATGAAGAGAGGACTAGGTGCGGCTGACAAACACAGAATTTTAAACAAAATAAAGAACTTTAATCAAAAAAAGAAAAAAAAAATTGTTGTTGTTGCTGCAGTGCAGTAGCTGCATAAGAGGATGAAGAAAAACCAACAACTGCACTAACAACAACAACAACAACAATAACATATTACAAAATTGGGTGCGGTGGCCCCTTAAGTGAAAGTTCCCGTCATTCATCAAACCGTTTTACTTTTCCATAATGAAAAACACTCTTTGACATGTCAAAATGATCAAAACACTGAATATACATACATATGTATATATAAAGCTATTAGCCATGACAAACTAAATCAGAATCAATCTTTAAATAAGGCAATTAGGAATTATTATAAACTATTCGAAATAGAATAATTTTACTAGTCATATCAAAAATGTTTCATGTGAAATTAAGATCTCGAGATTTACTAGAAAGCCAAAATATATATGCAAAATAACTGCTTGGACTTCTACCATAAAATTCAAAGGTCCTTACAAAAGGATCTAACTAAGATATAAGCTAAATACCTGCTTGGACTGTCTTAATATAATATAATAAGAAGACTAACTTTTTAGCCATAAGCAATTTACCAGAATATATTTAAATTAATCTTATATAATTTTTAGATTGTTAGTTTTAATGTGTTATAGCTTATTTTATAAATAAATAATAAATAACTTGTTAGCCAATTTTAATGATTTATAAAGTTAACCTAATTTAGACTATTATTTGTCATACTTGATACTTTATATATATTAAACCAATTTGAATTAAATAAATTTTACCCGGAACAATTAATAATTAACAAAAAAAAAAAGAGCACTAAGTTAACAACCAAAGGAACGTTTCCATTAGCATTGTGAAACAAATTGGAATAGGAACAGCCCACACTAATGCTAAGTGTGAGTTAATTTTTTTTTTTAATTTTCAAACAGTTTCCCAAATTTATGATGAATAAAAAAATATAATATATAAATATTTATAAATAATTAAAATGAAAACATAATTTTTATAACGAAATAATTTGCATTATCTAATCCTTTATTTAAAAACTATATTAAAAGGGAGTTCCATTCAGCCCGATCCTAAATTTTCAGACTGATAATGCTAATCTTGAATATCTGAATTCGTATACATTATCTAGAAACTTAATTTTATATAAATCATGATATTATATATACTGAAATTAGAATAAGGAACTTCGTTATATAAATATAAATAAAATATTACATATAACTTTACAGTTACAGTTTACGCTGAAATGGTCGAATATAGAATTAGTTATATAGATATTTAACTTTTACCTAAAATAACTAAACCAAAATACGTTTTAAATTCAATAAACCTCTTATCCATTTTCAATTTGTTTGTCCTTTTGTTGTTAAATCAAGTTCAAAACGAGACTTTGACATATGACCGACCACCCAGGGCAGTAGTGAAAATTTGGTTCAATATCCGGTCAACTTCCGCGTTTAAGTCCCTTCCCCTGCCTTCGTTACCTTCTTGCTTCCTTTAGCGGTTTGGTTTTATCAAGTTGACATCAAGTGTTTTGCGCAATGAATTGGACATTCTCCGTGCGAAGCGACCGCACACAGGAAAAGCCGTGCTACCGGATTTCGCCTCCGCCTCCTTTAACCCAAAGAAAAATAATGAAAAAAAAAGAACAGAAAGAAAAAAAAAACGAAAAATCAAAAATCGAAATAGTACAAGACAAATGGAATCACAGACAATGTGCCACGAAGACGATGACTTCCTGTGAGCCTGAGCCGAGAGTTTGATTTTTCATTGTTTGGCCCCCTGCGATAATTGGTTGGTAATGGTTAATTTATGATGCTAAGATGCAACAATCCACCTGATTGTCAAACGCAAAGTGAGTGACCTTTGGCCAGCAGATGACTTGATGATGATGACCATTTGAAGACCAGTTGCAGCCGCGCGCAATTGTTGCCCAGTTGACAGCGGGCACATAAATTATCTCACGAAATGAATTGGCCGATGGGGGGACCAACTCCAAACCACGGTTGGTATTATTATTATTTCTTTTTTTTTCGAAATCATTGTTATCTGTCGCAGCGGAGAAATGTGGAAAATTAGAAAAATGAATTAGTGATCAAGTTGGAAATGAAAAGCCAGAAGAAAGCAAATGACACAAAGACTCGACCTATAAATTACTTATTAAATATAATTAAGAATTTTTCATTTCAGTAAGTTAGTTAGTTAATTAGCGTATGAAAAGTTATTTTTACAATTGAATTTTAATATAAACAGTTTAGAAACTAGCTTTATCTTTAATAACTAAAAGCCAATAAAATAAGATATCTATAATTCCAAAATTTCCAATCTGTTCCAATCATTTGCAGGGTATCGATGCAGCACTTTTTCCCCAACCCCGCACATTTGCCTACGATTTCTTTCAACATTTTTCTTTTTCTTTCATAAAAAATGAGAAAAAAAAAAGAAATATAAGAATAAAAAAAAAAAAAGCAGCATAAAAATGCCTCAGCCATTGGACGCATTTTTCCATACAATATTTTCATTTTCAATTCATTAATTCCAAGGTTTTTTTCTTCTTTTTTTTTTGGATATGATAATCATCATGGGGTGTCCCAGAGATATGGAGATGGAGACACGGAGTCGGTAGCCAAGTTCGATGTGTGTTTTAATATCCGTTTTATTGCCATTGAATTAGCTGGCCTTTGTCAGCATTTTAGGGATCTTAATTTATATATATATATATATATGAGTAGCAATGAGCGTGACTCCATAACGAGCACGGCTTCCTGGCCCCTACCCCTACTCGTGCCCCTGCTCCTGCTTCTGCTCCTTTTAGCAGCACAACAGGCCACACGACCTCTGGCAGATGCAAAAGGTCAAACACATACGCACACACACACACCGGGAGAGGGCAAACTAATCCGAAATGATGGCCGCCCTGCCAGACTGACTGTCGTCGTTGTCCTCCTCCTCCTCCTCCTACTTCTCCGCCTGCTGCTCCTCGTTCTCGACCAAAAACAATTATAGTTACTCATAAAAAAAAAAAAAGAGAAAAAAAGAACCGGAGAATAGGTAAAGAGGAAGTCAAGGCATAAAAAATAGTTGGACGCAACTCAATTCGTCGCGGGCGGCGGCGCAGGACGTGCAAAAAACAACAACATTTGATCTGTGTATCTGTGTGTGAGTGTGTGTGTGTGTGTGGCAGGAGCAGGGGCAGGAACTGGAACGAAGGCAGGCGGACATGCGTGCCCAATGATTGTCTTTAATAATTTGGCATTTTTTTAGAATCATTTTTTTTTTTTTTTTGTACTTTCATCACTTTTAATTAGGCTTAGAAAAATTTGTTTTTGCATTTTAAAATTGTTTGGTAATGCTTAAACTAATATAAATTCGTATATATTTTATTTTCCGAAAAGGTTAAGTTGTTTAACCATAAATCATAGCTTTTATAAGGATTCCATCTAATCCTAACTAATTCTATCTAATCTCTTTAATATGTTGTAGAAATATAACAAATTTTGATTTTAAATTGTACATTTACAGTTAATTCTTTCTGTACTATTAGAAATAATAGTAGGACAGATAATATTCTTAAATTTCTAAATTAGAATATATTTTAACTAACTATTAATTCTGAAACAGGACGTAAACTCATATCTAATAAGTATATAAATAAGTACAATTTTTAGAAAATAGTTTAAAGACGGAAAAAAAATGATTTTTTAGTCTAATAGATCACTTTTGAATAATTCATATAATAATTAGAGAAATATTACATTACTAAATAATAAGTAATTAAGTAATTTCAAATTGAAAATTTTACAAAATAAATGAAACGTTTAATTGACTGTTTTAAGCTAAAACTGTGTGCTGTTTGCAACACTTTCTGATTAGTAAACAAAAAAAAAAAAAACAGAAAAAAAAGGTTAAATCAGTTGAAATTCTGTATTCAATTTCTTTCAATTGAATCAACAATTCGCCACATTATTTGCAACACACAGGAGCAAATGAGGAGAAAAAGGTTTGGGGAAACGAATTTGTTGATGAACAATGGACCAATGAAAGAACCTGTCAAACAAATGAAAAGCAATAGTGGCCCAAACCTCTAATAGGAGCAGGCAGAGGTTTCCGTAGGGGAAAACTACTGCAGCTATGCAAATTGCTTCAGTCAAATGCAATTGAAAGGAAACAAGACAAAGCCAACACATTCACATTGACAATGAATGGAACAGTAAGGACAATGGAATACAGAAGAGAGGTAAAACAAATTTTGCATGCAAAATGCAACAAACAACAAGCTAGGAAATACCAATTGATCCAAAGGTGCAGACTATATAGCGTTCTCTATGTCTGGCTGGTGGGAGAAAAGGAATTGCAAACAAAAATGAGGAAAACTCACTCAAAGGACTTCCACTTGAATGTTTTTCAAAACAATTGAAATGCAACAGCAAACAGCAAATGCAATAATAATAATAATAAAAAAAAAAAAAAAACAAATGGAAAATGGAAAAAAAATTGTAAGAAGGAAGAAAATTTACCTCGTTTTTTTTTTTTTTCCTTCAGGTTTAAGCCCTCAAATAAATATGTTTGTTTGTATGAAAGGAAACTTCAATCTCTATCAATTTTCTGGCTCTTTAAAATTTGTATACCCTTACTAAATGAGGTATATTAATGGTAATATATATATTCTTTAATTCTATATTGAATATCTTAAAAATAAAAATAAATTTAAAATTAAAATCATTAAAGTTTAGTTGAGTTCAGGAATAAAGAAAATAAAAATAAATATTTTTAGAATTTTTGGCTATTTTTCCTAACCTAGAAGGATCTTCAAAGTTAAAAAGAAATGTAATATTTTGTCAGAAAAATAGAGTATTGAACTATCGGTAGTGTTTAAAAAAAATTTTTATTTATTTACGATTTTTTGTTTGTGCGCTTCTTCCATTCCATTTTTTTATCTTAGGTTGCCGCCGCCACACTTGATCGACTTCTGACTTGCCGAACAGCTCGCAAAACTGAACACGAAGACAAAAGGAACAAAAAAAAAAAAGTGAAACGAAATAAAATTTGGGATTCCTGTGCGTTTTCTTTTTTCTTTTTTTTTGTATATATATATATATTTTGTTGTTGGTTGCACGTTGGCCTTTTGTTGTAGTTATCCTTGCCCCCGTCTTAAATGTAAATAAGTCGAAGATTGAAGATTCCGTCCCGTCAAAGTCGAAATCTCAGTCGATATTTGATACAAATTGAAAGCGATGATCTGGAAACGTCGAAATGGAATCGAAAATGGAAATGGATGAGAACAAAAGAAATTCATTGAATCGTTGAATACGTTAAGCGAATTCAATTGGTTGGATGAAATATACATACACATATATATATATTTTTTATTGTTTAAATTTATTGCGTTGGCAAAATAATTCCAAACAATTTCAATTTTTAATGAATAATAAGCCTAGAAATGTATGAATTGAAGAAAAGTATCGTATAAATATCATATGTTTGAATATTGAAAACAAAAACATAAAAAATATATTTCTTATATTTTATATACATATCTAGATATTTTGAAGTACACGAAAACCGCTTTTCCAAATAATTATTGCCTTTGCTTTTTAAAAGCTATTAATATATATATTTATGTTTATTTTTTGTTGGAATGTTGTCAATTATGGTTTATCTTCCCTTCCATTCAATAAATACGAAAACTGTTAATGCATTTTTTGTTTTTGTGTTTTTAAATTTATTTCAAATTAGCCCTAAAGTAGGCAACAACAAATAATTGAATGCACACATATACAATGAAATATTTGAACTGCTCTCTTTTTATCTGTTACTCTCAGGGTCTTTCTCTCTTTGTTTATTTATTTTTTTAAAACTCTCTCAATTTGTGGCCTGGAAATCAATCAACTTTATTAATTACATGTAATTAAAGTTTTATTAAGAGGCAAAATCAAAGGAGAAATTTATATTTGTTTCAAGGTTGTGTGTGTGTGTGCGTGCGTGCGTGTGCGTGTACGTGTGTGTGTGTGCGTCTGTATATGCGTGTTGAAATAAATGCAAATATTTGTTCGCCATTTAAATAATATATAAGCGTATGTATGTCGGTGTAAGTCTATCTGCGTGCGTGTGTGTAAGTTTTTTGTTTGTGAGTGATTGATTTAATGCCCACCCAAAAAACAAAACAACAAAAAGAAAGAAAACAAAAAACACAGAGAAGTCAGAGAAAAACTGAGAGGCGACACTGAGGCAACTGAAATTTCAACAAATGGTGGCAAAAGTAGTGCAATTTGTTCTGTTGTTGCAATTTTTGTTTGTCTGTTTAATTAAAGCAATATGTGGCCTCCAGGAATGTTGAGTTAATTGACTCATCTATACAACAAACGAAGCACTAACAAACAAACAAACAAACTCAGACGCACTTACATACATACACACATACATACATACACATACATATAAAAACACTCTCGCATACATACACAAACACAGAGTGAGACACACAAAATGGGGGAAACATCGAAACGCTGCGCAGTTAACGCAACTGAAATTGTGGGGCGTTCCCTTAAAATGTTTACGCCCCATTTCATGTTTATTTATTTTTTTTTCTTTGACTTTTGCGCAAAGCTGAGCTGCGTCCATTTCAACCAATGGGAAGCATTGATGGCATTTCAAAAGGAAACGCCCACACATTTTCCCAAAAACCCAACTGCTACAGCAGAAAATACTGGGCATAAAAATACAGGCACAGACTGGCCTAACAGTTTCACATGAAACATTGAAATCTTGTTATTGCTGCTTACACTTAATAAATTTTCCTTTACATTTAATTGGGATAGATATAATATTATTTTTTTGATATTGAAGCAATAATAGAGATAAAATATTAATAAAAATAAAAACATTTCGGATTGGGATTTTTCGTAATGTTAATCAGGTGTACGAAAATAGCTGTTATATAATATTTATAAAAAAATATTTTTAATTAATTCTTTTGGTTATGCAAAAATGAATTAGAGTAACTGAAAAATTTTAAATTAGCACAGTGGCGCCTAGGTCGCAACAATTTTTCTTTTTTCTTTAGTTGGAGCCACTGTGACATATGTTAGTCAAGTTTCAGACACCTTTGCGAAGCCAATTCAAGTTTCACACATAGGGCACATACAAGTGAAGCAAATTTAAGTTGTAGACCAATGCTCAAATAAGTGAAGCGAATTTAAACCTGATAGATTCTGGCAGCACTGTTGCAAATTCAGTGTCTGGCAGTTTTGTTAATTTGGCTATAAACATGGAATATGAAAGTGTATTAATTGTCAAGCCCGAGGTTTTCATATACAAAATACCACCGAGAGCCAGCAATCGAGGCTACAAGTGAGTTAAGATTAAAAGTAAAAATAGTTTTATTTTGTTTTGTGCAAATTACGCCCCCTCAATACACCCACACGTACACATACACGCATGCACACACACACTGGCAAGTCAAGGTTAAAAGGCTCGACTTTGTTGTTGTTGTTGCTAATGGTGCTGTTCTTGTTGCTAATTTAAAGTTCAATTGCAATTGATTTTTCATTCTGTATGCATTTCGGTCGCCTAATAATTCCCAAATTGTTTAACATTTTCACTTACACGTATGCAACTAAATGGTTGATAAGTACGCGCGGGGGTTGTGTTTGTACGTATATGTGTGTTGGTGTGTTGTGTGTATTGCGTGTGTGTAATTGTTAACTTTCTTTGTTTTCATTTTGATGCTCGAGCGCACAAAACGTGAGCAACAAACAACAAACGGAACACACTAACAAATTGTTAACAATTTTGTTTTTTCTATTCCTTTTTTTTTCGTATTTGTTTATGTGTTGTTACTTAGAGCCGCCGATTGGAATCTTAAGGAGCCCACATGGACGGGCCGTATGCGTTTGGTGGCCAAAGGAACCGCCTGCATCCTAAAACTGGAGGATAAAACCAGTGGCGCACTATTCGCCAATTGCCCCATCGATACATATCCCGGAGTGGCCATTGAGGCTGTTTCGGATAGTTCACGTTATTTTGTCATTCGTGTCCAGGATGATAACGGTCGTTCCGCATTTCTTGGCTTGGGCTTTGGCGATCGTTCCGATTCATTTGATCTCAATGTGGCACTACAGGATCACTTCAAATGGGTGAAAAATCAGGAGCAAATCGAAAAGGAGAAAACTGAACCCAAACAGGAATTGGATTTGGGTTTCAAGGAGGGTGAAACCATTAAAATTAATATGCGCATAACGGTAAATTGCTAAAAAAAAAAACAATGTTGTCCAAAACGAAATCTAAGAAAAAACTACCTATGCATTTTAACGTAACATGGAAAGAGTTTTCTTCGCGAAATTTCCAAATATAATGATTCATACTGTTTCAATGATTCATTCTAAAATCAGTTTTTAATATTATGCTAATATATATACTTATATTTTGTGATAATCTCCGCAAGAATATAACTATCCTTCTATGTTTTATGTTTAACTCAAGATTTCGTATACTTAAACATTTCTATATTGATTTTTTTTTTTATTGATTATTAATTCAGTCCATAATTTTGTATATATTTAATAGAAAAAAGATGGCTCCGAGGGCACTTCACGCACGGGAAAAGGTAAAAGTTCTAGCGGTGTATTGCCACCGCCACCGGGTGGTCTGAGCAAAATAGCTCCACCACCAGCACAAACGGCGGCAACCGCAACTGGTGCAGGTGGAGCAGCCACATCGCCGGCCCATAGAGCGGCCGCTGGAGCTGGATCTGAGTGGACTGACTATACATCAGCTGGGTGAGTGCATACTTCATATGTATATTCGAATTTTGTGTATTTATTGATTAATGTTGTGCTTCTTAATGTTCTTATTTTTTTTTAGAGCCAATCAAGGACAACAGAACACGGCAAATGCCAATTGGGTGCAGTTTTAGGCTAATTTCATTGGATCGAGAGCCTTCATTTATCGTGTGTTTTAAGGTTCTATCTACCATTCAGCATGTAAACCCCCCCCCCTACTCCCATTTTATTTAACTTGTTTTGTTCTCTATATATCTCGCATACCAAGGAGCTACGACCAACAACAACTAAAAAGCATTAAAAAAAAGAAAAGCAAACAAAACAAAAGAAAAAAAAACGGAAACAAATAGGAATGCATTAAGAAAGTTTGAAACGTTAAAGTTGAAAAGTTTTTTTTAAATTAAATTGTGTATTAATTTCCTTCTATCCCTCTCTGTCTCTCCTACACACACACACACACACACACACACACACACACACACAAACACTGTCTCTCTCTCTTGCTCTGGCAAGAGAAAATGTAGCGAAAACTATTTAGCCTGGTTGTTAATTGTGTAAAATATTTTATCAAAATTATTATATAAACGTAAAGAAAAAGGAATTATTGTAAAACACACAAGTTAAATATTCAAATTTTTGAGTACTTACACACATACACACACACTCATGCATACACACAAACACACATGCAAGGACATTCCGCAAACGATCTATTTAATTTATTTTAAACTCTTTATCCTCAAATTTCTCTCTCAGTTCGCACACATACACACGCATATATATATACATACATACATATGTATATGTACTTGTAATTTTTATTTAATTTTTTATATATATATATATACAAATAAATATATATATATATATATACATTTTGTTTAAAAGCAAAGCACACATGCATAGCAATTAAGTAAATCAAATGAATTATATTAAATACAAAGGAAATCTATATAAATGTATTTAAAGAAACAAGAACATAAATCCAACGGAATTGTTCCGAATTTCGTTTCGTAATTGCTCGAAAACTTCGACACATTCGTATCCAAGTAAAATGTATTAAAAACTTTAAATCGGTTAATTATTCATAGTTCAATTAGTTATTAAGTTGCTAGTTTTCAAAAATTTGAGAAAACCACCTGATTAGGTTTTCAATTTGAACATTGTGGAAAACATTATGAATGGACGGATACGTTTTCAATTTACATATTGATGAAAAAACAAAGTTGATCAAAAAACTACAAACTAAGTTCCCGATTCGTTTTTTTTTTTTAGAGAAGTTTCGCAATGGAATTGTGAGCAATCCCGTAAATATATATATATATATATAGATATATGTGGCATATACATATATATACAATTGAAACAGTTAAAGCAAACTCAAAACAGTTTCCAAAATATTACCCCACGCTCCCCATTCACATTCATTCAATATATATCTATCTACATGCTATATATATATATATATATATATGTATATCAAACAAACATTCAACGTTTTGTTTCTTTAAACATACTCAGAAAAATCGTTGCCGACTTGGAATTATTTGTGCGGTCAAGTTAAATTAATTAATAATTGTTGGTTATAAAGCGAAATTAAACATATATGTATGTAAATATATATATATATATTTGGATTTACATATATACCTAATCAAATTAGTTGCAATTTCTCGCTTTTATTTACTGAAGTCCACTTTAGTTTCTAGTTAAAACTTTTTCTTTTGGACATTTTCATTTGTGTGATATAAAAATTTTTGTCCCCTGCAAACATCAAGGCGATGAAGGTCTATAAAAGTTATATATGTAGTATATATACATATATATATATATATATATATATATATATTATATGATCTATAATAAAAGATAATGATAATAATATTAAAATACGAATGAATAAAACAAATAGCAATGAATTTCAAAGAACAAATCCTGCATTTATTCAATTCTTGGGGGGACCTGGAATGGATAAACCAATATATCTGAATGTATGTGTACATCTTATTTGGATTCTGGATATATGTATACATATACATATGAAATGGCGTGGCGATCTACTCCATACAATGTAAAACATACTCAACGATACTTAATCCTAAATATTTTGCTATATTATCTTTGTCTAGTCTATAAGTTTTTCGATATTAATGTGTTGCCTTTGGGGTAATTAAATCTGAGATATTTCCCAATTTATCATGAAATGCAAGTGGATCGCATCTATATGGCTGCATGGCATGTATGTATATTTGGAATCAGTTCAACGGTCGGGGATCAGGAACCTCAAGTCATGATGGTTGGTTTTCTGTGTCCAAAACCACTTCCACCGTTATTTATGGTTTCCGATCTTCAGTGGAAAATTGAAATGAAAGTGAAAAATCAATTCTGGTTTTTCGCATCTCATAATTTTTCGTATGTTTTTATTTAACTTAAAAATTTTGCTTTGCTCTTTGCTGTTATTTATTTTGTAATTGTTTTTCCGTTTTTCATTGCTTGTTTTTTATTTTTGCTTTGCTTTGTTTTGTAATATTTGTTAAATACATAATTTTACAACGCAATATTTTCGTAGGACTTTTGCTTTTGATACAATTTTATTCAGTTAGATAATAATTTTAACTGTTTATCTTACACTTAAGTGTTTTTCTTTTTAGTATTTTCTTTCGAAATTATGTTTTATATCAAACTACATGATATCATGTTTATTTTATATATGTATATGCTATTCATATGCACAATAGTTATATATATATATACATATATAAATATATACATATATATATATATATATATATATATATATATATGTATTTATATATTTATGTATAAATAGATGTACAATTGGTATAATAATAATTATAATATTAAAACCTGGCTAGCTAGATTTTGTGGGGAAGGAGGGCGGCTACAATATATCCTCTCTCCCCGCACCCTTACACAAATTTTTATATTCTTTACTTTTTCCTTTTTTTTATTTTGAATTTAGGTGGAATTTTGATAAATGAAAAGGAAAATATCAATATTATTGTCAAGATCCTGGTTAGATGATCTTGTAGGACCCCTAAAACGAAAGGATCGTCCAATTTCGATTTCAATTTAATAAAATATAAAACTATTTGAATATTTCGGAAAACAATATATAAAAACAATCTAATGGGTTTTTTTAGAAAATATATCTGAATTAAAAAAAAAATGAATTATTTAAACTAAAAATTTCGAACATCAATAAAATAGTAAAACCTTCCAAAATAATAATTCGTTATGGAAAATATTCGTTCAACTATATATAAATATATATTTACACATATAGATAGACATAATAAACTGGCCGCAATTTAAAAGACATACAAAACAAACACAAAACAATTTGCATTCACTGTATGGCATGCGATCTGATATTAACCAAATATTGAAATAAAATTCAAACAGGTTCGGAACGTCTAATCGGTTATGTTTTCAAATTGACCCTAGATACAAATCAAATATAAAAGTCACGGACTAGAAATAATATTTTAAAATAACTAAGATTTAGTTTGAAAGTTCAATTTTTAAGACTTCTCCTTATTAGATGAATTCCTGCCAATTGAATATATAGCCATATAAATGTATATCATTTATTGAGCTAGTAAATATTTAGTTTTGTAGGTAACAATACATATACCATTGATGTTCTCCGAGTTAAATTTCTAATTTTTCTTTTAGCGTTTTTTCGTGCCTTTTTGCATTTGGTTAGTTTTAAGAATATTTACACAACTGTTTGCGTTCACGTATAACAGTTTACAAGAGTTTTATATGCATTCTCAAATGAAAAAATTAAATTAATCATAATTATTTGTTATACTTTCAACTTGTACAAAAATTTGTTTCGAATTATCTCGTAATTGTGCAGCCAAACAAAAATAAAATAAAATTTAAAAACAAAAAGATAAATTTAAAAAAATGGAAAAAGTATTACTATAAACATTACAACTATGCAAAATGTACAATTATCATATAAACAAATCTATCAAACAAAATATTTTAATCTGTTTTGTTTTTTTTTCTTGTGTCTGTCATCCTTTCACATATCTTAACTGTTTACTTTTATTAATTTTTTTTTAAATTGCTGTTTTTTCATTTTTTTTTTTCTATTGGCTGTCGCTGGAGAATGAATGATGGGAGCGGAGGAAGTGGGAAATGGGGTCTGATGCTGCTGGTGGTGGTAGTGTGGCGGGTCGAAGCTTCATCGGTCGGTGTCTGATTACATAAAACGCTGGCGTTTACTGCTATAATGGCATATGTCCATTTTATCATCGATGGGACTGCCGGGACGTTTGCAATGACGGGCTATTTCATTGGCAACAAATGCAAACAGTTCCGGACCGCTAAAAAAAATAATAAAAAAAATGTTTATCAAGAAAATGAATGTTATATGAGATTTGCTTAAAAATATAAAACTGGTGTCATGTGTTTTCACTAACCGTGGACGCAAAACTAAGGCCTCCTTAAAAGTATGCAAATCATCTCCTATTCCGCCGGGATTAGCTCCTGCAACAACGCCATGTCCACCTGCAGCTCCTGTGGTCAACAAATGATTTGTTGACTGTCCATTACCAGTAGGAGATGGGGGTAATGAGGCGATACCAAGACCAGAGCTAACAAAACCATTAGCTCCTATGGAACCAACTCCTGATGGGAGACCAATACCACAACCATTATGATGATGATGCTCTGGCTTGGGTGATCTGCAAATGCAACAAGATAACGAAAATATGGTCAAAGATCCGCATTTATCACTCAGTTATTGTGGTTAGGATGCAGACTCACCGACGATTGGCATGTTGATGATTGTGTGCTGTTGGCGGTGGCGTTGGTTTACCAGCCAAATAGGCCAATAAATCCTCACGTCGTATCATGCGTCGTTTTTTGCTACGCGCCCAATCGGCCAATTCACGTGTGCGTCTTTGGTAGCCGCATTGTACGGCAGCATCGCTGGTACGTTTAAGCCCATCACATGATTCTGTAAATTAGAGTAAATAAATTAGTATAGACAATTGAGTAACTTTATATCGCTTACCTTTATATAAAGTTGTCACTGTGCCGGCTGCTGTCTGAAATGGTAGCCACAAGGCTCCAGCTCCATGACCTGCTGCTGATGTGGCATCTGTTGTTGTGGCATCAGCTGTGTGTTGAAATGTGTTCGATGAGCGCTCTGGAATAGAAAGCGAAAGGAATAAAATCAATATTTAAAATGTTACATAACTCCTGGGCTCTTCTTATTCTGTATAACTGTAATATTGTGTGGATTGTCAAAATATAGATATGTTTTATACATATCCCCTAAGTAATGCATACTTATGATCAATTTGACCTTATTCAACATGTGCCAAACCAAGGTCAAAAATGTAATTATAAAAAAAAAAAAACTATTGACTTTGAATGATTTAATTTGGTAATTTCACTGAAATAGAAGAATTTCCTAAAATAGGAAGTGGGAAGTACGAGCTAAGAACGTTGTTGTTGTAAAAACAAACATGAATAATTTAACTATTTTTCCCAGTTAGCCGATACGATTATAATAAAAATATAGAAAATTGAAATTGAATATATATTTTTAGATTTTAAGGTTTCTTTATGTAATAATATAAAGACTGTTGCACTATAATAATTTTTAAAGGTAATTGTAGTTTCCTTTCACAATATAGAAACACGCTTAGAAATCGCTGTCAGCAATAATAAATTTGACCTTTGAGTTAAGACATAAGGCCATCTTATGTCCGACTCCGCTCCTGTGTCAAATTATGAAATTTGATGAAATCATCATAATGGTACTGCTACCTTTATACATATAACGATTGCTATTGAATAGCTCAATAAAGAAATCTATAAATATCGTAACTGTTACGTAATAAACATACGTAAACCGATAATCCATTTGCAATGGATATTCAAGATCTTATTTATATATGTATATATATACAATATACAGTTGCATTACTTGATTTTCAAAATGTCTGCACACTCATACCACCTGCTGATCCTTACTATACAAAAGGACTCACTGGAATTACTTGCTTGCTCAGTCTTTTACATTTCCGTGTGGAAAATCAAACAAGTGCAAACGGGATGGCCATAGATAAAATTTTTGGAATTCTAGTTGTGTTGTTTTTTTTTTGCTTGGAATTCAATGACGACAGCAAAAACAGCTGTTTAAGGGGCAGAACAACAAAAAAGGAAGTTCATCCAACAAAAACTACAAACACTCGCTATTACCCTGCTTTGCCCTCTTTGCCTCTACTGCCATCAACATTTGTTCGCTATACCCCCTCCTACATATTGTAACACTCTCTCTCACTCTGTCTCACTACTGTTGCTCTCTCGTTGTTCTATTGCAATCAAAAGAAAAATCCGTAGATTGAGATGGTTAAGCCGACTTGATGATGCCCTGTATCAAGTGGAGACGTAACTTAAAAACAATTAAGTCCTGTTAATTGTGTTTATGTTCCTCCATCAAGGTGACGGCGACTACTTTTTTTTATTTATTACGTGGGTGTAAAGGGTGGGGCGTGGCAAGTCTGGATTAAACTTCTTCAGAGATATTTGATGGCTTAAAATCATTAAAAGAATAGCCAATGAGAACCGTTCATTTATTTGGTGGCGTTAGCTTCCCTTTAACTGTTATACTTCAATATACCCATTAACCTATAGGGTATAAGGTATAAAAAGCCAAAGCCCTTTTTTTTTTGCTGCTGCTGCTGCATTTTTGATAATGCGTAGAAAGCAAGAAAAGGGGGAGATGGGGGTTCGGAATGAGGATGGGGAAATAGAAACGGGACGAGCTAAAAGCCGGGCTGCTGCTACCGCTGCTTTCTATTAATACCTCGCCCAAAACTATTTTTATACATACTCGCTGCAACCACAGCTACTCCTTCTGGACACACACACACGCACAATATGCATACACCCGTAGAAACTTACCACGATAAAGCTGGGCAACGGCTGTGGCCGAATCCTGGAATGCACCCCAAACGGTGCTTAAATTGTTGTCCCGCTGCCGCACATATTCCCTCTCATATTCATCTTGCTGGCCGTGGATCTCACGATGATATTGCTCCTCCAGCCAACTCTCCTCGCCACCCGATGATTCTTGTTGTTGTTGCATTTGTGTTTTTTTTTTCGCTTGTTTCTACTTTTTTGTATCTTTCGATTTCCGTTTCTTCTATCTTTTTTCTAGATTTACTTTTTCGACTTTTTTTTATGTATTTTTCTCAACTGCCAATGGAAACAGTTTGTGCCTGGATGACGACTTGACAAATTCTAACTACGATTCTCTTGCTCCTTTTGATGTGTGTTATGCTTCCTCTTCGTCGCTTGCTTTGTATATATGTTTATGTATATGTATATATGTAGCTGTATATACATACATACATATGTACGTATGGGTTTGGGTTTGTCTCCAGATTTTTGTTCTCTATGTATATTTTGTTCGAAAATTATATGTTACGGGGGTTAGTTGCGTGGCGCCCACTATCCCTCTCCTTCATTTGATTCCCACTGAGCGCAACCAATTGTTTATTTCAGTATATTCTTCATAATATATTTACTTTAATTATTTAATGTGCACATTTGTGTAGTAAACTAGTGATGGTCAACAAAATCGATTGGCCCTCTGTGACTCTCTAAGGATGGTCTGCTGACTATAACAATCGATATCGACTTGTGACATCACACCCCCTCTGCCAAGAAATTCCTTAACAGTCGGTCTGCCGCTGTCTGTTAGATTAACAGTATGCGAATGAGAAAATAATTATGTAGGTATGCCCGTTTTCCTGTTTTGATTTATAAATTTTCAACCCGCATTTGATTAAATGATTGGGGGAAAAAGGTCATATCTGTGATCTAATTGAAGTTACGAAATGAATACAACTTACAAAATTTGTCTATGTCAATCTTATCTTGGCTTCATGAGAATAAAATCTCGATAGAGCGAATTCAAATAAAAAGGCGAGAGTATCGTGGTAGTTTTGAACTTAAGATTTTTTCCCATAGGATTTTCAATGCGTAAATGTGCCAATTGAAATGGCCAAAACACAGGACCAGGTTCCGAAGATCCGATTCGTGGTACTCATTCTGAAAATTTTCTCATATATCGCGTGCCATGGAAAGCACGAAGTAAATGCGCCCTTCACTAAAATTTATAAAGCTATCGATAGTCAACTGTTTGTCACATTTTTTGCTACATTAAGAGCCGGCAGCTTTTTGATTTTGGACTAATTGCGCAAACGGTAGAATTCAAATAGTATTTCCCAATCTCTGAAACATGTTTATGAACTCAAATCTTTTTGAACCGGGCAAATCAAAGCTTGAACGTAATTTCGTTCAATCGGCGGCAAAGCAAAACACACGACTCGATGGCCGCAAGTCTAACGACTTCCGCGATGTTAAGATATCATTTGGCGCCGACTGGGGTACCGTGATTGTATCAATAGGAGACACCAAGGTGCTGGCCCAGGTGAGCTGTGATATTGGGACGCCATCGTCAGCAAGAGCCAACGAGGGTACATTACATTTGAATGTTAGCCTTGGCGGAGTGGCATATCTGAATGAATCACAGGCTACGCACGATCGTCGTTTCCTTACACTAAACTCGCTGCTGGAGAGGACATTTCGGAATTCACGTTCACTGGATCTGGAATCCTTGTGCGTGGCTGCAGAACAGCACGTGTGGTGTGTACGAGTGGACATCACTGTACTGAACCATGATGGCAATCTTTATGGTAAAATGAATATTAATTGATTTGGTCAGCATTTTATATTTTGAACCTGTTTGCTACTTTTAGATGCCAGCACTTTGGCTACCCTCGCCGCATTAATGCATTTCCGTCGCCCCGATGTGAGCTTTTTGAATGAAGAACTACGCATTTATTCTGAAAAAGAGCGTGATCTGGTCCCGTTGCTCTTCCTTCACTATCCAGTGAGCGTCACATATTGCCTATATAAGAGCAACACACATCACCCCTATGTGGATCCCATCTTGTTGGAGGAGAATGCTGCCGATTCGATTATAATTCTAAGCTTCAATTCATACAACGAATTATGTTCACTTAATGCTGGCGGCTCGACACCCACAAAAGCAGACATTATAATGCAATGTGCACGAAATGCAGCAAAACGCTCGAAATCCCTGGTGGATTTCGTGCGCAAAGCCTTACAAGTGGATGAGCAAATTCGGAACAGCCAAGGGTCAAAAATGGAGGGCCTTGCTGGTATTTTAATTAACAAATCTCAGAGTATAAGCTACAATCAGCTGATGAAGGAGGATACTCCAGATGTATTGATGGAGGAGAAAAAAGTGGTCCCACAGAAGGACAAGACGGAAGATCAGACAAAAGCAGTGGACGCAAAAACACAACCAAAACCACAAAAGGGTAAATAACACTTAAAAAAAGAAAATTAATTACTTTTTTGCTTTCTATGTCCTGCAGCTCCACCAGTAAATGACACCACTTGGCTTCCGCAAGATCAGGAAGCAAAAACATCCACGGCCGCTAACTCTTCTTCCACAAAAGCGACACGAGGCAAAAATCAACGAGGCGGTGGCCAACAGAAATCCCAAAAACAGCCAAAACAGAGTACGAATAAATTTAGCTTTGGTCTCAATTCCGGCCGCATATGACATCATCAATGTATATAATAAACATAGCTAACATCCATATCGCATTTAATTTAATTTATCCCATAACATTGATCTATATTAATCTTTGCATTATGTAATATATTTTGTTCTTGTTGCAGATCAGAGCGATTCGGAAGAGGAAACTAAGCCAATCATCAGATGATATTAAGAGTAAAGGTATTAGTTTAGTATAGAGATAAATCAAGTCTTAGTCAAGCGCCAATTAATTAAATTACTACTGTTATAGTTTATCAATTATTTATGTCAACGTGTTCAGATTTCCGAATCATAATTCTCCCAAACATCTTTAAAAGTTTGTATAAGGATTTTTTTGATGGTCTAAAAATCGGAATTGAGAATAATTATAAACCAAGACCAAGACTAACATGTGGTTGAAGCGTTTCTTTTTTTAAATCTTTTTGAATCATATATTAATATATGCGAATGAAATTTATTTAAATATTTTTCCTTTATTATTTCGCTAGGCATTTAAATAAAAGTTTAATGTTTACAATCAATTAATGTTAAATATGTTGGATTTAAATTTGAATTTTAGGCCATCATTTGTTTTTACACAATTTTTTAAGAAATCTGTTTTACAAGCCACCAAAAACCCATTTTAAATCGTGAAAAAAAACTATACTGAATTGCTGATTTTTCACAATATGGTTTTACAATTTTATCAATATGTTTATACAAAGTATGAATCATCTGCATCATAATCAAATAAAATACCAATTTGACTATTATATGGATTTCGTCCGTCTTCGACATACTAATGGATGCGGTGGCATCCATCCAGATCTGCAGATGTGACATATAAACGTCTGATTACAAATATCAAAACAGAATTTGAGAAAATTCTTAATAGGAACAAATAACTTTAATTACTTACTACGTATATAAAGGATCTACAGATTCGAAAAATATAATATTTTTGATTTTAAACGATACATATAAATTCCGAAAATTACCGGAAATATACCCAAATTTTAGAGGATATGTGATACAATAGTCTTATCTATCAATCAGATACAAATGTAAAAGGCTTATGAATTATATATGCAATACTGCCTTGTGGATCGGGTATTAACTAAATTGGTTGAAGTTTGTTTCCACCTATTGGGTATATGGTATATGTATACTAATCAGACCAACTATTTGCGGGCCGGGACCAATAATTTGTTTGGGGCATAAAATCGTCTTTTTGGATTTTGTAAATTTACATAGTTTATTATTAATTACGTAGTTAGTTGTTAATATAATTTTAAAGTATATACTTATTGTATATTTATATATATGTATATCGTTACATATATATGTACATATTTAATGTAAAGAGCTACTAACAACGATCAATGCTATGATTAGTTGTAAAATGTTTCTTTTTATTATTGACGTTTTCCTTTAACTATTTTTTGGGAGCACCAGTTGCTGTTTTTTTTTTTCTGGGAGAGGGGATATGCGTGTCGGAAGGGGCGGAGTAGGGTAGAATAGAGGGCTGCTGACGTAGTAAGTAGACGATGACGACAGCAAATACACGACAGACACTGACAAATAAGTGCGAATGAGAGAGGAAGATGTTCCCAGCAACACCAAAATCACAGTTCTCCAGTTTCCCATATATTGTTGTTGTTGTTTCTTTTGCTTTTGTTGTTGTTATTGGCATTATTTGATGTCTCTTTCTTTCAGGTGGTATCATGGCCAATGCCATTTTTTTGATCCAATTTATTCGAGCCCATTTTGACCATATAAACGAAAAATGTTATAATCTCCTTTTCCTTGATGGGTATTGTCTTGAAATGCTTCATGATGGTCTGAAATAATGGCCAATTACCAAAAGATGATTAAAAATTTAACAAGTTAGTTATCGATAACTCATACAAAGCCCATTAAAGTGGGAAAGAGAGAGAGACTTACGTCGGCCAATTGTGCTCGCTTCATGCCCTGTCGCGTTTGGACCTTGAAATGACGTTTATAGCGCCGTAATGTGCCCACACCCAACTGATACAAATCAGGGAATTCATGCAAATCTGTGTCCGTTTCATTGCTATCATCTTCACTGTCCTTGCGTCGCCGTTTTGTTCGCACCGATTGTATGCGCTCCTTGTGATAATCGCATATATTAATATTCTGCTGGGCACTGGGATCGATGCTTAGTTTGAGGCGCTTTTGGGCCACTGTCTTTTGGATACGTTTGCTATATCTGGCATAGCCGGCCTGATTTCGACATCTCTCCAAGTCATCGATGAGGCAGCATGTCTGATCCTGATGGCCGCGAGAATCCTCCTCGCCGGTGCTGAAGCCGTTGTTCATGATGCGTATGCGTTTTGTTGCTGTTGTTGAAAATTTTGTTGTAAATTTTGTTTTGTTGCTTGGCAGCAGAATTGTTTTTCTTGATTTGGTGTATTTTTTTTCTTGTATTTTTGGAAAAATTTTTCTTTGATATTCTTGCTCTCGTTGAGTTTTGTTAATATGTATTGCACCGCCTGCAGTTACTAATGCTTCTTCATAGTTTTTTTCAGAGTCTTTTTTTGTGTTTTGGATTTATACTATGGACCACTTTTCTTTTGACTTACTGCCTTTTCTCTGTCTTTCTTTCTTTCTTTCTTTCTTTCTATTCCAACCCCCGATAACAATCAGTGGTGTACCAAATACTGTTGGCTCCATCTCGATAAATATATATCGATTCTTCTTTCTGTAAGAAAAACATATGATTTGAATTAAAAAAAAAATAAAGCTCAAACAAAATAAAAACACACAAAAAAAGGCAAGATATATTAGTCTGTAAAAGGGAAATATAATATATACATAACATATGTAAAACTGCGTAAATATCAGGGATCTTTTTCTTATAAAACGCAATCAGAAGCTGTTCATTACCAAAGTATCGATAACTTAAGTTAACAATTAAATATCGATATGGCACATACCTAGGCGGGAGACTTCAAAAGAAGATTTAAATCTGTTTTTTATCTTTATGAAATTATGTAGTTTTTTTTTCTTGTAGCTAATTGGCTTAAGGTAAGGATTATGTTCAAGGTACATCTCATATATCTCAAACGAATTTCTTAATTTGTTTAGTTTTTATTCTTAAAAAAGCGAATATCACCTTTTCAATTTTAAAGATTTTTTAATAACATTTAAAATACTTCTTAGCTATTTTTAGAAGCCCCATTTTAATAGTCGCACTTTATCCATAGGGATTAGACATCCAATTAAGATCCTATACGTTTCATTTTCATTCATAACTTTAATTGAGTTTCCACTCAATTTGAGTAATTTTTCTGAGATACGAACTAGACGAAGTTGCTTCGTTTTCCATTTTTTTCGCTTTTCGTTTGTACTACGCTCGTTTCGTTAGTGTTTTTGTTTACAAATAAATATTCGTATTTTCATGATTTGCATGGGAGCCTGTTGCTGACACTGTGTTGCCAGTTCCTGTTTCGGTTTACTTGGTGATAATCAACTTATGCGTCCTCTAACCAAAAAGATGATGATTCGTTCTGGCCAAAAAAACCCCCAAAATTGTGTGTCACTGTGTGTGTTTAATTTTATGCTAATCAAGTTTAGCTGGCAAATAATAAAACAAAGATTTATTTATAAATGCCCCCGAAATCAAATTCACCAAAGACAAAGACAATTTGCTAGCCAATTTATGTTGACAAATCAAATTAATTAAGAATAATAGAGCAAAAGTAGAGCAATTTTCTTGTTTTTCTTTCATTCTGTATGCGAACTCTGAAGCGAAAAGAAGGCGACAAAAAAAAAAAAAAAAAATAAATAGTATAAATGTGTTTAGTTAGAAATGATAATAGAGGAGACTCTCCCTTGTCCTATTTTTCATTTGAAAAAGCTATTGCTTTACCTTGAACCCTGGAATTCGCAATCTCGAATACATTTTCATTGAATATTTTTAAGATGAATACAACTAAGTAGTATATGCTAGGGACATTCAATAAAGAATTTGCAAGAATACTCCCTTCTGGTATTGAATACAAAACATTAACTTTTCCAATTGATTTCTAATTTTCTTATTGGCTCCAAATTGTTATCGGGACCAAATGAAAAGGGTTTTAAAGATTTTATGATATGGCATATACATATAAAAAATCGAACCGTCAATTTTTAAAGAGTGCCATAAAGTCGTTTCTAAACTACTGTCTTAATTTTAAAAAATCGTGAAAAAAGAGATACTTTACATTTAGAGTACTAAAATTATTTTTGATAGTTAAATCGATTCTGCAATGTGTGTTCGCGAGATTTAACGACACTCACGCTCTTAATTGAAAAGCTAATGGAGGATAAAAAAAAAACCCTCTTTCGATTAACGTAATGTTTTCTGCAATATGTATTCGTCCTCATTTTCAATTATCAAATAAATCATTTAAACGTATTGGGTTTATGTATTCAATTTAAGTATTTTGTTTATATTTATTTCTTTGATTTTGAAATGTTTCTTTTATCGCCATTTTGTTAGGACACACACACACACACACACTCAGAGACTCACACAGTGAATTCAGTTAAATTGTCTTAAGAGTTGAGTGAGTTAGTTACACATACATAAAGGACTCACTCAAATAATTCAGTTACACTCACTCAGTCACATCGTTCGTTCTTGTGCTCATCCTCGTGTTGCCACTGAGTTTTGTCTTGTGTTAGGTTCTACTCGAAGGCTCAACACTTGGATTCTGGTTTCGTAAAATAATGGCGCGCGTAGTTCGCTTGCGAATGTCCTGACCGACGGTTGTGTGGCGGATACATAAAAGGACTTGAAAATATTCAAACATAAACTGAATACAATAATCCATACAATTTCAAAAATCGTTCAAAATCACGACAAGAAAATAATTATTTCAATCATTTTTTTATTTAATTTTTGTTATGTGTTTTTGTTAAAATTGTAAAACGAATGAATTAATATAAACATTGCAAGTTATTTGAAAAGTGACAAATGGATTTATTTGAAATCGGTGGCCTTTTGCTTTCTAGCTACGCCGCCGCATGAGCATCGTCCTTTCACATCCTTTTCCTTGCAACTTTTTAAAACACTTGGGTGAGTGCCGCCGGAAATTGTGCCCACTTATAATAAGATGCCGCAGCTGCCAGAGGGTCGTCCAAAAAAAAAATGTGTTTTCATTAAACCGGCAATTGAATTAGGAAAACAAAATGACAAAAAGAAAAAAAAAAAAACATACAATTAAAACCGATAGAAAATTTATTTCAAATTGAATTCGAGGGGAAATTAATATCAATTGACTTCTCTTTCCAAGAAAATGCGCATAATTGAAATCAAATGTAATCAATTTGAGTTATGATAAAATTAAGAAGCAAAATAATTTTAGAAGTTTTCTAAAGAAATATAAATACTTGGAAAACATTGAATATTGAATATATTCAATGAATATATTTAAAAAGTTCTCCTGTTCTTTGATTCTTTTTTTTTTGTGCTTCTTGTATTCTTTGAATTTCTTTTTATATTCCAATATGATTTTTTGCTCCTCAAACATAAAGTTTTCTGGCTACCATTTTGCAATAGTTTATTGTATGAAATTCAATTATATTTTCGGTCAGTATTTAGTTTCTTTTTAATTTCGAATATGATTTTGACTGGTAATTAATTTACTTTAGATAAAGCGTCGGTGATTATGATGTTTTTAATAAAGAATTGTATTATACATATATTATAAAGAGTTTATTAAAAAGAATTGAAAAATTGAAAAGGATTCACCTTCTATTTATACGGAGTGGTTATGTGTGTTGAATTCTATTTCGATAGATTAAAATGAAATGATAATCAATGTGCATTTTAAGTGATTCACTTTGAATAATTCAAATTTAGACCTCATATTGAAGACTTTGTGATTTTTTGACACTTTTCAACTGTGCAGACAGATAATTTCTTCAGTCATTTATACTTTAGATACTTTATCTTTCCTATATATGTACATATTTTTTTTTACTTCTTTCTTTATATTTCGTTTTATTTACTTCTTAAATATTTGATTTGTTTTAAGTTCGATTTTTATATAAGCATTTCGACTTTTGATTAGTCTTTAAAACTTAAATGTAGTGCTTAAATATCCTTGAACTTTTGCATATATCTTTGGCTTTTTGTATTCTTTTCAATTGGCCACGCGATTTGCTGAGGGAGAAAACATGCAACCATGCATTTAATTTGAATTCCCCCAACCAATTTGCACATTTAATGTGGCTAATTTTCATCTAAATTTAATTGGCCTTAATTAGTGGTGTGTGGCATCGCTGTAAATGTACAGGTTAACAGCTTGAGTAACAGTTAAGTTAAGTTAAGTGAATAAATGCCGGCCTACCGGAATGACTTTTGAAGCCAAACCAAATAGTTGAAATATTTTGAACAGAAAAATAAACGAGGGATAAAGCAAATAGATATGTATGTAAATGAATAAGTGAAAAATTCATCTCGTTTTTCTCTGCGTTAAAGTAGCAAAAAAAAAATATATATTCTGGAAACTTGGCCATAATATTTGAAAAAGAATTTAATGCTGCAGGCAAGGACAACACTCTCTTTAGCTTCTCCTCTATCCATCTCACTAGCCCTTTGCTACATTTCTCCCACTCCTATTGCATGAAACCAAGATATAACATTAAAAATGGAGAGAGAAAGCAAAAAAAAAAAAAATAAAAAATTTATATATGTATGTATGAACCAACTCGAATTTTCAGTCTCTGCAGTAAAAATAACCAAAAACGCATAGTCATAGAAATGACAGGACTAAAGAACCTTAGGGTAAGGCATACGATGGCCAGGCAAAAATTGGAATGGGGTATATAGAGGGGTTTGTTGACTGTTGACCAAGAGATACCAAGTTTAGTTTTTGTTTCTCTTGTTGCTGTTGTCGTTTTTTGTTCCATCTTTCTACTCATACTTATTCTCGTTGAGGCATGCAAAATGAGCCATAAAGTGCAGTCAGTCACAAGATGTTCCTTGCTTGAGTTGTGTTTTGTTGGCTACCCCCATCAGGCTTTCCAATTCATCTTTGCCTTCATAAACGCCATCAACTCTAAGTGACTGCTGGACTGTGTGTTTGTTCGTGTGTGTGTGTATGTGTGTGTGTGTGTGTATGTGCGTGTTCTCTATCTCTCTGTCTGACTCATTCTATGATAAGCCATTTAGACAAATTTTCTTTGCCTGCATTCAGTGGAAATTTATATCATAAAATTTTCAACATACAGATTGTATAAGCCCATACAACTTGTGCCATTTGATTAAAAGGATGAATGCTTAATTTTGGTTCTTTCACGCCTTTCCAGAGGGTAATATTAAATTTATTAAGATCTTTGTAAAATGCGTTCGAAACCTCGTTTCAGCATTGATTTTTAAATAAGACTGTCAGAGTTGCACATAACTAAACAAATTCTATTAGTTTTTTTTTTTGTTATTTTAATAACAATTTTATTTAACTGTGACAAAAAACTTAAGCTGCAAATTTCAAATCGAAAATATTCTTGGTGTCCCTTCAGAAATGCAGTTCATAAAATCTTTCAACTTATAACGTAACAAAATGCAAATGTTATTGTATGTTTTTCTCAAGTTTTAGCAAAAGGCAGGCATCCGTGCCACATGCCGCATTCCACCAACCCCCTCCCAGTATTATCCGGCCTTTCTCATCCTCTTTCCAACCCATCCAACATCCTAAGCCATAAGCTAATGTAAAAAAAAAGAAGGAAAAAAAGAGCATAACAAAACTGCTGCATACTTTGCGGTCAAAAAACAAAAAAAAAAGGAGACGAAATCCCCCTCGCACACACACACACACTGACACATACATACAAAAACAAGATAAACACGTTTACAAATTTTTTGATGCTCCCCTTACACAACCACATGAGAAAATGTTTGAAAAACATCTGCCAGCGGGGGATGTGGGTAGGATTCCCCTTGGTGTGTAAATTTAATTGATTGACATCATTTTAGCAGAAAGTCAGAAGTAAAACAACAATATGTTAATGTATCATGGATATGTATACATATACAAGTACATGAATATATATGTACATACATATATATGTATATATATATATATATATATATATATATATATATTTAAGCGCATTGAAGTTTAATTTATGTATCTATATAGACGCTCCTTGTCTACCGTAAGCCAATTCAATTCTTGAAGCTATCCATCAAAGGCAACCAAATATGGCATTTGAGTTTTCCAAATGATAAATCCATCTTTAAAAAAAAATAAAATAGTCTTAAGAGGTTATTCGTTTATGCTTATTACGAATCTAATGTGACATTGATATAGTGAAACTGTTTATGAAATTCAATTAAATTCCATTTTAAATTTTAAAGGCAACAGTTTTTTGAAAATTCTTAATACAAATTTTCTAGTAAATTCCAACTGTAGTTTTTAAAAAACTTTCATTATATTCAATATATAAAAATTAAGCTGTTTTGTATTAAAAGAAAATGCCGAACGTTTAATTGGTTTGTAACATTTCACTCTTACAATTAGTTAATTAAGTTAAAGTTTGTTATTGTTGTTTTTTTTTCCTTTTTTTTTGGTTGTTTGCTGCGATGTGTTACTTAGAACCACGCCCACCACCACTATGTCTGCCGTGTCAGAGCTCATCCAAGAGTTATTGAGATGAAAAGCTTCGAGCGTTTCCAAGAAGTGAAAGCAGAGACAACAAAACGAAAGCAGAAGGCATAGGCACAGACAAGGCAAACGTGGGTAAAAGTAAAAATGGCCTTTGAAGTCATTTTAGCTCCCCCCCTAATACTTCTTTCCCTTTCCATCTTATATAACAACAACAAGACACACACACACGAACATTTCACATGACTGAAGGCGATTGCTGCTGCATGCTAATCGAGTAAAAATATGCCGCAGGTACTTGCCCCTGCCACAACATTTGGTTTTTCTTATTTCTGTTTGTTTGTGGCATTTTATTATAAATAATTAATAAAGAAATTAAAACGTTTCATTTTTAAGAAGTGATATGTATTATATGTATATACTGTATATAAAATATTATACTTAAAGATTAATATTTTATATATATTATGCTGAAATATGGTATTCAATCGATAATTAATATAAACTGAACTTTTTTTTGTTCATTTTTTTTGTTCAATTAGATCTGCCAGATTAATACTCTCATTTACTAAGTTTCTATTAATTATATATCATCAAGTAATTGGGATTTTTCTTAGTAAACTCTTGGCATTTGAATTAAAAGGTGTTGAGTTATATATTATATAATATTATGACATAAACTTATTATATTAATATTAAATTATATTTTTCGAGCTTGAACACCAAAACATTTAGTTATCTCTCAAAATCGACAAATTTTCAAAGTAAATATTTATTTTCATCTATAATCGAATCGCTTAAAGTTTTCTAAAGAAGTATAAGTACTTATTATTTGCTTCATTAAAGTAGAAATAGTTTGTAATTCATTGTTTCACATTTCGCTTTAGAACATATATGTTTTCATTTATATAGAGAACTAATTACAGTTTTTCATTATTAGAAATAAAGTTTATGAAATTGCCATTCAGAAGCCATTGGTTAATTATTTGGGTGACGGTCATAAGTCTAGGAGTCCTTAAAGTGTAAACATATTTGCTAACCACAATATATAAGCTTGTTGCTTTTGAGCCCTTGGAGTCGGAGGACTATGCCACCTTTTGTTGTCCTGCCACCAAAATAGTTTGCTCTCAAAACAAAATTGCGCACATTCATTTCACAGTGTCCTGTGTGTTAGGGAAAGAAATTCGGCAAACAGGACAAATCAGAAATGAGCAACAAAGCTAGACCAAAAGGGAGAGAGAGAGGGAAATGCAAACGAAAAGTTTATTTTTGGATTTCTTAACTAGTTTTTCTTTTTCATTTTCCTGCCGCAGAGATTGAAATTGTTTTCCATCATAGATTTCTATATGTGCATATTTTGATATAATAAGAAAACTATTTTATGGTAAAAAAGCAACAATTTAATTAGGTTATACTAATTTAATTTTGTGATATCAAAACTGAAATATAACTAGTTTAGTTTTCTAACACATTTGCTGTATTTAATTGTTATATCGCAATGCATATTATATTAAAATTTTAACTAAATAAACAATTAGCAAATAAAATTCATATTCAAAGTACCTAAAAAACTAGTTTAACTAGATATGAGCTTTTTATTGGACATTTTCTCTGTTTGAAAAAATAGTTATCAGAAATCTAATCAAATTTTCATCTACATATGTGTACAGTAGATATTGTCTCTGGTGGCCTCAGTGATTTTCTCTCACACATGATTAAACATAATTCAATTTAAATAACAGTATATATATATGTGTGTGTGAGTGAAGCTGGTGGTTTGCTTATTAAAATTTATGATGAATGTTCTGTCCTCATTTGTGTGTCAGTGTGTGTGTGTGTGTGTGTGTTTGCAGCTAAAAAAGTTTTACAACTTTTTGGCAAATTATAATTTCTACCCCCGCCCAGAAGTAATAAAACTTTTACGCCCAAAAATGTATGCAATGTGCATGTTACTGTAGTCAATTGTATAGGTCTAGATGTGTGTGCGTGTGTGTGTGTGTGCGTGCGTGGGTGTGGATGTTTGTGTGTGTTTCGAGTCAAATGTCACAAAGGAGAGAGTGCTGGTTGCTTGAGCAACAGAATGGCATAAAAAATTTAACAAAAGAAATGTGAAAATATGCCAGCGGGTTAAGCAGGCCTTGCCTCCATCCTGGCAATGCTTTTCCTTCTCCCCTCTCTCTCTCTCTCTCTCTCAGTCTCTGCTCTAATAGCTCTGCCCCTATTCTGGCTGCTTGGCTTGTTGCGTTTCTTGAGCGTTTTTTTTTTTTGTTTGTGGGGAGGTGGGCGTGGCAGTGGCATTAAATTATGAACTCAACAATGCATGTGTCGTGTATGCTAGAATAGAAGGGCGGTAATGTGGGTGTGTCTAAAGCCACAGACATAGTTATGCACATACAAACATACATACAACATAACATACATTCTCCACTCGGTAGCAAAAACTTATAGAAGTTAGAGAAAATAGAAAGACATTCTGAACAACATTTTCATCAGTAAATCACTACAAAATTATTTGTAAAATAATTTATAAAATTAAAATTAGTAAAATAATAATACCGTAGAGTTGACAATTTTCATATATTTCAAACATATGATATAATAATAATTTATATTTAATATTTCAAGATTTTGCAGTTTCACTATTTCTTTGTCAAACTTTAGTATAACTTTGGGGGTAAAAATGTGATTACTTTGTAATTCTGCGATATTTAATGTTTAATAAATAAGTTATCGGTCTATTATTGTAAGTTTTCAAAGGAAATTACGAATAATCAGAATAAAAAAACCAAAGATTGATAATTTATAAAAATTAAAATGTTTATAAAAAGAATTATTTATAGCATGATTTAAGAGTTTTCGGCTTCAGCAGAATAAAGTTTTAGTCTTTAGACATCGAAAAACAATGCAATATCTAGTTAATAATATTACAAACTAGTTCCTAATTGTACAATGAACCAGTTACAACAAATTTTGTAATTTCAAACGAATTTATTTATTATTTTTTTAGACTTGGAGAATTTGTATTTGACATTTGAGCGAAATTCTCGTTTCTAAGAACAATGTTCGCAGTGTTTTTTTGGTTTATTTATTTTTGTTTTTTGTATCCCTCGACCGCAGCATACAATACGTTTCACTTAAACGTTAAGTAGTTTTGCACATAAGTAGAAAAAGGTTAATTTGATTTTATTAATGAAATCATTAGTAGAAATGACACATAAAACGTTGGTAACGCAAAAAGGTATGACCAAAATGGATTTAATGTACCGTGTGAATAACTTTTGTTTATTTTCCTTTCCCCCTCAAACCATACCGTACCCTGCCCTACTCTAGCCATTTACCCACCACATACTTTGGGGTGGGCCTTTCCTTGATTTTCTTTTGGCTTTTGTGTCTTTATTTGGTTTTTGTGTGGCCAGGTCTTTCCATTCCAAACCATTCCATTCAATGTTTGAGAACTCTGAGCTCTTTTATATTTTATTTCTGTCATGTCATGGCAGTGGGTTATATTCATTCAGGAGTTTTCCTCTCCTTCTATAATTCTTTTTTTTTTTTTGTTTTGCGAATCCGTCCATCAATCGGTCCACCCGTATGTTTACCATTGAAAGCGTAACGGTAAACATGTAGTAAAACAGTATAACCGTATAACAACAGAAACGGATGTGGTCATTCACACAAATTAAATATTTGCTTATGGCTGTTGTAACTGAAGCGTCACCGTCCAACCAACCGACCAAACGACGAACAAAAAGTGCCGCCATCTTTTCCGCCATTGTTCTGGTGTCATTGTGACATATTCCATGCGGTGTTAAATTAATTGCCACAAATTTCGATAGAACAAAACATACAAAAAAAAAGAAAGCATTGGCAAACATTGGGTAGTGGGACAATTTTGTGATTATCCTTTTTCTTTTGATGGTAATGGCATTGATGAGCTTTTAAATGATAAAAGCAAAAAAAAAAAAAAAAGTGCATGTTTGATATTCATTTGAATTTGTGAATGATATTACATATTTTCTTTAAATATTTTCTTTAATTTCAATTTCATTTCTAATAGATAATTTCATATGTATTTATCATAAGTTCAATGAAAAACATTTACCAAAAGAAAACTAATTCAATGGCAAGAAACAAGAATTTGAAAACACTTTAGCTAATACCCCCTCTTTGGCTCCCCTTCTATCAATCACCACTCACTACCCTCACTTATTGATATCCTTGGGCAACCACCTTAACAAGCTTAACCACCTCCCCAGCCAGCAACATGAAAATGCTTCATCTTGTATCTTTTGTTGGGACGATTAAACTTTGATCTAAACATTTCGAACTTTCAGCATTCTTTTTCAAATCGATTGCATGATAAGAAGGAGGCAGACATAAATAGAGAATATAAAGGATAGGATTGAGTTGGTATCGAGATTGGGATTGAAAATGAAAACGGGATAAAACATTTAAATAGATTTCTTTTCGACCTCATCTCGTCCACTTTTTCAGCTATTCCTTTTTGTTTTTTCTTCTTTTTATATACCCTGTAGCTTTTATGGGTATACTAAGCACTTGATAAAGTTAAATAATTAATCTTTAGCATATATCTATTCTGGGTTAGAATTTTAAAGAAAGTAATTTTAGAATTACTTATTAAATGTTCCTCTTTCTTTTGTTTAGAGGGGGTAACCCAAAGTCGACTCCACATAGCGTATCTAAATGTGAGTGGTGGAAAGGTAGGCAAACCTCAAGTATTCAACTTGTATGTGTGTGGGCTATAAGCACTTGGCATTGTTAGCGTGAAGTGTGTATCACACACACACAGCAGACACACACCTAGAACTACACTTAAACCCACAACTAGATCTAACCACCTACCTGCCTACTTCTAGATAAAGACACTTGTTCCACTTTCAGTTTTTTCTTTTTTCCAGTTTCAGTTCCAGTTTCGGTTTCTTATTTCTTTTGGCGGTTAAAAAGGCTTATGGAGCATGCAAATAGGTTGGCAGTTGACATTGTATACATACACCACATGAAGATGTTTGCCAATGTCTACAAGCACACACACACACACACACACACAGACACAAATCACATCCTTTAAAGGGGAGGGTGTGTAAGAGGGAGAAGCAGTATGAACGATGATGGAGTAGGCGGAGATGTAAGAGAAGGTAGAGCCCGCGCGTTGAAGCGCTAAACGTGCTGACTAAATGTTTGTGCCCAGGTTTTACCAACATAGATAAAGACACACACACATACACACACACACATAAAGAGAAACACAGACGTGAAACGGTAAAACGTAGAATACACATACATAAAGCTGCCGTAGTCGTTGTCATCTTATCCTTATCAATCCTTCTTTCCTTCCTTCCGTTCATTCATCCACCGTGCCTCCAACTTGTCTGGGCTGGGCTGTTACCAACTTCTTCGCCTCCGTTTGCCAATTCTCATTCTCATTTTCGTCCTTGCATCACTTCCGCTAAGACAATAACCGATGCTAATGTATTATACGTGTCAATGTTGAATCTTATTTGACTGATATGTGTGCGTTTCTCTCAGCCCCAATCGAGTGTGTGGGCGTGAATGATACATCGATATAGATGGTGTCCCCCAGTTGCCTTGGTCTGTCGACTTGTGACAAATGTCTATAGCATCGATGTTAACCCAAAGCATTGCCACAATTTATATATATATACAATATATATACACATATACATATATACAGGCACTAAGGGAATGAAGTCAACAAGTTGCTTTGCCCACCAAAATGAATGATATGTTTAAGACTTGCCAATATAGGACATATTTCAATTTGCACAGCAAATCCAATAAATTAGTTATCAAAATATTCAAATAAATGTAACAATATACCAAATCGATAATTATTAATTACTTGTATTTCATCAATCAAAGTTAAAGTAAATTGAGGTATATACTATTTTTCATCGGTTATACTAATTTTCGATATTTATATTTACATATATATAGTAATTTTAATTAAGGTTAATATAGCTGCAGGAATATATATAAGGTATATATATTCATGTAATTTATCTACTCGTAAATTGTTTCCTTTTTCACATAATGAGGGTGACTTGATGACTCGTTCTATGACCTTTAAAGAACACAAATGTTCCACTGAAGTCAAAGTTCAAACTCAAATTCTTTTCATTTTGCTGAATATATATTACATATATAAAAATCGTCAGCGTTGGTATATGTCAAATGACTGCCAGTGGATAATAATTTTCGAAATTCAGCCGCAAACCAACAAAAATGTTAAAGCAAAATAACATTGTAATATAATTATTTTTCTTTTGGTTTATTTTATACCCAGTAGTAGGTAGCGAAAAGAGTATATATACTTAATTATTAAACTTGCTTATTTTATATTTATTAACTAGTCATAGTTTATAATCAAATTGACTAAATTTTCACAGTACCTAGGATTCAATCATTTATATATTTTGACACCATTTAAAGTTCTTTTTTTTTTTGTATCTTTTAATAAGAAACGTTTCAATTTTAATTTATTGACAAAATGGTTACATCATTTTCGATATTTCATATATTGATATATAATATGTATTTCCTTGCTTTCTGAAAATACTATTAAATGTCGTCTTCTAACAAAGGAAATGACTCGTCAATCCATTTCATATCGTGGGTATAAAGTATACAGAGGGACAGGCACCCCGCAGCCATAATTTTGTACTGTGTGATGTCTGTATTAGACAAAAAGTCTAACATTGTGCCTAAATAAGAGATAAATATGCGCAAACACACACACATACAGAGATATATGTATGTCCATAGATATAAATATATATATATATCTATATACAGCATCCACCTACATAAGCTGGCATCATTTATATTTTTACACCCTTTTGGAAAAAAAGGTTACTTGACTTTTCAAAAGCGCTTAGAAGAAACCATCTTTGATTAAATAAAGCAGTAAAGTATATATGATCAGAGTATATATATATCTTAATCTGTTGATCAGTTTTAGGTTACTATATATCGGTTCAAGTATATTTTATATATTGGATTATTCTCAGTTTTAAACAAATTCATCAGTTGTAAAATAAGAAAAAGGTTCGATTACTGAAATGATTCGATGAATATGGAAACTTTGTTTGAAGTTAACTTGGCTCTTCGTAAGTTCCTTTTTCTTTGGATATTTGCTTAAATTGTCAACAATTTAAATTGAATCAAAATTTGTTCTTAACCCTTGAAGTCCCTGATGAACCCGTTCGTAGATTTAAGTGACATTTTTACTTATACTTATTTTTATGGAATTTTCATAAAGTTTTCTCTCTCTTTTTTCTTTTTATACGTTTTTTTGGCAAGAAAGAAAAAATTGAACTTGTCTGCCATTTTGGGGCGACTTTTCTTTCATTTCTTTCTTTTTATTTTTTGGTTGGCATATAAAAAAAAAAATAACGAACCAAAAGTTTAAACAGTTTACAGCTGGCCCTGAAGGCTAAACGGCGATTGAGAGAGAGAATGTGCTAGAGAGGGGAGGGGAATTTACCAAAAAATTATATTGAGATACAAATGTTCTCTCACTGTGTGTATGTGTGTGTATTAGTGGAGTGGATGTTGTCAAAGTCTGTAAAAAGTTTAACGCTTGGTCACATCAAGCATACGCACTGTTGCATGTGGCCGCCACATCGTGGCAAAACGATATGATTATGGGAAAGGGAAATCAGGAAAACCCCTTGAAAAATTAAACGAAGCAATAAATTATACCACTGCCAATGTATGTATATATATATATAAATTTATATATAAATGGATATGTGTATATATATGTGAGCATGTGTGTGTGAGTTCCCATTATATATGCAGATTTCCCTAATCTTTTTTGGGGCTTGCTGGAAAGGATTTGTATTTATTTTGCTTAAGGGTACGCTTTTTCACTCTCACTCTTCCATATGTTTTGAATTACATATTATCAGAATAAATTGATTTATGATCACAATTTGTATTTGTATTTGAATTTCGATCACTGATTAACGATCACAACGGGATAGGCATAAAAATTATTAAAATAAAACGTAAAAATATATAAAAATAAAATATGTATATAAAACTTAAAGTCTGAGATTAAATAATATTTAATTAAATTTATAAAATAAAATATAAAATCCCTCAAATTAATAGTACACATGTATGTATATATTATATGAATGCTGCAGTCAGAAAATAATAAATTCAAAATACCCTTTAATAAAAACATTATAGGGTATAAATACGAGTTCAATTTGATGGCCACATAAAGAACTTTACTTCAATGCTTGCAAATCGCTTGTGCACACATACATACATACATATATATTAGATCAATTCCTAATGGAATGTACATACATATGGATATACCACATTTATATATAACCAGTCATTTGCATTAGAAAGGTAAAGAAGAAAAGTAAGGAATATATCCCTTTATATATATGTATGTATGTATGTATATACAATATCGTTGATATCCCTTTCGAACTATTTGAAATCTCTGTGAGTTTTTAATTATTTATTCATGCTATCTTTTGGGTAAGCCATATTCAACAGTAACTGAATACTTTTCTCTAATCGCCCAGGAGATTAACAAAAACAGAAAACAAAAAAAAAAAGGGAATAACTTTTATTTTCCTCCCAAACAAGCAAAAAAAGGCGAGGGAAATAGAAGAAAAAAAAGGGTTGCCATCGAAAAGGTTTAACAAATGTTTTGACAGATTTTTTCATAAATATTTTAACTGCATTTGTCATTAGCCAAAAGCAGCACAGGGCAATGAAAATGGGAGGATAGAAGGGATGAGTGTTTTAATGTTAGCCCCCCTGAGTTTAAGCCTTAAATGGGAATCCCCAAATGCTCATACACCACATATAATTGTCGTGAAATGTTTGTCTTTATGTTAATGTCTTCATTCTGATTTTTTTATTTTAGGTATATAAATGCTTGCGTGTGTGTATGTGTTAGTGTGTGTGTGTGTGTGTGTGTGTGTGTTGAGTGACAAGCTTTCGAAACATAATTCTCTGGCTTGTGTTTAATGCGCATATTTATTTTATTTTTCATTTCTTTTCATTTTTTTTCTCTTCTGTTGGTCCTGTATTAAGTTAATTAATGCGCCGCATAAGCTGTCGCTCGTTTGTCCTTGTTGTCCTTCATCAAGTCAATCATATCACAACAGCAACAACAAAAACAACAGCAACATGAACAACTTTTCCAAATATTTCTAATGTGCTTTTGGCATTTTTAATTAATTTTCCAAGGGGCTTATGAACTTTAAATATTTTACTTTGGCTAAACAAAATCAACAAGCAATTTCTGTCAGGTATTATATACAGATATCGTATATATATATATATATATGTATATGTTTAAACTAAGTGGGTGTTTTATAAGTAGGTGAAGCACGGAAATAATAAGGAAAACCGACAAATAGACATTATCTTAAATTGATAATTGCCAAAATGGAATGCCCTGGAATTTCATTCCTCAGCTTCAGGCATCATAATTGATAATTAATTTATATTTATGCAACATTTAAGATGATTTCAATGGCAATAATTATACTAACAAAGGACTTTCTCTTCAACCCTTTTACGTCATCTCTATTTACAACTAATTACACGATTAATTCCCTTGTTTCTTAATCGTTTTAAATGATATCTGTCTGTTATATAAACTAAATGAAATTATTTGGTTTTGAATTATTTTAAAATTTAATCGTTTTTTTACAAAATAAAATATTATAATTTATAAAATTTTACAACTTTAATGAATAAAGTAAATATTAATTCGCAAAAAAGATAATTAAGATTAAAAACTTATACTGGACTGGGGGGGGGAAATTTTCTCACTTGCTGCCTAATCGACTCGCCCATGTTTACTGATTGGGAACATATATACTTTATGGGATTGGAAGAGTTTGCTCTTATGAAATGCAATCGGAATATAGTTCACTAATTTTCTGTTATATTTAAAATATCCTACTTATAGTAAGATATCAACAAAAGTATATTAAAAAATGTTCTTTAACTATTATCGAATTGTTAACAGGCGGTTCATTTAGTCTTCCAGATTGGGTTATTTTTAAGATGTAGGGGATACCCATGGAATCCGGGTGGCACATATTAAAATGCTGCCACTCAATAATCGAGATAGAAAATATGCAAAAAAAAAAAAAGAAAAAAACAACAACGCCCAGAATGCTCTCATGTGATAAAGAACATGGGACATTTAGAGCACATTCCATCGATACCCGAGCAAATAACAAACAACATATATTTATATATGTATAAATAGCATACAAACATACATATATGTATATATATAAATGTATACACAAAAACAGCAAAACAAAATGTAAACAAATCACAATAAATAACAAATACTTAACATGGCTAGAAAATTTTTGCAATTATATTGACAGAAAAATGGCAGAGGCAAAAAACAAAAAAAAAAAAAAAAAAAAACAAAAAAAATAAGTAAAAATCCGTAGAAAAGTTTTCATTTTCTTCTTTGGTTCTTGCATAAATTTTAAATCACAAGAAAGTTTTTCTTCTCCCACCTTCTCCCACCTTCTCTCTCTCTCTCTCTCTCTTTCTCTTCCATGTAGCCCACTTATTTCTTAAGGTTAGAAAAATAAAAATGGCGGTGGGTGATGTGTAATTTTTATACCCTACTCCTCCTTGTGGGGGGTAAAAGGGCATATTAACCTAAGCCAAGTATATGTAACAGATAGAAAAATGTACCCTAATAAACTCGTGATTCAAAAATATTAAAACTTGTCTATAATATCTTCGCATTTTTTTTTTTTATTATAATTGACTATAGAAAATCCAAATTAAAGTTGCAACAAAATGAAGTGAGTTGCCATTAATTTGATGATTTTGAAATTCCATCTATACTAGTTACAGGGTATCTCCTAGTCGATTGGGAGACATTTGGCATATATATAATTTTTTTTTTCCTTTTTGTGGGTGCGTGTGCGTGTCGCTTAATTCAATACGCATAAACAATAATTTATGAATTTTTATTGAAGTTTGTGTTGCCCATGTTACAGCACTCACTCACACACTCAGTCACTCTCATACACTCACATACACACACGTACACACATTGGCATACATACGCAAATAGAAGTCGCGGATATTGCTTCAGGGAAATTGGTTTCATATTAATCTTAGATGAGCAACTGGCATACATAAATATATATATATGTATGTTTACATATGTATATGTATATACATCCATATACAATATATAATGAAGCAAGCAAGTCGTCCCTGCCGACATTGAGTATACCCTGTACCAAGTAAAAGTACCCCATAAAGTCAAAAATAATCAAAATCGCTATCAATTTACAAAAAAAATTCTCTTAGCATGCACTGCTTGCCATGCAGCAACACTGCACTGCTTGCCATGCATCAACAGCGAACGCATGCTATCTCGCTCACACTTAACAGCCCATTTTGCATGGGGCGTTTCAGTACAAAACGGAAATAAGTATATCTCCGATAATTATTGTCCGATTTCGGTCAAATTCGGTCAGCTGGTGCATTTTGGCTATATTAATGTGCATGCCAAATAAGAATACGATATGTTTAATATTGCCCTAGTTATAGGTTTTTCCCAAATTGCGGGGGCGGAAGTGGGCGTGGCAAAAATTTGAAATAAACTTAACCTGTCTACACAACAGACGGATGTTGACACCAAATTTGGTTGCTCTAGCTCTTATAGTCTCTGAGATCTAGGTGTTCATACGGACGGACGGACAGACGGACAGACGGACAGACGGACAGACGGACATGGCTCAATCGACTCGGCTATTGATACTGATCAAGAATATATATACTTTATGGGGTCGGAAAATTCTCCTTCTGCCTGTTACATACATTTTAGCGACTTTAATATACCCTTTTACCCTATGGGTACAGGGTATAAAAAGTGATATACATAAATTCGAATTGAATTAAATTTTGTTTATGAATCAATTAAGAAAATTGTCAAACAGTTCATGTTTTATTTACTTTGATTAATTACAAATAACTCACAATTGAAAATATTTAAATAATATTATTTCGACAAAACTTATCAAATAAATCAATTTTAAGAAACGGATTCATAATTTGAATAATATATTATTATTGGATATTAAATTTGAAGTAATTAAATACTTATTCTTTATATTTATTTTATGTAAAGTAATTCCATTTATAAGTGTCTCTCATTCTTAAATATATTTAAATATCTTAGCTTGATCTAATCATCAGCTATCTAAATTGATTAATATTTATACACCCTATCAAACATATAGAGTAAAATTTTAAATTGGATAAGCCATTTACAGGGTATCAAAACGATTTATTGGTCTGCCCATATAAATGCTGTTTATTAAGTATTTATTATACGCTTTTGAAATAGTACTTGAAATATTTAGGTCAAGTCTTAATTACCCTTGAAATAGAAACAAAGTTTTGCTAATCATAAATGGCTGAGTTGGTAGTAAACTGAGAGATCTCCATTTGCCAAGTTAATGGATAGTTGGCTAAAAGTCGTTTGACAAGCGGCGACAACAAGCAGAAAATCCAGTCATAAAATTAGAAATTCGATCGACTAAACACGCGATGACAATGAAATGGTTAAAGGAAAGGATGAGCAAAGATGGAGGACATTGGTACATGGTCACGGTCAATGGCTCATCGTAAATCCCTCAAAGAGCCGGGGCCAGTCAGCCAGTTGATTAATTCTCAATTTTATTTGGCACTTTTATGAGCCAAATGCAGCATAAGCAGCGGCAGCAACCTGCGATTTTCTTTGCTTTGGTTTGTTGTTTTCGGGTTACAGAGATAGGTTGGTGAGGTGTTGGGGAAGGGAGAGGGGGGGGGGGAGGGCAGCTGGATTAGAGGGGGCTTAGCCTATCGAATTGCTCCATGCATGAAGTAGAAGAAGAAAAAGAATGAACAAGAAACGATATTTTATTTCACCATTAATCGTAAAAATTGCGCATTTTATTGCTTTGAAAGTGTTTCATTCTGTCTCCTTCTCTCTCTCTCTCTCTCTCTCTCTTTCTGGCTGCCTGTCAACCGACTTTGCGCTTTGACTGAGCGGTGCGGCAAGGTACGGCATGGCACGTTGGTGGGGCAAGGTTAGAAGCAATGTGGTTTCAGAGGAAGGTGGCATCAAGCGGAGCGAAGCGTGAAACGGTTACACAAAGCAAACATCGCCAGGTGGCGAATTTGTTTTTGCTCCCCTTTTTCTCTTTTTTCCTTCTTTCGTTTTTTTTTTTCTTTGTTACCAAATGTTATGCATAAATCGTTGTTGTTTTGTGTCCTTGTAAGCATACACACATACTGTATGTCTGTATGTATGTATATATATATGAATATGCGTGTATGCATATTTATAGGCCCTCGACTTTGAGTGATGAGTAACACACACACACACACATACATACAAAATAAAAAATAGAAAAAAGAAAACAGTAGAAAAGAAGCCTTCAGACAGGACCCCAGATGAGGTGATTGAAATTCTATTTATTTTTGGCTATGGCGGACATCTGCTGAATAGATATCCCTTTATGCATATTCGAGTTGGGATTGCTGATATTATCACTCGATTCTCATTATTCTCACTGGCTAAAATAAGTAAAGGCTCTTTTTAACACCATTTAAAGATTCCATGGCAATATATTATTATTGTTTATATACATAATAATATTGTTGTGTTTAGTTGGCTAAAACTGAGATTAAGCCAGTTTTGTGACTCGATTTAATTTGCTGTGATTTGGGAACTCTTTCTCTTGAATATTTCATTATAGAATATTTCAATATTCTGTTAGTAAAATTATATTTCCTGATTTTTAAAACATATTTCTTTCGATTATAATACAAATTTTAAACAAATTATTGCTTTTCAGATAAAATTGATTCCATTTGGTGACTAAATTCATATTTGTAAACAGGTAAGTGATCAGATTTAGTTCTTTCTCATTTCTAAACTAATTAAAATTATCTAGTTTGAATTATTTTATATGATGTAGAATATGACTAACTAATTTATGTTATTTATTAGTTTTTTTTTTTTTTGTTTCCTCTCCCAATTTCAATCAATACTTAGGGCTTGCCACTTTTGCACAGCAAACAGACAATTTACCCGACAATTTGTTTATACATTCAATTAAAATTTTGGTTCAGAGTATGCATATATATATATGGATATATCTATGTTTATATAAGGAAACAGGGTAACGGGATACAAAGTTTGGCTAACACACCAAACGGTAGGCGCAATTGAGGGGAAATAGAGCAATATTTACAATTCTATAAACATAAACAAATTCATTATACCGAGAGGGAAAGATCGACTTGAAAGTACCTATTACCAATTGTTAAAAAAAAATTGTTTGATGAAATTAATTAATTTGTTCTTTCCATTTAATTATGATAAATGTGTTCACTTACATTTAGTTGGTTTGGGGTCACAAGTGACCTTTACTCTATGGTTACAGGGTATCAAAAGGCAAACACAGCTGCAAAAAAGAAAACCAAAATTTTTCCTGTTCCTGTTCCTTTTGTTCTATTGTTCTTCGCTTTTTTTTTTTTGTGAACTAAGAAAACAGAGCTATCCCCATCCGACCCTTAGAAAGCGCGAATGAACCTAAACAAATTTCAGTCTAAGGTTTTCCATGGAAAATGTGAATCACCATAACCCCCTTCCCTTGTTCCACCCATCGTATCCAAGGGGTGCTAGGCCGTTTGCTACTTTGCCGCCACATTTATTACTCATTTACAAACATTTTGCCCTCGCCCATCGTGAGGGAAAGAGGAAGTAAAAAAATGGAGAGGACCCACCTTTTGTTATTTGCTTTGGACTACAAAATGAGCAGCTACCAAATTTCAAATCTTTGAATGAATTTAATATGCACAAAGTATGAAAAATATTTTTCCATTTTTTTTTTTTTACTTTTTTCCTTTTTTTTTTTGTGGGTGTCGATAGAGTTGGGGTAGAAGCCATCATCATCGTCATCACATCATTCTCATTATCGTCTCCGTCGTTTCAGCAGCCTTCAATGTCGACGTATATGATTTCTGGATTATGTTTATTAATATGTTGATATAATAACTTTTCACTACGCCCGCACAATTTCCTGCTGCCAGATGCTGCGAGGCGTCGTCCTGACGCCAGCCACAAAATATATATAAAAAAAAAGGGTTCCCAATATTTCTTTTTACTCTTAATTTTCCTTCTTTCTTTGTAAGGTGGCGGTAAATGTGGCCAAAAAAAGTTACTACTTATGGGTATTTGTAAAGATTTTTCGAGATTTGCAAAATTGTTAAATGAATTTCGTGTTATGCATTTGAAATATAAAAATATATTTTGATAAATGATCGAACAAAATATATATAATTGAATAAAAGAGATATTGAAACTCTTTCAATGTGAAAAATATTAATAAATACTAGAACTTTAATAAAGTTTCTATGCCTAACTTTCGGTTTTAATATATAAAAGATTCAAGTAAACGAAATCAAGTATACGCACTGTAGTAAAAATTTGTTTTCATTTTTAAAATTATTTTTCAATTAGAAATTTAAAATTCAGAGCAAAAAGTTTAAAGAAAAGTAAAATTTATAGAGTATTCCTTCTCCATTTTTTAAATTTGCTTGAAATTTGGTATAAGCGAAACCATATTTTTCGGGTTTAGCCCGAAGCGATGCCAAGAGGTTAAGTCACAGTTAAACACTTTTTGCCAACCCATCACATCGAAAATGGGAAAGAAAATTCCAATTTTTCTTGTTTTTTTTACTATCATTCACCCCTTCTTTTTTGCGTTTTGCAACGTTTTCGGGTTAGATGGCCCCATTTTGGAAGATGGCTTTTTGCATTTTGGCCTTTGGCACAATTTTAAGTTGATCGAAATGCAGTTTTGATTGCTGCTCGTTCGCCAATTTAGCTGCGGCTAATGGAAAAATATCAACTGGTTGAAATTTTTAAAGATGTTTACACTTAAATCTGATTTAAAATTTTCTTTAATTTTATGCATTACCACATTCCTTTAAACAATTTATAAATTAATTATCAAGGGCATTTAACACGCGGCACCTCAAACAGGTCCTTGAAATACTTGATACTTGAATTTCAATTGGAATTCAAGAATTTAGCTCCTTGAAATCATCTTCGACCATCATCAGCGGTCGACTCTTATGTATAAGTAGTACTCGATGACAGCTTATCCTTTCGATTTGTACAAGAAAATCGGCTTAGTAAATTATCCAACATAATTTGACAGTTTTATAGTTATTTTGGATTGGTCAGCCATATTCAAGAATTATGAAACATTTCGTCGGCATAAAAATACCCTTTAGCCAAAAAGGAAAAAGGCTAAAGCCACTTAATAAAAATTTTAATTAACACAGTTAATTTTAGCTAATGTGAGTTAATAAATTAACAAGCTATTACGTCGAGTGTTTTAGCAAGCCAAATCCGAAATACCCTATCGAATGTGATTTTATTAAAGGAAAAATCGGTTAACTAAAGCCAATTATACGCTGATCAGTATTATATATATCACACTATACATTTTTAATGCAAAATGATATTATTCCTATTTCAACTATGCAGGGTATACAAAGTCTATGAAAACGAACATATTTTGCTCTTTTTGCCATTCTTTCTTTGTTATATTTTCGTTTTCATTGACTGTCCTCTAAAAAAAAAAACATGTTTTACTCTATTGCTCTGTTCCTTTCTGTCTATGCTGCCTGATTTAGTGTTTTCTTATGCGGCAAAGCGGCTTTGGTATGTGTGTGTGTGTGCGTGTGTATGTATGTGGGTGGTTGTGTGTATGCGTCTGTTTTCATTCTAGCAGTTCATTTGGTGCTGCTCTTTGAATTTGCTTTATACCTTATACCCTAAAAAGGTTTACAGAATGTTGGACTTATGGTGAAAATATTTTGATTTAAAAAAAAATAAATAATTGAAAATTTTAAGATCTAAATTGAGTTGAAATTAATGATTTCATATTTGTGATTACATTTTGTTTTCACATAAATCAAAATTAAAATATTGTTAAATTAAATAATAAATAAGTAAAAACGTAAATAAAAGCACAAAAAACATAATTATAATATTATAAAATAATATGAAATATAAGAAAAAATATAATATTAATGTCTCGTTAAACAAAGTATTTAAAAAAAAAAATGATAAGCATAATGTTTAATTCCTATAACTATGTATATATAGATGATATCAATTTTGCTTTAGATAGGAACTTAAAATTATTTATTTTTATTTATATAATTAAAATATTATTATTTACTATTAAAATAATTGAATTCCATTATATATAATAATTTTCATTTCTTTTTTTAATCGAGTTTTCTTTTCACACGATATCAAATAGCCGTTCCGTCTAACTATTTGATCCAATTCTTGTTTGCCTAAGTAGCTTTTACCCTCTAAACAAAAAAAAAATAAAATAAAAGAAAAGAAAAGAATAAATGCCGGAGATGCCTTTATGCCATCGTTTTGTTGGTGTTGGTGTAGCCTAATGTGCTTGTATTTACTTAAACGCACAAACGACTTTGTTCATGGTTGGAGCATCCAGCTCCATCTTCAGCTACGGTACATGGTTCTGCTCGTGGTCCGACTCCCTGCGTCACATTAGCGTCCACTTCACTCTCTTAGACCTCTGCCGCTTTGCCAGTGACTCTGATGAGCAGCAAATTGAATTTTATTGACTTGATTCTCCGTTGACCGACCTACGTTTCATTTACTGACCATTTTGTTGTTTGCATCCCGCCTTCTCTATCTCTCTCCCTCTCTCTCTCTCTCTATGTGTGTGTATGTGTGCGTATACAATAAATTGATTTCTGATTATCATTGCATAATAAAATGACTAAATCCGCGACGCATCCGAAAAAAGAAACGCTCGAGAATAGAAAAATAGAACGAAATACAATAAGAAAAAAGAAAAAGAAAAGAAAGTAGACATTGAAGCTGAAGCGACCTTAGACAGAAGTTTTAATGAAGCGTATTAAAATTTAATTAAATAACAATTTGCACAAATGTAAATAAACATGGCGCTGCTTATGCAAAGTAGGACCAAGTCTTGTTCAGGCTCTCAGCCTTTGTCACCCCCCACCCCTCACAATGTAACCCCGTCACCGTCTTCATCTTTGCCACCACCTTTGCTTGAGCCTGGGGCTCAGTTCCTTGCCAACGCCCAGTGTGGCGAACTTTGGTCATTAAATTAAGTGCACAAGACTAAAAGATGAAGGAACGCGGCCAGACGACGTCTAAGACAGTTGCTGGAGGAACAAGCTATAGCTACCGCCAGCAGGCGATGATGCCATTGTGGTCAGAGGGATGATTAAATAATTTACCAAAATATCATTTAAAAGCTTATAATAACTGCTTTAACAAACTAACTTTTTTTCCAGTTTTTCCACTGTGAACTGCAATATTATAACATATTGACTATTTATGAATTATCCAATTATTTAATTTCAATTTGAATGTATTAACAAAAATTTTATTAGAGTAAAATGTTAAATGTTATTAAATTGAATATCTTTTTTTAAATTGAATATCTTTTTTATAATATTAACAATCCAAATGTCATGGTAACCCTCGCAGTCAGTCTACCAATTTCACCGCTTAATGTGATTTTTAATTTCGTATACACAAACCCCCACACACACACACACACACACACACACACAGACACACATACATACAAACATTCACTCGTATATATAGTGTATACACATGCCATATCAGAGGTCGCAGCTTCAAAGGGTCTCCTCTCCATGCACGCATCACTCATACGCAACGTTGAATGTGTCGCATTTTTTTCGTGCAGTCTTAATTGAATTTACCTATCCCGTTATTTCTTTTTTTTGTATTATTTTTTGTTTTCTTTTTGGTTTCTTTTCTTTTTTCTCTTATTTTTTTTTTTTTTTTGGTTGTGTCATGAGTTACACACGTTGGCCTGGGCAACAAACGTTACATATTACATGCACAGCAAAATGTAATAAATGTTTATATTTAATTTTCTTTGGCTTTTGCTATATTCTCAAATATTTGACAAAAATGCAGGGAAATAAAAGCAGAAGCACACTTTTTTTTCAAGAATGTCATAAAAATGAAAAAGGTATAAAAAAACGGAATACTAAGCTGCTTTGTGGTCATTTTTATTTTTTAAATATACGTATATATATATACATATGTACATATATATATATATATACATATTTATATTTAATTTTTTTTATGGCTCTGTCATCTTTTTTTCTTTTTATTCTTATCAGTATGCTGCAGTTTATATACTTTAATATAATACATATATATATCGTTTCCCATGCAAGTAAGAAATTTTCTGGGGAAAATATATATTAGAAACAAAAAGAACGAATACTATATACCCTATAATTGCATGTTACATGTGACAGATAGGATAATTAATTACACCATTTAATATATATTTTTAATCAGCAGCTAATTACAATGTTTAATATTTCAGGTTTAAGTGAGAAGAAGTTTGGTAAAAAGGATTTTTCAACTATGGAAAATTTAGTTTTTCTATTTTTTTTTTTTTTATAAGATGTCATTTACTTTTACATCATACGCAGTCTTTCCTGCCACATCTTCACCCCTTCACAGACACAAAATTAAAATGTGCAACTTTTTGACTTGTTTTAATTGCATTTTCATGTTTTTGTTTTTGTTTTTATTCTTCTCTTGCTGCCATGTCACTTTTGTCTTCGAATGATAGTAGTTTTGTTTTTGTTTTTTGTTTTTGCTTTTGTTTCTCTTGCTCAACGTTTTACTCATTGTTTTATTTTTGTATTTTTCTTATTCTGACAATGCTAATGGCAAGTTAATTTTCCAATTTACACGCCAAAAGTGTTTCAAGTTGCATTCCAAATTGTTACTTGTATTCAATTTGCCAGATTTCCAAGAAAAGAGCCAAAAAATGAAACAAATTTGGTGTTGCGTGAAGGGTAGAGAGGGAAAATGAGGTAAATGAAATGAAAATGCTAATTTATTTTAATTTACCACAAACACGCCTGCATTTTACGCTCATGTATGAACGTGACGACTTCCGGTTGCCACCCTCCCTCCCTTACTCATCCACCATCTAACCGCTATTTGCATTTTTTCTTACGCACGCAAACTCTCAACTTGCCTCTACTCGATTCATGGCACAAAATTTATTGTTTCTAGTTTTTTTTATATTTTTATTTCCCTTTTTTTTTTTTTAATTTTTTGGTCCTTTGCATTGCTTGTTAAGTCCTTGCTCTTGGCTTCCTACGGTCGAAAACTCATCCGGCTCAAGACGAAATTGTGCGCACTTAAATAAATTTATGAAAAATATGCAAAGTGCAGCCAATTGCGTTGAACATGAACTAGACTAAGAGACAGAAAGAGTGAAGGAGAAAGAGGGAGAGAGAAAGAGACAGACGAAGGGGAACTAAAGTGGCCGATTAACTGGTGGCAAGAAAGTATATAAAATATAGCAGGATTAAAAAGAAAACCCAAAATTATTTCAAGTGGTTATCATGCGTGCACATGGTTTTTTTCCATCAATTACACAAGTTTAGATGTATTAAGTTCTATTAGCTGGTATAACAATTATTTTAAATGCAATTTACTGTACTAAGATAGTTTTTTTATTTGCCTAAAAAATAAGTATAATAAAATATTTAATACGCTTAAATTCCATCAATTTTCTTAAAACTTTGAAAACCTAACAAAAAATGGTGACTAGTTTTTTGAAAACTTTTACATAAAAATTTACAAAAAACGGGTTAAAAGAAAGGTAATTTAGAAAAAGCAGAAAAATATATACTTCTTTAAAATGGAATCAAATTTGGCAGAATTGGAGTCCTGTGAAGTTAAAGTACTTTATAAGGATCCATTTGATGTCCTGTTTATGTGGTTCTAACTAGGCCATCTTTGGAACAATTTTAAAAAATTGTTAAATCAATGTTGTGGCAAGTTTCCATAGTAAAAACTACATTAAAACTTTCAAAACTTAAAAAAAAAAAATTTTCCAAATTTTTCAGAATTCTACAGTATTTAATGTCAAAATAAATTTTATAAATTCTAAATTTAAAGACAATTCTAAAAAGAAAAAAAAGATTTGTAATCTACTAAATCAAGAATAAATTGTGTGCTTCTGAAATTGGGGTTCAGATTATTATTTTAAATGCATTAAAAAAGGCGATTCAGAGAACTAAATAAATATATAGTTATTCATAATCGTATAAAAATTATACAGAATTGAAACCTTATAAATTTGAGTTTCCTTTTAAGGATTTATTCTCTGTGAAGTTTTTTAACATTTCCTAAAATTTGGTTGACCATAAAAATAAACGGATAGATTAATGTGATACCATGAGAGAGTTCAATAGACTGACAGATAATGTTTGGGAGTTCTTAAAATAAACTTAAATTGAAATGATTAGAGATCATTAGATCAGATTTTAACAACTTTCTTACGGAATGGCAAAGAGTTTTCAATTGCATTTAGTAATTGTTTTTATCGATTTACTAATCAAAGTTTGTTAGTTAGCTTTGAATTGGATTCATGTTAGACTCTTTCCTGGGCCACGTGATAGTTGGCAATGTCTTACTTATTGCTGACTTGACATCTTAGCCCACAAGTAAATGAAACGTTTAACACGTTTCTTTTTGGCTTCTGTTTCAGTGCACTTAAGCTGATGCATGAGTATACCATTTTAATTAGCTGCTGTCACTTGACAAGGATAGTGAGAGAAAGAGTGTGTGAGAGATAGAGAGAGAGAGAGAGAGAGAGAGAGAGAGAGAGAGAGAGAGAGGGGTTGGGGTTTGAGTATGATGGTTGTTGATGACGCAGCAACAGTACAAGCAACGGCAGCCATAGAGATTGCGGTTAAAAAAGCGTCACTGTCGTCATCATCGTCTGATGTGCCTTCTTCTTTTGCGTCTGCAATATTTCGAACTGGTCTTAGATGGTGGGGGGATAGAGGGTTCTGTGTTTAGCATGTTGACTGTAAAACCAGCTGCTTGCATTAAAAGTTGTCCTGGACAAGTGACACACACACACACACACACACAGAGGCACAAAGTGCAAGAGAGAAAAAATGTTGAAAAAGCACTCAGCACTAACGTTTAAAAGCATGCCATAGTTTTCTTTTTTTTTTTTTGTTCTTGACTTGCTGTTACTCCTTTTGCTTTTAATACCCTATCCAAAGGGGATTTCACCTACATACGCACACACACACACACAAAAACATTATTCATTTGCTTACTGATCAAATAATCATTGCAATATCCATGCTTATGGGTGGCTTGACCATAAAGGGTATGGAAACTTTTTGGCCTTCATCTCCAGTCTTCTTTACAAAATGTTGCACGTCACTTTATAAGGCGTCTGTCAGGTCAGTGAGGCCAGTTAGCCAGTTTGCTACACCACACCCATTTTCTTTGTCCACCTTTGGACCACGTGCCTTGCCTTGCGTGTTTGTTCGCTGACCAAACGCGAAAACAAAAACAGAAGAAAAATGAAAATGGTTAATATGAAAAAACAAAATAGAAATGGTAGAAAATGAAAACGACAACTAAAATTCATTGTTCTTAATTAAATTTATGGGTAAGAGCTTACGAAAACAGAATAAATTAATTTTTATATTCACCAATTTCGTTTCGTTTCAATTTTTTTCCTTTTTTGTGTTTTATGATTGAAAAGTAACTAAAAAGGTAATTAATTTTGCCTAGATAGGAGTTTATATGAAAGATTTTTGATATATGTAATTAAATCATTTGAAACATTTTGTACTGCTTTTTTTTATATTTGAATAGTACTTTTAAAATAATAGAATAGAATGAATGAATGAATACATACGATAGCCGAATCTCACAATCTAAAAATATTTCGTATGTATATAGTAAATCAGTTTTTAGTTTTTATATAGTGATAATTATTTAAGATAAAACTGATTGAAATATATTTTTAGTTTGCAATTTTTAAATATAACTTTTTATCTTTGTTAACTTTGTTACAAACTTTTTAACCAGTGTGAGTAGTTTTTCATATTTTTTGCTTCTCTCTTTGTCTCTCTCTCTCTCCTCTCTCTCTTTCTGTTTCTCTCTCGCTTATCCATGTTGCGTAATGCTTGTTGTGGTAATTAATTTTTGACTTTTGTTGTTGTTGTTGTTGACTTTCTGGTTATTTAGTATTCTGCAGAATTCATAAAACGAATGTCCTCAAAATCTAGATAATTCATCATGGGACACAGCTGTAATCGTATTCTACTTTATGCCTAACATACTTACTTAATGTTATTACGTATTTTCATTAATATTACGGCCAACCCGAAATGAGCAAATGGGGGTAGAATGGGCGAATGGGACTTAGGCTTAAAAACTTTTGCTAATGGCCTATAGAGTTGTCTTGACTTTTTGGCAGCAGCAGCAGCAACAACAACAATAGCTAAGCAGTGGCAAAATAAAAAAAAAATAAAAAAAAAATATACACTTTCACTTCAATATTTTACAACTAATTAGGGATAATTACCAGCCATTACCCAAAAGGATTCTCGTTCTTGGCATGGCGACAAGTTGAAAGTCGTTTGGTTTTGTGCGTTTGGTTCGTTTTGTTGGTTGCGGTTGCTTAATTTTGGGACACCTTTTGCTATTGTTGTTGTTGTTGCTCTTATCTTATGACTTAGGCCATATAATGAACAGTAAGGAAAGAGAGAAATGTAGAGAGAGAGAGAGAAAGAAACAGAGGCAGAGAAAGAGAGATGGGTAATGGGAGGTAGTAAGCGATGACATGCCCTTAAAAGCTTTTGACATTGAGTTTCTGTCACTTGATAGCGCAAATGAAGTGGGAATTAACTACAAAATGAAAGACAGACACACACATACACACACACACACACATACACAAACCCAGACACACACACACTTGCACATTTTTCAGTTAATAAACTTTGATGTTAAGTATAAGTGGCATTCATTTTCAACATAGTTTGAAAATTGACAAGAAATTGGCCTTGCCAAATTTCAAAATAATTTTCATCTCCTTCAATCATCTAAAATTTTGCATCAATTTGAACAGCAAATAGTTGTGAAAAATTAAATAACAATCACTGAGAATTTAAAATGAATACTAATTCTAATTCTAATTCTATCATTACTTTTGATTAAGATCGATCGAAACAATTAATATTTTATTCGTCACAAAAATGTTTAAATTTATTGTCATTTATAAATAACTTTTTTTATTTTTTTGCATACAATTTACATTTTATGGAAATACAAAACGAATGTTCACGAGTGTTCATATTCAAATTAATATAGAATGAAAAAAAATTCAAACTATTATACAAAACTCCACACATCTAAATACATCAAACAAATGCCCAAGGATTTGGAATTTTTTTTTTTTTTTAATATTTCTTGTATATTAATTGGAAAAGTTTTCCATTTGAATTTGTAAGAAAAACCTCTTCGGGCTATGCAATTATTATTGTTAATATTCAAGTGCTTAGCTTGATATTTGGCTAATACCTTTAAGCAAAGTTGGTTCGCCAACAACAACAATTTCAATGTGGTAGTTTGATTACATTTTGCTTTTAAGCGTTTTCCATGAACCTAAAGAGAATGTAGAACTCTTAAAACTTGGAACCGCGCTTAGTCATGGAATCCAATCAGTTTTGGCCGTGTTGACAAATGGTTTATGGCACGTGCCTATATATATATCTACAATATACATATATACATATATATATACGTATATACTTACCACAAACAATAGGTAAGGCGAAGCCTTAAGACTGACAAAAAGCATTTGCCACTTTTGTACAAAGTTTCAAATACAATTTTAACAAGGACACAGAAAACGGGAGCCAAAAACTTTTCAACTTGCGGCATGGGGCAAAAATGAAAAATGAGAGAAAAGAAATATCCAAAAAGTAGAAAAAAAATATATTTTTTAAAAATAAACGAAACGAATGTAAAATATGGAAAAAAAAAACATTATTTCTATACCCTTGGACAAAGTGGAATATTTATTTTTTCCGGAAGTTTTGCTTGACATATTTATTTTTAGTCTGAACAATCTAACTTTAATTTTGTCACTTGGTTGATCAGAAATAAGTCTCTATTATATTGAATGAAATTTTTATTTCTTATATTTTTTGTATTTTTCCTGTATTATTCAATCTCATTCAAAATGTTTCCCCTTTGACATCTATCAATGTGGGATTTAAATAAATAGTAAAATAAATATAAATGATTAAGATCTACTTTTACAAAATAATATTGAAATCGAATGACTATATAATACCGTTATAATGGAAAATTTACAAGAGAATAGCTATTATGGTTTAGCTCATCCCTCTACATTTTTTTTGGTTTTTCTATTTGGTTCCTTGGTTTTTCCTTGGTTGTTGTTGTTGATGCTGCTGCTGGAATTCTTTTTTTTTTGTTTTTGTATAAATTAAGTTGATAAAGTTGACTGGTCTTAGGCAAAGTTGCCTCCTAGCAAAATTTTACGCACAGTTTGTCAAAAAAAAAAAAAAAAAAACAGAAACAAACAAAGCGAATAAATAAATAAGAAAACTGTCAGGTGTCAGAAGCTCGGATCAGGCGTTGAAAAATAAATCCAACCAAGTGACCTGCAGCACAGCAGTTGAACAAATTTCACTTGTTTTTTTTTTTGTTTTTGACAAATTTATTTTTGCTGGAAAAGGCAAAAACAAAAAAAAAAATTGTCGCGACAATGTCTAGTCAAATTGCAAGCTCAAACAGCAGGGGAGCAAGGTGGTTACAAATGTTGGAAAGTGGTGGGCGACGGTTATTGGAGAGAGGTAAAAGAAACATTGACATTCTCCCAACAAAATAGGGGAAAAAAAGAGCACGAGTTCAAATTCAAATTTATAATATGAAACACACTTGAGAAACAGTGTCAAAAATAGAAAAATTAAGCAAAAGAAAAGGAAATCAAACCAAATGATGGGATACCCTATATTTTTATTTTTTTTTATTTGCGGTTTTGTCTGAAAATATTTTTAGATTCAAATTTTTATTCCGTTTTGCCTTATATGTATGAAAAAATTGTTTGTTTACTCAGTACGAAAATTTCTCACATCAGTTTTTGGCTCTTTTGGCTCACTCTTAGACGCCCACGTACTCAACACAAATATGACGGTAAACAAGAAACGAGCAATGAAAAACATTTCCATTTAGTTTTCCGCATACTCACACACACACACACACACACATACACGGACATACGCACATCTTAATACACAGTGTTACCATGTTTTTAATCCACTTGAAGGGGCACTTAAGGCAGATCACTGCCAAGCGTAAATGTGCAAACAAAAGTACAAGTCACAGGAACGCTTCTAGAAAATATATAACCAAATGGGGCCCAATACTTTGAAATTCTTAAATGATTTTTTTAGTTAGCAAATTGTATTCCAATTTTTTGGTTGAGTTTTCATATATAAAATGGAGTATCTCGTTTTGACTGCGCTCCTGTTCCATGCGTGGGTACGTGGATGACGACAGCTTTCAACTTGTTAAAATTCATAATTCCTGTAAAATACTAAATAAAAGAGCATAGAAATGTGTGAGATAGAAAGGTAAACGGGGCAACGAGAAACTATATAATAATAGTAACATATATCCCATTCACCATTACTTTTTACGAAAGGGACAAATTTGAACCATTTATAAATTTGTATATGTGTGTATGTATGTATGTATATATACAAATGCATGTAAGTTCATTTGTATAAAAAAGAAAAACTTGTGACTTTGCTGAGAGTCAAAGATTATAAAGCATCTTCCACATACGATTACACTTATAATTTTATTTATTTAAAATATAAGATTATTGCCTTTGGCAACTTAATAATGCTTCAATAAATATTTATTTTCTAACCTTTTCATGTTAATTAAAAAATCACACAAAATTCAAACATAAATTTGAGATTTTCATACTTAAGCTTAGTTATTGTTTACATAATAAAACTATTGTATATAAAATTAATTCTCAAAATCCATATTACACGATTTTTATTAAAAAACATTTTCAATTTTGTTTTAATCATTCCATGATTTATATTTACATATATATGTATATAAAAAAAATTTATTATGCATAAAAATCAGAAAAGAATTTTAACCCTTTCCTAGTAAAACATTTGCATTATATAGCGATTATTCCGTTAGTTGCTATACATTATAGTGGTCCGATCCCATTAACTCTTCCATTTGCGAAGCGTATAAATCTAAATAGTTTATCGCCCAAATTTCATTTATAAAGCTAAAAAATTAATGTTTATAAACTGCGATGAAGCAGACAGACGTATATAGCTATTAATGCTGATCAAGAATATATATACTTTATGGGGTTGAAAAAGGATACCCTTTGCAAGAATATAAAAAGGGCAAAGAGTTAAAAATATTTTGATATGAGTTCTAAATGTTAATTTATGGTAATATAAATAAAGTTGTAAAGTGCGAATAATTAGTGTTAGCCAAAGTTAGCATGAACATTAATTTAAAAAAAAAAATGTATTTAAAAAAAACAAAACAAAACATTGTAAATTTCATTATATTCATAATATGTCTGTCTGGCTATAGTATTATGCTATGAATGATAAATAATGTAGGAAATGAAAATAGGGGAATGGGGGAGGAATAACAGAAACTACATACTTATAATAACAGTAATAACAACAAGGGACTCCAACTGACAGCTGTATCCGTATATTACCTTCCCTTTACCCCAACCCACTCCAACAATGTTTTACCAATAGATTAGGCTGCCAGTTTGCTGACTAAGCAGAAAACTTCTAACAACGACACACGTCTTAGATTACATAGAAGACTATAGCGCGATTCTGATCGAAAGCATCATTCTCTCTCGCTTTATATATTTCTTTCTCTCTCTCTCTTTATATACATATATATATATATATATATGTGTATACGGTTGATTATATCTGTGGCTGATGATGATGCTGCTGCTGATGATGATGAAAGGATGACCGTGATGATGATGATGGTGGCGGTAGTGATGGCTTCTGGTTGAAGGGTATGTTTCGGCAACAAAATGGCGGGTACGCACGTTCAACGCTTCACTTAATTAAGCGCCTTTTTGTCTGTTGCTGTAAGTTGATAATTGAGGTTTTGCCGGTTTTTGCGGGAGGCAAAAGTTAATGCCCTGCGTTCCTTGGCACAAAAACCAAACCAAATTAGAAAAGTAGTAACAAAAGGGGCCCACGATAAAATGGTTGCGACGGTTGCTCACCCCTCCCCTTCCCATCAAACCAAAAAAAAAAGAAGAAAAATAAAGCGCAAGAGCGGTAAAAAAGAAAAAGCAATGCCAAGCCATAGCAAAAGGGCATCATATAATCAGGCAAAATGAATAAATGAACAACTGAGCACAAAAACAAAGAACAAAAAAGTACGAAAATCAAATAAAACCATTGATAAACTTGACCAACTTAAAAAGACAAGAAAACAAAACGGCAAACAAAACAAAAACGTAATAAAAATGCAGTTAACGCCACAGATAAAGAAAACTCCAACTGAAAGCCAATAAAACTCATGACGAGCTCTAAGTAAAAAGAAACTTGCAACATTTTTTACATGAAAAGAACTCAATGTCTATATTGTTGAAACTGGAATTCTATTAATTTCTGATTTCAAATGAAAAGTTATTATTTAAAAAAAAAAAAAAAGAGTTTTGCCTATATATAAATATATAAACTTAAATAAAACAATTATATAGAACTTGAAAATTTTATAATTAGACAAATTATAATCCAAATAAGTTACCAAATTTTAAACAATTTTTGAAGATTGTAAAACAAAGTGTTTTAATTACCATTCAGAATAATATATGTACATATGTATATAAAAATTACATATTATTATAATTTAGAATATTTTTTTTTAAGTAAAATGTGTTTATATAAATTAAGGAATTCATTTATAAAACTTTGAAAAATGTTTGCTTAAATATCTTTTCAATTCAAATGATTTTTCTTCTGTTTCAGAAACTGCTACAAAATTAATTTGGTAAGTGAATATTTTCAATTGCAATTTCCTATTTAAAGCTTTATTAAAAAATAACTTGCTACATTTTGATTATATTGTTATCTTTATTTTGTATAAATATAAATTTATACCACACTGCACACATAGAGTGAAAGAAAATAGAAGAAAATATTGCAATAAAAAAAATATTTTGCATATGGGAAATCAAAAACTAAAACTGACCCCAACATAAAGCTACTTGCACACATTTATATACGTACATATGTATATATATATTTCTATATACATATATACATATATACATGTAGAGTGGTCCATAAAATATAATCCATATAAAGCTTTTAACACACTTACATGTATCTGTGAGTTGTTGTTCAGCTTGTTGGCCATTTTTTCCTGTTTTGTTTTGTTGGTTGTGTAACAATGTGTCAGGTGCCTAAGCTGCTTTTGGGGAGTTAAAATTTCTTACGTTTATGTAATTTAATAAAGAAATAATGGAAAAAAATAACATATAATAAATATACTAAAATTGTATATACTAAATAAATGAATTTTAAAAAGAATAGCACACCTGAGTGTTGATACACTTACTGAAATATAATTGAATAATAAAATACATAATAATAAAAGAAACTAGAAGGATGAGCTAACTTCGGCCGTGCCGAAGTTCGTATACCCTTGCAAACTGTCTTTTTGATTTATATATAATTTGCCAGAATCATAAGGAAGTATATAAAACCCATCAAATATAAATTTAATGTCCGTGGCATAAAAAAAAAAAATTAAAACAAATTTTTTCCTCCGATTGTTCCTATGACAGCTATAGCATACAGTCGACCGATTCTGAGAAAACTTAAAAGATATATTTCTTTTTATATAAAATTGTCAAATAACAAATTTCGTGACGATTGCTTCAAAAATACCCAAGTTATTGATCAAAAACTATATTTTTGACCGATCGTTCCTATGGGAGCTATATGATATTGTTGACCGATTCTGATGAAACTTGGTATATGTGTTGAGGATTATATAAAACTCACAAACACCAAATTTGGTGACATTGGATTGAAAAACAACTGAGTTATTGATGTTAAACCTTATTCCTGACCGATCGTTCCTATGGCAGCTATATGATATAGTCATCCGATCGGGATGATTCCGAGATATACAATGCCTGCAGCAAAAAGAAGCCTAGGTGCAAAATTTCAGCTCTGTAGCTTCAAGGGTCTCGGAGGAGATTGCGTTGATCCAGACAGACGGACAGACGGACGGACGGACGGACGGACGGACGGACAGACGGACAAGGCTATATCAACTCAGCTCATCATGCTGATCAAGAATATATATACTTTATATAGTCGGAAATGCTTCCTTCTATGCGTTGCAAACTTCTGAGCAAAATTAATATACACTTTTTGCAAGTGTATGAAAATCAAACAATAAAAACATTCGATTTTTTTCTTATTATTATTATTAACAATTTACTTCTAATAAACTTATATTTTAGCTGCTCATTAGATTTATTGATAACTCTTTAATTATTTTATTATTTAAAACTTTTCTGTAAGTCAATCATAAATTTCTATTCAATATCTAATAAAATTTTAGGAAAGGGAATTGAAAACTAGTGCATGTGTTTTGTTTATTCGTTCGAGAAAGTTTTTCACTTCTTTTATAAACATTTTTGGCTGCCAGAAAGCCTTAATTTTTGGGTTTGTTTTTTTTTTTTTATGTGAGGCATATATGTATATATTTTTAATCCAATAAAAATGGCCTGAAGTGTGTCAGGCCCACTGATTGAACTACGTGTTGATGGCTGACAGCAGCTGGGAGCACCTGGCAATATGTCCTTACCAAGGAACCGGCTTTTGGCCCTGGACTGTCAATGATAAAAATGCACAGCAAATATTTGCAAGACACTTTAATTTATCCATACTCTCTCTCACACACACTCAAGTCAGAAAAACAAAAAAAAGAAATTGTCTTGAAACTGTTGACAACTAAATACATACATATGTACATATATACATATATAGTACATATATATTGAGACACATACATATGTATGTACATATGCTTTATTTTTTTGGGTGTTTCGGTTGAATTTCCACTCTTATATTATTTGGGAGGTGCGGCTAAGGGTTTTTCATGCTTCGTGCGCCGTGAAACGAGATACAAAACCAACACACACACACACACACATATATATGCCCAAGTATGTGGAAAATGAAACAAACTTCGGTTGAGGCAAACGAATGAGGCCAAAAGTTACTCGAATGGCACACAAAAGCAAGCTGCCATTAAGCCACAGTACAAAAGGACAAAAGAGAAGACGGACCCGGAACATGCTGCTGCAGGGGACATGGGCACACCTTGTTGCTTGTCATACAAGCCACACAACAGATGCCCCAGTCAACAACAACAACAAGAAAAAAAACCTTACAAAAAAAAAAAAGGATAAGCTTAAAGGGAACAGACTTAACATTTTATTTTTACAAATTAGTTGTCCTCCATTTTTAAAACAAAGTCCAACTAATTTAATCTATGCAGCCAATTTCTAAATAAATCATGTTATTCAAATAAAAAGGTAGCTAGAATACCCTCATTAAATCAGCATATACGCCCACTATCGACAATCAGCTTAAACCCCGTCATTGCATAGTAAATTTTTAGTGTTGAAAATGATTATGTGGATTTTTTAAGCTACATCCCAACCCTTACAATATATCAGTGAAAATAGTTTGCATGCTATATGATTTTTATTTCTTTAGGATATTTAATCAATTGGAATGGTCAAGAGAACTCTTATAAATTTGTTGTGCCATACTTTTGAAGAGTTTCCTGTTGGCTGAAATGTTTCGATTTTCTAACAATAAACAAAGTTATAAATTAGTAAGCATTGCAATTATTTTTTATATTTTTTAGTTCTCTTACCTTAACCTGAAAGGTGCAATTCGGTGTCGATTTATTGCATTTAGAATTTAAATGTTGCACTGTAATTGATTCACCTTTAGCCTAAGTGGCAGATATATGTATGTATGTATATAATTTAAACAATTATTTTTTATACACAGAACACTCTTTAAACCACTTACCGCTATTAACTCAAAGTAATGAGAAAATGCCAAAAGGCACAGAATTGTATAAATTGTTTTCATTTGCAATGACATTTTCGTTGACTGAATGTCATTAGCTATGATATATATAGTAAAATCATTCCTCAAATCGTGACAAATTTAATTAAAGCTTGTTTTTTATGGCTTAGTTATATCCTAAAGCCAAAACGTTTTCTTCAAAAAAAAAAAAATAAACAATTATTGTTAAGATAAAAAATAAAGAATAAGCACTTCGTACCTGGTTTATAATGGAATAATTCAGAATTTCGGTTGATTCAAATTTCGCAATTACTGTCGATAAAACACCAGATCGATAAATACCAAATACGGATGCAATATCTTAAAAAATAAGAGAACCTTTCTTTTTTACTGTACCCAAAAAATCAATTATTAAATTTCACCTTGTTCAGAATTAAACAGTGATAAATTCGGTTGAATGCATCTTTCAATTTTTGATATATATAAAATAGTTAGAAGGCAAAAAACTAAACATATAGTTTTGATTTGCAAAGTCATTTTTTATTTCAAAATCATTTAATATATCTTCTATATATATATACATATTTTTCTTTGTGTTGTCTTTGCTATTAAGATATTGTTTAAAAAATCGTGACGCAATTTAATTGACTTCATTTTATCTGTCTTTACGTAAGCCCAAAATGTTATTTAGCAAACTAATTATAGTGATATATAGTAAAATATCTAACATAAAGAATTTTCATATTCTATTTAAGCAGAATTGTTGGCAATTCTCTGGTTTCTTATTTATATATTTGAAATTTATCCTCTCATAAATATCAATAGATAAAGCCCATTTTTATAAACTAAGCCAACCTAAACACAAAAGAAAAATATTATAATAATAAAAATCTAGTTTAACTAACTTTTCCAATGTTATTACAGTAGACAACACAATTTCAAAGTTGGTTAGAACATGGAAAAAGAAACGGGGAGAGCGAGAGAGAGGAAGGAAAATCGAAAATGGAAAGTTTACCATTGCCGGTCGTTCTTTACACATTTTACAAGCAGATTTTAAGCTCTACTCCACATACACGCACAACATGTATCACATCCTCCCCCTCCTCCTCCTTTTTCCTATACCTATTGCCAAATAACGAAGCTGGCGGGATAGTCCCCTTAACCAGGCATGAAAAACCCCTCGCCCAACCATCATGTGCGAGTGCAATTTGTTAGAAGAAAGTTTTTTTTTCTTTTTTTTTTTTTCGAAAATTGCATCTTTTTGCATGGATGAACACTTGACGTTCGTTTTTTTTTTTTTTTTTAGGATTTTGTATGGTGGCTTTTTGTTTTTAATATTTTAGATATATATTTTTTTGATAGTGTTGTTATAGGTAGCTTTAGCCTGGTGTTATTGGTGTTTCTACTTAATTAGATTTTTGGCCAAAGTTTATGGCCAAATCGAGTTGATAATTGTGCATATAAATCAAAAATGTAATCCGTAACAAATTGTTGCCATTGCCACATGAAGGCACAAAAGTACAAATGGAAGAGGATATAAAATATTAATAATCTGTTTCGCTTGTTTCTTTGCCATCATTTTTTTTTCTTCCTTTTCTTTTGCTGAGTGGGCACAGTGGGGCGACATGGAATAGAAAATTCATTTTTTCATTTATTGCAGATTCTCTACCTACTTTCATTTAATTGTATTTAATTGCTTAAAAAAAGATTTTTTAAATGTATTTTATTTATACATTCAGTATTTATACGGACATTTATCCTACTTTCGATTAGTTAGGAATTTTGTGTTTATAATATTTTAACCACTGTGCCTAGCCGTAGAGAGCTAATGAGTCAAAGTGTAAGTTTTGTTACGCCTGCTGTGAGCGGGTTTATTTATTTTATTTATTATTTTATTTTTTTTTTCGGCTTCTCAACGATAAGGGGTAAAGTCCTGGGGCGGCATGAGCGTCATAATTCATTTCCACATAATTTGACTTGCACACGCGCTGCGTGGCGTTTATGGGGAGCAGGAGGGGAGTGGGTTGGTTGGTTGGTTGTTTGGTTTGGTCGTATTGTGGGGGTCAGAGGCACCTGACTGCCAGCCTAGAGAATCGCTAGCAGCTCCTTGCCGCAGACAGCTGTCACTTAAATTCACTTCGCTGACAACTGCGTCGAAGTGGCACAGTCAGCCTGACGGCTAGCGGACTGAGAGGCAGCCCACAAGGCGTATGTATGATGGGATGATAAGGGGAAAGGGGGGGACAAGCGGCATGCTAGCTCACTTTTGCGGGTACGTGCAAAATTTTAAAAGCTTTTCGCATTCAATGAATGTTGTTGCTGTTGTTGCGTCAACTTTTCTTTTGTTTCTCTTTGCAATGCTGTTAGTCCTAATTTGTTGCGTTTAACGGTGAAAAATGTAACTATAAATTCGATTTTTAAGCTTAAGCAAGGTGAAAGAAAGTCAAAGAGCAAAAAAAAATAAATAAATAAATAAAAACGAAAACATGAGATTTCCTTTTACATTAAGAACTTTACAAAGTATATATTTTTTCGAAACCAAAGATACTTTGAAATAAATTTTTTCAAACTTTTACTAGGTTCCATTTTGAATCGTTTTTATGGTTACGAAAAATTGCCAAAAATTTTAATAGCGAAATTGGAATGTCAGTATGGTGTAATTTTCTATGGAATTGTTTCCACATAGAATTATTTTTTTCTTAAATTTTGAATCAAGATATATTTGCTTTTATTTAATGATTAAAAATTATTCACTTACAGAAACTTAAGAACATTCAAAAAACATCAATATTTTTTTTTATACAAACTTTATATGTTTATCGTAATTTATATTTTGTATTTTAGTTTTTTTTGAAACTTAAAATTATATTTTCAGTTTTCATCATATAATAAATTCAAGCAATCAAAATTAAGTTTATTTACTGCAATCTATTTATTTCTGAATGTTCTGAATGGATATAGCATATGAGAAGCAAGATAAATTTGAAAGTAATATATATATATATCTTCCTATATAAACAGGGATAATGGTACATATGTGGAATATGTGATATTTCTTCTTTTTTTTTTGCTTTATTTTAACTCGTTTTTGGAACGAGTCCGTGCATATAAATGTTGCATACTCAGTCTGCCAATGTGCCATGAATTTGCTGCCGTTTCCCAAAAAAAAGGATATATTTTTTTTTGGTTTTTCTTCTTTTTTTGTTCTCTTTTGTCGTGACGCATTAAATGCTGAACATGCTTTCCATATAAAAATGAATTTGATGCTCTCAAAATGAGGGAAAGAAAAAAGCGAGACGAAAAGTTACAGCTGCATTGACTATGATGATATGATGATGGGCCATCAACATGAAAGTGTCAAAGACAAAGTACATGGCTGAGTGCATATTTTTGTCCTGTTCTTTGCTCAATGAAATTCATGACTTACTGCACACAAATAATAATAAAAACTCAGCAGCAAAAAAAAAGAAAAAAAAATAAATAAATAAAAAACCCAGACAAAATGCAAATGGATACGAAAATGCAGGCATAACTCTCAATCAGGTAAAAGAATGTCGTGCATAAATGCAGTCCTGCAGGAGAACAAATGATAAAAATAAAAACTCAAATGACCCGCACATAAAGCTGTTATATATTTGCATTAAATTATAACTGGCAAAAGGCTGCTTTATTCTCATCATCGACATTTCTCTCACCTGACCTCCGTTGATGATGATGATGAGGATAATGACCACGTTGCATGTCATCGACAGTAAACTGAAAACAGAAACAAAAAGAATTATTGATAAAATTAATGGCAAACTTTTTCTTGCCATCATTAAAATAAATAAAAAGAAGACACACTAATAAAGTTAAATATGCCATTAGAATAAAAAATCGCAAAATTTCTATATCAAATTAGCAGTTAAAAAGAATAAAAGTTTAAAATTTCACAATTTTTAATAATAAAAGAATATTGCATATATACTTTGTTTAGCTATTACAAGTTAACTTATAATTACTTTTGTTAGAACTCTGTTCTTCATATTAAAACACCTTTATATCAGATATATGAATATAAGCTGATATACATATATAGTAACTTGGAACTATAAGTTTTCTTGATGTTTTGTACAAATCAATTCCCACAGTTTTTCTCCCACACTTGTTCAACTGTAACAGCTTTAACCCATCGATCAAAAAAAAGTGCTAATAAAAAGAAAAAAACAAAGAATAAAAAAATAGAAAGAAAAGAAAATCCGTTCAATTGCTTTCGATACGGTCCAATCAGTCAATTTCAGTTAATCAAGTTTGTCAGTTTGGGCTTTAGTCTAGACATTAGTCAAATTGTTAAATGTTTTTAACAAAATTGTTGCAATTGTACAATATATTGGCATTTTGTATTTGTTTTGTGTGCTGTTCTTTTAACTGCCAGTGACAGCGGTTTTCCCCTGGCAAGTGTAAAAATGGCTTTGGCCAAGAGGGAAACATTTATAAATCATCGGATTAAAATGGAAAAAGGGCCAGTGCACATTTATTGGCATTAACCCCGGACTTTGTCGTTGTTGACGTCTTCGCTGGTCGCTGGCTCATTAATCTTAGTTAGCCATTTGCCTTCTCCTTACCACTAGCCACCACTTGTCCTTTGCCTCCCCAACCTACACAATTTCCCTATTACCCGCTTCAGATTTTCACAACTTTACACAAACAAACAAAACAAAAAAAAAAAAAAAAGCACAATTTTAATTCATTTTAATTTGTGCGTGTTTATCATTTTCTTCATTTTCTCTTTCGAAGCTTTTTAAGTTTATGGGTTAAGCAGCCTTAAGCCATCCATTTAACAAGTGCCCGGAAGGAGGATTCACACAGGACATAAGACAGACACAGACTGAAACATTAATGATGGATTTAAATTGACAGACAAGAAAAAGCCAACAAAAATCAAATAAAAAGGAATGCAACAGCAAATTGAATTGAGTTATGCAACGAAATAAGATAGCAAAAGGAGATAATATTAAAGCAACTAACTAACACATATTCAAGAAATATCAATAATATACATATGTATTTTCCTTTTCAACAGTGAACTTCAATGGCAATGATATAAGAGAAGGGTTTTTTTTTTCTTTTTTTTTTTACATAACTAAAGGCCAATCAAATAGGGGTGAATAGATGCGTCCCTTTAGCCTGTTACATACATTTTTCCTCTAATGTACTATACTCTACTATCAAATGTGAATCAATAAACCAAGTTATTAAATTTTTATGAACCGATTGTAAAATATGAAAAAATTTTAATATAAAATATGATTGGGACCCATAACCACACATTCAATAAACTAATCCTAAAAAAAAAAAAACAAAAGTCACAAGCAATTTTCATTAGCTAAATGCAATTTTGGCAAAATATTGCTTAAGTTTACCAAAACTGCCAGTGTATAGAAATTAGAAAATAGAAAAAAAAAAGAATTTTTCATAGTTTTTGGGCCCACGTGTCTATATATCTTTGAAAGAGGTGTCATCAATCAAATGGTTAATCAATTGAAGGAGGGAAAAAATGAAGAATTATACAAAAACGTGCATACGACTAGCTATTCAATCACTCTTTTTCTACCCCCACCACTGCTCCCTCCATCACTCCTTTTGAGTTCCAGCTTAGCCTTATCTACACACTATTGTTAGCCATCACAAATATCCATTAAAACAATCGAAAATGAGTGGGAAAGCAAACAATTTGTGCTCTTGGCCTTCAATACTAATCATAATTCTTATTGTTTTTTCTTCGTTTTTTTTTTTTGTTTTTGGCAAAAGCAAACAAACAAACAAAAATTTGTTGACCAACATTTAGCTTGTGGAAGTAAAGTGAAGGCAAATGGATGAAAAAAGAGCAGCACCACATTATAAGAGTGTGTCTCTGTGTGTGTGTGTGTGTGTGTATGTATTTGTTTGTTTGTGTGTGTATACAACTTGTTCTAACATATATATGTCTGATTTTTTAGATACAAATCCTATTAAAATCTTTTGACTCTGTTATTTTCCCCATTTTTGGACTCACATAAAAAACTGTGGACAATTTTTTTTGTTGGTTTATCATTAAATTGGCTGCGGCAATCGCAAAAAGGGAAGACCATTTTGCCATTTCACCATTTTTATATTTGTTCATTCCCTCAATTTCCCATAGTTGACTTTTGTAATTATATTTTTCTTTTCATTCTTTTTTTTTTTTGCGGTTTTCTAAGCACCGAACATTCATTTCCTTTTCAACATTTTGAAGGTTTTTTGCCTGACTGTAAATTAAGTTAATATATATAAATCTATGATCGGCATGTCAATTAATTCACAATCAGTAAAATAAAAAAACTATTATATAGATTTTTAACAGTTCTATATAATTTTATTATTTTATTTTCAGTTTTATAAGGTATTCAATTTTTTTTCCTTTATTTTTTACTTTTAGTAAACTTTTTCAAAGAAATTTTTCAATATATTTTCTAAACTTATTAAAAAGTGTAACGAAAATTCGTTGATTTGTTTGTATTTTAGTTTATTTTATTATTTCTAGCACATTTTCTCCTCTAACCAATTTTTGCTTCAAAGCATTAGCTGCACATATGGGCCCCATGCCACCATTATGACCCTAAGCTTAGCTCTGTCTCTCCCACTAGACCCTCTTTTGTTTTAGTTGACTATTTGTATTTTATGGTTATAGCCGCATATTGAAGTCATAAAAACAGAAGGCAACTATGAATGAGAGACGTAGAACCGAAGAGTAAAAGAGAAATGGTGCAATTTACATTTCATTTTCTTTTAGTTTGTTGCGAAAATTAAACTTTCCCTTTCCATTAGCTCCTATCATATCTTGCTCACACTTTCTAACAGTCTCTTTTGATTACTCTGATTGAATCTCTCCATCAAGTGGCTGTTAATCCGAGACACAAAGTCCATTCATATTCAATTGCAGCCTTTTGTCCTATCGATTGCTCATTTGCCTGAGCACCCGAGAAAGGATTTCTTCTTCTATGTATTTGTCAATCCAATGGCTGGCTCATTTATTCACACCGCCTTCAACTCAAATGAACCAAATTCCCTTTACCCTTATTTTTATCAAGTGGCACTTGAAGCAAAATGCGTAAAAGTGCCGTTCGCATAGAATAAAATGAGATGACATGGCCGTAGTATGAGATGGAATGAAGCACCATGAAGTGGATGAGTGGAGTCCACTTGATAGAGGGACACACATACAAACGAACATACATATAGACATACATACATACATATGTGAACATAACGCCTCGTATTTCCCATATCACAAACACTATCATCCCCTTTGTATCTCTATCTATTCCATTTCGTTATAATTTTTATTTTCTCTTTCTTTTTTTTTTTTTTTTTTTTGGTTTGTTGGCCATCCTGGCATGTGTCTTTGCGTGTCTGATCATCAAGTTTGGTTCGCTGGCTGGCTGTCAATTTCATTTGGTTATTCGTATTATGTATAAAAATTCCAACTGGATTCGATTAGCCAAAACTCAGCTCAACCTCACATGGCGTGCGTCTGCCTAAAATGTGAGAACATCAAAAATAATGGAGATGCTCCGCAATGGTTTAGAGGTGTGCAAACGGGCACGAAGAGCGCCAACATTACGGTATACGGAATGGCCAATGGCAAAGAAAGAAGAATATCGATGGTCCCAGGGCAATGAAATTTTGTTGCCCTTCGTTCAGGTTAAATTAATTTCATCCCGTACAGTAGATTGTGATGAAATTTCGTTTTGATTAATTAAAAGTTGACGAAACGTTTTAATTAATCGATTAGTGTATAAACTTACGCTTCATTTATCTCAAGTCTAGCATAATTTGACATTGTCTTAAATTCATTTTCAATCAGTCGATAAATTACAGTTACAAAGTATAACGAGATCTAAAAAATAAAATGAAACATATTTAAATACCAATAAAATATGTTTCAATGAAAAGTTTTCAAAAGAAATATGAACTAAATTATTATATTTTTCATACTTTAATTAAATTAAATATGTTAAAAGAGTAAAGGGTATATACATATATACTTGTATGTATATGCATATATGGTTATGTTGATATTTTTTATTTTATAGATTTTCAATTTGCTCTCATTGGTTCATCGTCAAATATTCAAAAGCCTGAGCAAATATTTTGTTAAATTTTCGCTACCATTTTGGTTAGATTGAAGTATGCATAAAGAGAAAAGAAGTAAAATGGATTGGATGTGGGATGTTGGATGTTGGATATTGGGTAATGGGTAATGGGTGGTGGGTAGTGGGTAAGTGGGTGGTGTGATAACAGGAATGGGCGGAACGGAGCAATACGTACAACTTCCATCTGAGCAAACAAAGCTGCAATTTTAATGAAAGTCATCTCACATGCATGCATAGTCGAGGGAAAATGCGAAAATATGTACGTTTGTATGTGGTGGAGGGAGGGGGAGGGGGGGTGGTTGTGTCTGTACGGCTCTGGCAGCAGCAGCTAGGGTAAAGTTGGCTGGGGGATTTTACCACGCCCATACATTGTAGTAGCTTTCATTATTGTCCTGCTACCATTGTACGTGCGCTCATATTTCACAGCTGCCACACACTTACTTAGTTATTGTCCTTAGCCATTTTTATTCTAATCAGTATAATAACAGGACGTACATGGCCCAAGTTCAAGTCCAAGAACATTTTTCCATTTGGGCAATTCAACAACATTTTTGTAACTTTGACCATTTCACATATCCATTTGCTAGATGGATATATTAGACTGGTTTTCTTTTCATCTTAAAGGTTAGAAATGTTTGCAAACTCAAGACTTCATTTCCCTCTAGCCAACATTTTACCAACAATTATTTAATAATATTACTCATACGACATGTTGCACAATATTTAATTCTTATAACAATTTTATTTTATTTGTGGTATGAATATTTTCATTGTGGCATATTATTTATTTATTTATTTAAACAAAAATTGTTTCAGTTGCAAATTTAGTATTCTTAACTAATATCACGCATACGACATGTTGTACGTCAAAAGTTAAATCCACAAAAAATGTATCCGTTGGGGAAATATCTGACTTTATTTCCCTCTACCCAATATTTTCCCAACAATGAATCAATAATAATAATACGTATACGACATGTTGTACACTATTTAATTCTTATAACAAATTTGGTTTTATTTGTGGTATGAATATTATTAAAAATGGTTTCAGTTGCAAATTTAGCATTCTTAACTAATATCACGAATACGGCATGTTGTACTTCAAAAGTTTAATCCAGGGGAAATTCCTCCGTTGGGGAAATATTGAATCTATGTTTTACTTTATTTTAACAATTCTATAATATATATATAGTTATGTAAACATATATATATTTATATATTATAAAACCAGTTAGGTGAGCTATGAGATTTTATGAATTTCAATATATAATTGGAGTGCACACAAACACACACACACACACACACAGAGAAAAACACGCAAACAAGAAAGCTTATACTTGTTGTATATATAACAAATTGGCAATTGGCCATTTCATTTGCATCTGCTGATGGTATTTTGCGGTTGCATTTGCAAGTTGCCTTCCTAATGAGGCAAATACAAACGTTGCCATAGTAGGCAAGCAGAAAGGGAAACGAAAACATTTAGTGGAGTGGGTTAAAAACCACAAGACAACTTTGCTATTTGCCAATCTTACCTCTCTTTTTGTACCCATCATACCCCATCTCCCAGTTGGTAACCACTTCGGCACCAAAATGACGGTTAATTGTGGTTTATTTGCGCTTTAAATAGGCAACACATTGTTGGCCTTTTGTGGTTTAAATGGACCAATGATAAAAGCAGCATACAAAATGGTAGACAAAGGAATAGTAAAGCAAAATAGAAGCTTAAGGAAGCCATACAAGATAAAAGGGAAAACATTGCCACAGAAAATGAAGCACAATTAGGATAAATTTACAAAATAAAACATCTGGCAGAGAAAAAATAGGTTAAAAATAAAACACATACCACAAAAGTGAATAATCAAATTTAAATGAATAAAAATCATGACAAAATATTAAAGTTCAAAAACATAAATTCAGTAAAACTAAGAAATAAATAATAAACTGAATGTAAAATTTTTCGTTTATAAAGATTAAAGACATTCAAAAAGTCGAATATTAAAAAAAAATCAAAAGGATGCGTAAAATTTTATTCAACAGATTGCGATATTTTTTAAAATTATGATTACATTAAAAGCCAAGTTGCTAAGAAAAATATTTCAGTATAAATATCAAACATCCTTGACATTTTTGGATTCAAATATCAGAACAAATTTTAAGAGCTTATCAACTATTAAAAGTGTAAAAACCCAAGGCAAAAAAGAAGAAGGAAGAAAATTAAATTGAAGAGAAATTACCATTTCAAGATGTCCTGCAGGATGTACATAGATGTTATATATATATATGTGTATATATATACATATCGATATGTACTTTTATATAGCAATTATAAAACTAATCAAACCAGTTTCATTTAAATTGATCACAAATGCAAAATTGTAATAACTGAAAAATTAAATATTCATAATTGGTATTATAGACTAAACTGAACATTAATGCATAAAACTTAATTGCCTGTCTCTATTTTTGTTTCTAACAATTATTGATGATAATCCTTAAAAGTGAAAAAGGATTTATACCATTTTAAATGGAAAAAAAAAGAAAACCAACATGACGCAACTGCAATAAACCGGCAATAGTAACTAAATGATTAATGGATTTCAATTTAAAACCACAAATATGCAACATTTTCGTATAATTTAAAAAGTTTCTAAATTGAAAATTATGGTAAATGAGAAATGTTTGGCATGCACAAAACATATTTTTCCCAAACATAACTAAAAGTTATTGTTTTATTTTATGATTATCGACATAAAAAAGACAAATAACAAAACAAAAAATTAATGCGATAAATTTTTATGTGTTTGTTTTCGTGTTATATTCACTAAGCAGTTAGGTCAAGGGATATAATATAATTGTTCAATTGATATTCACAATCAGTGAAATATAAACAATTTCTTTTTTACATCTACAGCAACAGGATGCTTTTAAAATGATTGTTTATTTTTTTTTTTGTTTTTTAGTAGTTTTGCTCTTTAACATTCTTGCCTTTCTTGACAAAAAAAAATTTTCCATGACACTAAGAGTGAATGCTTTCGTTTATGTTTTATTTCCCTCATTTGATAGTCTGTTGAATATGGAAAAATGTCAAATTATTTGCTTTTCAAAGTGTCAATCTGTTCACATTTAGACAATTTTTATGCGAATATTTTGTTGAAATAAGAAATGAAAATCCAGTGAAATTGTGTGCATTTAATAACAAAGCACTTGACAATTTTCACAGAATTGAAACAATTATTGCAAAATTGCATTGCATTGGCTTCTATCTCTTTCTCTCTCTCTCTCTCTTTCTCTCTCTCAATCTCATAAAACCACACAATTTCCTCCACTTCAATTTGTATGCAAAATCATTTTCCAGAATCCCCAAATGAATGTGCGAGTATGGAAAATTCTCTCAATGGGTATTAACTGGCAACATCATCATCATTATCATCATTATCATCTTCATGATTCAGTTTAATAATCAGAGTTAGCGTTGTTGCTATTGTGTTGTTATGTCTGTGTAATTGTTTGTCTGTGTGTGTGGGAATATATGAAGAATTAGATGCGTAAACATTTCTATGGAATTTCAGGTAGAAAGCTCATATTTTCCATATTAGTTTACTTTAATGAGAAATATTTGTTTATGTTTTGTGATTTATATTTTCTTATTATGATAATAATATATGTGTATCCAAGACCATAGAATGAGACAGAGATAGAGATACAGAGAAGAAAAAAAACTTATGGAATAATAAAATTTTACTAGGATTTCTTCTCAAACATTTCCATAAAAGATTAAGATATGATATGATACTAAGAATATTTTTAATTTTTTGATTTGACATATAATACAAATTTGTTTGTGAAATGTTTCATTTTAAAATGATATAATTATCTGATTGATTCCAACGAATAAACATAAAAATATATTAAATATAGTTGGGATCAGTATTAAGTATAAAATGTTATATACATAGATATAATAAATAAAGACATTATGGATTATCTTAGAATCCTTTTTTTTAGAGTTTTGTCAGTATTGCTGGATGAAAAAATTTCTAATTATTTTAGTATTTATAAAATATTTGCTTAGAAAGCTAAATTAAAGAACTTTTCAAAGAGCGCTATGTACATATATAAAAAATATGTATTATATTCACTATATATTATATACATATGTACCTTGACATACAAATTTTATCACAAAAATATATTAGCTTACAGCAAAACAATTAAAAATTCAACTAAAAAATTAAGTATTTGGTAATAAGAGTTATAACAGTTTTAAGTTACTTTTTTAATGTTTAATCAGAATTTAGATTAAAATCGAAATAAAACTATGCACTTCTCTGACATTGAATAGGGGATAAAGTGTGTGAGAGTTTTTGAACAAGTTTGTTGTTAAATTTGCAGCAATTAAGCATAATGTATAAACTTTACATGGCTCACACCCTGTGAATTGAGCCATAACCTCAATTTCCTTTACCTAACACAAATGCCAATCAAAGAGCTCTGTCGCCTTCTATTTCAATGGTTGGAGGTAGACCAATTTTCACTGCCACTTCAGCTCATTTAACACGACAAGCGACAAGACAAGTTGCAGGAAAATGAGCATACGAATGAGAAGAGTCTTTGGGGTTAGGGGGTTAGGAGGGGCATGATAAAAGTGGAAGGAGATGAATGGTGGGGAAAAGGATATAGAAAGGAATAGGAAGAACGTTGATGTCTTTGCCAGCGGCTTCTGTGATTGACAAAGCGTTGACGATAAACTCTTAAATGCATAGGCAATGTGGGCGTGGCATCTGGTAGTGACAATGCCAAAAGGCATATTATACCCTGCCCGCACCTCGTCCCACATGAAAAGGTGTAAAACTTTGAACATGAAATGGCATGCCGATTAAATTAATGTGCCCAGAAGGTGGAACCTTCGAGGAGTAGAAGGCATGGCGTGGCATGGCAAATGAAGTGACAGAGAAGGTGGAACACCACTTGGTCTCTGGGCTAATAAAGCGACAACAGCGCAACAACATGGCCCATAAAAAGAAAAAGTTTCAATGCGAGTGTGAAAGAGAGAGAGAAAGAGAAAGAGAGACGGTGAGAGCGAAATAAAAAAGGCAAACTTAAAGCCCTATCCCACTCGATGTAACTAAATATGCACAATGGCGGCAGAAAAGGATGGGACAAAACAAAAATCTCAGTTCCCATTGTCTGGAGGGCATTGACATCTCGGTGACCTGCAACAGAGACCGCATTGCCCACGTGGGCATCAACTGTCAGTATATGTCACCATGTGCATGTTCATGTAATCATTATTAATGACAATGTTAGCAACAGCGACCTAGCCAATTCCGGTGGCACTCCCACCATAGTTCCCCCATCTCCAACTGTCAGATGAACTTATATTTATATATATATATATATATATGTACAGAAGTGTTTGTTTGTATGGACGATGGGTAAACGGATACTTCTATTTAATCATGGCTCAAATGTACAATGAACCCGTTCAACCATAGACGACTAATCAAAATCAATTGTAGTTGTCTATTATAAGAATTTGTCAATCACTCATTTAAATAGACCACAATATGTTATATAGAAATTGACAATTAATTATCAACGATTGATGTAAACTTAAAATGACAAAGACAAAGTCAATGTATCAATGTATTAATATTTCAATTCTGATTTCTCTTAATAGAAAGATTTGCTAGACCATTTTAATGCATTCTTTGCAGAAATGTTTAACTGTTATTTAAGTACAATGTATACATATCTGTAACATTCGAACAAATTTTAAAAAGTTTTGCTATAATTAAAGATCATAAAAATAACAAAAAGAAACTATAAAGCTTATAAAGATGCTTTATAGTATATATCTATCCTCAAATTCTCATTGCAATTTTATAGATAGATAGATAGATATAAATATATGTACATATACATATATACCCTATAGACTTACAGACTTATTTTATCAGCTGTGCACATCCATATATCCTTCCAACATAGGAGATAGATATGCACCTTTACAAGTATCATTATTTGTTTTACCTATAATCCAAGTCTGTCAAGCATCGGCCTGGATATTTTGTGGATTTTCCATGAATGTGTCTACGTGTGTTAAGGGGGGGGGGGGATAGAGCAAGGATGGTACCATGTGTATTGGCCAGGTGAAAGGTCCCAATGCGACATACGCTCTAAATACGTTTTCCAAAAGGCTCAGCTAAGTACACATACGTGAGTGTGTCTATGTGTGTGTGTGCGTGTGTGTGTGTGTGTGCAAATCCTTGCTAGTTTGTGTTCGTGCAAACGAGACTTTTCTAATTTATTTTTAATGCTTTTGGAATTTGCACTATATACTTTTAGTTGTTCATATATATAGACATATGCATGTACTATATACATATGTGCATCTATTTACATTGAAACAAAGTTTAACTTGACTCACAATTTTTAATTGTACCATGTGACATATTACTTTTAGCAAGTTACTAGCTAGTATAAGCAAACACACAGAAACGACCTCACATGCACGAATGTACACACGCACACCCACACACACACACACACACACACACACACACACACACACACACACACACACACTAACATAAAGTTTTATTACTCAGAATTTAGTTTTTGCCTTGATTCCAATTTGAAAATTTACCTACAACAATTATTTAATTGCTGAATCATCACTAAATAAATTAGTAGTAGGTGCCATTGGATGTCACAATTATATAGAAAGTAGAACTACTTTCAGTTTTTACGGTTTTTTCACTTGAATCAAAAATATATTATTTAAAAGGATATTATGCTAGAAAATCAAATTTTAGTTTTTGAATATAAATTAATCGTTTTAATTATTATTTATACGGCATTTTGGCTTAACTTTATTTTAGACTTTACAGTATTTATTTGGGATTTATGCATTTTAGTTTCTGTTTAGCCTTTGAAAAATTCTAATATCAGATCTATTATTATATATTTTGATTTCAACAATAAATCTTTTTTTTTTTAAATGTTTCTTCTCAATAATAGAAATCAAATAACCATAGAATCTATTCTTCTATATATTCTACTGGTCTTAAGATAACCAAAACATTTTAGCTGAATATCTGTCTCAAGGTTAAGAAAATTTCTAGGAAAAATACAAGTAACAATTTTCACTTAAAAAATAAAAGAAAAATAATAAATTTCCATCCCTTATCTTGTATATAAATTACATATTACAAAAAAAACAAAATAAAAAATATTAAAAAACAAAAAGGAAATAAGCTTCGAAACTAAACCAAAATTCACTCCCACACAATTTAAGGTCTTTGCATAAATCATAAGACAAAATGAAAAATAAAAGGGAAATAGAAAAGCTAAACTAATACAATATCCGCAACAAGTTCGCAGAATTTCATTTTGGTCATGTCAAGGTATTTGGCGCTTAATTAAAAAACCCAATACATAGATACATCGTCATTATCATGATTATTATTATCATTATATAGCTGTGAAAGTATCTAGTATCTTAAAGGTTTTTCTTTTTTTTGTCTTTTTCTTTTGGGTATTTGTACTTGAATTCCCCAATCAGAAACACCAACGGTCTCTCTCCTTGGACTTTAGATAAAAAGAAGATTTTGCGCTGTTGCCAAACCTAAATAAACTTACCTCCTCAGGGACTGACACTATGGTGGGGTGGGGAGAGGCAAGGTACAGTGGGGGTAATGGCAACAGCTGTTGGAACTTCTCTATCTCAATCCCGTGTGTATGTGTGTGTGTGTGTGTGGGCGACTGTATAGCAATTATTTAATGAAAATAATATAAAAAAATAAAAATTTAATAAAAATACTTTGCATGAAAACCATTTGCGAAACTCAAAAGGACTTGGGTAGCTAACACACACAAAGACGTACACACACACACACACACACACACACATACACTTAGTAGTATACGTGTGAACGGGTGAATAGAGCTAAGAGCTTCCGGAGGATGGAGAAGGGAAATTGTAAGAGGTGGCAAATATTTAGTTCCCCCTTTTAAATATGCAAATGGATACTCGAAACTATTTTATTATTCACACAAGTCCAAAGATGTATACACACACACACACACACACAGGACACGCACGCAGAGCAACACTGGCGGCCCAAGGACAACAGCAACAACAATAATAACAAAGTAAGCAACAAATTTTATTTGGGGTCCAGACACTACCACGCCCACTCATCAGACTCTTTAGTGTTATGTGCTGTTTACGATATCATAAAAAAAAAGGAGAAAGAAAAACGACCAAAAAAGAAAGAAAAAACGAAAAATAAAATAATAACAATAAGGAAAAAACGAAGCAACAGCAGCAAATAGAAAGCCTGGAAAGTGCAGAAATCCTTGAACAAAAAAAAAAAAAAAAAAGGTGTTCCAGAAATACTCTCCCACATTTGCTAAGTGATGAAATGTTCCCTACACTCGACATAAAACTTCAAGTATAACCGCCCACGATCAAATTGATTGAAATTTGAGACTAGTTTTTATGACAAATGGCTTCCCAATGTTGTTAATACAAATCAAAACACTTTGGCATTGTGCGAATGTTTACCACTGAAAGAATTTTTCCACTGAGCATTTAATATTTTAGTTTAACATTAATACTTTGAAGCTAAAAGCTTTTTTTTTTACTTAGAACACTTTACTTTACTTACTTTAATTTTAACCTTAGAAGACATTTTATAATAAAATTTATTACTTTTCAATAGAACTTGAATTTGGATATCATCCAATATAATTCTTTGACATCAGTTGGGGCAATAGTCGCAATAACACAAAATTCTAAAGGGGATTCAATGCTTTCAAATATTCATTCTTACACACACACACACAATAACACACACTTTTATAGGCATACACCTACACTTGTATAAGGAATTTTGGTCTCTTGCTGACATTGAATAAAAATAAAATCGAAAAGGGAAACAGAAAGACAGCGGATTCTTAATATCGACAGCTTGAGTAAAAAAGAATTTGTTTGACCAATAAGCTGCCTAGACAAGGCCAAGAGCCCACCTACCCACACACCAAGTAGAGGCTGAAACTTATACACGTACCCTGAACCCGGCTCAAATCATGTCAACTTAGGCCACTGGCAGCAAAACAAATGGCCAACTCTTTTTTTTTTTCTTTTTTTGGGGTTTTAGATCCTCGCATATTTGCACAGGAAACGGAAAATGTATAACGGAAACTGTTGTCTAACTGAGCAGTACGGAGGGAGGGTAGAAGAGGGGGATAACTGTGTCGTTTTCAAAGCGGAAATTATTTGCCTTCTGATTTGCTGGTCAAAGGTCGCGAGCATTTGGCATTTATTTTCTTACGTCTTCGTCTCCCTTTACGTTTTTTTTTTATTTATTTCGCTTTTCAGGTTTCTTTTGAATTCTGTTTTCTGTACTTTCTCTTTCATTGGTGGTTTCTATTTTTGCAGCTGTTATGGTAATTGGTAAAGGAAAAAAGGGAAATATTGCAATTCTCCGATTTATTTTATTTGATTTTTGCGTGAGAAAAAGCATTGAGAGCTCTGATTTTTGCACCTGAAAGTGAAAAAGAAAAAAGGCAAAACAAAAAAAAAACTCTTTGATTGAAAAAAAAAAGAAAATAAAAAGGAATCACGCAGGAAAGGTACTAATAACTTTTGCCAATAAAGAGCTTGCTTAATATTATATTTAAAAAAGAAAACAAATAGTAATCATTAACTTGCAAAAATACATAAGTTTTGGCTCTAATTAAGTTTTATATTTATATTTTCAAAGTGTGCTAAACTAAGAAAAAAAAAAAGGATAAATATAAAATTTTCATAATCTCATTTGGTTTTTAATTCCAAACCCTTCCGTGTAACCTTTATAGGTTTTAGCTTTAAGTTCTTTTTTTTATAATCAACTTATGAAATGAAATAATTTTTTCGGTTTCCAACGGCAACCAAATCCATAACGGTTATAAGTTACGGTTACAGATTCCGGATATTAATTAAATTACCATATAAAAGCATCTAAATTCCTATGCTCAACAATTTTCAACTTGTTGAATCAAACTTTGTCTGGCTTTTGAAAAATGTGTGGAGTGAAACTATTTGCCAAACAAGTTCCGGTTAAACTTATGATGATGCCTGCCTGGGGTGTGGTTTCAGAGGATTGGCTGGCACAGGAGCAGAAGCAAGGACATGGCCACGGACAGAGACATAGACATAGACTGGGATAGGGGCTTTCACTTGTCGTGATTAGGCGCGGCACATTGAAAAATCACCGGGAGCTGGTGCCGTTGCTGCCTGCTGAGAGCTCTCACCTCAGAGGAGTCAAGTTGTCGAGTTGAAGCCATAGAGTCCTTGCCTAGGCAACTTTGTCTGTGGTTCTCTGCTTGAATCCGTATACGTTTCTATGTCTGTGTGTGTCAACGCACATAAATTTTGCGGACCGAAAGAGAAAATGGCAAATGAGAATAAGCATTTTGTTGGATAGATGAGTGGTGTATGATAAGGGGAGTGTGTGTGGGGGTGGAGGGGGGTAGGCATTACACATACATACACCTACACACATATACGCAGCAGCTGTAAAAACACAAGTCAAAAGTCGGCCAGGGGCGTTCTTTTCTTAGCAACCGGCAAGGCAACAATGTGTATCCAGGTCCATGTCCCTGTCCCATGGCCTCGTCCTCGTCTGCTTTGTTACTCTGTAGGTTCTCTGTGTGTGTGTGTGTGTGTGTGTGTGTGTGTGTGTACGTGTGTTTATGTGTGGGTATGGGCACGCCTACACTCCATGCTCATCTGTCTTTTTTGGGTTAGTGTGTGTACATGATTACAGTGGTTCAAAATATAGGCGATTCCATCTTGAATAAGTGTGTAAGTCTATTAATATTATGTTGCTTTAAATTAATCTTGTTTAAATAACAAATTAACATCCCTTAAATAATCCTAAGAGTGTTTATTAAATACAGATTTAAAATTAAATGTAATTTGTTAATATATTTTCATTATCAACAAATTGATTAAGGATAAGCGAAAGTTTTTTTTTATATATTTTTTAACAAATGCATTCTATAGGTAATTCTATTTTGCTTCTTATTTTGATCCAGATCTATCTACCAATGGTAATATAAATGGTAAATAATATAAATCATGTATATGAAACATACATATACATAGAATCTAAAAGAAGAAGAATTTATTTACTTCCTTTTATGGCTTGTGTTTAACTGGTTTTTTGGTTTCTTTTACCTTTTATTTCTTTCGTTTTGAATCTTTGTTCCCACTGTGGTCTACGTTTCTTTTTTCTTTTTTTTGGGCAAGCCCTCATCAGTGTGTTTGTTTTCAATTTCAATTTTACAATAAAGCCGACGCCCTGGCGACGAAAGTCAGGACTTCCTCTTGGCAACACTTCATGCCATTTCCCCCTAGCTCCGCTTCCTCACTTGATATTGGCCCACGAACTATATACAATATATACTCGTAAATATATATATCTATATATATATATATGTATATATGCGTATAATGAATAACGGCACAATTTCACACTTCCTTTCATTGGAAAATTACAGTGTGAAGTGAAAGAGGGGATAAACGAGAAATAGACATGAAATATAAGAGAGACAAAGAGTAAGAGAGAGTGAGAAAGAGAGACAGAGAGATCCTTTTGTTTTTGTCTTTTGCCTGAAAGCTTTTGTTTAATAAGCGCACAAAAAATCTGAACACGACTGCAACATTTTATAGATCAATTGGATTTGTGCCTTGTCTTGTGATTTAATGTTTAATTTTTATCTACTTTATGGCATTGCAATGAACCGTCAACTGGCCACGCCCCCCCTCCCACTGGCATTCCTTTACCATGGGATAGGAGGAGACGCATAACGCCATCCGATGATAACACAGCATGGAAAACAATGACCCATTTGTGCCATCAATAAAAACAACAAGCAAACACATACATACATACATACATACATATATCTGGATACCAAAAGAGAAACACAAACACAGACAAAAGGGAGGGGGTGAGAAAAATAAAGAAAAAGACATAGTCGTTTATTTACTTTGGTTTGTCCAAATTTTCCGGTTTTTTTCTTTTTCTTTTTTTTTTTTTTTTGTCTTGATTTTGTCTATTATTTGGTTAAAGTCATGTCGAAACATAGAGCACAAAAAGAGACAAACGAAGGAAAATCGAGCCCACACACATACACAAACAGACAGAGAGACAAGTTTTGGTTTATGTCCTCGTTTCCTGACCATTTTGATAGATGGCTACAAATATTGCGGATATGAGATTGAGGGCAACAAAACGATGTTCCACCATTTTGTGGTTAGCTTAATAGTGTGGAATTTTTTTGGCCACTTTAAAGAGGCAAAACGAATTCTTTTATAGATATTTATTAATATTTTTCATTAAAAACTGTCTTAACTTTGAAAATAAATCAATAACTTTTAAATAGATATTTGAGATATCGATTTCTAAACCTTACTCAATGACCCAAAAACAGAATGAGAATAAATTGCTTTGGGTTTTATTTAAGTAAAGTAAATAAACGAATAAAATTTAGGAAATAAAATATTGTTTTATCTGATTTATCTAAATTTTGTAAATTGTATCATGTAAAGAATTTATTTCAATTTTCACTTGAGATATTCTTTGAAACGAGTTAACCAAAAGCCAACAAAAAAAAAAACTTGTCACAATAAAGAACTTTAACTATGATCTTTATTGCTAGCAACTTGTGAGTTTAGTTAGCAATCTTATGGATTTAATCGACCTTTATATATATCTTTTTGCCCTCTCACTCTTTCTCTTGATTCTCTGCCATTTCCTCTTAACCCTTGTTTTTACATTTATTTTCTCTACAGATTTCAAAATTGTTGACTGCGATAAAAACTTAAAACTAAAACTCAACGCAACTTTGTCAACTTTGTGTGACATCATTGTGGCCACAGTACTCTGTGTATGAGTGTATGTATGTGTGTTTGTTACATATATGCCACGCCCACAGACACAAGCAATTGCATTGCAGAAATGTGAACGACAAGAGCAGAACATACAAAAAAAAAAAACTATAACTCTATGCTAACTTTGAACTTGTCGATCTTTATATACCCTTACAAAATTTTCCATTATGAAACTTTATTGGTAAAAAATCTCTTTTTTAAACCAATATAAGATGCTTGAACGTTTTTAATGCAGATGAAACTTGGTCTAGTCTTTGCAATAAATTATTTATAAATATTTATAAATGTAAAATATTTATTAATAAATTTGGTTACAAACTGTGGCTTTAGAGCGGTAAAGATTGGATTAAGATTGGATTGGATTAAGTCCTAAATGAAACTCAGCTCAGCTAATGATAAAAAGAAATATATACTTTATACAGTCGGAGAAGCTACCTTCTAAGCGTTACAAATTTCTTACCAAAATAAATATACCCTTATTTTGAACAAGAATATAGATATAAAATAGACAATGAATGGAGTTCGAAAAGTACTCACAATCCTTTGGTTACTTGTTATTTCCGCTGGCCACTTACATGGGATATTAAAGTTACAGCATTACAATGACCCCTCGAATAGAATGCCCACAGCTAACCCAACAATACCCATCCCTTACCCACTACTACCCCCAACGGAATTTGCCCACTATCCATGCTCTGTCTCTTATCGACCCTTTTCCACTATTTGTTTTGTTTTCAACTATGTCTGGTAGTCCATTCTGTCATTCATATACCCTGTATCTATTATATTAACTGGTCTATTCGACGGATCCAAAATTTAGGTAACAACTAAAATAATTGAATAACTTAAAATCAAATTGGAAAAGTTAATTCTATATACATATATATAGTATGCAAATAGATGAGACTCTGTAATATAAAATTAACATAAACTTACATTCAGCTTAGCTCAGATCTTTATATTCATCATAGCATCACATTTCCTTATTGAGATAATTTTCTGCAAAAGTCATCAGTCATAAAAAAAATACCAAGATACCGAAACGTAGCGTGCCTTTCCGGCACTAAATCATTTGCTGCGTCACTTTTTTCCCTTGAGGTATTTAATGGTATTGCAACATTGCCTTAAAATTTATAAAAGTGCCCAAGGGCGAACTTATTACTTTCGATTATTATTGCGATACAAAGATGAGTTTGTCATAGTAGAGGGTAACACAAAGTCGTTTATATTCACTAAACTTATTCACATTTTTCTTTTGTCTTGGTCGTTTGCTCGTTTAGTTGCCATTTGATTTGTAACAAACGTTTAAGTGGACACAAAAAAACTTTTGCAATGGATGTACTACTACAATCGATGACATCTAGTGGGCGTTCTACACACACACACACACACACACACATACACTCACAAAAACTGGCACACAGAGGTGAAGATAAACTTGTCCCAAACCAAAAACAAGTTTTCATGTGTGGCAAAACAATTTGAGTGATGCCTTTTAAAAAAACATATAAAAAAAGAATAGAAATTTCTTTTAAAATGCCTTTCTTAAATGGTTAAAACTTTTCCAATCGCTTATGTTTCAAAAACTAATTTGTTTTCTTCTTTTTTTTTTTGGTAGTTGATGAGGGTAAAGTTTTTCGGTCATTAAAATAGCTTGAAATATTCATAAAATGTTTCGAAATATTACACAGTAAAGTGGAAACACTGTTTGCTAAAAGATTTAATTAAATGTTGTGCATTTTTTATTTTCGCTTAAATTTTTTTTTTCTTTCATTTAAAACAATTGTCCCAGTTTATGGCAGTTATCCAATTGCAATTAACAGGCGAACGCGTACGCAGTCAAATGGATTAATTAACACAAAGGATCAAGGGGACCTTTACCGAGGCAAAAAGAACAATTAGAATTTAAAATGATGGGGCTGTGCATAAGAGACGAAAGTATATGCCATGCCAATGTAATAAATTTAATTTTAATAATAAAGTTGAAATGATTTTGCAATCTTTTACAACCTGTTAATGCCAAAAAGTTGGCCAACAAGTTGAACAAAAAAATGTAGAAACTTTAATCGGTATCTGTACGCCATTTCGGTTGCATTGTTTCTTATTTAGCTTAGATTGGTCTCAGTTTTTTTTTCAAGTTTGTTACCAATTAAACAAACAAAAAAAATCCAGAAAATGAAAAATTTGTAATATCTAGTTGCTTATTTTCGAAATATACAGAGGAACTCCTCGAATCAGTAAATATATTGGCTAAGGCTTAAGGATAAATTATTCAATTTTTGTTTTTTTTTTTGTCAATTTAAATTTCTTTGCCGTTTTTTTTACTCTTTACTAATTACTCACAGATAAAAATATTCATAACAGAAAATTGTCACGTAACAAGGCTTAAAGTTTGCTTCTATAGTTGAATCTTTTTCCTTTCTCTTTTAAATCATACTTACAAGTTAATAAGCAATTTTTTATGAAGTAACACTAAGTAAATAATAATTTTTCCCCTTCGCGAAACGTGACAAAATGTTGGGTCCGTCCGCTTTTTAATTGCCAATAGATCAATGATCAATTGCACAACAATAAACAAGATAGTTTCCATTTTATAAAGCAATCAAAAAGGTCATGTAATTGGATTTTGTTGTTCCCAAAAAGTATGCTATAAAAAACAACTCATTGATGCCTGGTGGCTTGTTAATTAAATGCTTTACAAGGCAAATATTTACATTATAAGATAATGAAAGCAAACAAGAATTTCTTTCTTTTTTTAACTTTAATTTACTTCTTTTTTGTTTTGCCGTTCCGTTCATTTAAATAAGATGCTGAGATAGATTGGATACCCACAGATTTAATTTGAAAACAAAAAAAAAATTTCCCAACTTAAAATTTGTCCCTTGATTCTTATTGTCACACAATCAAACATAATAAGATTTTCGTGTGTAAAGCAAATTTCCAAAATCAAAATAAAAGAACTTTTCATTGTTAACATTTTCATTGGCATTTTCACCTAACTATATGAAGGTCAACGGGGGGAAAAAGGGAAATAACAAAGAAGCGAAAAAAAATGGCCAATGGAGAAAGCAATTTAGTATATGTGTCTGTTTGTCTGTCTAGTTGTGTATGTGTGTGTGTGTGTTAGCCAAGCAATCTCCATTCTAACGGTATTTTATAATCAAAAACCCTTTGCACGTTCAGCCTCTTTGGTCACATTCTCTGATCTCTTTTGGCCATATAGTATTGTCCATTGTTTGGCCAAAAAAGAAAAACCGAAGAAAAGCCAAAATTAAAATGCAAGCCAAAACTTAGCTGCATGTGATGCCATGGGCTAGGAACATGTCTGGGATATATATATACATACATACATAGATATATAGTATTCAGACTGTCCAGATAACACATCGAAATGCATTTGAAATGGGATTGAAGCAGGCGATTAAAAGAATTCGCTCAAAAAGCAATCAACCTGCCAACTATTTAGTTGTGAGCATTTAAGATTAAATTAAGGCGACTAAAAATTGTTTTCACTGTAAACTTAAATGCAACTGACTTTCATTCTCAACTATTGATAAAAAAAAAAAAACAAGCAAAAAAGTTTCTAGTTCTTTTTTCTTTCGCCCTAAGATTGCGTTTTTTTTTTATTCTATTTAAAGGCCACACGCACGACTAAACACACACGCAGAGTGGAAAATGGGCTAAAGAAAAGCCATGAAAGAAAAGCAACGATTTTCGCACGTCTTTATACAAAAGTATGTACATATATGTACAGTCAAGCAACTTTGATTCCTAAATGAAACATCATCTAATGATGATTATTAGTCCTAAAAATGGGAAGTAACTTTTTGTTAAGCAGTTTGACTTTAATTACAGTTAATTCGAAATCCAGCAAATACAGCCAAGAAAGTGCTTAAATTGTTGCTACTCACACTTAATTATTGAAACATTGTTAATAACAAGATTTACACTTAGTAACTAATGGTTGCAGTTTGTTCATTTCGTAAAGGATTTAGCAATATACTCTACATTGTTAAACACCACAATGTAAGAGGATAAAAAGAGTGAAAATGATTAAAACGGCAACAATATTCTTTATCTCTAGACTTAAGGTTAAGTTTGAGAATAATAAAAATTGTAGTTAAATTTTTTATTACTCATTATTTTTAACTCTGTTGCTCAGTAGAATTAAAATTTCTTGCATATGTTATAGTAAAGATAAAAAATTTAAGATATATTACCAATCTTAGCCTGAAATTGAATAATTTTTAATTTAAATCTATAAATAAACTATCGAGTAAATTCAACTGAAAACCATTTGCATTCTAATTTCCAAAAATATAGTGATATATTCTGGATGTTTGACATTCTTTTTTCTGATTTTTTGTTATACAAATTTGCTTTTTATACATATATTTTTTCCCTCACACAAACCGTAAATGCAAATAGATTTTCATAAATAAATTTAGAAATACTCTAAATATTAAATAAAAGTATATTATGCACTTAAAACAAATGAGAATTATAAACATTCCAATTAAAAAAACTTTTATAAATTTCTCTAGTAACCTTATCAATGGATTTGCCACTTAACTTTCAACTGAAACTCGACACAAGCCATAACAAATATTCCTCTTAATAATTCACAGAGCAAGATAAAAGCAGCAAAAGAGAAAGAGAGTGAGAGGGGAGGGGGTTGGCAAAAAGTGTGGTAAAAGTTAACAGCTTTAACGGGCTCTTTATCACAACAATTAGCCAAAGTGCTTTGAAAAATTTGTGCACTTTTATTGGCCATATTGCCCATTGTATAGTTGGATTGCCTCTACATCATATAGCCCTTCCATTATGAATGGTCGAGTGCGAATGGGAATGCGAGTGTGTGTGTACGTGAGTGTATGTGTGTGTGTGTGTGTGTGTGTGTTAAAGCTTGTTTGTTTGTTTGTACTACGCTTTAACCAATTAGGAAATTACTTGAGTAAAGTGTTTGCAACTCCAACAACCGACTATAAATAAATACAAAAAAGAACTTTTGACTCGAGCAACAAGAATCTAGCTTAAAGTTTAACTATTCCGACCATGATCATTAGCCATGCTGTCTGTTTGTGTATGTGTGAGTTTGTTTGGGATTGATTTCCCTTAGCCACATTCCCCTATCCCTAGAGTTTTGGCAAAATCAATGAAAATACTTGAAACTTTTTTGTTTGAAACAGAAGAAACCAACAAAAAAAAAAGCACACAAAAAATGAACTAAACAAACCACAAACTTTTTTTTTATTTCTAGCCATTAGTCATAGAAATCGCCTGAATGCGTATGACAGCTGATGAAAATCTACTACATATTACATACATAAATAACAAATATTTTAACTAATTTTGTTCTATTATCTGATCTAATAATGCTGCTATAATACTTCAATAAGCTGTCTTTTTATTATATCCTTTTAGCTTAGTCTTAGAAAGATTAGTTTTTAAAATATTTCATCAATGACATCTTTATTTATATATTAAATCATTTTATAAGCTCATATTAAATACAATTTTGTTTAAATTTCCAACTCAATTAGTTGCCATGAAGCTGAAAAAAAAAATAAATAAAAACAAAGTTTTATAGAAATTTGCTTTTAACTAGTTTTGAACAACTCAACACAATTGAAGCAAGAAGAAGACGACTAGATTGTTTATCGTATATATACATACATATATGCATATACATGTATAATATAATTAGCATACTTTTTCCTATACTTTTATATATATATTTTTTATTATTTTTCAGTTTTGGCAAAAACTTTCTTTTTAAACTATAATTAAAAACAAATTTGTATACACACATTTTCCGTTTACTCACTTTGTGTTTCATTGGCTCGGTTTTTGTGGATTGAACCAAATTGAGGATGAGGGTGAAGTATGGGGGTGGGTAGTGGCAACCAACTTTTTAATCAAATATATGTCAACGCGGATTTATGAAACTAATTGACTTTAACGTTTCGTCTAGCGTTGCCTAGTAGCCTAGGCCCAACAGTTCGAGAGCCGGCACCTTAGTTTCAGTTTCAGTTTAAGCTGAAGGAGCAGAAGTCGAAGCCGGAGCCGGAGCTCTATTGCCCACCAAAAAGGAATTAATTAAAAAACTTTATCTGCTTTGGCAAAGCAGCTGGAACAGCAGCAGGCAAAAGTCTCCATTAAGAATATGGTCGGTCGTTGGTCCATTGGAGCATTGGCCGTTTCGTTAGTTGATGGTTTTGCCTGTTTCCCCTCTCCCTTAGCGTCTACAACTTAAAATGGCAAATAGGGACCAAAAATACAGTCAGTAAATTGAAAACGCATAAAACATTAATGTATCAACTTTAAGATACTCATTAATAGAAAAGAGTATCTAGTTCTCATTTGTTTTCCAAACGCAATAAAGTCAAATTTGTTTACTATATTAAAAAAAAAAACTATTCTATTTGGACAAAAAAATTAAATAATTTCCTTAAGTTTATTCAAATCGAGTTCTTTAATATATTTGTAATCATTTCACTTAAATTTCAATATAGTTTTATATATGTTTTACAATATTTATATTTTTAAAATGATTTAGTTAAAGAAATTCTTTAGTTTAATAAATTATTTGATTTATAGTTTATTTTAACCAGTCAATTTAGTCTATAACTATAGGATATCGGATATCTTTCATTGGTATTGAAATTAATTGTAAAATTGATTTAAAGATGATTTTTTATTTTAATTATATTTTGTCCTTTGCAATTTGACTGCCAATTAACCCTTTCAGTTTACGAATTGTTGTTATTTCAGCTTTTATTTTTGTTGTTTTTTTTTTCAATATTTTCTTCGTTTTACCTTTTTGTCAATATTTATTCATTTTGACTTTGACTTTCTTTTGCTGTTATTTATGCTTAAAATTTCATTTCATTTACCGTCTCCTTGCTCCCTTTTTTTGTGGCTCATTTCTGTTTGAGGAGCCTTTTTCACAGTTATACAAATATGAAATATGTCTGCTCATTGAGGGGTTGGGGTAAGAAGAAAAGTGAAAGATTGTAGACGATATTGGTAGAGTAAAAAAATCATAATTAAATGCTATCAATAAAATTGAATGTATGTATATCAAGCCATATGTCAGTGCCAAAAAATGTTGATTGTTTTTACCGCACACAATTTTTGGCATTGCTTTATTGCTTGTTGACTGAGGAATGGACGAAATGGAGAGATATAGTCTGGATTTTGCCTTGTAGATATGCAAATATATCAAATACACACACACACACACACACCCAGCCAAACACAGACAGACACAGACGACGAACACTCATTTAATTTATTCACTGCGGTGCAAAAGCATTTTGTGTAAGGCAACTAAATGAAAATGAAAGTTTAACTAAATATTTTATAGGCCACTTAAAATCCAGTATAAATTACATATTCGACAATGAATAAAAGAGATTTATGCTATAAAAACTATAAATGATACGAAATGACTATAAACTGCTATTGACTTAATGAAAGGTTTAGAATTTGTTTTTTCTTTTGATATTATTCAAGTAATACTATAAAAAAATAATAAAGTATATTTTAATTTAAAGTTAATTAGAAATTATATAATTTGACAGTACAACACAATTTAGAGGAAAAGAAAATTATTTAACAAGAAAAAAGTAACAAAAGAGGTTTTAAATGAAAGAGAGGAAAAATATATATAGCATCTAAATATTAAATTATACTAAAAAGTCCTCTGTATTATCTATAACCAAATTATTTAAGTGAAATATTTTGAAATATATTATATTATTATATTATTATTTTAGAGTTGAACTTTTTGAATTAATTAAATATTTTCTTTGTATTTGATTGCATTTCATTTGGTTTTATCTGTTTTATTTCAATATAAATTTATAGAAATAAGATTTCGGATATCCACCATGAAATGCGTCCTGTAATTGGTTAACCATTTAAGCTAATTCTAAGAAATGGAAACCAAGTTGTAAACGCTTTCTTGACTTAATAATTTAAGTTCTTTGCAAACCTCAAGGCGGTGGCTTCAATCCGTTTTCTATATTTAAATAGGTGAAAGTTGAATTTGTTTTGTTGTTGTTTTTTCATGCCATTTGTCCCCTATGGATCATTTGGTTACCATTTAACCGCATTTACCACAAACACAAACACACACACACGTGCACACAAAACAATTTACATTACTCATACGCCACCGAGCCACACTGCCATTGCTTTAAAATCACTTTGCCTTCTTTTTTCTGTTGTTGTTGTTATTTTTTGAGTTAATTAATTATTAATAATTAATTTACAACAGATGTTGCCCTGTTTATTGTCGGTATGGCCTGGCTTGGTCTGACTTTCGTTCCTTCTTCTCCATTTTCTATTTGGTTTTCTTTCTTTTTTTTTCCTTTGGTGTCCCTATTCCTGCTGCTGCTGCTGCTTTTATGATTCGCACTCGCGAGCCATAAAAACGCAATTAGATTGAATGTTGCGTTCATAAAAGCCACATGAGCGGCAATGTGGCCTCATCCCATCATTCGAACCGACAACTCTCCTCCCATCATCCCACTCTGTCAGGAATCTAATTGAAATAATTGAACATCAATGCGATGAAGAGGCTTGGCATAGTATGGACCATAAATGATTGAATCTATGTCAGGCAGGAGAGCCGTATGAATTGGCTGATGGAATGAAGTATTTGCATTTGCATCTCCTACCAACCCTCTCTATTCCCCCTCACCATATCTCTGGGTATTGCACAATTTCAAATGAAAAGCACATTTTGGCAGCAGGCAATGCGGCGTATGCTTTATCTCAATTGATTGACTGATTGACTAACTGATTGAGTGTAAGTAAGTGAGTCAGTGAGTGAGTGAGTGATTTAATGACTGTCATTAATATCTGACGATTTGTGATGCCTTTCAACTGGCCTAAATGGATTTCGACTTACATTTCATTTCAAAATCATTCGAAAGAATTATTTAATTACAATCACAATTTTATGAGTGAAGGACTATTAAAATCTAGTTACAATTTATATATCTATATATATATCTTTATAAAAAAGAACTTAAAAATAAGTTTCTAACAAATTTGTATTACAATTTTCAATTTATTGTATTTCATTATTATTACTTAACGCTGCAAAATTTGAAAAGGAAATTACTTTAATAAGCCTTTTATTATGTTAATGAAATTAAAATGATATTATCCTTAATTAAGCAAATTGCCACCTTTAAAGTTACAAAATTTGAATGGGGCGATAATTTAATTAACTCAAATGCATTGAAATTTGGTTAGACAAATAAAACAAGAAAAAAACAAGAAAGATAGAAAAATGCGTTCTTAGTCACGCTAGATTTAGCACATTCAGTTTACAGTTTTATGCCCCTTTTTTGGTATTTTGTACTGCCAAATTCACTTTCACAAACTAACAAATTCAATTTCATGGCCGCTTGCCCTCATGACTTTGGCCACAATCCAGCCCACAATAGAATTGTCCTTATTAGGCCATCGACCGTTCTTGTATCACAAAATGGCTTTTTTATACGCTTTTTCTGTCTCTCTCTCTCTCTCTCTCTCTCTGCCTCTCTCCTTTGGGGTCTGTCTCTTTCTGGTCTTTAATCCATAAATAGTAAGAAGCGAGGCGGAAGCCATAAATCAAAACAGCTTAAAACGGCTCCAAAATAAATCGCGATTTGATTTAGCCCAAAAACTTTTGGGCTAGTCAATAATTTCTTATTTGCCTTAATAATTACGAGAAACACTTAATTGAAATGGCACGAAGGAAACTTGATAAATATATATATATATATATACATATATATGTACTTCTAAATAGTATATATAAAACCTTTCTATGCATATTATATTTATATCATCTGCATAATTTATGTACATATTTATGTATATATCATTTGTGTTAAGACAATGTCTACAAATAAGTCAAAAGTGAAGCCAATCTTAGACCAAAGTCGTTTTTCCCCCAAATTGTTCACTTGTCACTATTAGGCTAATAAGCCAAAAAGGAAACGCTTCACATCTGTATCTGAAGGCCTTAGTTAAATAAATAAGAATGAATACCAAGTTGGCAGAGGGATAAAATCAGAAAAAAAAATTTTTCTTGGTTTAACAACTTATTTTAGCCATTATTTAAGCCTACTACAAATATCATTTATAGTTACGTTAAGTTCGTTTGATGACTTTAAAATATTCATATATCATATGTATATTAATTTATATTCAGTCTTAATTTTTCTTCACATTCAACATAAATTTGCAGTCTTTAATAAATATTTCCTTTTTTCATTCTCTGCCTTTTTCTTTTTCTCGCTTTCATTTTCTTTAAACTAACTCTCAGATATTTAATATAAATATAAATAATAAACAATTAGCAAGTTTTAACTAAGAATTAAATTTACAAAAATATATTTGCTTACCTTATTGTTTTTTTACCTAATTTTTGAAGTGTTTGTTTTTTTTTTAAACTGAAACTAAAAGTACATAAATCGAAGCTGATTTTGAATTCTTATTTCTTGAGATAGTCACTTGCATATACATACATCTATAATGGATGACTAATTTGTTCCAGTTCTTAGAAGACTGCGAGGCAACAGACGTTCCACAGTCCCACTCTTCTGTCATATGAATGATGGAATGTAGATTCAATATCAATGCCTTGACAAATTCCGGCATGGTATATGAATGTCAGAATCCTTTTTGACAAATGACCGATAATGTGGCATCGTTGATGCCCTAACTTTTCTCAGACATTTGCAATTATGTTTCAGTTGTCGTCATCATCGTCATCGTTTGTCACTCTCGTCTCTGGCAATTGTCTCATCGTTCTTGTCTCTCGTTTCTTTTTTCTTTGTTCTTTTTTTTTTCTCTTTTTTCTTTTTTTTTTTTTATGTGTCGCTTAATAATATGTTAATTGACAGCTTAAGCCAACTGTCAGCGGGTTTGTGCGTGCTATTAGACACGACATGTCAGCACATATGTTGCCACGATTAGTATGTATGAGTCGCTATATTCGTTGGCCATATCCATCCACTTTATGCCTCAATCCTCACGTTCTTTTACAATATATGCAATCACAATTCAGTAGCATTTGGTCCATCTGCTAGCAATTCGATTCAATTTGAATTTCATGTTCATATCTGTACCGTTTCTTGTTATATATTTACTAATTAAAGTATGCAAATATAATAAAGTCAGCAGTTGGTCATTCCCTGCCGTTCAATTATTTGCCATGAAATGAATTTCAATTAGTTTTGCATAATTTTTACATACTTTCCTACTTAATGAACTGCTTCAGTTCATTGCTACAGTGGCCAAAAATTAGTCAACTATTTAAAGTCAATGGAAATTTTGAAACAAAATTTAACCTTAAATATTTGTGAAAATAAACAGAATGAGGAAGATTTTATGATATACGCTTCAAAATATTAAAAACATGATTTATTAAAATTTATTTAATTTATTTATTTAAAATTAGACAGTTCTTACAAAAGTTCTCCTGCAACAAATGCATACTTATTAGTAAATTATATACTATAAGTAAAGTTTCTTTTACAATTATCACATTTTATTTTAAACAAAATCCAAAAGAAAGATCCTTTTATCCATAATATTTTAATTAATATTTATTCACTTGATTAAATAGTGGTATAAATTGTATTTATAAGCTAACATGCCATGGTATTTACATCATCATTTATCTTTAATATTTGTGGTATATGGTAAATGGATTTTATCTTTATCTGTAGTCGTATCTGTATAAATGCATCTGTTGGATATGTCTATCAAAATATTTATTATATAAATTTTGTTTGGCTTTTTTCCAGGACAGCAAAAATGCAAATAAACTGGCAACATTCGGCCCTCACATTGTCGACATTATCATCAACAATATTATTATAAGGTGGGCGTGGTTGTGGACGCCTATATAAAAATAAAATGTGAAACAAAACAACAACTCGAGAAAACAACAAAACAAAACAAAACAAAAAATCAATAAGAACAAAAACCCAAAAAAAAAAAAGAAAAACGGAAAGCACAAAAGAGAAAAAGATTAATAATTTGTGAAAAAAATAAAGATTTACACTTACATACATATATATATATACATATATTTATATATATATTTGTATAAAGTAGGCGTGGCAACATGGCCAGCAATAGCCTGTGGGGCACGGCTCTACTGTTGGCCACCCTAATTAACAGTTGGCCTACAGGCGGAAGTTATGGTGCGGCTGCTGCCTCATGGTTGGAATGTGCCGATTGGTTAAATGCAAGCAGTGAATGCAACTACTATTACAATAACAACAACAATAATAACAATAGCAATTATCCTCCATCCTTGGGCCAACATTGGAATGACTCAAAGCCATCTGATAATTTGCTAGAAATGGAAATGGAATTGGATCCCGAAAGTTGGCCATTGGAGCGTGTTGTATCCACCATAGTTCCAGTATTTTTTGGCTTGATTGGTTTCGCTGGACTCCTGGGCAATGCTCTTGTCATATTGGGTATGTAAACATCAAAACGCCCCCGCTGCCCCCATCTACCCTTGTATACATTGACCCATCTTTTAGTGTCTCGCCATTCTCCTTAGCCTCCTTGTTTTAAGGCCATTGCGAACGTTGCAGTCGTAAAAGGAGTTTTTCATTAGCCTTTGCGCAAATTATGCGTAATAATTGTAAATGTTTTGCCCCACATTAAATGAGATTGATGTTTATGAAGGTAATGAAAGTACCAAGAGCAGTAATTGACTCGCTTTTACTTGCGATTAATAACTTTAAGTAGCCACATTGAGAGCAAATCTTCCTTTTCTTTTTGTTTTTTTTTTCCTTTTTTTTTTGGTTTTTTAAATTAATTTTACAAAACTAAAACATAAAAATGAACTAAGGTAAAAAGAAATGGGCCCAAAATAGCTGACATAAAAACAAAATAAAATTAATTAAAGTATGTAAGCCGCTGGTTCTTTAAAATATCTAGAAAACAAAACCATTATTAAACAAATTTTTATTCTATAAAACTATCTTTTAATCAATTGTTTTTGCATAAGGATGAGTTGTTTATTATTCTCATATTTATTATGATTTTTTGATAGTTGTAAGTTATAGCAATTTTCGCTTATTTTGTTAATTAATTAAAGATCCACCAAAAGAACATTTTATTGCATGTTAAATGTTAAATTTTAAGGATAACAAAGACTTCTGATCAATCATAAAACAAATCTTTAGCATAAAAGTATTTTTTATTGAATTAATAGCTAATTATAAATAAAATTATTATTTGATCACAAGTTTTGATCTGATTTTTAAGTTTTTTAATATCTTTTATAAAATCTTCTTACTAACAGCATCATAGTATTTTTTTTATAGTATTCTTAACGTCTTTATAAACCCGCCCCCCTCTCAAAAGAAAACAAAAGCTCAACGCATTTAAAAGTGTATGTGCATGTGTGTGTGTGTGTGTGTGTGTGTGTGCGTGTATGTGTGTGGTTACTGCTCTATCATGGTAAGAGCTGAAAAAATCTCAACAGCTAAGCTGTTTTGTATGCAATTTTCGCAACCTTGGCTCAAAAGCCTCAAACGACGACCAACTCACCTAACTCACCTGCCCTATCACAGTAGCAACATTTGCTCTGTTGCTGCTACTGCTGCTGCTGCTGCTGACCGACATCCTTCGCCATCTTGGCATTGTTTGGTTTCAATAAAGCGCTTACAGCTAAAAATAAAATAAATGTCACTTGACGACGACGTTGTTCTCACCGCACCTTATCTTAACACCTGCCTACGGCAAAATTGTGGACACACTTCCCTTACTAGAACTTAAATAATATTGTAAGTAAAAGTAGCCTTAAAACACCATGCGCCATACGCAAAATCAACTTGACGATACCCTATCCACTCAATAGAAGGCGGAGTTAACCTTACTTAATATTTGCCCTTAAAAGCTTAAAGCTGACACCTCTTATTTGTAACAAAAATCTAAATTAAAACATCTAAATTTAAATTTAATTTATAAACAGACAAACTCTAAGTAGCCACATTGAAAAAATCCTTCCCTTATTTTTTGCTTTTTATACCCTTCCAGAATAAAATTGGTTAGATATTTGTAATGCATAATAATCATTCACCAACCCTTGAAGTATATATATTCATCATCATCATTAATAGCCGCCAATTCGATCTGGCCATGTCCGTCAGTCCGTCTGTTTGTTTCTTTGCAGCTTTTTGACTTTAATTTTTAAGCTAGATGAATGAAACTTGGTAAATAAGTTTTTTAGAAGTTCACGCATCCGAAGTTAAAGAATGGGTCGAATCGGAATACAATAAGGTATAGTCACGATTGGAATAATCGGTAAAGGAATGCGAATAAATGCTATTTGTAACTATAAACCATTTACCAATTTTGAATCAGATTGGATAATTATTTCAAATATTAATCGATAAAATAAATCTTTTTTAGAATTAGTTTACCTTAGCCATTAACACTTATAGATCAGTCTTACAAAAACTTTAGGTGTATGGAGATTAAATATATTCCATTATTATAATTTTTTGTATATTATTAAATGAATATATTTAATATACATATCTAAAATTATATATTTTATATTTATTTTTAAACTCTGTATCATTTGATTTGCTTAAGTTTAATACACTTCTTTGCTGTAATTGCTGTAGAGTGCAAAAGAGACTAAGCACTTAGTCGAATGGCTTCCCAACTTGGCTATTAAAATGCCTACACTGTGTGACAATAATAAGGCGCCCCTTGGCTACTATTAATAAGTTGGTCCATTTCTTTCGCTGTATAATTGCACAGACAACGATGTTTTTTTTGTTCATTTTCTTTCAAAAATAAATCATCTTTGTAATTTATCTGATTCAAACAAATTATTCTGGCATAATAGATATAGACTTACTGTGACTTGAATATGTACGTGTACCACGTATTTTGCGTAGGGTATTAAAAGCATCCAAGAGACGTTGCATATCAAGCAAAACGAGAAAAAAAAAAAGTAATATTCATTTCGTTTCACCGTTTGAACTTTTAGTCACACTTTTACCATAAGCCATAAGCCACTTTGTCAGCAGAAAATTGTGTGGGTGAAGGCGGCATTTTGATAAATGATTTGTAAATGAAAGTGTGGATTTTATGGACAACTTATAAGTATATATATATATATATATGTATATATATATAGAAAGAGAGATAAAAGTGCAAAAATGATTTATCTGCTTTCGTTGCAAAGTGCAAGTATATTTATGATACTTATGGATAGATAATTTGTCACAAATGCCATTACATACTTTCAGGGGCAGGAGGAGAATTACGAGCATCTGGCAAATGAACATTAGGATGGGGCTAGTGGACCCTGATGTTAGACTAGTGCAATTTTTATCTGCATTTGATAGCTTATAAGTCAGTTTTAATAGGAGCACAGACACACACATACACACACAGACACACACATACATTCTCACACACATGTGGTTGGTGGTGAGATTTGACAAGCTTTGCTTTGGTTTTCTTTAGCTTTATGGCAATTTTATATTACATATACATATATAGTAAAGCGTGTCAATTAGTTTTCATTGACAAAGGTTGCTAACCGTTATTCTATAACTATATATGTATATATATATATGATCTTAGACGTTTAACTATATATATATATAAATTTTGTATAATAACCATAATCCTTTAATAAATTATGCAAATTCTATATATTAATCGCATATGTCATATACAAAAACAACATTGAAAACATGAAATGAATACAATACATAAATAAATCTAATATATATGCGATACATATGTTGTCTATGTATGTATATGTATTTGTTATGCATAACTAATAAAATGGAGGATTAAAAAAACTGACAACTGTCAACAACAATTTGTGTTCAAATTCAAATTCTAAATAAATACTGGGCGTGTGTATGTGCAATTATAATTTATGTTTAGTCCAACAACATTGTCACTTCAATTTTACATTTGACAAGGATCAAGCCCAGCGAACAGATTTGCCTTGCCTTGCCTTGGAGAATGGTAACATATTGTCCACAACAGAAGGGTCGGTCCCACCAATGGCAATGGCAACACCAACAAACGAAACAAAAGTACAGATTGTGTTATAAAATTGTAATTGACCAGACGAGCGTGTTGGACCAACTGGAAAACGTGACTGTCATAACCATGGGCCTCCTCTGTTTCCGTATTGCCTCCTTTTTTTTTTTTTTTCATCCCTTTTTTATACCCTGTGTGTTTTCTATTGCCAAAAAATGATATTGAATATATAGCAGCATTAAAATTTATCTTAAAGATATTAAATAATACTGAAACAAGTTTACAATTTATTTTTGGATTATTAATTCCACAATTTAAGATGAAATTGAATTTTTTGAATAATTAATAGAAATTTTTTTTCTATTTACATTTTTTTATATCTATGTTGTAAAGGATATTTTGTTATCGACTATCTAACAATATATTTGTTTCCTTGGTTTCCTTAGCTCCATCTCTTTCTCTCTGTGAAACCACAAATAAAGTAACACAATTTTAGATTTGCAGATTTCAGTTATAACCGAATTGGCGCTGTTTTGTGAGAAAGCCTTTAGGGTGTGTGTGTGTGTGTGTGTGTGTGTGTGTGTGTGTGTGTGTGTGTGTAGGTGGACCAGAAAGGCGTTGCGAGGGTGAAACAGAATTCAACCCAAAAAAAAAAAAAACAAAACCTTCATATTTCATTATGACTAGCATTGAAAGCTTTACGTTTACAATTCGTTTTATTTCTGCCAATTTCTATGCCTGACGATGAATTTTTAGTTTAAAATGCATTTTGGCTTATGGGAAATTCTGTATTTTGATTTTTTCATAGTTTAAAATTTATAAGAAAAAACACAAAAAACTAAAAAAAAAAAAAGAAAGAGAAAACCAAACATTTTATTGATTTAAATACATAGAATTAATTTCTTTGGACTTTCGTAATGTTTCGGTTGCAAAGTTTCATCAAAGAGATTTATCTTGATTTGTTTTAATTGTATATTTATGGCCAATGAATATTGGTTTGGATTTAATAGCCCTGATATTTGTCATATTCAATCTTTTGGTGTATGAGTGCCACAAGTTGTTGCACTTAAGGCTGCAACAATTTGACGGAAAACAACCAACAAAAAATAAAAACAAACATACAAAACGTAAAACGAAGCTTTTGCACATGTGGGACAAATAATACAAAAAAGACGGAGAGAACCTTAAAATTCACGCACAAAAGTATGCTATGGAAAACATTTAAACACCATGGCGCGTATGTGTGTGTGTATGTATGTCTGGTTGCAGTGGGCAAATTTACACAAATCCACAAGGCGTACAAATTTATTATACTGCGTTGATAGTGATAAAATTTATAACCAGAATTGAGTACAATACGCCTAAAAGCAGGCAATGGCAATGCCAACTTACACGTGCCAAACAATCCCCAAGTGGGCAACACACAAAACACTCGCACAGCGTGGCAAAGGCAATTGTGAGAAAGGTCTCTCTCTCTTTCTCTGTTACACTGTCTGTCTGTCTCTGTCTTTTATTCTCTTTCTCTCTGTTGTTTTACCCTCTCTCTGTACCTCCCTCTCGCTCTCTCATTCCATAGATTCTCATATTTATGCTTTTTTATGGGCCATGTACATTTTTATTGTTTTACTTTTCAATGCCAATGTCGTCCGATGACAAAAGAGAAGAAGGATGCGTGCCAACACAAAAGGAATTGAAACTATAATACACACACACATACATAGATGCCTACATATATATTATTCTGTATATATAACCATATATACATACATATATAGAACTAATCTATGTATAATTGTCTAGGTTTTGCTATGCATTAACTGCAACTAAACGAAAGTTACAAAGATTGTTTTCTTTAAGCACTTCACTTTTACCTAATAATCAAAAAACGGAAAGCTCCACCAAAAATAATCTCCTTTTAATGCATCGTTGCATACTTTTTGGGTTTTATCAGTAAACGACATGATATTTTTCATTTTTCGGTGTTTTCTTTTCTTTTATTTTCATTCCTTTCATTTTATTATAAATATTTTTTCTTTTGTATGCCATCCAGCCATTTTCATGCCTGATTGATTGACTCGCATTTGTTTGCCAATGATAATGAAGGGGCGTGGTGAACAAGTAGGCGATGCATTGTTGGCATTGTTATCAATTGTTAAAACGGTTGCCAATAGTATTATATACACCAGCCTACACACATATATTAGCCAAAAATTTTATCAATGGCAAATATTTCAATATAAATTGAAGCGCAAATTCAGTTCTATCACCGATTGCTACATTATTAAGCCATTGCAAAAGAAAAGTTCTCATTTTGGTCAGAATATAAAGAAAATTTCAAATACTCATTTTTAATACGTTTTCTACAATTTACAAATATTTAAAAATCTTGTGGTATTTTAATGGTACTTGTTAGAGGGTCCATAAAATTTTCAAATCGGTATATAACCTGAAAATTAATGTAAATTTTATTGAAATCGACTAAAAAATAATTTAGAGCCACATGAACAGGCCATCGAATGATTTTTTCGAAAGAACCTGAATTTCACAGTGGAATCGGGATTCAGACAAATTTTTTCCGATTTTAAAAAAACAATATCTCTTTTTAGATTCCACATAAACAGAACATTGGCTATATCTTTCCAAGCAACCTCAGATTCACAAGATTCTAGTTCAAAATCATTACAAGACTATAATGTTCTAAGGAATTGTATAGAATCAGAGCCTAGACAATTATGGTTTCAGAAATCAATAGAAACATATATATACTGACATTTGTATTCCTTTATAAATATTTTTTGTTGTTTTGTATTTCAGGTTTGAGAATAAAATAAAACCTCAAATAATGGCAAATGCTGCCTAACAATTTGAAACTTGATACATAAATGAAAGCATCAGAAAAATATAATAAAAATTTATTCTTAACCTAACGAAATTTATATACCCTTGCAAGTCAAGGAAAAAACCAAGATGGTGTGTTTATTATTGCTATAGAATATATACGTCTGATTCAACTGGAATTGACACATGCTATTGTTTAGAATATTAGAATGCCAAGTTTCATATTTAAACTAATACATTAGTGTTAATAGAAATACGATTATTCCTCAATCGACTCTCCTTTCGATGGTAATAAAGAATCTATGTATATTTTTTTTCCATTATTTTTCCATCTATCTTCTATCATTTTAAAGGGTATACAAAAAAATTTTAACTGAAAAACACAAATTGTCTTTTTCTTTGAAAAAATTAATGTCCTTCGTTATGGTTTTATTTTACCAAAATTTATTAAAATTTGAAAAAACATATACTTATTCTGTCATCATCATATTTGACAACATTTGCCATTTTTACCTACTCAAATTTACTGTTTATTTAAAGGTTATATGTATGTATGTATTTATATACATTTTATTATACATATATTTAAAAATTAAAACAAAAAAAAAATGGAACCAACCCAAATTTCTGATTGTTTTTTATAAGTTTTGGTAATATTTTTGTATACTTTACAAATTATATTTATACATTTATATTTAATTCAGTATTGGTATATCCTGAATATTGTTGACTAACTCGAATGAACCATGAATGAAATCATTTCTAAAGGGGTATTCTTGTTTTCTTATTTGAACTGGACTCTTGGACTCTTCTATCTCAATTTATTTTCCTTTTTTCTTTTATTTATTAATGTTTTTTGCTATTTGGATTCTGCTCGGCGTTAAATGTATTTTTATTTGTATAGGCAAAAAGTTGGTCAACAACAAGCAAATGAATAAATGAAGAAAAGAGATGGTAACTAAAAAGAAAGTAAACCAATATAAAATAAATTGTGTATGTAACGAATTTTCAATACTCTAAAAATATTAGAAAAACAATACATTTTTAAGGAAAATGAAATAATATATAAAGTTAATATAGAAAATGTTTTCTTCTCAATTCCTATATTTTTTTCAAATAATTTTTTGAATTTATTCGATCTCAATTTAGATTATCATATTGAATATGAATACTTCGACATATACATATGTATATGTTTTTTTTTAATTCCAAGATGTTTAGCTTAATTAAAATGCCCGTTTATGCAAGAGTAAGCAACAAAAAAGAAAAAAAAAATATTGAGATGACAAAAAAGAAAGTCTGAGACATTTCTATGCCAAGTCACCGGATATTCTATATGACAAAGCAGACAAACAGGATGTGTGTGTCTGGCTGTGTATGGGTATCTGTGACTATGTGTATAAGTGTGAGTGTATGTGTGGGTGTCTGTGTTTGTACGATTGTACAAAAATATAAATTAATTGCTTGATCTCATACCGACCTCATTCTGGTAGGTCAATGTTGTACCAAACTTGCCACAAATGTTACACAAGTGTTTTACGTTCCTTTGGATGGGATGGGGTCGCTTTGGGTTTTAGCCTAAATTGCAATTATTTATGCATTTCGAAATCATAGCTTTAGAAGGAAATTGGTAAGCTTCCCTCTTCAGCTGCTCTCCTAGTCTCTTTAATTGCATCATAAACTAGAGCCAAAACAGCATTCAAAAATCTTTATAAGTAGCTTTCCACCTACTGCTTACTCTGCATTAAATGATCACTTAAAATTTAATTGAAATGTATCTGGTCAAATGCAATTAAATGACAATGTTGAATGTTCAAATTGAGTGGAAGGATGGGAAAGTACCAGGAGGGGTCAATAACAATTAGATAAAAAATTTCTTTATTGTCTGTGATTTTCATTTATTGCATTAACTTTATATGTAATTTCTTGATGAGTAAGTTTATGGACATCCCATTGAAATGTCTTCAAGATAATTCCATTTTTTCCACATTTATTTCAAGTATGTTTAATTAAAATTTAATTTGCTTCTTACTTGACAATAAAATTCTTAAAGTAGGTACATTTCCTTTAAGATAATAAATTTTTAGCAGTTGCGAATGGGTTTCAAATGCCTTTGAAATCAGATCATTGAAAAGTTAATATTAGTAACCGACTTTCGTATACCTTGTAAAATACGTTTAAAATTTAACTTAAAAGAAGCACATTTATGTTTAAGAAAGGAAATCGGAAGGAAATTGGATTTCTTGTAAATAAATCAAACATATTTTACTTCTGTCTGATATTATTAGAACTTCACTATGGAAATTTTCACTTCATTAGATGATACTTTTTATATTATATTTAACAAACCATTTCTAAATGATTTAAATAATAATTTTAATTGAGGAATTGTTGTTAAATTGGAATATATATATGTATATATATATATAAACGAAAAATAGACAAGGTTCTACAAAATGTTTATACCCTCTATTTAAATAGAAATGTAGCTCATACGCCATGTAAGCCAAGCCAAGTCAAGTCAAGCCTAACCAAGGAAGACAAACGACAATTACAGCAACAATGATATATATTTACAAACATATACACATGCGTACCCACGCACATACATATACACACAAACATGGAAACATGCACATCCACGCACACACACTTAAAATGCATCAATAATGTGCCTAATGTACGGAAGGCATTAAAGCGACATTAAAGGTTCTATACAAGAGAAATTTATATATCTAGACTTAAGACTCGAAAGAGAGAGAGGCAAGGAGAGAGAGAGAGAGAGAGAGAGAGAGGAGAAGTATCTATGTGGGTCTATCCGTGTGTGTGTGTGTGTGTGCCCAAGAGATGCCTGATTATTTGTTTATTTGTGCCCCGTCTGTAACTCTCCCCCACTCTGTCTATATCTTCGTCCCCTTCAACTGGCATTAAATAACAACCTTTTTTTTTGCGCTTGAAGAACTTTGGCAACGTTTTGTTTTATTTTTTTTTTTTTTTTTGAAAGAGAGGGAGAGCTAGAGTAAGCTCTCCACGCCATAAATTATGCTACTCTTTATTATTTTGTAAAGTTTTTTTTTTCTTTCTTTCAACGAGGGAATAATATGTACGTATATAGAGATAGATTGTGGATCCTATTTTTTTTTTTTTTTTTTGTTGACCAAACCAGTAGGGGAGATATATGGCAAAGGGTTATAAAGCAACTGGTTTTAAAACTGAAATTCAAAATATATACTTAAATTGTTAAATTTAATCAATTTGGTTCGTAAAATTTGAATATAAAGTCGAAATAGTAAACTTCTAAAGTTAAAATTTTGATACTAAAACTTAAAGACCACTTTTTTTAAACTTCCTAATTATTAAAGTTGTTTTTAAAATATGAACATTTTCTAATATATATATATATTTTGATAATTTTGAGTATTTTATATGTGAGTGTGTCCAGGGTATGATTATTGGCCATGCTTGTCTCCAATATGTGCATAAAAAGTCAATCAAATAAAAAAAATTGTTGAATATATATTTGCACAACAGCTGGCAAATATCTCTCTAGCTCTCTACCACCCCCCCCACCATCCCTCTTACTATGCCTTTGGCAATTGTAGCAGTATTAAGCCATAAACAAAGAACAGCTTACCTTTAGTCCCAGAACAAAATATGAAAGATCTTACACTTCAAAAAAAAAATACATTATTTTGATTAAAATTATTTTGCATAAAATTATTTCTCAAGACTTTTGATAAAAAATTACAGAAAAAATTTCATTTTAATGGTTTTAATCAAAATTATTAATTTATTAAGAAAATTGTTTCAAATGGTTTCTCTTAGTGTACATGGAAATATTTTATATTTGTTGTTGGTATTTTCCTTTAGTTTTTCTTTTTCAATTCAGCTACCACATCCTGGTCTAAATATATTTTGTTAAAGGAAATTGATTTGCGGCCAATTGCTGGAATAGGGGAAAATGAATGGCAAACGGGACAGCATGGGGTAGACAGGGAATTGGCAGGTTTGTGGTATATAAAAAAAAAAAAAAAACAACTTGTTTGGTTCTCGTGTCGCGACATTTTCCAATTTGGCAGCATGCAACGGTATATCCATTCTTGGCATTTCGCCTGCATCAAAACCATTTTTGGTCGTCATCTTCAAACTTAGTTTTGCCATAGTTCAACGCCGTTGACTTTCTTTTATGTCATTCCCCTCTGCTCTGAATCTCTCTCCCCTCTTCAACATTGTGTGCCACTTTGTTTTCGGCCTTTTGTTATAGCGAAACATAAATTGTTGAGGGCTAATTGCAAGTGGGATCCCTTTGGCAGCAGCAAAGTCTCAGGATCTAAAAATGGAAACAATGCCAATGTTTCTTACTCTCTCTAACTGTCTTTTACTCTCTCGCTTTCGCTCTCTCTTTCTCTCTCTCTCTCTCTATATATGTATATATATATTTGTTGGCCTGTCTATGGGGGTCTGTTTGTTCTTTGTCCGCGTAATTGGTAAGAAAAAATCTTGGTAAAATAGGACAACTGCTGGACAGCTGCCAAGGACATGGATGTGGATGTTACAACAAAAAATAAATAGGTTTCCACTTTCACTTACCATGTTGAAGTTGGCTAGACGAAAGAAATGCCAGTTAAAAAATATGGCCCACTAAGACTAACATTATAATGATATACATATATAAATTTTGATGGCCTAATTAAATATTTAAATTGATTGATTAAAATGTTTTTAGTTTGCAAATTAATAATTTTTGTTTAAAAAAAAAAGAAAATAATTGTAGATAATTCGTGCGTGACTTTATTCGTGTTTTTGATTTAACAAGGACAAATACTAAAACTATGATTAATTTTTGGTTTCATTACTTTCAGTTGTGGTTGTCAATCAGCAAATGCGTTCGACTACAAATCTATTGATTATCAATCTGGCCGTATCGGATATACTGTTTGTCATCTTCTGTGTACCATTCACAGCCGCCGACTACGTGCTGCCGGAATGGCCATTTGGCAATTTGTGGTGCAAATTTGTGCAATACATGATTGTGGTTACATGTCATTGCAGGTGAGTGTCTTAACCAATCCATTCATTTACCTCATATCTAGTTATTACTTTACTGATTCACTAATATTTATTGAATTTTTACAGTGTTTATACATTGGTTTTAATGTCCTTTGATCGTTTTCTGGCTGTTGTTCATCCAGTGACAAGCATGTCTTTGCGTACCGAACGTAATGCCACATTGTAAGTTTACCCAAAAAAACTGACTTTTCTAGTTGTCATTGAACTATTTTTTTTATACCCTTGCAGAGGGTATAATAAAATTTGTTAGATATATGTAATGCGTAATAATCATTTCCGAACCCATAAAATATATATATATTCCTGATCATCATCAATAGCCGAGTCGATCTGGCCATGTCCGATAGTTCGTCTGTCTGTTACTTTGCAGCTTTTTGAATTTAATTTTTAAGCTATGTGAATGAAATTTGGTAAGTAAGATTTTTGGATGTGTACGCATCCCAAGTTTAAAAATGGATCGTATCGGAATACTATAAGGTGTAGTTACTATTGGAATAATCGGTGTAAATTAAATTTTATTTTGTATTTGTATATGTACCTAGACACCAAAATTGAATTAGATAAGATAAATATGAAACAATAAAGTGAATCTTTAATAGAGTCAGTAAAATTCAGCCAAGAATATATTTATAGAGATCAGCCTTAAATAAAACTAAAAGGCAAGCATTCTAACTCTGCTTGTGGCAGGAGTAAATGTATTTTATTTTATTTTTTTCGCTTTGAATTTTACATTTACAGCACTTATTTTGTAACCCAATGTGAAGGAATAAGCAATTAAATAGTTTGAAACCTTTCAGTTCAGGGTATACAAACTTCGGAACGGTCGAAGTTAGTTTCTTTGATATTTTTTCAACCATTTTTCCATTTTACATTTGAAAATTAGGGCCATCATGTGTGCTTGGATAACGATTGTAACGACTGCCATACCCGTTGCTTTATGCCATTCGGTTCGCATCTATCAATATCATGGAAGGGCTGGTACTGCTTGCGTTTTTTCAACAGAGGAAGAGGTCTGGAGTCTAGTTGGATTTCAGGTAAGTTAGTTAACTTACGTTAGATATATGTATGTATATGTGTTCCATATACTACCTATCTACATATTTGTCAGACAGTAACAGTGGAGCAAAAAGCCTAAGAAATATAAGAAGTTATATAACTAAAGTGTTTTCACTTTGTTGTTTTTTTTTTTTATTTATATACAATCTATCATCATCATCATCTCTATAAATCTCTCTCTAAATAAACAAGTTGACATTTAAATCTATAACATATCACTTTCAGTTGAAGAACATTTTATCACTTTGAAAGAAAAATCATTTCAAGAGTTCTACTTTGATTGACAACTGAAAACCACAGTGCGTATATCCTTGCACATAGAAACTGACTGCATTGTTATATCCTTGCTAGCTAGGGCAATCGTTTCTCTCTGTCTCAGTGTCAATGTGTCTATGTGTGCGTATGTGTATGTGTCTATATACATATCTTTACCAGCATTGTAACAACTGGCAACTGGCATTTGGCATAGTTATAAGGGACTCTCAAGCCAGACAATGGCGTAGTCAACAGCACTGTGAGTCAAAATCCAATTGCAGTAGTTGCAAAATTATATCCTTTCGACAGTTCTATTAACCATTATTTATACATTGATCTAAGGACTTTAATGTAAAATGATGTAAAAATTTCTTATTGAAATTAATGAACATGGCTAAAACTAAAAGTTATCACTTAATCACTTGGCCAATCTATTTGCCATAACTAACGCCTCTGATTTGTTAACTTTTACACCTTAACACCAACAGAACGACATTGACTTTGTTGGCGGATGTGAAGGATAGGAAGGATGTTTTGAGGTGTAACGAGTGGCAGAGTAATTTCATGCCGGAAGGATGCTAAACAGCCACAAGTTGTATATACATGTACATGGACATTGTCCTAGAGCAGTGGCATATGATGAGGATTATTCTTGTTGTTGTTGGCAAACTGTTTTAAGCCATCCACCCAGCTACTAGCCAACTGACTCTGCCTAATGACAATTCACTGGCCAAATTGCATTGTTCAACTAGTTTAGTTTAAGAGTTGCTAACGTGAACCCTCAATGATTATCCAATGGACCAACATTTTCCTCTCGGAAAAGCAAATAAAAAGGAAAAAAGGAAATGCAGTTGCCGTGAAAAAGGAAACGCATGTGAAATAAATAAGCCCTAATCGATATCCTTTGCAAGTGGTTTGTTAATTAAAACTAATAAAAGGAAAGAAATAATCCAATTGCCATAGGATTTCTTTTTTTGGTATTTAACGTTTAAGGTAAAACTTAGATATTCTTATAAGAAATTTAAATGTTAAAACAAATATACAAATTGAGTATTTATATATAAATTTTAGTTGTGTTATTTGTTTTAGATTAAAGACAGTTTTTATTGTCGATAAAGAATGCTCCTCAGACAATTAATAAATTAGACAAATCGGCTGAAAGGTTTTTAGAGTAGGAAACTCTCTTTGCTCCTTTAAATTGTAAAATTCACTTGATTGGCAAACAAAAATGTTTTCTTTTTTTTTTTTACCATCAATTCTACTCAAGTTATATATGAACTGAACTGAACCCAACTCAATCTAAGTCAACTCAACTCAACTGGTGGCGTGCATATAAATCGCATTTGCAACTGTCAAAATGGCATTGGCAGCGCCAAAAAAAAAAAAAAAACTCATAGAAGCTTTGTTTGCTTTTCGATTTTGTCATTGTCATGGCCAAAATGTTTTATAGATATATTTATATATATCGTATCCATTGTTTTTGTCGTTGGCAAACAGTTGAAATAGTTTTTGCGCTTCATTTTATGACCACAATAAAAATGGATCAAACTTGTGACGCATCACGCATCAAGAAATAAATAAATAAAAATCAACAAAAACCGAAAAAAAAAATAAATAAAAGAAGAACTATATGTACCTAACTAAAGGCCACACCCTTCTCGACCCCATCTCTCCATATTATCCATTCTTCTGCCCTTTGCCAGCTGATATTATTGTTGTCATCGTAAATAAATAATAAAAATAAAACAAAAAATCTGCCCTAAAAGTTGGCCTAACATTTCAAGCCAAGCTAATAGAAAAAAAATTCAAATAAAACGAGGCCTGTTTAAAGGTGTTTGAAATTTGTTTTGTTAATACTTATAAACAAGACAATAGAGATATTTATATCGGATAAATATAAATGTATATCAGTGGTCTAATCTTAAAGTATTTTTTTATGTTTTGCGATCTACAAATTTTATTTCGTTCAATTGAACAATTAATTATTGTTTGATAATTATTTATATACTTCATTTTCTATTTTGGCCCATAGATCAAACAAATTTTATTTTATGCCACTTGATATAAATATATACATATATACGAGTGTATAGCTAGCTTTAAAGTCCCTCCAGGCGCTTTGTGCGGAAGTTTTTCAGAGTTGAGAGTTGATTAATTTCGTTGAGTGACACAACGCGGCACATGAATTGACGTCTCAGTGCGTCTATGGACAAATCCCAGGCGCAATTTTCGGGTCACGGTAAATATTAACGAGTGGTATATATACACCCTCCCCCTACCCCTCCGCTACCCCAACCCCCCTTTACTATGCCAATCTACATTTATCATATGACAAACACTTCAGTTTATGACTTTTTATTAGAAGGGCCGTCAAGTTTAAAAAAAATGAAGCAAGCAAGTCGTCCCTGCCGACATTGATTATACCCTGTACCAAGTAAAAGTAATCCATAAAGTCAAAAACGATCAAAATCGCCATCATTTACAATAAAAATTCTCTTAGCATGCAGCAACAGCGAACGCATGCTATCTCGCTCACACTTAACAGCCCATTTTGCATGGGGCGTTTCAGTACAAAACGGAAATACGTATATCTCCGATAATTATTGTCCGATTTTGGTCAAATTTGGTCAGCTGGTGCATTTTGGCTATATAAATGTGCATGCCAAATAAGAATACGATATCTTTAATATTGCTCTAGTTATAGGTTTTTCCCGAATTGCGGGGGCGGAAGTGGGCGTGGCAAAAATTTAAAATAAACTTGAGTTGCTTATACAATAGACGGATGTTGACACCAAATTTGGTTGCTCTAACTTTTATAGTCTCTGAGATCTCGGTGTTCATACGGACGGACGGACGGACAGACGGACATGTCTCAATCGACTTCGCTATTGATACTGATCAAGAATATATATACTTTATGGGGTCGGAAAATTCTCCTTCTGCCTGTTACATACATTTTAGCGACTTTAGTATACCCTTTTACCCTATGGGTACAGGGTATAAAAAGAACTTCCGTTATACGTTTTATTTTTTTGTTTTTTTTTTTTTTTGGTGTCAATTGTATAGTAAAATTTGATGGCAAAAAATCGGCATTATGCCATGTGTCCCATCATGTTTTCCCTTGTATGTATATACATATACTCTGTGTGTGTGTATCTAGTCCATCAATGTTATGTATGTAGCTACATATGTATGTATGTGTGTTTGTTTCTATGTATGTGTCTCTTAAGTGAACTTCAGTTTTATGCTCGCCTTTTTTTTTTTGTTTTTTTATGCCTCTTCAAAGTTTATGGAAACGTTATGGATAGTGTCATTGGATCATAAATTTTTCTATATCCTACAAGAGAAAGCAATTGCAAAACGGCCAACAACAAAACAAATAAATATGCAATATACAAAAACAAATTGTCTAAACAAAAAGTTGCAAATGTTTGCTAATCATTAGCCATGAAAATGGGATTTTATTTTTTTGTTTCCTTTTTTTCTCTCTTTTTATTTCTTTCGTTTATTTTTGTTGTTTTTTTTTTTTTTTGAAAGAACTTCACAAAAAGTTTTGTCTCTTTGATCATTTAGGATAGGCTAAATTGTTGAGATTTTTTCTTTTTTTTTTTTTTGATATTTTTGTACATTAATTTAAACAGCAATTGGTTTTATTTCAGATTCAAATAGTTCTTTCTGAAATATTGAAAAACTTTTCACTCAACCAAAAACTTAACATAATTTATACAAAAGTTTTTAGTGAATAAAACTTTTTGTTAAAGTTGTTAAAGCTTTCAAATTTGTGAAAAAGAAGCAATAAAATTGACAAGCCAAAAGTTGTAGTTTATTTTTTATAGTATACCCTACAAATGTTGTTAAATCGATCAGTACTGGTGCATTGATATATAAGTAATACATAAGTCTTAAAGCATTTATTACTATTTTTTATATTTGTATAAAATATTATGAAAAAACCCTGACCAGAAAGTTCTTTAGTTTTACGATTACTTTTGACAGTGGCGAATCTTGTGTTCAATTTTGGCAAGGGGAAAATCAGTCTAAAAATTTTTTTTATTAGCATTTATACATAGATACGAGTATATGAGAATTTAAAACATTTTCATAGTATATAATTTGTAAATTATTTAATTATTTTTATGACTTAGTAAATGGCAAAATTTTTAATTAGTTTTGATATTTTATATTCTTAAAAAATAAGTTTAAAGTAGCTAATAAAAAATTAATCAAATGAATGTGCTAAGATTTTGGGGGTGAAATTTCCGGAACTTTCCATCCCTTTGGGCACATTTGTGAATAAAAATCAGCTATAATTTTTCTTATATCATAATTTTGTATTAAAAGACCTTCTCAACATTTTTCGTTTTTTTTTTTTTCAAACTATAAACGTAACGGTATAGATATTAATGATTACTTCCTTTTTTTTTTTTTGCTTAACGAGATGTGTAACGGTTAAAGCTTAAATTTTTAAAAGTCCCATAAATTGTAGCATTATTATCTTTATCGTTACACGCGATTTCTCCTATAATTTTCATTTTAATTGAATAATGAAAAAAAAAACCAACAACAAAAAAATGGGTGAAAACTGCAAAAAAAAAAAAAAAGGAAAAGAAATGCTAGCGAAATTTTCTTGCCACACCCACGGGCGACATTGTAACCAAAGGCAGAAGGCAATGTCATGTCGGATTATGTCAAAATGGGTTCGGCGTCGATAACAAACGACATGTTCATTGGCCATGGTGCCACAAACCAAAGTGATTTCGATTCCGATGCCACCACAATGAGGCATATTATTCATTTTCTCTTGCTGCTGTTTCCAACAGCCGAATGAATGAATGAATGAATGCGCCCTTAGGTATATGGAAGGTTATTAACAATTGTGGGCTATGCGCGATTTCCGTTCTTTTTCTTGTTTCGCCTTTTTTTCCGTTTCATTACACACACACGCTCACATACACAGAAACACACAGGCACTCATACACCTACACTGACACCCACAGAAAATAGCTTCATCTGTTTTTCAGCGATTTTACAGTTTTCCCTTTTTACAGTTGAATTTATTTTTTATTTTTCAGTTTTTCTTTTTTTTTTTTTTTGTTTTATTATTTTGCATATCGTTTCTCGGTTTTGGCCCTTTTAATCATTTACACTTGGCTGACGGCGGCCACTTGAAAACGTTTCCCAAATGAGTTTTATGCCTGAGGTGAAGCTGATTGCTTATCGAGTGCAGGTAGTATGTATATATCTATATATATATGTATATATCTACATATACATACCAACATACTACCAAATATTTTCAGGCCAAAAGTGAAAAGTTGCCAAAGGGCAATCAGTGAAAATACAAAAAAAAAAAAATGCAAAATTTTTTTCTTGCCAAAATAAAAAAAAAACGACAAAAATGTTCTTCGTTCATCGGCAATTGGCTAACAATTTTGTAGAAAATTTTTTACTTGTATATGCAAATTATATGATATGAATAGTAACACGATCTGACATTAACTTTAATTCGCATATATATATATATATATATATTTATATTTATATTTATAGTATTTATATATATTAAAACTATATAAGCAATTGGCTCTATTTGGCTTAAGGCTGTAAGCCATGTGCCAGCTGGTTACATCGACCTGAATTTTGTCTCGTTTTTTTGCTTGTTGCTGTTTAAGCCTCCATTTCCCCTAGCTGGCTAGGCATTACGGGTCAGCGCTTTTGACCAAAGCTACAAAAAAACCTAGAAAGTTGAACTAACTTCGGTCATACCGAAAATTATATACACTTGCCAATTTTTCATATGATAACGAACTGTTATGGAATCTTTTGTATATTAATTCAAATCTAAATTTATATAAGTTATAGTGAATGAAACTTGGCAAAATCAGTAAAAAGAAAATTAAATTATAAAAACCTAAGTTAAGTGCCAATATCTATTTAAAATAAAGAACTTCTTTTTTTACTAAACCACTCGTATCTCTATGAAACAGTCAACCGATTCTTATGAAAATTGATAGAAATATTTATATATTTTTCAAACTTGCAAATACCAAATTTTTTGACAATCACATGATCTAAACTAAAAATGAATTTGACTGAATCGAAATATCTATGTCTTACTATAATGAATCCAGGAGTAGACTATAATAAGTAAGGAGTGAATAGATTCATAGAAGATTTAATAGATATATAGAAAAAGACTGATTTTATCAAATGGTCATAATGTCCATTAATTAAACATTACTAAAATGAATGCTCTTTAGATAGAATTGGTTACCGTTGAAATATAATTATATTAATATATTTTACTGCTGCAACTCCCTTAAATGACCTAAAAATGACCCTTTTTAAATTCAATTTCAAAGAGAACTAATATACCCTTCTTCTAGTAATAAAAATCGCTGACATGGCACCAGCTGCTTGCGAATGAAAAGCCAAAAAACGGCAAAAGGAAAATAGTAAAGTAAAAAAAAAAAAGCGCCAAGTGCCAAACGACAAGGGCATTGAGAATTCGAGTTTTTATTTTTGTTTCTTTTATAAAATTAACATTTCATGAAAATTGGAATTGAAAGTTTCTTGGCTTCCTCTTTGGTTACTTTTTATCGGTTATATATTTACCATTTTTAATTTTGATGTAATTAAACTAATGCCTAAGCAATATCTCGTTAAACTGAATGATATGCCATACCTTTAAGTTATATTATTGTCTATCTTGTTGTAGGTTTCATTCTTCTTGTCATCGTATGTGGCCCCATTGACATTGATTTGCTTTTTATATATGGGAATGTTGGCTCGTCTATGGAAAAGTGCGCCCGGTTGCAAACCCTCCGCCGAGTCACGGTGAGTCTCCTTCAAAACCACAAAAATAAAAAAAAAAAAAACACAAAATCAACAGAGACATATGTACATATGTAGTTAAAGTGAGACTATAGAGAAAAATCGAGTAAACAGAAACGAAAGATGGAAGAGGGAAGAGATGAGAAATACAGAATTGGGTTTGGGATTTCAACGCACCTGTGGCCAAGTGACCCATGTGGCATGATGAATGCCTTTTTATTAGGCCGAAAAAGAAAACTCATGAGTATTGCTCATAAATTTTTAAGTGCTTTTTTTCGCTCTGCTTCTCCCTCTCTATCTCTCTATCTCGCTCTATCTCTCTCCATCTCTCTCTGCGTCTATTTATCTAAAAAAAAAGTGCTTAAAGCAACAAACACATTTTAACTCTAGAGAATATAGACTAGAGACTTTAATTAACTCAAAACACTTAATATATTTATATTTAAATAAAGATTAAATCAATATTATATTTAAAAAAAATATAATTATATTTTGTAGTCCAGATTTTAAATTAACAATTACTAATAAATTTGTAGCCATGTTTACCAGTTGAAGAAAATATTTAAGATTTCCAAGTCATCATACAAAATTGAAACAAAAAGTATACAGAAAAAAAAATAAAAAATAGCATTTAAAAAAGAAAAACTAAAGCTTTTTTTAACATGATACAAAAGAAAAGCAATATGGTCATTTATATTAAATATAAAAAAATTTAAATATAAAAAATATTTATATTAAATAAGAGACTTCCAAATTAAAAATAAACTTTAAATACTAATTTCAAATGCAAAGCAAATTAGATGATAAGGTTAGGCATTTGTTAAGGCATTGAATAGTAATAATTAATATTAAAAATTTTCAGTTCCAAATTAAAAAAAATATCAGATTTACTTAGATACTTGCAAACTGATATTATAATTATACTCAGGACATAAAACGAAACTCATCACTTGATAAGGTTAGGCCTCTGTTCCAATAGCGAAAATAGTTGTAGATAATTTCAGTTAAAAAAAAAAAACAACGAAATCAATAAACTTAAATAATAAATTTTGCCATAAATAATGAACAATTTGAATATATGTATATGCAAACATTTTATATTAAATTATTAAATGCTTTTAATGTAATGTATATTGCGTATACGCCGCATTGGCTTAGTTCTTATTCATGCTAAATGTGTAAATATAAATCAAACTAAACACGGATAAGGTTAATTAAAATTTCTTTTTTCATATCTCCATTTCTCTCCATCTCTCATTTTACGTCTAATTAAAAACGTATAGCAAAGGCAAACGACGTGTCACTCGAATGGTTGTTGTTGTTGTATTGGCCTTTGCCATATGTTGGCTACCCATTCATGTAAGTAAATGAATTATACATTTCTTTTTTATATACATATATATATTTTTTCTAGTTTTCTTTTTAATTTGTGAATAGAAAGTGTTAAGTCCAGTGACAGCAGCCAACAGCTGTTATCTCTTGGTAAAACATTTGCCAATGGCACTCAAGTTGCATTTGATAAATTGACACATCTGCTTTGAATGAAGAAGCATTTGTACCAGAGAATATTTACACAAATATTTAGTAACATCTGCTGGCCATTGGTATTAATGAAATGGAATTCTAATTTACAATGCCATCCCCTTTTATTTCTTATCTGCCAGGTCATTCTTGTGATGAAGGCTTTGAATTTATATGGCGGCAGCCATTTATCGGTTATCATTCAAATAATATCACATGTATTGGCCTATACAAATTCGTGTATTAATCCCATACTGTATGCCTTTCTCTCGGACAACTTTCGCAAGGCATTCCGTAAGGTAATGTATAAAAAAAATTAATCATAAGTATATGTATACAATTAAATAATTGTTTAAATTTTATTTAATTTTAGGTTGTCTGGTGCGGACCTCCACCAATTATGACCAATCAGCAAACAACTAAAACCACACGCACTGCAACCGGCAATGGAACGTCCAATATTGAAATGCTCTAAGCTGGTAAGATTTCAAATATTTATAAAAATATTGAAAAACTACTTTAAAATCTAATCAACAGTTTAGTTTACTACTATGCTAAATTGACTCTCTCTCTCTTTCGAAAACAATTTTTTAGTTTTTATCAAATACGACTTTAGCTTTAGAAACTAAAAAAAATGAAGCAAGCAAGTCGTCCCTGCCGACATTGAGTATACCCTGTACCAAGTAAAAGTACTCCATAAAGTCAAAAACGATCAAAATCGCCATCAATTTACAAAAAAAATTCTCTTAGCATGCACTGCTTGCCATGCAGCACCACTGCACTGCTTGCCATGCAGCAACAGCGAACGCATGCTATCTCGCTCACACTTAACAGCCCATTTTGCATGGGACGTTTCAGTACAAAACGGAAATACAGTAGAATCCGCTTATAACGACTCCGGTTACAGCGTCCGTCCGGTTATAACGACGAAATTTTGATGGGTTGTTTGGTCCCCATACAAGCTTGTATGAGAGGGCCTCCGCTTAGTACGTCTCCGCTTATAGCGACATAATTTTGCACAATTATAGCGACAAAACGAAAAATATATAGCGAAATAATACCAAAAATTCAATTTTTTCTGCTTTTTTTTTCAAGTCAAATTTAATGCATAAATAAGTTCGATCAATAGTGTCTAATGTGAACAATATGTTTCGAAATGCATTCATGATGTTTTTCAGCAGTTTTCGTTTTTTGTCAAAAAACATTAAAAAATGTGTTAATTTACTTGTCATTCGTTATAGTTTCGAGTTCTGCATTGTATTCGCGAACATTAATTTTAGATTTGCTTTAAAATTGATTTGTTTTATTTAAAAAATTTTTTTAAACAATATTTCAAACATAAAAAAAACCCTGCTCCTTCCGGTTATAGCGTCGTCCGGCTACAACGACGAAAATCGTCGGTCCCTTGACCGTCGTTATAACCGGATTCTACTGTACGTATATCTCCGATAATTATTGTCCGATTTTGACAAAATTTGGTCAAGTCGTGCATTTTGGCCATATAAATGTGAATGCCAAACAATAATACGATATCTTTAATATTGCTCTAGTTATAGGTTTTTCCCGAATTGCGGGGGCGGAAGTGGGCGTGGCAAAAATTTAAAATAAACTTGAGTTGCTTATACAATAGACGGATGTTGGCACCAAATTTGGTTGCTCTAGCTCTTATAGTCTCTGAGATCTCGGTGTTCATACGGACGGACGGACAGACGGACAGACGGACATGTCTCAATCGACTTCGCTATTGATACTGATCAAGAATATATATACTTTATAGGGTCGGAAAATTTTCCTTCTGCCTGTTACATACATTTTAGCGACTTTAATATACCCTTTTACCCTATGGGTACAGGGTATAAAAAGTGACAGATAAAAATTAAATCATTCATCAATATTTAAAACATTTAAGTGTGTATGATATTTAAGTTTAATTACATTAATATCAAAGCTACAATATTATTTTTTTATCAGCCACTAAAACTATTTAATCCATATAAAAAACAAACTAAATATTTCTCCTTTTCTCCCTCTCTTTGCAGTTTTTGACAAGTTGATTGGTAATAATATATTAATTTTGTGTTTGGTATTTCACATTAGCGAATAAAATGCAAAAATATTTCAATGAATTAAAATTGGAATTCGATGCATCCCAACTTGGAATCGGAATGAGAGTGCGTGGAATGGATAATGGAGGCAATGATGACAGCTTAATATCCTATTTGTCAGTTAAATAAGAATGTTTTTTTTTTTTTTATAATTGTTCTGAAGAATGTAATATGTATATAATTAAGTGTGAAATTTAGTAAAAACAAAAAAAAAAACAACACGAAAAAAAGCGTTTGAAGTGATTCGGGAAATTAAAAATGAGATGACATTAAAATTAATTGTATAGATATTAAATCAATATAAATGTATATGTATTTGTAATGTTAATGAAAAATTCCTGTAATTCAATGTATGTGTGTAATCGATTTATATATGTATGTATGTATATGTGTATGTAATGCATTTTAATTATTAAGGAACACAACTTGAATTACATTTAATTTGTAATTCATACTAAAAGAAAACCTAAAATAAAGGTTTAAATAAAATAAAGTTGCGGTTTATTATCCGCAGTTTCTATACCCTTGCAAATGTTTGAAAATTGTTTGGATAGATATAATTATTCGAATACAATTAGAAAAAATAAGTTATCCTTAATAAGATTTTGACTGGGTCCTTAATTTTTTGTTGTTTTTCCACAAAGGCTTTTTATTTTCTGTGTAGTTAGATTGGATATAGATTAGTTCAATTATCCTTAAAGACCATAGCCAATAAATGAACTCTTAAAGAGTTTTTCTTTTTTTCTAATTCGAATTCCGTTTTCTATCTAATTTGAGAAACCTATTTAACTAATTTGCCAGAGTATAATAATAAAATTGATGACTTAAGTTAATGACATATGATGTGATTGACAGAGTCGTGGGGGAATTAAAACAAGAAAAGAAATGTCCAATTGAGAAATATGTAATCCTAAAAAAAAACAAAATTAGAATTACAAAAATTAAAATACAAATGGACAAGATAAAAGTTTTTTTTGTCATTGCTAGAATTACATACATGAAAATCGAGAGAGAAAAACTTAAGCTATAAAATACATATATATTCTATATTATTGTTAGAATTTGTAAATCATAATAAATATCTATTACAATATTAAAACTATGCTATTACAAGTAAAATTGTTTTAAACAATTGCCCTAAATAATTGCATTAGTTTTAAATTGGCTGAAATTGATAATGAATGATTTTCATATAAATCATTTCAGATACCATATATCGTACAGAAACGAACCGAAATCGAAATCAAATTGTAATAACAACAAAATTTTATTCGATTTCAGCTATGCTTAAGCTATATATATATATATATATATATATATATATATATATATATGTTTAAAATTAATTCGATCTATATGTATCGAATTTATACCAAATGTTCATTGAGATAGACTCTAAGATCTTTGTATCGTTGAAATATATATAGATTAATTGTAGATCTGTTTGTTCTATTAGAACAAACTGTAGTACGAAAAAATGTTCCCAAAGCAATTAATTGCACTATACTAAATATCCAATTTCAATCTTATTTGTATTATATTTATATGATTTTCGTTATTTTTCCTTTGTTCCTTTTAAATAACATCCAATTGATTGTCACAGTAACAGACCTAAAACAAAAATATTTAAGTAAACATTATAAGTACATACATATATTAAAATATTAGATAATTCAAATTCTAATATCACTAACTGAAACATTAGCGATACACTATATCGCTTACCATATAATGTGTTCTCTTGGGGTTTTTTTTTTTTGTTATGTAACAGAAAGAATAATTTCAAACTTTATATAATAATTTAGATCATATTATTTAACTAATTTAATGTACTTGATTATTTTGTTCAGTGTTTGCTTTTATATTTTTTCACCCCCCCATTCACATAAATTTACATACAAACATAAATGAATAAATAATTGCAAAATTGATGAGCAGTTAATAATCGTATTCAAAAAATAAAGTACATACTTGTATAAATACAGGGTGTTTCATCTCTCTGTAAGTGGACTAAAACTATGGTACAACTTTGACACATTTTTATTAACAGATAATTTGAATTTTTAAAGTTTTAGTTTAAAAATTGTTAAGGATTAATAATATTTTATAATTTTCACTTAATGGAATAATTATAAGCACTTTCTTTCAAGGTTTTTCCAATATCGTTTGATTTGTTTCAATTATCTATTACAATCTTTTCTTTGTATTAAATCAATAAGAATAAATTTATTGATATTTTTTATAAAAAGTTTTAAAATTTGTAAAAGTTGTGCAATAGTTTTAATTTACATTAACTTAATATATATACACATATATCTAAATAATGATAACATAAATTTCTTAATTTTAATTTATAAATTTAATTAAAATAAGACCAAAATTGAACTAGTTTTTTTTCTAATTTTATTTGATTGTTGATTAGTAAATTTTTTCTGTTTTTTTGTTATTTAATTGCTGTTTCGGCTTTGCCGAATTAAAATATAAACTAAACTGGAACTAATTAATTAAGATAAATGTTGCATATAACAAACAACTTGTGTTTGTATGTGTGTGTGTGTGTATGCGTGTTTATAAGTCACAATATGCATATGTATTTGTAAATGTTATCCTACTGCATTCCTAGCACAGTTGTGGAATTGAACAAAATGATGAAGAAAAACTAAACAAAAAAAATATAATAATAATAATAATAATAAAAAAACGAAACCAAACAAATTCCATTATGGGAAATTAAAAATATTCTAGAACAATTGAGTAATGGATATATATATATATATGTAGATTTAAGCAAACATTTACAACAACAGGATTAAAATGATTATATAGTAAGTTGTGTGGGCGAAAAATATATTGCTCGCCCATTTAGAATTTATTTTAAATTTCTTTATTTTTGTTTTTAACCCCTTCCACCCGTTTTCTTTTCTGTTGTTCAAATTCCTGATAATTAAAGATGCAAACTAAATAAATAATTAACAAAAAGTTACAAATTTTTTTGATTATTAAATCATTTTTGTTACTTAAGGCTTAATTAATTAAGTCATTAAATAATATACAGGTAATATTTTATGATAATCTTGGATATCTCAAAAACACATTTTCAGATCGATATTTCCAAGTAGATTCCCATTATGCACTCCATAAAATATCTAAAGACAACAACGCAACAACTGGCTGGGCTTTAGCAAATGTTAGTTTTATTTTTTTAGTTTTTTTTTTTTCCACTTGATCTAATTCCGTGAAATGGCGAATGGCAACTGAGGAGCAACTGCGTCCTTTGGCTGCCGCTGCTGATGCTGCTGCTGCTGCTGCCGCTGGTTCAATCTCTACCAAAATAGTTGTCAATTTATAAAGTCAAGTTGCTATTTTTTGAAAGCCAAATTGGTTCTGTACATGGGTAAACAGTCACATTTATTAACTTAAACAATTGTTTTCTCCATCTCCCCAACTTTATCTTCCTCTTCTATTCGCATGTGGGCGTTACCAACGTCAGAGATTTCTAACGCACAGTGGATAAGGAATCTAAAATATTGAAAATATCTAAATCCTTTGTATTGATTTTAAATAATTATGGACTTTTTTTCAAATCGAAATATGTTGGTAATGAGAAAAATCAAGATTTATATTTTTTAGATTATATTCTTCATAATGATATCTTAATCTGTAAAGAAACCTCGCTATATATTTTATATCCTACCTTTTTAAATAGATAGGAGGTAGATAAAGTTCTTAAATCAGCCAGATCAGATATATCATATAGTTACCATAGAAAAGAATGCTCTATAATTAAATTTTTGTTTCCAAATCTTTTTTTCATCAGTTTTTATAACCAAATTCTGTCTCAATAACTTTTATATAACTTAGCGACTTCATATCGGTCTACTATATCGTAACTCCTATAATGAAATTTAAAATAAACTCCTTTTTTTTGAGTATTTTTATCAAAATGGAAGTGAAGGAACAGAAGATCTCCAAAAAAAAAAAACTGTTTCATCTTTTATTTGTATTAACTGGAATATATGATATAATAAAAATAATAAAAGTGATTATAACTTTAATTTGATTAACTAGATTTTACTCGTAAAAACATATTTCACATTTTATAATAAAAGTTATATAAAACTTTGTTTACATTTTTTAACATTAAATTTAAAAATGTAAAAAATAAAAGCTTAAACTTTAATATAAAAATTCATTCGTATCAGCGCATTGTTCACACCACTGTTGAGAAAATATTGCAAAATTTATGCGAAAATTTCCCAATCTCAATGAGAGAATTTCGCCCACACTCAGATTTTTACGATGCAAACAAAGAATACATACATAATCGTAACATGGACGAGTTTATGTGTTTATTTTGTTTAAGCAGGGCAACAGGTAAACCAGGTAGAAGATTGGACTGTTGTACAAGGATCGGGATCCAATTTGGTTTTGGTGCCAACAAGCAAATAAACAAGACAATAAGCCCAGTTTCAGCCAATTGTGGTAGTGTGGCTGCCGTTGCTCTTCATTAACAGCTTATGGTATAGAGTCCAAGTCCCACACATATCCACCTCCCCCTACCCCACCCTATCTCATTACTTCAAATAAGAAACCATCGCCATTTTTGTCTGGTATCCATTTAATTATGCAAACGTTGGACCAACACCATCGAGCGCCAATTGGTCGCCCCTTTTTGGTTATAATTCAAAACCGGACAGCGCACCAAGCAACTCGTTCAGTTGCCGCGCGTCCATCGTGTGAGCCGCACCACAAAAAAACACCACAGTGAGAGATTATATCTAATCCAAAAGATATCCAAAGATATATTCCCATCATGATCAGATTCGGAAATCTGTATCCAATTGCAACCAGAAGCTGGACATTATGGGGTGCTATGCTTCTATTAGCCTTGCAGCTAATCCCAACAACTGAGTCACTGCAGCATACCGAGGAAGGTTTAGAGTTGCTGTTCCGAGAACGGTAAGCAGATTCTTTAAAAAAATATATAAAAGAAATTATAGTATTAAGTAATTAAACTGAATTAAAAAATTTTCCAAAATAATTGTGAATCGATTTAAAGAGTTATTCTAATATTACATCTGTTATACTGTTATACTTCCAAAGTTTTAACCATGAAAAATACAATCTAGTACTTAAAGTTATTAAAAACAATTTTATAGTTCTCAATCCGATTGGGAGAATGTTTGGCATCAGGAGACGCACTCCCGTTGCCGGGATAAATTGATCCGTCAATTGTATTGGGCCTGTGAAAAGGATATTTATCGTTTGACCCGACGTAATCGCAAACGCACGGGTAATGACGAAGCATGGATTAAGCGCAGTAATGCCAATACGGCGAATCGTGAGTGTGATTACTGGAAAATCTTTTGTTCTTTACATAACTGGATATTAAACAATATCTTATTTTTAGCCGGTTCCGCTGCCTCCACTTGGTTGCATATGAACTATGCCAATATGTTGCTACGTACACGACGTTCCGGCGCTCCGTCAATAACCAACGAATGTTGCACTAAAGTCGGCTGCACCTGGGAGGAATACGCCGAGTATTGTCCATCCAATAAGCGACGTAATCATTATTGATTTGATTAATTTAATCCAAAAAGAAAAAATCCAGATAATATACTCTCTACAAATATATATAATACAATTTTTTTCCCCCTTTTTTTGTGTGTATGCATGCTTGTGTGTGTGTGTGTGTGGGTGTGTGTTTGTTTGTATCACATTTGTAGTGGAAATTGGTTGGAGATAATATGGAAAGATTGCTTAAACTGAAGGAAAAACTTCTTTTACTATATGTTAACTCTACAGGCGTTTTATAAGTATATAAATATATATATATATATTTATATATAATTTAATCTAAGATAACATGTTGGTATTTTTTTTTCGTTTTTTATTGCTTATTAATAAAATTAATTATTTAGAGAAATGTTTGGTAAAATCTTTGAAAAGTTATATGTATTCAAATCAATAAATTATATTAATTCCATATATTTTGGATTTAACAAATATGCAAGTTCTTCAATATGCAATCTGTTTAACAGTTATGAATATCGAAATATGTTTTACTAAATTAAATATATTCAATTTAAACAAAGAAAAAAGAAAAGGAAAATGCTTTCAAATTTTATTTATAAGCTTCAAATGAGATAATATAAACATCAGTATAAAATAAAAGATTAATAAAATAATTTAAAAATTCATATTTGAAAATATAAACTTTGTTCTTTGTTTTATAAGTTATGGAAAGAATACAAAAATGTATATAATTATTCTTCTTCAAGTGTAACTATGAGAAATTATAAAACCTTAACATAGTTTCAAATTTAATTTTCAATTTGATATATTGTAAATTTTTGAGACGTAAGTATTGGAAATCATAAAATTGTTACATTGCATATATATTGTACATTCTTGAGATGTTTTATTTTAACAGTTATTTAATCTAATAAAAGGCCCAAATTGCATAGAATTATATTGTATATATAAAATTTTAAATGTTTCACATTATATTTTGTTTTTTTTTTTGTTTATTTTTATATACATTAGTTTTTGCTTATATAGTATAGATAAGCTACTTAATTATAGATATATAAAGAATATAAATTTAACAGATTATAGTTTTGTTTCATATTAACAATTCAATTTTTGTGTTTAACAGAGTATTTCTTTGTCAATACGACCATTTGGAAATAGTTTGTTTTTTTTTTTTTGTATTTTGTTCATTTGTAAGTTATACACAATTAATGGATACCTGAGTTTAATTTTGAATTTTCATTGATTTTTAAATGAATTTGGATTCTCCTTTTTACCAATATAAATTTAAAAAAAAAATGCACAGAATATATTACTATACAACAGTTTGAAATGAATAATCTCTTTTAACTATAACATAATAATTTAAACAAATTATTCTTAGCTTTTGAAGCTCTCGTGTTCTCTCTTTTTTTCTCAATTTGTGTGGCGCCCTGTCTCCCTCTATTTTATGGTGCTATAATGTAGAAAGAAATAATTTTAATTGAAAAATATTAGAAAAATATATATCTAACGAGGATTATTACTATTGCTGCTGCTGCTGGCATCCAAGTCATCCGAAGTTTCCATTCGGCTTTTTGTTGTGCTATTGCTGTTTAATTTTATAGTTGTAGTTGTTATTGTTGTTGTTGATTGGCGGGGACGTTTAAATGCTCCAGCAGCATGTCCCTTCTCATAATGATTATCCAGCATCTCCAGCAAAGTCAATTGTCGTGTATTTTTAACAGGATTTGTCTTTGAGCTAATTACGTTGTCGGAAGAATTAGCTTCTAGGCTGGCAGCCATCATCATGGCATTGGTTTCCTCATCATCATTATCAATAATAACCACATCATTATCACCATTTTTATCGTCATTCTCAGCATCATCGACATCATTATTATCATCATCATTATTATCTTTATCGCTATTAATATCAGCTGTAGCAACAGCAGAAGCAGCAACCTCATCATCATCATCATTGTCATCATCATCATCATCTACTGAGAAAATTGATTCGTCAACCAATGTTGCCACAGTTGGAGTGGAATTGGATATGGAAGTCGATGGAAAAGTTGAGGTAGAAGCACTTGATTTTATTTTCGATGTTCTTAGCAATTCCTGTTGCAGGTAATCATAAATTTTGACATCCCAATTCTTTTTCAAAAATTGTAGATCAAATCGTCGCAAATGTAACCACAATTCCTTTACAGTTGTTCCTCGACTACGAAACAATTGCCACATGGCATATAGATCATCCCGCAACTCTTTATTGCCAAATGTGAAATATGCCAAAGGTCGTCCCAATTCAGCACAGGCCATTAGCTGGAGCAGTGCCTTTAAATAAGGATCACCGCCAAAAGCTCCACAACCCCAATTCCCCGTGGCTATACCCGTCGATGGTGTGGATGTCCATGGCATGAAGCCAACATAGGCTTTATTTAACTCCCGTTCCATATGATCCTTGTTATATTGGATAGATGCAACTCTAAATTGTAATGCATCAATTGCCACTATGGCCGTTTGCCGTCGCCTGGATGAATCTCTTGGGGTTTGATCCTCATGATTGCCGGCCCACACAAAGCTGCTAGCATAGCCCGTATAATTGCTATATCGTTCCGCTCCAATCATCAATAGAGCCTCATTTTGCCGCATACATTCCGTAAATAATTTTGTTACAATCAATTCGGGACAGATGACAAAGCGTATCTCCTCTTGGACGCAACCGTATCCAAGTACACCGCCGCCCAAGTATTTATTTGCAAAATCCACTTGTAGCAATCCGATACCCTGATCCTCTATTGTTCCAGCAGCATTTATATGCAATGGTACATCACCCAATGGTGCGGCACTTTCTGACCAATCGATATGAGTATCAACTTTAGTACAGCGACGAACAAAAGTCACACAACCCGTTGGTACATTGCTCGAATCCCGTTCCGTTGGACAAACACGCCGAAAATAATGGAATATGCATTTAAGTTTCTCCAATGACGAGGGACATTCAGTTTCAAAGAGTCTATATGGAAGTAAATGAGATATATAAATAAAATAAACTTTAGAGATTATATTATCTAAAAACAAACCTATTAAAATTGATATCGGGAAATGTACTATATTCGGATTGCCTTTTTAACGTATTTCGTCGCGGATATGTACAGAGAAACGCATTGGCCAATAGGCAAGAAATCTGCTGCTGACTGAGTGTTAAAGCCGATGTTTTATATTGCTTCAGGAGCGGAAGGGGTGCCTTGATCAAGTCAGGTAATCGTAGAGCCAATCGTATAATGCGCGGCAACAGATCCTCAAAGAATACTCTTGCCTCACTTTTATCGAACTCTTCCTCAAAGAGTTTATGCAACGTACAGAAACTCCATTGATTCCGATATGTAGTATTATATGATAATATGGCTTCCTCCAACTGTTTGCTATTTTTTATGGGACGCCGGAGAGCCCGCTCTATCATCTTCCATCGGGAATCGATTTTGCTAGTTCCGTCGGCTTTCTCACGCGGATATTTGCTTTCCTCGGCGCAGGGTAAACGCACATGTTGCGCATCCCATTTGGGTGACGATTTGATGGGGCGTGGCGGGTTTTTGGACGATTCACATATGGGATGTTTGTACATAACCCTATGCATCCCGCTAGGCTGAACCGGTCCCAGATGCTCTAACTCGAAGAGCTGTAATCCACGATGTATTGCCTCAATGGGCTGACCGCGCCAATGTTGTTCCTGCTGCGGCGACTGTGTGGAGTTGCCAGACACGGAGGCGGATGTTACGCCACCTGAGACCGAAACCGATGATAAAGAAAATAATGTTTAATTAATTCTAATGGACTTTTCAGCCGGTTAGAAAATTAACTCTCACTGTTTGTCTGTGGTCCAGTGTCGGCGATTGACTCATTGAGGCTATCACCGCATGCAGCTTCCCGCGTCGTGGTCTCCATCACTTAACTGGCCCAACAATACGGTGTTGGCTTCAGCAGCAATAATAATAATCTATTTTTATTTAATAAAACCAAACCGCAACTTGGAACATGTCTCTGCTTTGTTGCGAAAAAAAAATTTAGAATTTTGTTGTTTTATGTTTACAAGAAATTCCGCTAACAATAGTCTAATGTTAATTCTCTATTACTGTTAAATAACAGATGACTCACCATGATTCTACTCGTGTAGATAATTATCTACCTACGAAGCTTATGAGTGATATTGTTTTAAATTTAAGTTTAAATATTTTAGGTGTTAAAACTGTTTAAAGCATTTATTCAAAGATTTTGTCATATAGACTTTACAAAAAACAAACTTATTTATAGAATTTTAAATTTCTAAGCAAGATTATTATAGTGACTGGAACTGTAGCATCTCTAATTTAAATGAATATGTGTAGAGTGTGTACACACTGCATAAAACTATTTGCAACGGAACAACAGCAAAAAAAGCTTCAAAGAAGAAAACTAGTATAGACAGTTTTTATATCCATGGGAAAAAAGGTATTATCTTTTATCCGATCGAAACATAAATACACTTGCATAAATATGTATACGAACATTTACATTACTTTTGATATATGTAAATAAATCAGAATTTTGTTTTAATTCTTAACTTTTGGTAAGACCGAACATACCCCTTTCTGGAAAGGGGTAGTTGGAAAAAGAAGTGCGCCGCGGTGTCATTTACCGATTTAACATACATAATTATTCTCGCCAAAAATTAATTTTTAATAATTATTACAAACAAACATATGCATATTTTTTTTATTGTGCCAGTAAACTATTATAATTGCCACAAAAACACAATAAACAATTGGAATTTTGTTAATCGAGGTAATTGCATGAGAATTGTATGAAATTTCTAAGCCTCTTACTGCCACATCTCCCATCTCTAATGACGTCACAACTACATTTAAAAGTTACACGTGCAGTATTCATGTGGGAGCAAAAGGGAAAGCAAATATTTTGTGCATGCGTGAAAATTAATAGAATTCTATTATAAATCAAAATTTTTTTTATATAAAATCTCTACCTCTTCACATCAAAAGTTCATTAGACTTTTATCGCTACGGCGGCTTTTCTCTGTGTGAGAGTGATTGAGGGAGTAGAAGCAGTTTGCGGGGAAATGACGGGAGGGGTAGGCGGCTCTAATCAACAAGCTGCGCACTTTTCGTCGTTCTTTTATTCTTTTCTTTCCTTTTGTTTTTTTTATGCGGAGGCGTCACATGGGCATGGCGTAAACAAATGAACGCAACAAAACGAAGAACAAAAAAAAAAGCGAAAAAGAATGAAATTCCCTCTGATAATACGTATTGTCGGCTTAGCGAATACCCTTTACATGACTTAAACTAAATTCGGTGAATAGAATGAATGTTCAAATAAAGTATGTAAATATATTATTTTATATGTATTATATTTTTGGTGCAGATAAGTGAACTTCCAGACCATGGAAAAATTTAGACTATATATGTATATGTATCTAGATACATTAGTATATATAGATACATACAGAGATATATGGGCACATATGCTTCTTTGGTACAGGGTATACAAATTAGATTTCTTTCCCTCTCTCACTCTCTCTCTCTCTGCCTATCTTGTCTTTCATCTCTCTTCCGTTTTTGGCTCTCTGTCTTGCTGTGTTTAGCCTTCAAATCTGCGTCGTAGTCGTTGCCTTGACCATCACCTAGAAATACTCAAAAATCTCTCTCTCTCTCTCTGTCTATCTCTCTTTCGCTTTTAATTTGTTTTGGGTGGGCGGCAGAGAGGGTGGGGTCGGGGTTGGTTAGAATGGTGGGGGTGCACAATCAGGTGCCAACAACAAAACATATGATTGTTGCAATAAAGAGAAAATTGAAAATACAAAGAAAGCAAAACGAAACGAAAAATCATAATTAAATAGGTGAGAAAAAAGAAAGGGGGATCGGCTGCTGCCAGGGGGGATTGCTGACGGTGGTGCGGGAGTAGGAAAGAGCGGTGTGTCATGAGTTTGAAAATGTTAGTAAACTTTTTCAAGGTCACTTCAAGTATGAACTAATACCTAATCAACCGCTAGCACAGCAAAGCGGAGCAGAAACAGCGCAGCCAACGTATTGCATTTTTGTATTGTTTCATTTTTGTGTTTGCCAGAAAATATTGTTTATAAGAATTTCTACATACAGACACGAACACAAAGACAAATGCAGTGGTTATGTACATGCATACACACATACATATGTATGTATATGTATGTAGGGGTGATCGATCAGGTGATCCCTAGGCCTCGCACAACTTAATGTTTGTTTAAACAAATTAAAAATTTGAAAATATTTCTTCACTTTATGTTATTTTTTTGTTTTAATTTTTTTTTTGCGTTTGTTATTCATAATTCTCCAATTCGTAATTCAAGGTAAAACCTATTATATATGTATGTATGTATATGATCTTGGCATGAAGTATTTAGTTTATATAAAGCTTAAAAATTCCCACAGTTAAAAGGTTCGATACGTTCTATATACATATGTATATATGTATGTATGTATGTATGTACATATGTACTACATTCATATTGTAAGTGTGATTGACAGGTTATTAAAAGGTTTTATCCGATCCTAACCTAATCATAATGGAACTTTCATCTAAGCAGATTGAGATAAGTTTAGGACTGGGAAACTTAGCTAGTTGGCTATCATACGCATGACTCATTAAGTTAGGGTGAATGCAATATTGAGCCATATATTTATCCTAATTATCTTAACTAAAATTATTTATGTATGTATGTATGTATAATATTTTCTGTATTTTTCTGCAAGTATTTATGTATGTATGTATGTACATACATACATACATATGTACATAGATACACAAATGTATTTGTATATTTGCAAGTACATACATACATACATATATCTGTCGCCGATGCTGTTGCCTTCTCACACTGAATTTCAAGGTCGCACAAACAAACAAAATAAAAAGAAAAATTGAATACGAAAAGAAATCGCAACAAACAAAATATTTGCAAATAAAATTCATTAAAAAAAAAAACAAGTAACGAAAATAAAATTAAAAAAGGAAATGAAGCTTATGTGTGCAACACGTGGAGCCACACCTCCCTCTTGTCTTGCCTTTCCCTCTCACTCTTTTGTTGCCTGTGTTTCTCTCACTCTCTCTCTCAGGATTTGATATTTATAGAATTGCAATTGCCTTTTCATCTTCTACGTATGTATGTACATTCATATGTCTGTAAGTACGTGCGACTTGTCGCGTTGGTAACAACAAAAAAAACCAAAAAAAAAATAAGAAAAAAAACAAGAACAATTCATTTATCAACCAAAAACAGTAAAAAAAAGAACCAAACACAAAATAGAAGAGGGAAAGGAAAGGTTTATTATTTAACAGCTGTGCGAGAAATGCAAAAACGAAATGACAAATAACAGAAGAGGTAAAAATAAAAAAAAAAAAAAACAAAAAGAGAGTGGGAGAGGCAGCGAAGAAAGTACTGGAGCTTTGAGCGCGTGACTGTTCGTGTCTGTTTCAAAGTAACTTAATTATGAAATTTCGCGCTCTTTAAAATTTTAAGCAATCAGCCCCCAATACCCTCGCCTTTCCCCAATGACCCCTGGGTAACAAACTCAAAGGCATTAATTAATTTAAGAGGAAGTTATTGTACCATTGATCATAACAAGGCCTAATTCAATGATACTCTAGATATTGTTTTTGTAGTTTGCATTTAAATAAATCTTATGGTAAATAGAATTTCTTGATCAGTTGCTATGATGTGTGTATGTATATATGTGTGTATGCATGTACATATGTATGTATACTTAAATGAATTGAAACATTTAATTTTGGGTAACCTTTACAAAACATAAATTATTTATGGCTAATTCTCTAACATTTTTATCTACTTTCTGGAGGCGAAATACAGTGATGATTATTCAAAATAAAAGCGATAGTTACGGAAAGAGATGACTAGAAGTAAAAGCGAATTAGCCAATAAAATAATTTTTATACCCTATATTTATAGAGTAAAAGGATGTATTGAGGTCAAGAATGACGCAATTTTGACCCTATTCAATGTGCATACATACATACATACATAGATACGTTTGTACATATGTATGTATGTATGTATGTATGTATGTATGTAGCTGTCTAACGAATAAAAGATATACATACATACATATGTACATATGTATGTATGTACATGTGTGTATGTAAAAAATGCTGATTACTAAAAAACGCACAATTGGAACATTGGCCAAAAGAGAGGCGTCAAATTGCAAATAAGACAGATTAAGATGTGGTAACAAGATTAGCAGAAAATAGCGTCATTTGGTACCATATAGAAAATTTAAAAAAAAAAACAAGTTGTCACTGCTTAGATGGCGGCAGAGTACTCCAATCGCAGTTACATACATACATATATAAAAGGGAAAGGTCATGCATATTGTTGAAGAAGATATGTATGTCTGTATATACATACATACATACATACATAGATATAGAGTAATGCAAATATTTTTCTGATATGGCGCCACCTGGCATTCCATTACTTTCGCTGAACATTTGCGCCTCCCACACACAAAATGTTATAAATCGTCGCATTTTGTTTTCGTCTATCTTTAATATACATATACATATGCATATTTGTATCTTTTTTTATAATTGTTTTTACAATTTTTATTGGGGTTAAGGCCTTCTTGACTTACCATCCCGCCTTTGTTTTTATTTTAAAAACGTGCAAAATACAAAAACGATTTCTCTTTTTCGTCGTTGTTGTCGATTTCGCATTTTGTTTTTATTTGCAATTTTCATATTTGTTGTCACTTTGTTTTTGAGCTCTTATTTTTGTTTTTTGTTTTCTTTGCTTATTTTTGTTTTTTTTTCTCATTGTGTGGGCGCCTTTCCAAATTTAATAAATTTCTTTCAATGTCTAAATATTTTCAGTTTAAATATTTATTACATATTTCATAAATATATTTATTACATATTTGCTAAAGTTGAAATTATAGAAAATGCAATTTTAAAAACTAATCTATCTTAAAGATTGTTTAACAATCTTTTCTCTCTCACTCTCTCTCTCTGTACTTATCTGTCAATTTCCAACAAATTATATCTCATATCACGATCTAAATATACATACATACATACATATGTACATACATATATATGGGAACATTTGGTTAAAACTAGAATTTTTGTAAGGGTATAGAAATGACGCAGATTGCTTCGCAAATTTGCCATAGTTGCATATAAGCTGAATCTAACTCACCCGCTCAGTTGCTCTTTCTCTCTTCCTCTCTCTTTGAGTATGTCTGTCTCTCTCTTTCTCTCTCTCTATCTGGCTGGCAAAGTCATTGTACGACCTTTACATGAGTCCAGGTTTTGGCTGCTTCAATGTAAATGCAAATTGTTTTTGTCTGTGCCACTAACAGAGATGCCAACTCAATACAAACAGTTCGTTTACTTTCCACTCATTGCACCGACAGACATACATGCATATGCATGTATGTATGTATATATGTATGTATTGATATAATAGCCGAATTGTTAGTTGCATTTCTTTATAATTCCCAAATGGTTTTTACATATAAGAGTATTCTCTTATATTTTTATATAATGATGCTCTGTAATTTTAGAAAATTCCATTTTGCTTTTGCTAAAATAAATGCAGTGTGAGAAATAATTTGTGAGGTACTGTATCAACATATATGTATGTACATATGTAGATACATACGTTTGTGTGTACATATGTGTAAGTGTCTTTAGGTGTATTACTCATTTGGCTTATCAGCTCCGCGTTCTAGTTTAGTCAACTCAAAAACATACGTTGAAAGACAAATAGTGAAATGAGTGTGGAGTGTGCCATTTAGTCTGTGTGGCTTCGGTTTTGGATCTTTCTATATTAGGGTTCGTATTAGGGTAATATTGATGCACAGTGACAATGTGTGACTAATCAAGAAAATTGCAACAAAGGGAGAGACATTAAGTCAGTATATATAGAGAGAGAGAAAGAAAGAAAGAGAGAGACAGAGTATGGGAATGTGAGTTGATGAGAATTTTTGTAATCAATATGCATAATCTGATTTAAAAATAATTAATACTTATGCCTGTTTATGTACATCTATTAATATATGTACATATACATATGTATTGATTTTAAATACATTGCCACATACATATGTGTGTATATTTTAGTCTACATAAATACATATGCATGTACATATGTACATACATACATACATATGTATGTATATCGCGCTGTACTATCTGTGAGATACAGTTATTAATCACACTTTATGACAGTTAATTTAAGTTAATCATTTTACATAGGTTTCTCATAATATTGATTAATATAATTATTGACTCATAAGATGTTCCCAATTTAAAAATAATTGCAATAGAGATAAGCTCATCTGTTATCATTCCGACCAATTTTTCGCATTTAAGTGCCGTTTATATCAATCAATTTTTTACCCTCTACCATATATGTATGTATGTATGTATGTATGTATGTATGTATGTATGTATAAAATTTACGCATACATATTTTTAAAAATTTTATAGTACAAAACAATCATGTTTGTTACTTACTTTGTAAAAATAAAAGGAATATCACTCATACGCCATGTAGCACTTACTTTTTCACAAAATACATACATATGTACATATGTACATATAGTTAAATTTTAAAAGACTTTTAATGTTTTTACCTTTGCTGACGCTCTTGACTTAATGGTGCATACATTCCACTTTTTATAAGAAAGGTTTCTGCATGCATTTCTTCTTTTGTTATTTCGGTTACCTTTTAAATTTCTAAGCCAAATTATAGAGATTTTAGAGCATGACACAAGCTTAACATGTCCACTTACATACACAAGAATAAAATTATAGATTATGTCTTTGTATAGGGTAATACTCATTTAATGTTCACGTGATGTTCGATATATGTACATACATACATACGTAGTCGTATATGCCCGTCTAGTGAGTGTTGAGCTAAATTAGAGCATGGCATTTGTACACGTAGCTCAGACAAACATGAACGCATATATGTACATACATACATACATACATATATTCACACACTCATAAACACCCACACATACATACATACAACCCATGTTTAAGCTCTCTTTAGCTGACGAGTTCTCTCTCCCAAGCACTGACAAGGCAAATGCAGTCATGTGAATGCATTTATGACCTACAATAATAAAGAGAGAGAGAGAGACAAAAAAAGAGCTGGAATTGAACAAGCGAAGCAAGCAAAAAAGAAACGACAAATATCAAGTACTGCAGATGAGTGAGTAAGTTTTGGTGAATAATGGTGGTAGAGGTGGTGGAGAAACCGTTGGGGCCAGCGGAGGTGGTTTTTATCAAGCGGGCGACAGCAAACAAAATCATAACAAACTGCAGAAAGAGAAACAGGCAGAAGTCGGAAAAAGAGCGTATGAGATAGAAATGGGAGAGCAAAATTATCGGGGTGTTGTCATTACAAAGCAAAGGAAATGCAAAATGCAGACACAGAGAATCATTAAACTTGTTTTTTTCTCTCTCTCTCTATCTTTTTCTACTCTCTCAATTGAAAGCTCACGTGTCATTTTCATTTGCCACGCAAACCCCAAAAAGCAAGATGAAAGAAAGAAAGCAAAAACAAAAATTTAAATAATAATAAACAATAGCAAAAGCAAAAGCACACATGAAAAAAGAGAAGAAATTCGAATTTTCTATTGCAAGTCACCGGCGTGATGACACCCTGTAAAGGTAGAAAAAAATTGAAGTGTTCATATTTACATATGTATGTATCTATATATGTATGAATAATATTTTTAATTTAGCCATGATTAAACGTTGTTTGTGAAGATAATAACACAGATTTCTTGTTTCATGTACTACAAATTACATTTTTGCATATGTACATATGTACACAAGTATGTACATACAAACATACATGCATATGTTTAAATGTAAATACCTGTAGATGTACAAGAATATATACATATGTATGTATGCATAGTCGTCTAACTAAAGGGTATATGCAGTCCAAACTTTTAAATCTTTGGAAAAATACCAGCCGGTTATTGGTAGAGTACAAAAAGTTCTCTCTTTCTGCCTCTCTTTTTCTCTCCCTTTATACGAATCTCTCTCTTTTTCTCACCATGTCTTGTCGTTGCTGTTTGTGGTTTGGTAGCCTGACGTGTTTACTGGTTTGGCTTTTGTTTTTGCGCGCACGTTGCTTTGTTATTGTTGTCGCTGATGTCAGATACGCACACACACACACACACACACACACACAGACACACACTCAGACCGATTGACACACACTTATGGCCATGTGCAATGTTTATTGTAAGTGTATGTGTGAAAATAATATAAAAGGGGGAATTGTATAATAAATTTAAGTAAAAATCAAATTAAACAACTAAAAACTGGACACGCCCCGTCGACGTCGACAGCGCCGCATCTCCCACTGTCACTGGCGCTGCCGATGCCAACTTATTTAACGCAAAGAAAAATTTTTGAATTCAATTTCAAAAAATCTCAAAAAAAAAAAAAACCAAGAAAAATCTTAACAAAAATTATGAGAAATGTTTGACATTGAAAATTGATTAATATTTAACAGACGGGGAAAACAAAGATATATTTTTTTTGGACTTCGAAATACAAAAGTTATATAATGTATTCGATGCTTTCTCCCTCTTCCTTTTGTAACTATCTATCAGTGAATACTTTTATGCAAGTGTATAGATTTATTCTTAATATCTGGCAACAGCCAAGGATCTGTGTACTCTATTCATCGGATTTTATGAAATATTTACCCTTAAGTCTAAAGTATTATCGAATAATTGTTTTGTATTTAAATTCCATTCATTTAGATTGACTTTGTACATAACCCACTAAAACTGAGCGAAATTATAGATTAAATATCTGATTCGATATGTGTATTTACATATGTACATATATATGTATTTACATATGTACATATATATGTATGTACATACATACATACATATGTATGGACGTATTTACGTATACATAATATTTACTATACGTACATATGTACATTTATTTTTCGGTCTCTTTCGTTAGGGTATAAATTTCTGGCTGAGTCTTCTAGGCTTAGACTAAGTCGTCATCTACTTCTACTGCTTCTATTAATCAAAGCTGACGCTCTGTAATAATAAACACACAGATGCAGATACAAGAAAAAGAGCCAGAAAGATAGATAGATAGAGACAGAGAGAGAGAGAGTAAGAGGGAGAGAGCAAAAGGAAGCAAACCAGTAAGAGAGAATGCGAACTTGTTTTGTTTGTTTCGTTTCGCTCTGTCTCTCTTTCCCGCTCTCGCTCTTTATGCCACAGTTGGCATCGCATCTTTTGTTTCTTATTTCCTTCATTCGCATTACTAATCAAGCAACGAACAGACAACAACAAAACATAAAACAAAACTGTAAAAATACAATTTAACAACAAAAAAATAAGATTTAATTTTGTTGTAGTTTTTGTTTAAAGTTTTTGTGAAATGAAAAGTGAAAATAATGTAAGTGTGAAAAAGACAAATTAAGAGAGGCAACTAAAACAAAAAAGCAAATGCAATGTGACGTATGCGCAATGTGCATCGCGAGCGAACAAGAAGAGATAAAGCTAAGGAGAGAGGGGAGACTTAAAAATTGTATGCAACTTTTGTTGGTTTGTTCAATTAATTTCCATTTTCCGCTTGATCATTGCCAATGTCTATATAGTGGCAAACCGTTGCTATACGCTCACAAGCATTTTATACATACATACATACATATGTATGTACATACATACATATATACTCTGCACTCACCTTAGGGCATATTTCAATATGAATGTTATTTGCCAACTCTTCAAATTAATTTATTTATACGACTCTATCTTTGTCTGTATACAGGCACTGATTACTCAGTATTGGAAACGCTAAACTATTCAAGTGTAAATACCGTAGAACAACTGTCGATTAGGAAATACAACTAAATTTTTTGCAGGGGCTTGACTGAACACTAATCATTGGATTCTATTTCATTTTTGTATGGCCTTTGTCTCTTTAGCTCACGATGTGACGGAAGATAGTTTTTGTTTTGTTGTTTTTAATTGACATTTTAGATATATGTATGTATGTATATCTATCTGTATCGTAACGTCCCGTATCATAACTATAGAGGATTGCTAATGCAACAAACAAATGAACAAACAAAGAGACTTTTAATAAAACTGCATTTCCTGTCCACTTGGCCAACAAATTTCAAACTGATAATGTGCAATAAGAAAGACAGCTAAAAGACAAGCGAAATCGCATTTTAAAAGGAAAAAGGAACGAAAAAGAAAACTATTAATTTTATTTCCCTGATTATAACAACAAAGCAATACATACATAATACATCTCTATATGTATTAGTACATTAAATAAAACTAATATTAAGATACGAAATAAGTTTTCTTTTTACTGAAAACATAATTTTATGACGGATAAATCTTTAGTAAATGAAATTCCTTTACAATATATACAATTTGTTGTTTGTTTACAAAACAAATTGTAATATACAAAATTTTATTTATTCTATCAAGTTCCAAACAAATTGAAAAGTTAAATTGAAGCCAAAATGTAAATGCAAAGGGAAGCCAAAGTAAAAGAATAAAGTAAATTGAAAGCCAAACTCCAATTAGTAGGACACTTGAGTGGCTCCCAACAGTCCTGAAAACACAAACGTGGACAAAAAAGAGAAAAGAAATGAAAGAAACAAACAATGCACAATAAAAATATTGAAATTTGTGTGACAACATTAAAATGCCCTTTTCCAAATAAAGTTATATATAAACTCTTTTAGAGAATTTCAATTTACAAAACAAAAAAATAAAAAATTTCTTTATAAATTCATTTTAGGAAATTTTTCAAGAATTTTCATCAATCCCAGAGAATTTTGTATCTAAAGATACTATTGATTGTAAATCTACCCATTTTGAGATACTCTAACATTGAGCTAAATTTTGTCGTAAAAGTTGTTTTTATTTCTTTGGTGCTTTTGTCGACAAAAGTTTCGTTTGGTTTTTAACCCCGTTGTTAACCAAAAGAATTGCTGAAAACACTTCCAATGGCTTTTTCAGTATTTTTTTTGTTGGTGGTGTCTGCTTCTGTATCCCGGCTGGTGCATCATTTTAGCTGGCATCTTATCAGTGCACATGCTGATTATGCTACCATCTACTTAAATGCCCTTCGCCCACCGTTACCGTCAGCGTCACTGCCAATACCGCCCTTCTTTTTGCTCTTATCTTTCGTTTTACCGCCTGATAAGTGTTTGCATTTTTCTTCTTTTGCTTTTTCGTATTGAACCAGAAAACCCCTCAGCACATGCTTGTCTGGCCTCGTTGCATATATATGTATGTATGTATGTACATATATGTATGTAGAAACGAAAGAAAGAGAGAGAAATGGAAAAATAATCGACAATACAATACTCTAACAAAATAAAATAATATCTTACGTGGCTCTTAGTCATTAAAGAAATCGTAGAGAAAATGCACACAAGAAAAATATAGAAAAAACTTATAATCAAGAAAAAGAATATGAATATTTGTATGGACACAAGAAAAAAAAAAAACAAGATAAAGACAAACAAGAAAGAAAATAAAAAGAAAAAATTAGAACAAAAACAGAAACAAAAAAGAAATGGTCGAGAAACGAAAAATTTGTATTGTTATCGTGTCGAATATATCCTAAATCTTATATGCATTGAAGAAAATCTTAAAATTTAAAAAATTGAGCCTTGTGTTGCCCCTCAGTCTACTCAGTTTTATATATGCATGAAAGTTCATAAGTATATATGTATGTATGTAAATATGCATGTATGTACATATGTATATACATACATATGTATGTCCATACATCTGTTGTGAGGGTATCCACCCTTTCATTCTACTCAAATTTCGCCCTATTGTATAGACGAGTACAAGTATGTTGAAAATTTTGTTTTTGCTAATTAGAGTGTCATACTTTGATTACACATACAGACACACACACACGCATACAATCATGTCCCATGTCTGTGTGTATTTAATGCACCTTGAAGTGTTTCTGTGTGTGTTTGTATGTGTTATAAAGAGTTTGCGGGGGCGGTTTACTGGTGACAAGCCACAGCCATACCGGCGACATACATATGTACATACATATTTAACTGATATCTCATCGAAAGAAAAGTAAAATAAATAAATTGTTAGAAAACAAACAAAAAAAAATATTTATATAAAGAATATGAGAACTTTTTCTGGTTACGAGACACTGTAACATTGTAATGAAGCGAATAAAGCATTGCAAAACAAATGTTACGAATAAAGATATAAATATAATTTAGTTACCAGTGGGAATCTATGAAAATTAGGCAAACGATATATGTATGTAGCTACAAACAATGATAAGTATTGATAAAAGAAAAACGTTTTTAAAACCTTGACATCATCATATTCAACTAGTTACCTAATATTGTTTATATAAAAGAATGCAATATGTTTATATATAAACACATTTTTTTTCTAAACCTTCATTGTATAGATATCATATGATTCAATATACAAATGGAGGTATGTGATACTCTTATGGATTTTATATATATCGGAATTTAAAAATGTTTACAATGTCAAATACTTTTATTACATACTTACGAAAAAACAATAGAAAAAAAATATAACGAAAAGATTATTAATTGATAGAAGAGAAATAATTATTGGGCAAACTTTATTTAAATTTTAAAATATCTTACAAAAAGTTTTAAAAATAATCGAGTTGTAATTATAACAGTTTAAAGTTAAATTACCTTAAAAAATTGTTAACCTCATGTAAGATTCTCAATTTATTGTCGGCTTATAAAAAAAACTCTATAGATTTCTTATTGTTACTCAAATTTTTCGGTTCTTTACCATTTTGTAAAATTTTTCGTGTTACTTCCTCTTTTTCTTTTTTTTTTGTGTTTCTTGTAAACGCCTGGCCAAGCATAAAATTTGTCCCCAATCCACACCCCAAATATGGAGGGTTAAAAAAGCAACAGAAGACAGTAACAGCTACTACTAGAATGCATGCATCCATAAGATGCTTTTTTGTTTGTTTGTTTTTTGTGTGGGCAACATTTGTATAAAAGGCCATAACAAAACCATGGAAAGAAACATACAAATTCTGCACTTTTAGCCATTATACAGCTGTTGGCCTGGCTTGTTGCCTGCTGCCTGATGGTTGGCTGCTGCTGCTGTTGTTTGCTGTGAGCTGTTTGCATGCATAAATCAATCAAGCAGAGTGTTTGCACATACACAGAACACCAACAACATGGGAAAGAGAGAGAAAAAAAAAGCAAGAAAACATAAACTCTCTCATCTCCTATGTACGCGAGGGTAAACACTAATGTTTGCAAAATGAAAAATCTGTATTATGTAAGAACAATTACATACATGAGTTGTAATTTACAAAAAAAATTTAAGTCACATAAAGCTTATTAAACTCTTTGAGTTAACCACGGATTGTTTGCCTGTGTACATATGTATTTAGCTACATGTGTATGTACATATGTATGTATGTATGTATCCAAGGGTAGCATAAAACTCAAGTCTATATCTAACCCCAAACTGAGAAAAAAAAAAGCCCTGCAAAAAGTGATGACAAAAGCGTTCAAGTGTTAAAATTGCAGCTCTACCACACGTTATTTCTGTTTGCTTTTTTCTATGCTTTTTTGGTTATAACAAGCACACAAAATTGAAGCCGGGTCAATGTTGCCTAACACTACGTCTCCTGTTCATGATGATGATGATGTCAAAACAAGACCAAACAAGAAAATGGTTATTAAATTGGTCCTTTAAATTCAGATTTTTATACATTTTTACTAAAACAAAAAACAAAAAAAAAATTGAATAATTGAACAAGTGTGAATATCATCAACTGAACGACACTGGAATAACAAGGAATAACAAGAATCAACAAAATAATAGAGGAACAAGGCTAAATTTAATATAGGAAGAAAGAAAACAAAAAAAAAAGTGGTCAACGAAAGTAACAGTAAGGAAATGCTTAACGAATAAGAGGTCGAATTTATAAAATTTGAATTTCTCAAGGAGAAGGAGATCAACATAATCAATTTGACATCCACAAGATACGCAATGAACCGTATAGAAATACATACATACATATATGAACGACATTGTGAATATGTAAAACATTGCAAACAAAATTGATGTAAAAAAAAAAAAAATGGCCATCAATTTATGAATAAACTTAACTATAACTAAAATTTTAGATAAATTGTTCTATATAAATGGCTATAATATATGTATAAAAGAAATGATTGAGATTGTTATGTAAGGAAATAATTTTCGGAAAAAAACAAAAATCTTTCTAAATAAATATTAAACAGTTATGAAATAAAAAAATAATCCTTAAAAAAATGTATGCTTAAATCAATAAAAACAAACTCTTTAAAATAGGAAATTCTTATAGTTAAAAATGCAATTAAAATGATTTTAAATTTTATACAGTATTCATTTAATGAATGTGGGCGGCACTTAATGAATTTCAATACTAATACTAATGGTATATATGTATATGTTTATGTGAATATACATATGTATGTACATACATATACAGAGAAAGCTCTAGTCACGGACAGCTCCCGCAGGCGGACATCTCTTCTAGCCGGACGAATTTTAAAGTCCTAAGATTTTTTGCATGATTTTTGATACAAAATCCGTTTCCGTGGCCGATTTTTCAAAAATTTTAATACAAAATATCTCTTGCAGGCAGACAAAAAATATATTTTAATACAAAATACTGACAATGTGCGAATAATGCAAAATTTTAAAATACAGTACAAAAGTTTAATATTAAAGCACATAATTTCAAACAGTCTAAAATTGACCAATTTTTTTGTCATCCCCGGCAGGCGGACAAAGGTAGTGGTACCGTGGCTGTCCGCCAACGGGAGCTTTCACTGTATAGTAGTTGATATTATTTTTTATAAGCGCCATCATTCTCTATATGTATATATATATAAGTATATAAATATATACATATATATGTCTATATATATATTTATGTATGTATATACATAAGCGCTTTGTATCGTTGCACTTGCATTTTCTTCACTACGAATCACTCACTAATTCTTTCTCTTTCTCTCTCTCTCTCTCTATTTATCTGGCTTAGCTATACATACATACATTTACATATGTGTATCATTCTATATGTCTATCTCTTTTCATGCATGTGTATCCATTTGACTGTCTGTCTGTCGGGTTTCGAGCGCGTGCTGATTGCATTTATGTCAATGTACGTTTTCAATGTTAAAAGTCATGCCCAATGCTCAGATAAACGGAGAAAACGAAATGCGAAAATTGTGCATGAAAAGTGCCATAAAAGTCATCTATATATATGTATGTATATATGTATGTATATATATATACATATGTGTGCATCCATATATGTAAATATGCATGACGTATACATATATGTGTATGTATGTAGGTATATAAATCTGTGGACAACACAATGCAAATGTTTTGTAGGTGCGCACAGTGGGTAGGGTAAACATTACTACCACCTCCATTACACGCAGTTATGTAGAGAATATAAACGTTATATATATTATATATATTTATGGTACATGTACGTTCAATGTAAGGGTATATATGTACATATATACATACATATATGTACATGCACGACTGATTCATTCAACATGAATGAGTAATGTGATTAACATGGATTATATTCATGTTTATCCCATTATCCATAGTAAAATTCTTAATTAAATAATACTTATTCATGCATATATCTAAGTATGAATAAGTATATATGTAGATATATGTATGTATATATATATATGTATATATTTTGTATGTATGTATATTTCTGCCTAAAGTATTCATCTTTAAATTATATGTATTTATATAAATAGGCATATATATTTATTTTCACACTTATTCAGTTTTTCAATTTATTCATTTTCATCTATACATATATATGTACATACACACATATATGTATGTTTATCGATTTGTATTTGACACTTTTCTATATGTACACACACACTGAATAGCTTTGAATACTCTTTTATTCGATGCAACTGTGCCTATCTGCCGCCTCCCTCCCTCCCTCCCTTTCTTCCTTCCTCCTCTTCTGTCCCTTTTCTGCATAATGTCTGAACAACAACAATGGAACATTAATGGAGAAGCCAGTGGCCCCATAATCAAAACTGAAAGGGGCTTAGTGCAATGGGCAATCAGTCAGTCAATCAGTCACTCACTCAATCCACTACATGTTCTATCTGCTGTGTGGCAACAAAACTGCATGTGCATTAAGAACCTTGCGGCACATACATACATACATACATACATACATATGAATATATGTATGTATGAGTATTTCCATACAAATATATTTTATACTCTTGATATGAGCAATTCATGCGGGATCTAAGTAGTCAAGTTCATTGCATATCAGCAAAAATAAACAATTTCTATTCTATATATGTATACATATGTACATATGTATGTATGTATGTATATATAAAAATAGTATAAGATAAGCTCACTTTAGCTAGATAGCTCGAAATTATTAAAACTCTTATGATTTATATAAAAATTGCAATATTTAATATAAATTATATTAAATTCATTTGTGTTTTTAAAGACTTTTCTAGTTAATATAATAGTAATGAAGTTAATAGCTTGTAAGGGTATAATATATGTATGTATATAGTATATAGTATGTACATTATATGTACAACTTCGATGCATCGACATTTGATTTCCGTTACACTGTTACATTTTTAGCTAACAACAACAAGGTGTGAGGTGTTTTTGGTGGTAACCTTAATAAATTGATTGATGGAATGATTAGTTAGTTAGCATCATCAATTGATTAATGGCTTCTCTAGCAAAGGAGTAAAAAAGGACTGCAATTGCAGGGTTTCCATTGCAACGATCCATTTTCTTTTTTGTTTTTCTTTTTGTTTTTGGGCTTCTTTCAAATTAAAGCAAAGTTAACTAACATTACGATTACGGGGTTAAAACAGCTGTCAGCTGTCGAACTTGAAAGTTTTATGTGGAATCGACGTCTACCTTAACTACTATGTACATATATATGTCTATACATTGTGCTTATAATGTATAGAAATATATATATACATACATACATACATACATACATACTATACATAGTATGCATTTTCACAATAACAATATTGTTTTACCTTCATCTCTCTTCCCATTTCCAGACGCCAGACGAATTTTTGTTTCCTTTTGTTTTGTTCTTTGGTAAGTTTTATTTTCATTTTTTTCTTGCTTCTTTCCGATACCCTAAAAATTAGTATATTAAAATATTCCTATTAAATAATAATACGCACATCCGATTCTTTTGTTTGTTGCTGATCAGGAATATATATGTATGAAAGTTTCTATAAGTAATAATGTGATTGAAAATCGTTTGAGTTTTTTTATTCTACTTACTTAAAGTATATATTATAGTCGGCATATTGCTATAAGATAAAGATTATTTTTTTTTTTAATTAAAATTCCACGAAAGAGCCAGCAGTTGGGTCTGGTGAACAAACACACTTGCCGTGTAATATGGCACTTTGTTTTTTTTCCTTCCTTTTTATTTTTTTTTTCTTTCTTTCGTACTTTTTTTTTACAAGTTTGTTTTTTTTTTTTTTTGGATTACTTTTATTTTGATTATTTTTTCTCATTTTTGTACCCATCGGCGCCCTTTATGCATTTGTTTGGTTTAATATGGCAGGCATTACTCATACGCCATGTTATGCAGCAGTTTAGCAGTGTATGTTTGTGTGTGTGTGGGTGTGTGCGTGTATTCTTTTTTTGGCACGCATTTCAGTTGGCAACTAAGTTGAACTGGCTAAACTGATATGAAGCAAGTGCATACAGTTTAAGGTAAGAAAGAAAGATAATAAAAAAGTAAAGATCGAAGGTTGCAGAGACTATAATGTGTATATATATATATATAAATATAATAAACCAAAATGAGTTGCACTCTTTGTTCCATAATTTATAAAAATAGTTAAACTTTTAGAATTGAGAACTTTGCAAATTGTCAGCTAAATAATTTCTAAGATACAGATTCTAGTAGTACTACAAGTTTTGTCTGATTTATTGTGATTTGAAATTCTAATCCACTGATTTTAATACTCTTGTTGTATATATGTATCTATATTACTAATTAAACTAAAGTACAATCGATGCATTAAAATAAGTATTTAGTTTCTCTTTAATGCGAAATATAGAAGCTAAAATGTATCTTGATATCTGATATGGCCCCATTTAGTCCTTAATTAAAAAAGTGTCTTGTGCATGCTTGTATGGCAATTATTATGGTTGCTTTTGCCTGCAACATGATAAGTCAATTGAATGAGGTCCTTAGAGTGCTGGTCCTTGCTTACACACATACATATACATATATACCCACTATATCGAGAGGGAGACAGTGAAAGAGAGAGAGAGAGAGTGAGGCTAATGTTAACAAATTTTGCTTTAATAATGATAGCAGAATATTTCCTGTTCTCTTTCCCATTAATTGTTTTTTTTTTTTTTTTTGCTCCATCTTGCGATGCTATAAATAGTTATGAAAAGACAAGGTAGCAAGGACCTTGCTACTTATGTATATACATACATAAATCTGTTCAGTCAAAATGTTGCGGCAACAAATTGTTGCACAGTCATTCGCAGCTTCAACAGCAACAATGTTCGCGTTAGCTTTAACGTTTTCATTCACCTTTTTATGGTAAAGTGACTACGTGACTTCTCTCTCTCTCTCTTCCTCTCTCTTTCTGCGTCTCTTCCACTTTTTCTCTCTCTCTCTCTCGGTCATCTGCTGTTCCCCAACATGTGGCACGTTGCACGTTTGTTGTCTTTCAAGAGGGACTTATGTACATACATATATACATACATACATATAAGTATCTTCCGGTTTATAAATTTTATTTTGCCCCTCGTTTTGAAAATAAAGTGAGTAAAACAATATTTACTTTGACAAAACCTCCGTTAGTATTTCCAAATAAAAATAATATAAGGAAAATTCGAATTTTTCGGAAAAACAAGAAGCTTTCCTTAAATAATACTAAAATATTCTCTCTGTCAGCTGCGTAGAAATCATTTTCAAGTATTTTTTAATACCTGATGTAAAGACATTTTTTGTCATTTCTTTTTTTTTTTTTGTTTTCCTGTTTTGTGTTTTGGTCTACTCAATTTTTGTCTCCCTTTCTTATTATTTCTCTCTCCCTCCCTCTCTGTCTCTCTCTCTCTCTCTATGCTCCCACACAAACACACATACTGTTTGCACCTGCGCTGTATTTTTGCGACGCATTTTCCTGACTACTGCTTTACATGCTTATTCGTCATCCTGTCACGGATTCTCTTTCACAAAATTCTCTCTCTCTCTTTCTCTCTCTCTCTCTCTTTCTTTCTCTCTATTTTTCGCTCTATCTCTGTCTTTATGTTATTTGTTTTTGTTTGCTCACCCGGTTTTGCTGCAATTTCTGCGTGCTTTCTGCACTCTCGCCCACGCTTTATATTGAACTTCAGCTTGAATTTGGCTCCCTTTTCCATCCCTTTCTTCTTTTGTGTTTATTTCTCTTTCTATCTGTAACCGGCTATTTGTTCTTGCCATTTCTTATTTTATTTCATTTTCATTTTGATTTCGTCATGCACGTTAAACTTTTCCTTCTCACATACCTTTCCCTTAAAGACAAGTACCACCCACCATAACAAGGGTCTGCCCCATTACATAGCAACAGACTTTCATTGATGCAAAAATATATGTATATACTTACATATATGTATATACACGTTATTATATACTTTTTCAGTCATAATTTGCGATGCAATTTTCTTAATTTGTATTGAGTCCCGGACTTAGATTCGGATTGGATTTCAATTGATTGATTTTTACCTGTACAAGGCTTTCAAGAAAGCTCTTAAAAGGACCTCCGGAATACAATTCACCACCGGGATTACATGACTTAAAACCACATTTAGTGGTTGTTAAATCTGTATTATGGGTTCTATGGTGATGATGGGTTTGGGTATAATTTTATTACCATATTTCGTTATATGTTTACGTGTGGTTTTGGTGGTTTGAGTAAAAGAACTCCGAGTGGGATTGCTATGTGGTGGATTAGTGAATTCAAATTGATTTAATCAGTTGAATGTAGCAACTAAGTGAAATTCGTCTATGGTCGTTGAGTTGTTAACGTATGATTGTCTTATATCCCAAAAAAAAAATATCAATTGGTTAAATTTGCAGAAGTTATTAAGTTTACTCATTAAAAGATCATAAAGTAATAAAAAAAAATAAATTTAACAATAACAATAACATGATAACTAGCTAGTAACTAATCAACTTGTTTGGTTTTTGGGTAATCATAGTCCAATTGACACATTATCGATCTCCTACGTGCGAAGTATGTCGATCAAAAAGTTTTATCGTCATTTAGTGTGGCAACTCTAGTCTAGTAGCCAGGCAGGTTCACCGCAAACACATTGCCTGATCTTCTTTTCTAGGTTGTTAAGGGATTGTATTAGCTCCTGGCAAAGGGAGGGTTGACTAGGGCATCCAACGCACGGATTACCTCCAGGACCGCAAGGATTGCAGCCACATGGTGGTCTAGGTGGTGTAGGTACTGGTGGTCTGGGTGGTGTTGGCACTGGTGGTCTAGGTGGTGTAGGCACTGGTGGTCTAGGTGGTGTTGGCACTGGTGGTCTAGGTGGTGTTGGCACTGGTGGTCTGGGTGGTGTTGGCACTGGTGGTCTAGGTGGTGTTGGCACTGGTGGTCTAGGTGGTGTTGGCACTGGTGGTCTGGGTGGTGTTGGCACTGGTGGTCTAGGTGGTGTTGGCACTGGTGGTCTAGGTGGTGTTGGCACTGGTGGTGTCGGTACTGGTGGTCTAGGTGGCGTTGGTACTGGAGGACACGGTGTTGGAGGAGTTGGTGCTGGTGGTGTGGGTATTGGAGGAGTTGGGGCAGGTGGAGTAGGTACTGGAGGAGTTGGTGGAGGTGAACATGGTGTTGGAGGAGTTGGTGCTGGAGGAACCGGTACAGGTGGGCTTGGCACAGGTGGACTCGGTACAGGCGGAGTGGGATCGGGGCATCCACATGCCGTGGCTGCACAGCGTTCGATGTATCCGCCGATAAGCAGAACGCTCACTGTAAGGAAAATAAATATTTTTATATGCCAAAAAAATTAATAAATTTTGAATAAAAATGCTTGGAAACTAGATGTATCCTACCAATTATTGTGAAGCTTAAATAAAACTTCATGCTTTTCGCTTTCCCGAATTGACTTCACCTGGCAAAGAAAAGCGACAAACTGATGACTTTCCTGGTAGCTCCCTTCCTGTTTTATAGCCAAAAAGTTTCTATCCTCCTCCTACACGTGCCGCACTGGGAATACAATTGTGCAAATATTCGCATCATAAGTACGTATATTAAAACTGTCCTAAAATGTATTTTAAAAAAAAAAACAGTTGGTTACGAAAATAGAACTTCTTCAAGTTCAAGGACACAACACGTGCTGGTAAATATTTATTATGTCAATGATTCAGTTTACAAAAAACTAATTTTAAATAATATACTAAAAACCTAAATTAATGATAATACAAAAAATTATTTTTTGCGAATATTTCAAGATTCCACTGTTGCCACTAAACATTATTTCCAGGTGAAATGAGACAAAATGCCAACGGTTCACCTAATTTATGTATATCTATATGTACATATGTACAAAAGAGTCAGTCACAAAAAATATTCCCAATCAATATCAGTTTTTGATAAAGCTTTTTTGAGAGACATAAATATTGAAATATCTATTTGGATATTTGTTGTTATTCGGTAATTTCAATTTGTAAATTTTGACCTAGAAAACTCAAAAGATAAAGGCAAACACAAAATCAAACGAGAGAAAAACAAGAGAAAAGAAGCGCAATGATAACCACCATAAAAGGGTGGTGATGATGGCGTGGCAAAACGCAGGCCAGAGCAAAGAACCAAAAAAGTACAATGAACCTTCTGCTGCTTCTTTAATTTGTATTTTATCCCCTAACCAAAAAGAAAGAGTACATTCACTTTTCGCATAAGCATTGATTACATACTTATGTATGTATGTATGTATACATACATACATATACATATACACAGGGTCAATATCGAGAGCTGGACGAATTTAACGCATATATTGTGGACTATCGTATTGCCATCTGTTAAATACTCTTTGTGGCACTGTGTATATTAAGTTTATAATATGTAAGAGTATAGAATAGTCGTCATATTATCTTTTACAATATTTGATTGTATGTTGCTGGCATCGTCATCACAACGTTGTTGCAAGAACGCCCCACATCACAGCAAACACACCACCCCCACCACCACCCATACAACCATCCAGTACGATTCACTTGAAAGAAAACCCAGAACAAAACGGAATGCAAGAGGGAATTATGAAAACAAACAATTTGTTGTTGCTGTTTGGGGGCATGCTGCAAGTTTTGCTCAGCGCTCAGGCGGCAATGCAGTGCATATGAAAAACAAGTTCCGTTCCACACAAATGCCAGCACGTTTCGAAATTACCGATGCTGATGCCGACTCCAATTTTGATGCCAACGTCACTGTCGCCGTTGACGTCGACAACAGCGGCAACGCATCATAACAATAACAAAAACAACAACAAAAACAAAACATTTTGGAATGAAATAAAAATGAAACAGTGCATAAAAAAACACAGCGGAAGAGGGAGCAAAAAAAAAAAGAGACATTGAACGAAGTCAGCAAAAGAGTGATGCAAAGTGTTGGTAGGGGTTGGAGGAGGGAGTTAAGCTGCTGCTACTTCTGCTGATGTGGTAGAATAAGACAAAAGCAAGACCCGTTGCTGGCAGCATCTTAGGGTGACCCTTAAAATGGCAAAGCTGACATTTTCTTGAATCGACATAATATATTATGTTTAATAGTCCAATCTTGTAAACTTAATATTTACATGTTTAAATTAAAGATTTTGCTGCATACACGAATTAAATAAAAGTTGGATAACTCCCACAATACAAGTATTCTGACTAAAAATATTGCGAAATGTAAAAACGTTAACAATAAGGTCATTCCATAAAATTGATTTAAAAGATGGTGACAAATTTTAGTGAGTTTTATTTATGTACATATGTATGTACATACATATGTGGCTCTGTCCGTGTTTTCTTTTGAGGTCCACTCTAATGTTCTTGGATCTGCTGCTGTTATTTACAATTACATAGCGCTGACGTCGCAGTTGTTGTTGTTATTTTCTTCCTGTTTCTGTTTCGCTATGCACAAGCGCAAGAAGAAAAGGCAATAGCAACAAACAACAACACATTGAGAGAGTTGACAGAGAGAAACAAAGCGAGAGAACCAAAACAAGCGCCGTCACGTGCGCTCTCTCCACTATAGCTATGCTTGGTTTACTCTCTGTCTCTCTTTTTCTGTCTCTCTCTTAGCTGAGGGTTGCATTTACTTTTGTTGTTTTTGGCGAATGCTGCGACTGCGGCGGCGACGACCAGCAGCAGCCCAAAGTTAAAGCCATCGCAGCAGCGGCAGCATTTAGTTTGCTTGTGTCATTGCATTTGTGCGGGTAGAGGCATAAAATAAGAAATATAAGAAAAACGAAGAAAACAGAAAGAAATTCAATAAGAAAACCTTAAGAAATTTACAAAAAAAAAAACATATATATTTTTTTTATATTTTGGTTGAGAAGCAACAACAAAAAAAAAGGCATTCAAACTGGAAATCATTGTGTATTACTTCTTCCCCTGCCCGTTCGAAGTGCAAGTGAGACAGCTAACCAGTGTTTATAATTTTAACGGTAAATAAAAGCAAACAAAAAAAAGAAAGAAAACAGTTCAAAGTGCAAATAGTGATTTTTAGTAACTCCGTTCTCTCTCCCATTTATAATGATACGTATTGTTTTTTTTTTTGCTGGTTTTAAGACCAGTTTTTTCGCTGATGATGGGTCTGGGGTGGGGCGGGGTTTTTTTTTACTTAATTTTTTGTTCCTTCTTTGTGCTTTGCTCTTTCAACTGCTGTTAAGCATGCACACACATACACGGAGAGACAGCGCGTGCTTTTTTCTTAGTTTTTTTTTATTTTTTTTTTTATTTTGCCTACAATTCAAACACGCACACACATACACGTGAAAAGAGAGTGGGAGATACACTTAAAAACACAAGCTCTCTCTTCTCTTACTAGGCTAGCGCTAATAAAGTTAGCTTATTCTCAGCATTAGCTGCTTCCTCTCTTTGAAGCGTACAGCGACAGCGGACGAAACCGACACTCTTGCTGCTTTTAGCTGTTGGCTTTGGCAGTTTGTCAACATTTCTTCTCATTATACGTTGTTTAGTCGTGTTGTGCGCGTCGTCGTCGCTGTCGTTCTGTCGCCGTCGTCGTCGCCGACGTTCGTCATACGTCATATACCAAAAGAAAACTTGCATTAAAATTTACAAATTTCTGGTATTCTTTTTTTTTAAATATGTATATATTTTTATACCCGTGTGCCTGTGTTGTTGTGTGTCTACGTTTGGAAAATCATATTCCATTTTTACTTTTTTGTACAATAAGAAAATTAATTGGACGTTTTGCTTTGCACATTTGTTTTTCACATGGAAATTAGCAACAACAAAAGAAAAAATGCAAAAGAAAGTGCGTGATGAGAAAGAAGTCTTCGTTGTGACTCTCTTGGCCATTCATATACATACTCTCTCTGTCTTTCCCTCATCCTAGTGTGTTTGTGTGTGTGCAAAATAAAAAAAAATTCTGAGCATCCAATTTTTATATTTTTGTCTGTTGCTTTTACTTTTTAGAAGCAAAAAAAAAACACAAAAAGCTTTTTATTTGGTGGCTATTTTTTTTATAATTTTGAAATTGTCCATTTAGGAAAACAACAACCCTATTTGCGTATATTAATATACACGCACCTAAACATGTATATGTATATTAATGTACGATATTTCTTTTTCTTTTTTTTAGGGTTGATATATATATGTATGTATGTGCGTAAATTTATTTATGTACTTGTATACATACATATATGTACATATATATGAATGTACATATATACAAATGATATATTTGATTCCAGGTAGCAGCAGTTAACTTTGCAAGCAATTTTCTTATTTGAATATTTAATAGTACAATGCCACGCTCTGCTCTGCCTTGTCTCCGCTACTTGCTCTCTTCCCTCGCTCCCACTATTCCTTGCTTCCTCTCTCTCTCTTTCTCTCTGGTTCTCCTCTCTTAATTACTCCTTACTTCCTTTACGATACCACAAAAACTATTCCTTACTTCCTTTTTCTTTAACTACTACTTACATAATTTTGTCTCACTCTCTCATTGATACTTCTTACTCCTGTTGAATGTTTAATGTCAAGGCAAGGTAAACGACTCCCCTCCCCACTTCCCAAATACTTACTGCAACGCCCACGCAAAGCTCACTCTTTTCCTCTCTTTATCTCTGTCTCTGCTTTTCTTATTGCCAATGTCGCTCAGTTAGCGACAGCTGACAGGAATAGTTACCGCCGGCTGCAACAGCTCCGACCCTTGACCTTTTCATATAAATTATGACAACAAGAACAATGCAACATTTCATACTGGCAAACATACATACATACATAGATATGTATGTATGTATATACATATATTTTGTTGATGTTGCCGCTCAGTTAAATGCCCAAACATATATACATACAAACACAGCAGCAGCTGTCACTGCGCGCACGCGTCAAATGTTTCTCCATTGATGAAAGCCACCGCACTGCAACGACGCTAGCTGCAGCAGCGCTAACTGCACTGCAACTTGTTGGCTAGTTTGGAGCCGCGGCCGCGCAGTTGCTGCTGACTGCCACGCAGCTGTGCACAATTGGCGCAAACGCAACAGCTGCTACGTAGTTTTTGCTTGCTTTTTTCCTTTTACTTTGTTAAAAAAAAAAAAAATAATAAAATGATATGACTCGATTAATATAGTGTAAATTTGGTCACATATTTATTTTAATTTTGTGTATGACTGTGTAAGATATGCGAAGCTGTGAAAAGGGTTTATTATTCACGTGTAATATAATGCAAATTTTTCTTTGATTTGATTTGTAAGGTGTTTAGTGTCTAGTTTCAAGTGAGAATACGTTAAGTTTAAGTGTATGCGACATTTGCCGTGGCAAAAGCTTTAACAAACACAATGTTTCCTTTTTCTTTGCAGCCTAAACAACAATAGATATCAAGAAGAAAAAAATAACTGTGCTTATTCCATCAACGACAAAAATAAAAGGAAAACTGCAACCCACGCCAACATCAACCACAAAAACAACAACAAAAGCCAACCACCAGAAAACCTAGAAAAACTCTCTTAAGACAAAGACAATTGTAAACGTGTCGCGACGCGATTCAAAAATACACACTCACACGCACGAAAAAGCTGCCTCTTTCAGCTTTCTCTTACATATCTTGCGCTCTCTTTTGTTTCTCTTGTGTCTCGTGCTTGCCAGTTTGTTTTTTAGTGTTCACGTTGTCTGTGTAAGTGCGTGAGTGTGACTGTGTGTGTGTGTGTGAGTGAGTCAGTGTGTGTGTGTGTGCGTGTCCGAGCTTGGTCGTTGGCTATGTCAGCGGGCGGGGGCATAAAAGCGCTATTGCAAGCTGCCCAATATCTTGAGCAGCGCGATAAGCTTCAACTACCCCCGCAATCATCGTTGACATTGCAACAGCAACAACAACCGTTGCACTTCATTAATGGCAACGGTAATAGCACTAGCAGTTATGCCAGCGCCAGCAATAGCAGCAGCACCAATATCGTTAATAACAACAATAACAACAGTGCAAGCCAATACAATAGAAATACTGTAGCAGCAGTAGCAGGATCAGCAACAACAACAACAGCTGCAGCAACACCAACCTCTGCGTTAAATGGCTTAAGCAACGGCACTATCATTGGCAGTGCAGTATCCACAATACCTGCATTGTTTACCAACGGTAATGGCACCAGCAATTCGCGTTCTCAATTATTAGCCCAGCATCATCAGCAGCAGCAACATCATCTGGATTATGAGATTGTTGGCGGCAACAGCAATGTCAACGGCGCTGGCGTCGTTGCATCATCCTCATCGTCATCAACATCATCCCCGTCCCCACCAATAAACAATGGCACCACCGCGACCATCACCTGCACATCCAATGGACAATTGGAGGCGGTTATATCTTCAACGCGCAGCACTGAAGGCCGCAGCGCCATAATTTCGGGTAAGTGTCGAATAAATAGTTAGACAATCTATACATATGTATGTATGTATGTCTGTACAGACATACACGAAAACATAGAGACAATCATCTTTATGGTGATCCCTCCCCAATACTGTACTCAAGTAGTACTATCTACCTATCCGATTGTAGGCATCTTGCTTTGAAATTATTGTTCCAAACTCTCGTACCCTTCACACCTTTAGGAATTTATTCACTTAAGAAACGATTTCGAAAATAATGTTGTGTGCTCTCATAGTAGTAGTAACAAAAAGACGTTAAGTTACATAATAGTTTTTTAACGTGTTTACATCGACTGAGCTTTTCATTATGCCGATTAAATAGTTGAAAGTACTTAATTTTTACGTTGCATACTTGGAGTTTCCAGCGATGTTAATTAGACCAAATATATATGTATGTACATACATCACTGTCTAGTTTTTTGTTTATTACCTTTTCTTCTTCTTTGAATCGGTCGATATTTCTTATTAAATATAAATTATCGTAACAAATTCTCGGGTTCAGGTTTTGTCAGTACCAGTTGATGAAAGATTAAATACAGTAGTTTAATATGATTGTTTAGCTGCTTGTTTTTTCGAGTTTTTAATGAACTGCCCTCGGTTGCGGTTAATGAATGTCTCTCTGTGTTTCATCTCTCCCCCCTCTCAGGCCATTCAACAAATATTTGAGTCATCACAAAAACAAAAACAAAAAAATGTCTAAAAACTGTTGCTTGTCCGTCGGAAGATTGTTGTTCATCGTCGCTTGGCTTTTCTTCTCTTCTTTGGTAGAAGAGAGATTTGGATTTAATGGTGGTGGTGGTGTTCGTGGTGGGGGCGGATGAATTGCACTTATACTTGTTTTGACCTTGTTTGCTCCGTTACCCTGCACTTTGCGTGGGCGCGCACTGTACCACGCACACAGTCGCAGCCAAAATAAAATCGTGCTCGTGCTCTCACACTCTCTCACTCTCCCGGCACAGGTTGCAAGCGTGGCAGCAGCAGGTACCGTTATATTTTTAGCGCGCTGTTTTTTACGTTTAAATTGGCATGTGCTAAATTTTGTTATAAGGTGATGGGAGTAAGAGGCGGCGGCGGTTGGGTCCCAAGGTGGCAAGGAAAAGTGTTATGTGGAGGGGTGTATATGAGTTATTTTATACCCTGTACACTGAAAAAGTCGTAAAAAAAATATACAAAAGCTCATGTACTTTAAAGACATTATATACATACATACATACATACTTAGATTTTTAATGGTTAATATCTGTCTCCCCTTAATATTTTCTCATAAGTTTTCATAAAATAACGTCAATAATTCCGAGTACAGATACACTTTTTGCTAGCTTTTTTTCAACGTTCTGAAACGTCTTTTTGGGTGACGTTTCTTTTTGCATTTTTTTTTTAGGGACGACAAATTCTCCTATCCTTTATTGTTATCCCGACTTTTTAAATTGAAATAGTTTTCCATATCGTAGTAGTAATATTTCTTTGCTCATAAGTCAATTTTGTTCTTTAGCAGTAATAAATAATATTAACTAATAACAATTCTTTTTTAATATTTGTAAAAAAATAGCCAATATAGCAATAGCCGCGAAAAAGCGTAAAAATGCGACAAAAAAAAGAAGGAAAATCAATAAGTTAATTTAAATGTCAGGCAACTATGTATAAATTAATTTTGAATTACAACACTTTTCTACTTGGTAAAGCGTATTACAAAGTCGTTATTGTATTTCTGTTACTGTATTCTCTTTTTGCTTCTTCTTTTGCTGTGCTCATTTGGTCTACTAGAGGTTTTTTATTTTTCGTTGTTGTTTGTCAACATTTATTTAATTTTTTTTTTCATTTTAGATTTTTTTTTTGCCATGCGCTTTGTCTGGTTTCGCACGTACGCTTGTACTTGTTGCTGTTGTTGTTGTTGTTTGGGGTCACGTCATTCGAGCGAGCCTCGGTCTCTTTCTGTCGCTCTCTTTCTCTCTCTCTGCACAAAACTTAGTCATACAAAAGCAAAATACAGAATGAGAAGCAAACGAGAGAGCAATGCAGCGCCCACGTGCTCTCTCTCTTTGTGTTTGCAAACACATTTGTCCGCTCTTTTACGCTCTCGTGTAAAGCAAAGTCAATGAACTTTGTACGCATTTTTGTTGCCTGTTTTTTTTTTTTTTTTTTGTTGGTCTTTCCTTTTCTTTAATATTACTAATTTTTCTCTGCTCTTTACTTGACTTGGTTTCTTTGCGTGTTTTAAGTTTACTTACAACATTTCTTTCTTTTTGCGTTTTGTTGCTGTAATATTTGGACAGCTGTGGCTTTGTTTTTGTAGTTGTGCTCGCTCACTCAATTCTCTTTGCGCGATTGCCCGCACACCCGCCCACCCGTCCACCCGTCCACCTGTCGCCTTCCTCGGTTTCTCCTTGTGTGTTGCCGTTGTACCCCGTGTTTGTAATTGTTTTCATTTCCTGCTTTTCCTACTCTTCTCATCAGCTGAGAGATACAACTCCGAAATGTGCATATTATGCAAGCAGTGGGTTAGAAAAGGAAGGAGATATGTGAAGTTCGACATATAGAAAAGGAGGGAGAGTGACAATTGCTGCAAAAAGCTTGTGCGCTGGGAAAATTCTATTTTTATACATGACTCCTGGCTCGAACACATACACACTTTTAAATATACATACATACATATAGACATACATACAGTGTGTGTAGGAAGGAGACAATTTGCAGGAATAAAGGAAGTCCTTGACGATGTACATAGCTACGAATTAAATTAAATTCAAATAAATCCAATTTTACAATTAATCAGACCAAACATTTTGATCGACTCTTTAAAATTTATAGACTCCTTCGAACCAGATAAATATAATTATTTATTATGCAATTAATATCTAAATATGTATAAAGAATAAATTCAGTTTTAATATTCAACAATAAAAATGAATTCAATGAACGCCCAAAAGCACGCAACAAGAATCAATAAATGCAAATCTATATGTATGTAGGTACATATATATGTATGTATGTATGTATATATCTTAGCATTTATATCTCTATTATAGGACGATCATTCATTCATAACTACATATATGCTAACGATTCCTGATATTACAATTTGTAAACTGTCGAAATCAATCTTCTATCATGGTTTAAAAAAAATGAAGCAGCAGCCGCAATATGAACAAATTAATATTTTAACAAACAATACAAAAAAAATACAAATTATGAGTAGCCCAAAATATCATCATGACACCCAGAATAAAATGGATTTATTGTCATATGATACATATGTACATATGTGCCGTTATCATGTGTCAAGTGAATGCCAAGAAAGGGAAAGAGGACAAGGCCAGAGCTGAGAAAAAGAGAGAGAGAGAGAGAGAGAGAGGAAGAAAGAGATGGAAACAGATAATGCAAATGCATTTGATTGCAAACAATTCGCATTTCTCTTATGATTACCCACTGTAGAAATTCGGTTGAAGATTCCTTCATTTAGGGAAGGGGAGGGAGGGAAGGTCCCACTTTTAATACTTTGAATCACCTAAAAGCGTAGAATTTTCTTTCAATAATTTAATTTTGTGGTTACAGGGTGTCAGGCAGGGTATATATAAATCTTATATTTCTTTCTCGCGTCTTCTATTTTTTGTTTGTTTTTCACTATTTTTATTTTTTTCTTTTTCTATTTTTTCTTTTTCCTTTCCTGATTTTTTTTTTCTTATCTTCTTTTTATTTTTTTAGAGGATGAAAATTCCTCATCAAACTCAAATTCAATCTACACCCAACCAAAACAAAAACAACAACTGATAGCAGCAACAGGCGGCGGCAATGGCAGAGAGGCAACAGCAGCAGCAGCTCCAACAGCAGGAACAGGAGGAGGAGCAGCAGCAACAAAACTAACTGCTGCTTCCTATATAGCCTCCTCTTCCACTCCGTCTTCCCCACATCCCTCTTCCACCTCCTCCTCTGTGTCGCCAGGGTCGTCTGCCGCAGCATTTTTGTTAATACCAGCAGTTGCATCCACCGCTAATAGCAACAACAATAACAACAACAACAGCAGCAGTAGTATTAACGGGTCAAGTGGGGAATCGAAGAACAATAGCAACACATTGAAGCATAAAATGATTGGCAATAATTTGTATTCTGAGATACCACGAAAATGTTTTGTTTATACATCTGGTACCGCTGCCGATTCCTCTGCTGTTTCTGCTGCTGCTGCTGGGGCCAATAATAGTAGCAACAGCATCTCATCGTTTAATCCAACAAGTTATAAAATCTCCAGCGAACCAATGAAATCATTTGTGCCACTCACCCCACCTCCAATGAGTAGTCGCAAAGTGATCGATACTCAATCAAGAATTCGCTCCAATTCATTATCCTCACATAAACTTTCAGGACAATCGCATCAGATAAATGGTCTGATTATTGGTGGTCCCGCTACCGATGCCCATATGAGCTATGTGGGTAATGTACGTCAAGGAGGTGCGGGAGCCGGAGCATTAACATCATCCACATATACAAGCTCCGCGTATAGGCAATTGCTTAATTTCAAACAACAACAATCAGGATCTGTTGTTGTTGCATCATCAATTTCAGCCGTATCAACATCGGCGCCAGTAACAGGATCTCAATTGACAACAGCCGCTGGTAATGGTGGACGCAGACGAACCATTAGTTCGAACAGTAATGGGTTAGTATTAAATCAAAAGAAAAGATTTATATAAATATTTAAATTTTTAAATAATAATATGTAATGTATGTATATATACTTATATTGTTTGTGTTTTCTTTTTCTATTGCCAGAGCGGGCACTCGTGAGGTTCACAATAAACTGGAAAAGAATCGTCGGGCCCATCTAAAGGAATGCTATGATATATTAAGGAATGAGCTTCCCCTAAAAGACGAGGATCGTAAAAAGACCTCCAATTTGGTAATACTCGAAAAGGCATTTAAACACGTCAAGGTATATTTAATCATATAATTATTCTAATCAATTATATAATATAATATTATTTTTATTATTTAGCAATTGGATCGTTTTTATCGCGATCAGGAGGCCGAAATGGAGCATCATGGTAAAAAAAAAATTGAATTGCAAAAACGATTGATTAGCCTAAAAAGGGATAACGATCAGAGCATTCCAATAAATGATAAAGGTAAAAGCTATAAAAATATATAATATATGTAGATCAAGTTATAAATAAAGAATAATGCATGAACTAGACGATAAACTTGACTTAATGTGTGGTAAACATATTAATAATTAATTGTTTTTTTTTGTTACAGATGAAGCCATCTGCCTGGCAACTACATCAGCAGGAGGAATAGTAGCTGCCAATGGAGGAGGTGGACGTCCCATATTGTTTGATGGCACCACATCGCCCGTCATTTGTGGTGCAGCTGGGGTAAGTTAGGATTCAATAAGTAGAATTAATTAAATGTATTTTAAAATGTATTTCTAAGGATTTATTAAAAGATTATTATTATTGAAACGAAATCTTATTGAAATTTATTTTGCTTCTCATTTTTCTTGTTCCTCACTACCTTTCTCGCTCTTAATCGATTTAATTGATGCAGCTTGCAACCGCTGGGCCAACAACAACAGCGGCCATGTCATCTGTGATACAAAATAAAATCAACAACACCACCAATAATAACAGCAACAACAACAACAGCAACAATAATAATAATAATATTAATAACAACAACAACAATAATAATATCAACTCCAGCAGCAACAAACATCACAACAATGTCAATGCCACCGCCGCTGCCGCTGCCACTGTTACCGCCCCTCCAATTCCGATTCCAACAGCAACAACAACAACAACAGCATTTGCCGTTGCATTGGGTTTGCTCAAAAATAACCAAATTGCAGTGGTATCACCACCTGTTACGGCTATTTGCACTTCCTCCTCTTCAACATCCTCACAGCATAGTAGTCCGGCTGGCAGTCCCGTTGCAAATGTGCCACCAATAACAACAACAACAACAACAATAATACCAACAACCGGAGTAGTAGCAATAACAGGAACCGTTGCCGTTGCCTCCAATGGGACAAATACACGTGGTTCACCAACACCATCGACACCATCACCATCACCGAGCTCATCATCGAGCGGTGTCTCGTCTTCGGCCTCATTTTTGGGCTCATCATCGTCCTCATCATCATCATCCTCATCATCATCCTCGTCGTCGTCATCGTCGTCGTCATCATCATCGACCAGCTCCTCGCCCAGCTCCACAACAAGTTTATCATCAGTGACGGGAGCGACAACTCCATCCCCGACATCATCATTATCGTCACCAATGCAGGGTCAGACGACGACAACGACAACGCATTTGCTTGACTCCCGCCATAGCCAAACAGTGGGTCTCAGGGTTCATGGTAACGCTGCCAATGGACCAGCAACGGCATTGAATGGCGGTGCTACCATAATGGCCACCACTGTTCCAGCATCAGCTGGTACAACAAATGGTAAGAAAAGACCTTAGTAGAAAGACCAGATCCAAGAGAAAAAAAATATATCTGGGCTATAATGATGAGATAATCGGTTTATCGCTTGTTTGTTCCAAATGTTTTTAAATTAATGATATGAAAAACGTCTCTCCTTAACTATGATACTATATATATATATATATATATATTTCTCACTTAGATTCTGGTCTTAAAAATAGGAGCAAAAGATAAGAATACAAATTTCATTTACAATATTTTCATATTAACTATAGTTGGAATATAAAGAGTTAATACGAGAGGATAAATTTAGATACTAGATATCGATAATTGGTCATGTGTCACGCTTGATTAATAAATAAATATTTAAACTAATTAAAAGCAAGGGAAGAAGTAAATTATGATATTTGAATATAAGTTATTGATGTAATAATGTGATAGATAGAAAAAAAAAACATAGTTTCGGGAAAGATGAAATTTCTTTATTTAATTAAATAATGTATATTTATATATATGTATATTAAATAATTTTATGTGCCTTTATTTTGTAGGTTTTCATCAATCGGACAAGAAGCGTAATTACCAACTCGAATTCTTGATGCGAAGCAGAACTACGGCACAGTGAATAAAAAGGCAATGCAGCGAAACTCTTTAGAATGATGATAGTTAAATGAGGCAAGACAAAACCAAGAAACCAACCAACAAAGAACACATTGACAATTGATTTGTGTGCAACAGCTCCCACCTTACTTACTTACATACTTACTTACAAACAACGAGAAATATAACGAAATTGTTTAGCTCGTTTTTTTTTTTTTTTTAAACAAATTTCGTTTCTTTCGGCACACACACACACTACACAAACACACACACATCATCATCATCATCATTATCTAATGAAACAGACATTTGAGCAACGCCACGTCGACGTCATTTACGTAACAAACAACAACAACAAACAAGTTCCGCCCAACATTTAGCATCGATTTTGAAAATCAAGATAAGAGATATGATAATATTAAAACAAAAATCAAAAAGAATCAAATTATTTTTGAATGCATCATTTTATACATGGCAGCACACATATGCAACATGCAACAACAAACAAACAAACAAACAAACAATTCAGCAAAGGGCAACAACCAACCACATTAACATGAATCCAACAACAAAACAAAACAACATTCAATTCTCAAAAACAAAGCATATAAATCGCAATATCGTATACATACACATATATATATATATATATATATATACATATATAGATATATAGATATAGAAAATAGATACATGTAGCACTCAAACATTTAAATGTAACACAAAAACATCATAAATCAAACAAAGAAACAAACAAACAACAACAACAAAAAAAAACAAAACAAAAACAAAAAACAAATCAAATTTTGCGCTGTTGTAACAGAAACCACCAAAATGGGTAACGCTTTATAAACTATAGTATAGTATATATATATACATACCATATACCCAAAAACTAAATGTAACCCAAAAGATTTTCGAAATTGATGTGACAAATCTGGCAAACACCAACAAACAACAAACAATATAATTAATCCCATATATACGCTAATATATACATACATATTATATATATATATGTATATACAAAAACTAGATAAGTTTTTCACACAAGAAATGAAATAGTTGTAACTGAATTTACAAGAGTGTGGCAGGCTGCCTGACAAAAAAACACTGCTTTTGGCTTAGGTATAACCTAACCACCGATAAACACTTTTCAATTCTATATCAAATTCTAAATCAAATGATGTAGTGAAAACAAGATAATCAGTTGAAAGATATAGATTTAAAGCGAACAATCGTTAACATTTGCAGTGTTTTTTTATCTCTTTAGCTCGAAAATCAAACCCTTTTTGTTTCACTTAGAAATATTTTCAATGTTTGTATGTATGTTTTAGCATGTGAATGTGTGTGTGCGTGTGCCTAACTGTGTGTGTCTGTCTGTATGTGTGTGTGTGTTTGTTTATATGCGTGCATGTGCAATATAGCAGCAGCAGCCTTGATAAGAATATTAATCAATCAGTGTGACTAGTAAATGTGTTATATAGAAGATATATATATATATATATGTATGTAATAGAGAACTAAAATCAAAAATAAAACACAACAAACGCCCACCCCCACCATCGCCATTGAGCGCCCCTTCTCCCATGACAAACTTTGCTTTATTTGTAGCTTTTATATTATTAAGTTTTCATCAATCTGATATATACTTTAAAAATTATATGATTATATTATTAAATAAATTTCCAATGCATTTTTATGCAACCAATTAATATTATCAAATATTTGTCCGATCGAAAAAAATTTATATGCGATTTAGAAAGAGATCAAACTATGTTTAATATAATTTGTTCAAATTTGTTGATATTGTTTTATATGGCACATTTATATATCAGGCTTCTATCGTAGAATTTATAATGATTAAATTAAACATAAAATATTTAAAAAATTGTACAAAAAAAAAAAAAAAATAGTTTGTCTTAGAATTATTTGATATTTTGTTGAATTTCCGTATATTAATATTTTTGGATTGCCAGTCAGTTAAATATGTTTTCACTTTAATTCATTAAAAAAAACTTTCAATTATCATTCAATTTAAGTTAGAAAGAACATTTTTCTCAATTTCTATTTGCCTTAAGGATACAAATGCAAAGGACACTATATATATCTTCTTAGTATATATGTATGTTAACATAGACATTTTTAATGGTAGTTATCGTGAACAGTTGGCAATTTTCTTTTATTTGTAAAGATATTAAAATCAATTAGCAAACTGAACGTTAATATATTTTTGTGCATTTTTTTTTTGTCAACGTCTTTGTAGGATAAATATTTGTCTGCTTGTGTGTGTGTGTGTGCGTGCGTGCGTTGATGTATATGTGTTAGTTTAAAAAAAAAAAAAGTATTAGTAAAAACTATCTTGTGAACAATAACAAAAGCAACAACAATGATTGATTATGGCTTGGAGAAGTGGGCAAGGGGGGTTAAAAATGCAAAATAAAAAAAATGTATATCACCTATCATATATATATATATATATATGTATATATATATACCAACCTACAAAAAATTAAGAAAAAAGTTAAGGGCAGAGCATAAATTTTTTATATTTTGTAAATACCTACAAACAAAAAGAAAAAGTGTCGAAAGTAAAAAAGAAAACAACAATACATACATATAAATAAATATATGTAAAAGTCTAACAAAATTTTGATATACATGTTTTTTAGGGCAAGATTTGTAAAAAGAAAAAAAGAAAAAAAAAACAACAAAAACTAAAGCAGAAAATCATTCAACAAACCAAACCGGAAAGCGTGTGGGAAGGGAGGGGGGGCACTTGCCAAAACCAAAACAACAAAAAAAAAAACAACAAAAGAAGAATTATTATTTTTTGTAATTTTCTGATTTGGCATAGCAAATGGAAAACCTTAAAACAAAAAAGAAAAAAAATACAAAAACAAAAAAAAAACACCTAACAAAGTTTATTTTCACACGAAGATGTTAGAAAACCGAAATGGAATTAAAGTAGTAAAGAAAAACTTGTAAAACAAAAAAAAAAAAAACAAAAAAAAATGTATAAGAAAATTCAATAGAAAAGCAAGCAAAATACTTATAATTGTATGTGTGTAAATGTTTTTTGAGTGTAAATGTTTAATTGCTAAATGTATAGAATTAAGATGATAAATGCATAAAAACCAATTGATTTCAATGTATATATAGATATATATGTATATTTATGTATATCTATATATACATAGCTTGCTATCTGATGAAAATGAATTGTATAAAAAATGTAATGCAACAAAACAAACAAACAAACACAAATATTGCAAGGGAAGCAAAAGTTATATAATTGAAATGAAGAAAAGGGAAATGAACATGAAAAAGGACATTGTTTTTTCCGTTGTCTTCTCCTTTTTCCTCCATCTTGTTTTTTTTTCTTCCTTTCAGTTTATTTAAGTAAAGCTAAACTCTTGATTAATAAACTGTTTTTCTAATTATTAATATTATTATTATTAAAATTATTACTTATTTTTTTGTGTAATTTTTACTAAACGATTTCATTTTAGAAATTCTATAAATATATATTTACATATATATATGACTTAACATTATCAATTTTTTTTTTTGCTTTATTATATATATATAATTTAAAAGTTAAAAACAAAAATCGGGAGTATTGCAAAAATCAAGAAAAATTTATTCTATATAGAAAAAAGCAACACATAAAAAAAAAACAAAAAGAAACACAATTGAAACAAAATAAAATCATTTTAGCTGTAAATGTAAAATTAATTTTAAAATGCAAAACACAAAAATTTGGAGAAAAAAAAATGAGTATAAAATATATATAGATATATACATACATATGTATATCTGATATAAATGTAAATGTGTAAAGAAAAAAAGAAAAAATGCAAAAAAAAAAATAAAACAAAAAATATGAAAAGAGATTTCAAAAAATTCTAAATGTGTTTTTTTTCTTTCAATTTTTAATGACCTGCAGTAGTTGTGGTCTCAAGTAATATGGGTATCATCAAAAGAATCCGGATCTTAAATTTTTGGTCCACTAGTGATTTCCAAAAGTATACAATTGAATTTTGTGGCTGGTGACAGGCAAGAAAAAGGCTTGAGAACATAAAATCCTTGATAACTCAGTTGTTTGCAGGACTATCGAAATGTCGCTTCTCCAGATGAGAGTCCTGGTTGATTAGATTTATTTTATATAGTTTCCTCCCGATCTTTTAAAGAAGTTTCGAGATATCAACGATTTTCTCTACAGGAAAAATTCCTTTTTTCAGCCATTTCAAGGACTTTTAAGGATCTGGATGTCAGTCGACGCTGATTAATTAAATCTATAATCTGACCTTCAAATGACTGAGTTACAAGGACTTTTATAATTTTTTAGCAATTTTGATGACAACTTTCAGAAATTTAATAAAAATTTTCTATATTTTAGAAAATTTTAATTACAGATGGGTGATCTAAAAATCTTACCTTTGATCAATCTATATCTGGAGATAAAACTTTCGGAGATTTGTTCCTTTTCGATTTTTGGCTCTTACGTGGGTATAAGTAATTTGGATTTAATTAAAAAACTTTGTTATTGATTTTTATATCTCGTTTATTTGCTTGTTGTTGCTGTCAAGAGTCAAGCTAAATCATATCCACATTATTCATTTATTCATATATATAAAAAATGCTTTCTTGGTTGTTTTTGTTTTTTTGTTTTTTTCTTTCAACTATTGCTGCTAAAAATTTGCGGCTTAGATTTTTGATATTTGCGTGAGGTTTTTTGTATGTGTGTAAGTGTGAGTGTGCTACTGCTGCCGGTGCTCCAAGAAACAAAACCAAACCTATTAGAAAAACAAAAAACTATAGCTTACAATTCAGAAATAAATGTAATTACAAAGAGTTTTCCGTTTGATCCATTCATACATATATCATCGATAGCATAACTTATATATTTAATAATATTATTTATAATAATAATAATAATAATAGCTTAAATATTACAATACAGAATGCAGTTTTACAAGGAAACAAAAAATATTGCGAAAAAAAAGTAAAGAAAATTGCTTGCAACCGCTTATCCCCAAGCAATTAAAGAACAAAATCCAAATTCTAAATCAATTCATTGGCCGGCATTATATACTCAAGTTCCGTTCCCGATTTCGATTCGTAATGCAGTTTATTGCAAATACCCTTGCTTAAACAATTGATTACAATTTTCTAAAAGACAGCTCAGCTTTAAAACATTAAAAAAAATAAACTAACATAAATTGGAACTGTTCATCATATCCAGATCCTAGTATATTATAGCTCATGTACGATCTATGGATACGACTCTTATGATATTTAAACCAAACCTGAGTATTTTTTCTGTTTGATAACCAAATCAAATCAATGAAAGAAACGATTGCTCCAAGCTCAATGAAAAGAATATAGTTTTTTTTTGTCAATACACTAACTACCGAACTTGGATATGTTGTTTAATTTATATATATATTAGTTTTGCTTTTTGGAACGTTAACTACACAAAGAGGGCTTAATAAAAGCAAAATGTCTGTTTCTAACACAAACTTTTTAGCTTTGTGGAAATTGAAATAATGTCGCTAAATTAAATGGAAATGGGATGACTAAATAATCTAGATCCTTTAGGAATGATTGGCTCAAACGCGACATTGCAAGGCTATTTAGAACTAGAATGTTGCAAATTTATTAACGGCATTACAAATCGAGAGTAAGGAAAACGAGCAAAAGCCGGCAAAATATATTTTTAGTTTTTTTTGTTCTCTATATATACATATGTATGTATATATATGTATATTTTTTTAGTACTAAATTGAAAACAATTGTTTAAAAAAATGCTTTCATATTTGTTCTTTTCTTTTCTGTTTTTTTTTGTGTTTTGTTTCATTTTTTTAGTTAGAAAATTACAAAAAATTGCATACAATTTTTAAGTGTTTTTTTTTTTAAGTTTTTCTTCCTTTTGTTTGGTTTTTTTTTACTTTTGCAATTTGAGTTTTTGTTTAGTTTATTCTTTGTTTAACTATTTATAAAAAGCTTTTCTGTGTGTGGTAAACATTTTGCTATTATTTATTTATAAAAAATTACAAAGGAAATATAGGAGGGGTGGGGGGAGTAGTGTAGTGGTGTGGAGGAAAATAAACGAAATTTGCAATAATTCATTTATGTTTCTAATATTGATTATATATATATATATATTTATGATCATATATACATATGTTTACATATGTAATGTTGTAAAGCAACAAAAGATAAAGCATAACTAATAGTGGGTGCGAGAGAGACAAAGGGAGTAAAGAGATAAGTAAAAGTGTTTTATGCTGGATTTTAGTTTGGTTTAATCTGCCTAAATCATAAATCATAGCAAGTAAATGAAATGTTGATATTAAGTTTAGCTTTCAATTAAATATTATTAATTAAACATAACTTTTTCTGTTCTTCTGTTCTGTTGGTTTTTGTTGATTGGTGTTAACATAATTAATTTATATATATAAATATATATTTGTATATATATACATATATATATATATTATTACTATATATCTGGCCGTAGCTGATGTTCCATGCCACTTTTTGCAGTAGTAGTTTTGTTTATTGTTGTTATATTGTTGCTGCTAAAGTTATCGTTGTTGTTGTTGTTGTCGATATATATATATATATATATATATTATTTTTTTATTCTCCTCTTCTAACTCCTTTTGGTTCTTCTCGTGTTTCATCCTTCTACAGCAATTGGCAGCAATGAGAATTGGGCTTCGGCGGCTGTTTCACGTCCGTCTGACGTTGTTTTTTGCGTGATGAAATATCCCTGATCAGATCATAAAATACCTATATATATATATATATTATAGAAAGAAACAGACAGAAAGAGGGAGAGAGAAAAAAAAACAATAGTTATTATTAGTAAGTCATATTTCGTATCGTTTTCATTTTCTCTATATACCCTTGCAGAGGGAATAATATCGGAAAAAATTAAATCAAACTTGTTTAACATTATCTGTATTCTCATTCAGATAGAATTGAATACTTTGCCATACAGAAGAAAAACATTATTTTCACAATCGGACATTAATTAAATATAAACTGTATATATAATTGATTTCTGGTCAAGGCACTGCAAGGATATATAGAAACTTTGGTGCACCAAAGTCAAATTTTGGTAGGTTAATTTTGTATATTGTTTTTTATTGTGGTGAGGGGGTGGGTTACGGGAGTATAATACATAAATATAGTAAATGTTTTTTGATATCATTAATATTATATTTTTTTTTTGTTTTATTTTTTTTTTATTTTTTTTGCTACAAAAATTTTGAAAATGGCTAAATAAACCAAAAGCAAAATATTTTCACATTCACCATAAATTGTGTACATTATATAAAGAAGAGAAAATGATCCGAAATAAACCAAACCGAATCAAAGCAAACCAAGTCAATACATTTTTCGAAAATATTTCGAAAATTATGTGTATACGTTTTGTATTTGTTGTTGTGTGTAGGTGTGTGTGTGTGTATGCGTGTGTTAGATATTAATTTTTAGTATTAAATTGCTCTAAGCCCATATATTAATACTTGATTGACTTTGCTAGTTAAAGTATAAATTATAGTTAAAATCCTTTTAAATGGATTTGAAAAATTAAACTGTAAGTTTTCACTGGGATTTTAGGTTAACATAAGCTTTTGACTTTGAAACATATTTTTAAATTTGATGATAAATTGGGATTGAGTAATTAGTATTAGTTATTTTTTTAGAAACTTTCACTCATCTCTTTTATAGAATATTCGACAAAGTGAAAAATGAGAACGATTTGTAGTTTGATTTTTTTAAAATTATATTGAATGTTTCAAAAACCTACTATAATATTTAAGAAATCTGATCTTTTAAAATTGCAAGAATTTGTATAGGAATATAAAAATGTAATAGAAAAGCAAATGTTTGGAATTTAAAAAATTTTACCTTGAAGTTAAACAACAGTTTGAAATAATCGTAATAATAATTGTTGAATTTTTGATATGGTAATTTTGTATTTTCTCACTAACAAAATATGCTAAACTTTTGTAATATATTTATCATGCAAATATTTTTAAAAATTTTGAATTTAAAATTTGTCTGAGCTACAAAATTTAAATCATTTACTTTTCATCCCCTTTTCATGACATCGAGATATTATACTTTTTTTTAGTACTTTAAGTTTTATCATATTTGTGACAAAAATGAATCAAAAACTAACTTTAATTTGGTGACTCGAAAAAGCTAAATAATACGATAATATTTTCTAGTGATAGAGCTTGATTAGTCATTAGTTATGCATAATTGATACTGAATTTTTGTTATTTTTAGTAGAAAAGAAATCAAAAGTAAAACCCAAATTATTTATAATATATACATACATATATACATACATACATATATGTATAAATATATATATAAAAGATATCAACAAAGCGAGCAACTAATAATTAGCTATATAAATAAGAGATACAAAATTTGGTATTAGAAAAGTGCTAATAAACTCAAATAAAAAAGAAGGGATAACCAAAGGAAGAAGGCAGACAAGCATTAAGGATTAAGGCTCTAAGAGGGTTAAAAGCTTACAGGCATTGTTAAATAGAGAGAGAGAGAAAGATTACAAGGAAGAGATAGATAGATACAGTGTATTATAATTGGTTTTTTTTTTTTTGGTTTTGTTTTGTTTTATCTGTATGCACCTAATGCCTAAAGTAGGGTACACTTAAGTCTCCGCTTCTTGCATCTATCTTTAGCACGCCCGCTCGTGGCTTTTGAATCTTCGGTTTTTCGTGATCTTATTTCGCGCATCAAATCAAAAAATACCTGCAATTAATTGGTTGGATTTGGGGATTAAAATATACATTTATTGTTTATTACAAAAACTCATCAAGAGCAACAGTGATAGAAAGAAAGATAGATAGAGAGAGAGAGAGAGAAAGAAAAATAGAAGTATAGATAGAAATGTAGGCGTGTTCGTTTATATTATGTGTGTGTGAGTGTGTCTGTATTTGCTAGCTAATAAAAAAGTGTTTAAAATGCATTTTAGCTTCTGTTTTTATTATCAAAAGTAAAATCATTGAAATAATAGTAAATAAAAATTATAAAATTCATAAGCAACATTTTCCATTAAAAACAATGACAATTGCGCTGCAAAGTTGGCTACAAATTGCTGTGCTTATCCATGTCTGTGTCTGTCTGTGTATCTGTGTGTGTGTGTGTGTGTATTGTAAGTGAGTTAGTGTTGGAAAACGATCAAGAATTTTATTGAACACTTTATATGCTCAAATAAATTCACCAGATTGAACAAATTAATTTAATAATAAAATTTATTGTATTCAATCCATTCATAGCTATTTACTCTTTTGTAGGGAGATTTCTTAACTAAAATTGTGCGACGATTAAATCGTTCAAATTATATATATATAACTTTTATATACATATGATCAATCCGTATACGGTTCTATAATCACAAACAAGCCACATTAACAGAACAATATTCCTGTTTGTATTTTATATTCAGTTAAAAATTTATCAATAGTTGACAAAGATTTATGTTTGTAATTTAAGTCTTATCGATAATATTACGAAAAAATTCTTTCAATAGATAAATCAAGGAACCATTATAATTAAAATTACTGTAAAATTCGCCTTTTTATATGGAAAGTATTTTTTATATTGTCCTATTTTCTAGATATTTTCAAACAAGGTCAATTGAATCGATAAATTTATAAGTTTTGGCCTTTCGATCTGCGTAATATAAATAAATATAAGTCATCAACATTTGCTATAGCCTCATTCCTTTAGTTCTATTCATGTGGTGTTTATTCTTTAGGAATATGTTAAATATGTATGATTTCACATATATCTTTTCTAATAATTCTATATAGGTTAATTACAGTTTACAACTGCTAAGTTTTAAGTTAGAAATTCAAATTCATTCAGATTAACTCGTTATATATTAAAACATAAATGTGTGAAATGAATATAATATAGTTATTTTAGGCATTCACAATATGAATTTATGAATCTAAGTTTTCATTTAATTCCCGCATAAACTAAAAAATGTTTTAATGATTGAATCATTAATTAAGTTGGCAGCTCTATTCGGTATCAAATTGACATTCCTCTCTAATATTTTGCGAGAGACCTTGAAATACCATGATGTTATATGTATGTGGTCGGTTATCAAAACGCCCCTAGCAAAATTTCTGATGCCTACAAAAAAATAAATCATTTTATCAGCTAATTGGTGTTTTTTTTTTTTTTGGGTACATTCATACCTATTCATTGTACAAACATACATAATACTCATAATAATCCGGTAGAAATTTTATCAGGATTCTAAAATCGTAAATATCAGTCATCATATATAGAGTTATATATATGAGTTCTTTGGAATAATATATATAGATTTCTATATTTAAAAAATAATGAGAATATAAGATTTTTGCGGCCTCTTTTCAAATATATCTCAAATACTATTAAGAAAATAACAGAAGATCTAAACGAATAAACTTATACAAAGACAAAAAAAATGTATATAAAATAATTAAAATAACATTTTTGTGCCATGAAATAGCTGCATTTGGTTTTTATTTCACGTTAATGGCCAATTGAAAACGTTTTTGTGTTTTGGGTTTCTCATTCTCATGTTAAGTAACTTCAGAGATCGTTTGATTAAAAACGACAGACAATATTATCTATTTGGCTACACTTACCTTATCAACATTTTCGCGTGTCTTGGCCGAGGTCTCCACATAGGGAACGGACCATTGTTGTGCCCTCAGTTGGCATTCGGTTAAGGGTACCTTACGCTTGTCATTCAGATCGCATTTATTGCCAACCAGCAGAAAGGGTATACTTTCATCATTTTTCACTCGGAGTATTTGTTCTCTGTAAACAGAAATATAGATAGAGAGAGAGAATTAAACTGATAAGGGAGCTCTCTCTACTGTGTTATCAAAAGTCAACGGAAGACAAGTCAAGTGTATTTATGTATGTATGTATGTACGAGTAAGTATGTATGTATATGTGCTGTTTGTTTTATGGTGTGTGTTAAAGTGGGTGTTTGAGTGACTCACAACAATTAAGCACAAAGTAAACATAATTTTTCATACATATGTACATATGTATGTATACGAGGGCAGTTATTAAATTGAATAACATTTTGCATTAAAACACTGTTGCGATTAAGTAAAAAGTTTAGTAGGCATCCTCTAGGAATATTCAAGGAATGGTCGATAAATCTTTTACAAATCATTGAAAAACATTTTTAGTGGTTTATAGTTTTTTTTTTCAGGAATTTCTTTGAAAATCATCAAAGAATAGTTAGTGTCGATGGAACTATAAAGGAATATTCTTTGAGGGCTTTCTTGAGGAACTTTGTATATAATTTCGTTAAGTGTTTCTGAAATAATTTAAGAAACATTCTCTATGGAATTCGGTTACTAATAACAGTTGGAAATGATCCCACTATTACCATTTCCATAAACCGCTTCATTAATTTCGCGATCCTTCTTTACGATGTTTGTCTATATTTCTAGTTTAACGACTCTTTTTTTGTTTCCCCCCCCCCCCCAAATAGTATTAAATTTTACAGCTGCCTATCAGAAGATGTTTGGTAGTTGGTCAATACTATTGTTATAGTTTTATTTGTTATGCAAAAAATGTTTCTAAATGTTTGTAAATTATTAAATTGCCCTCGTAAGTTTACATATATGCAAACACGTATTTACCCAACTTGAGGTGGTTCACACCCAGTTGGATTGTTTGACGGGCCACAACAACAAGAGAGACATAGTACCTCTTCAAGACCACTATTCCCATTTATATGTATGTATCCTGTGAGAATCAACTACCAACTCCTTGCTCAATGAGGTCAATGAGGGACTACTTACTCGGGTATATATACATATATATATTTATATATATGTACATTTAAAATGTGGGTTACTCACGCGCCTATAGTAAACATAAAAAGAAGCAGGTCATGCTTTATGTAGAAATACCGACATTATTATACCCTATACTAAAAAAAATTGTTTGAATTTGATTGAAATATTACAAACTTATGCTAGATGACAATATACCCCATTTTTAGTTAACGTTTTTACAGGGTACATGGAAACAGTTTGATAGAATGAGGGTAGTTGGTTGTTGTGTTAGGTGAGTGACTGCCAGGTGGTTAGGCCTGAATGATTCATTTGTAAGGGATGACTGTATTTTTTATGATTAGACAAAATTTTATAGCCTCCACCTTCAATACATTTCACATGCAGTCAAAGGGAAATGTCTTTAATTAATTTGTCTAATTGATATTGGGGAATTCTATATATATATATATATAATATATAGATAAGGTCACACCTAAATCTTCTATTTATTTAAATTTCTAAATTTAATTAACTCTTCCCAACTATGTGTATTCTTTGTGCCCAATTAGCGTTAGCTAAATGTTGTCACTCACAAAAACACTTTCAAGTGGCACTCACCTGAATTCCTGGGTGGCCTGGAAGCTTTCATCATCTGTGATTGAGAAGACACAGAGAAAACCTTCGCCACTGCGAAAATAATTATCTCTGATGGCGGCATAATCCTCTTGGCCAGCTGTGTCAAGTATATCTATTTGTACTTCCTCACCATCTAGCACAACCTGTAGAATATGAATTGAATTAATTTGTTAAAAGTTCAAATAGTTCATTTAGCTCTTGTTCTTAACAAACCTTTTTCCTATAGCTATCGGCCTTGGTGGGTTCATAATCCTCAACAAATTCATCGTACATGAATTGCAATGTGAGTGCCGATTTACCAACGCCACCGCTACCCACCATAATGACCTTGTGTAAAGCCGGTCCGGCTGTAGGTTTCTTACTCATATTGTTTTTGTTGATTATGATGCTTCTGTTCGATAGAAGGGATAATGATGCAGTCCAGTGGAATGGATAATGGATGGATAGATGGTTTCTTGGTTTCTTTCTTTGTTTTTAACTGGGCTTAGCGGTATTTGCCTCTCTCACCTGTTAGATAAAAAAATATAAACGATGATTTAAAAACTTGATATTACGTTTCTTTATTCTTTATATATACACACATACATATATATTTTTTTTACTTGCTAGGGGTTATCAGAGTTTAATGAAAGTTATTGAACCGTTTCAGCCCTTTCTACAGCCGATTTCAATGCTAATATAAAGCGAACTTTTAGCAGCTGCTTGTTAATTAACAGACATGGATATATTTTCACTCAAAGTAAGACAAAAAATAATAAAGGACAAAAAATATTTCCTATTTTAGATATAAAGAGACGACAATAATTTTGGGATACAACTAGAAACTCTTGTTTACTTAATTTTATTTAAGGGCAAATGTTTTACTAATAGACTGTATACTTTTTATTCTTTCTGCATTGTTTCCACTGATTTTTGGACTACTTTACTATTTTGCTTTGACATTTCTATTCTACAATCTTTTTCTATACGAAATAAAATTATTTTCTCTATTCTTTCCCATATATCTCGCGTTTTTTTTGCTATATATGTATATAGAAATATTACTAAAACAATATTCCAATGTCTCCCGCTGTGGTTTCATTACCCTAATATTGTTATGATGAAGGAAAAAATTCAGAATACATTTTAATACTACAACTTAGGGGTCCTCCATAAACTATGGCGGGGATATTTAACCAAGCGTTCATTTTGAAAGTAAAATTTCAGAAAATGTGTATCTCGTTGAAATATTAGAAATATTGTCGAGAAATTTTCATATTTTAAAGGTTTAAAAGAGGACGTCGTTAAAATTTTAATTTAATTTAAATTTAATCGTGTTTTTCTCGACATTTTTCCTGCTACTTTTTTAACATACTAAATAAGCGAATCTAAACAATTAATATAATAAGGTTTTTTAATTTAACAAAAAAACAACAATTTTGAACATTCGCGGCCTTTTTTATTTTTTTTAAGTAAGTTTTTAAATTTTCGATTAACTAAACATCAAAAAATTAAATTAATTTTTTATGTAATCCTTTCGTTCAGATCCAAAATATATACATATGTATATGTCCTGGTTTAACTTTGTTTGATGAAGACGACCTAAGCTAACTCTTTTTCTCAAACCAAGCGGAATAATAATATTAAAACTTTGCTTTATAATTTTAAAAAATATAAAGTATATAACAAATATTTTATAAAATAATTAGAAAAATTAATAAAACACTATAGTTCTATAGCCAAATTATTTGTTTTCCCTTAAGCCAATGGGTTTTAAGAATTAAAAAACTTAAATTTGACCAAAACTAAATTCTAATTAATGGCTGATCGAGAATATCTATACCCTCTATATATTAGCCTTATATACTCTGTCAGCTTAAATGATAGAGGGTATATAGAAAAGTTGACATGTTAAAATGGTTCAATGTGTTTTTCCCCTGGTTTCCATTTTAGGAGAGAGAGAGAAAGAGGGTTGGGGAAATATACGCGTCAAAAAAGAAAAACTAATGTGTTTGTTGTACTTGTTTTGTGCCTTTTTTTATGTTTTCTTTTATTTTGTTTTTTCTCTTTTTGCCAAGTTATTATGCAACACAAAAAAAAAAATAAATAACAAACGTTAACTGACTGACTGACTTGAGCCGCAAATGAAGCATAAAACGAAACAAGTTGAATGAACTTTTTACACATGCCAAACAAAGGAAGGAGGAGAGGAGGGGAATGGAATAAAATAGCATAATGCAGACCTGGCCAAAATGGTTCACCATATATACACACACACACACACATACATATATGTATGTCTGCTGTGTGTGTGTGCGTGTGTTGCCTGGGCAATTGGCCTTTTGTGACCAATTGGAAATTTTTAAATGCAAATTGAGTTGCTTGTGTGACTCATTGAAGATTTGTGTTCACAAATTGAAATGGCCAAACAATTATTCACTTCAATTCATTCTACACTCACTTCATGAATAACTACAACAACAGCAAAAATAATGAGTAATCGAGAGCACCAAAGTTACCTGTCAATCAAACAGTCAAACAAAATAAGCAAACAAATAAACAAATGTTAAGTTAATTCATGGGCGTTTCCCAGAAAATACAAACAAAATGTTCTAGACGATAAATATATAGATTATCTATGTATATATATTAATAGCGCAAAGATTTTGTCCGTGAAATCCTGATCCTGATTTATAGTGTAAATATGAGCAGACGGAAGCATAAAACAGTTAAAAACATTGAAAATTTGTGTCCTGTTTCAAGAAAACGCTCAACAAGTAAGATCGCTACCATTGCCGGTCTTCCCAGTTCCGGTTCAAAAACTTTGGTGTCGTACTTCAAACACGCCTCGTCCCTCTCGGCCATCACATACGAGACACTTGAAGAGATGGGTATCGGAATGTTGGACTCAGAGGAAAGCAGCTCGTCGGCCATTTCATTGGCGGTAAGTGCAAGTGCCACCAGCGATGAAAACTCTAACGAAGCGACACCACATGACAATGTGCCGCGAATGGCGCATCAGCAGGCACTGCGTGTTACCCTAGCTCTTGGTACCATCTCGGCAAACGTTACACTAGAGGAGAGGAGCAATGACAGCCAAAACGCAACTGTAGCGGAAGTCCATTCAGAAGTTGCAACGGCTCAAGCTAAGCGCACTGATTTGGCCACAATCACAATTAATAGTCAAACTGATTCCCCCAGTAACTGTACACGGAATCTTTTATCCATATTCACTGGCAGTAATCCGACGGCTTCACCACTTAGTCTGCTTCCGTCCACCAGTAAGCAGGCTTTAATGCGCCAACAGAAGAAGTCCACGCAAGTGCTCACTCTAGGCGGCTCTCGAGGAACTGGACACAACTTCTTTGTCTATCGCACCCCATTGATTAGTGCACACATTAGCAGTGGGATCAATTATTTTGATAAGTTGTCCGATGAGATTCTATTGGATATCTTTAAATGGTTGCCCAAGAAGACTCTCTTGCGCATGGCCATCGTGTGCCGGCGATTCAATTGCTGTGCCCGCGATGAAACGTTGTGGACACGCTTAGATCTGGGAATGCGCACATTATGCCCCACAGCCCTGGAACAGATAGTGAGACGTGGTATTCTGGTACTGCGTTTGGCTCAGGCTCAGATACAGGAGCCGGGCTTTGCGCCTTCATTATCGATAGATTTTCAGTCCCGTTTACAGTATTTGGATTTAAGTTTGGCATCAATTTCCCAGAAATCTTTGCAAACATTACTTGCCCATTGCCGTCAGTTGAAGAAACTAAGTCTGGAACATGCTGAGCTGAATGATGAGATTTGTTTTGAAATTGCACAAAATACATCACTTGAAACACTAAATCTATCCATGTCCAGTGGTCTAACGGCAAACAGTGTTCGCCTGATGATGAAGAATTTGATTAATTTGAGCAGTCTAAATATATCCTGGACGGATCTAAGTGCTGATACGGTTACTTCACTCGTTACAAATATTTCGTTCAATCTCAAACGCCTCAATGTGGCCGGTTGTCGGCGTCTTCTATGCGATTCACACGTGGCCATCTTGCAAAAACGCTGTCCACAATTATTGGAACTAGATTTATCTGATTGCAATTGCCTAACACCAACATCTATTGCATCCATTATGAAATTTAATATGCTGGAGTATTTGTCCCTTTCCCGTTGTTACCTAATTCCTGCCACAACTTTTATCAAATTGAAAGGAATGTCCTCACTCACTTATTTGGATATCTTTGGTATGCTCTCTGATGCCGCCATGGAGATACTGGAGAAGCAAATGCCTAAAATGGGTATTAACAAATTTATACATAGTTCGGTGGCCCGTCCCACAGTGGGAACGCGTCGCACTTCCATTTGGGGTATTCGTACACGAGATTAATCCCCCTAAACACTATTCATCTGTTTTTCATAAGCTTTCATTAAGTTGTCTATTATATCTTTTGTTGCATAAATTGCTAACTGGGTGAAGTTTTTTATATATATCTATATTTTTTTTTTTTTCAAATTTAATGACCATTAAAAATATCATCTATCTATCAATCGTTCAATAAAGGTTGGAGTAAAAAAAAAAACTTTACATTATAGTCCGTTTATTGGGCAACTAAATGGTTTTTTTTTCACGCCACTTATTTAGTTATGAAACACGCCACATAAATTGTCACCAACTGGCAAAAAAAAAACAAAAAAAAAAAAAACGAAAAGGAAATTGATTATCTCAATTAGTTAAAGCTTGTTTTAAGCCACATTTCGTGTTAGCTGATTCAATTTTTAGCCAACAGGGGCGGTTCAAAATTATAAACAAAGCTAACAAAACTGAATAATCGAGAATAAGTAAGTTGACCTCCTCCCTTAAAGGAGGAGGGTCAAATTTTAAGGTTATTATATATCTGGTAAGTCAATTTTCATTAACGGAATTGAGTCTAATCCCATTTGATCCAGATAATTGAAATTCTACTATACTATGAAACTCTATAGAAACTTTCAAAAGAAATTGATTAACTACAATTTGAAATATTGTTAGTATCATAAAAATAGCTGTAACTGTAACAGCTGTAAATTATATATAATTAAAAAAAAAATACTTTTAGTAATATGTATATAATATATTTTTAAATACCAAAATATACAAAAAAAATAATATTTTAAAATTTAAATAAACAAAAAATACGTTATTTTGTGACCAGAAGTTAGGTTAACATAGTAATAAATAAATAAAACAATATTTAATTATTGGTTATTGAATATATCTATCTATCTGAAAGCATATACATATGTATGTATATATAAAGTGAAAGAGACAGCAACAAATTATTATTATTAATTAAATTGTGTAGAAATTGGCTCTAAGACTATCTGTGTAAATTGAATTATCGGTCTAAAAAGAAGAAATACGTGAATAACTGCTCTTACGAAGGCAATATTTTTTTTTCTCTCTCTAATAAATTGCTTAAGTTACTCATACGCAACGTTACTCATACGCAATGTGGCAAATTGATGGAACGGCAAAGATATTGCAAAATTAATTGAAAACTTAAGTCTCCCTCTACTACATCAACCCCTCCCCCTTCTCTTCCACGCGTTTCCACACGCCTCGCAACATTATCTCTCACAACTAAACTTAAATGAAAATTACTTGCTAAAAGCAAATCACAAATCAATTTCGATTATCTTTAGCTTCTCCTTCTTACTATATATAGTATATATACATATATATGTATATATATACATATATATACAATTTGCTATGCTCTTCTTGATCTAAATTTAATTATTGCTTCCATTTTTCTTCTTTGTTTTGTATGTGTATGTGTGCGTGTGTTTGTTTTACTGTTGGTTTTGTTTCTTGGAATTTTCGTGCATTTAATAAGGAAAAAAAAAATTAGCAACTAAATTTTTAAATATTTGCTTTGCATTTTCATTTCAGAGGTTTCATTTTTACGACATGAATTTAATGCCTTTTTTCTTTCTATAACCCATCAGATGAAGGGGTATATATGTTAAAAGATCGAACTAATCAATCAATGTTTAATTTATAAAAAATTAATTATTAAATAATTTGCTGTTTTTTTTCCATTTTTATTTGATATTCCTATTTAATCTTTTATTCATCCACATAATTTCACAATTTCCAGTTGCATTTTATTTTTTCTAGGGTATCATAAAGTCGACAGTACGACTCAATCTTTGGGATAAATACCACACACACAAAGACAAACACACGCACTTATTTGCTAATTAAATAGAACAAAAAAAAACCACAAAAAAAAAAACAAAGCATCTAACTGAAAAATAGAAAATGTATAGTACAAACAATTGTTTTTTTTTAGGTTTTTCTTTTCAAGTCAACTTCTATTTTTGCCATTTGTTTAGTATTTTTTGTTTGCGGAAATTCAATTTTTTTTTTTTTTTACTATTCGTTTCGATTTGTTAAATGTGAATGATGACGTCATCTCACAGCCAGTCAGTTAGTCAGTCAGCCAATCCACAGATCAAATAGACTTTATTAGTCCATCCTCGGTCGATAAATTCAAAGAGAAGGCCAAATTGTTAAAACAGCAGAAGAAATGTTCGAATAATGAAATATTTTTTTAAATATAATGATAATATACGTATATACATATGTATGTACGTATACATATATATTTATACATCCGATGAGTACGACATTCCATCTTTAAAAAAAAAACCATTGTCTTTTTTATTAATTCATTATTCTGAGGAAGGTTGTTATTTATGTACACGAATACAATAAAATCTTGTTTAAACAAATAACATGGAATGTAGTATATATACATAAATAAAGCGGTTAATTAAGAAATAAATATTATATTACTAAATGAAACTTAAAAACAATAGCATTTTATTATAATGAATAGAAAAATATAATATAAAAAATATATTTGTATTAATCTTTGTGATTCGGATTCGAATCGCAGACGAGAACAGACCTCATTATAAAAGAAAGTATTGTTAATACTAAATAAGGTGTAACTTCTTCTAAGACGGAGGATAAAAACAAAGGTACAGCTTAGCGAGAATCTACTGTACACTGAAAAGCTAAACTATTTTTTAAAATTATTTAAATACAACTTCGCTGATCGAAACGATTTAAAAATGATTGGCAAATATTTTTAATGACACCTAAAACTTTCTTTAATTGAGATACCAATATTAAATGCTTTTAATAATTCTTATTGAGATATCAATAAGAATAAAGTTCCTATAATTATTAAGAGTTAATGAACTAAATTAAAATTTGTAACAAAGTTAACATTTTAGTTTAAAAAATATTTTCATCTATAATTTTTAAGTTAAATTTTACAAGAAATAATTCGTTCTGTCAGTTAGATAGAAACCCTTTCGGACAGGCTAATTTAAGTTTTACCAAACAAATCTAGATTGATAAAATGTCTCTTATTTATTTCAATTTTTTAATAATTTATCAAGAAAGATAATGTCTACAACTATTTCGAATTATACATTAAGTTAATAAAGATTGACTTAAAGATTAAACGAAAGAGTTTCAGTTCTGATAAATTAATAGAAATTGCCGTAGTAAGGAACAGCTTACCACGGAATATTTTGCAATTTTAGTATTTTCTATTTGATCTCAATTCTACTTTTTTTTTCTTTTGTTTTTGCTTTGCTTTTATCTATAATGAATTTTGGCATTAAATTTTCCAGGTTTATAAGCCATTTTATTGATCGTTATGTTTTGTTTTTGATTTTATTGAACCTTGATATTCTTTCTATATAATCAACAGCTAGCTACAGCTTGTGTTTGCAATAATTTTTTTTTCAAAATCAAAAGAGAAAATACATTTTGCCAAAAATTTAGTATATCTATCTATGTATGTATATACATATATATGTACCTACTTGCATATATAAGTACAGACATACATATATAGTATGTATAATGTTTAGTATGGGAATATTCGACGGCGATAATATTTATTTGCTTGTAATTGATTTTAAACAGATATTCCCCTTGGTGGGCGGAAGAAGAAGAATGGGTTAACGTTCAATTAGACGAAGTTTGTATACCCTTTTTTATTTGGTAAATATAACCACTGCGCCAACATTTGATTAAATGTTTGTATGACATCTATATGATATAGTCTACGGATTTTAAAGAAATTTGTCAAAATCATTAAGTAATATATAAAAGAACAAACTAAATTTAATACCATTATTTAATCTAAGGAGACCTTCAAAAAGGTTTTCTTAAATTTTGGAACGATTGTTCTTATTCCAGCTAAATGATATAGTCAACCGATTCTAGTGAAACTTGATAGATCTATTTATATATACAATAAACACACAAATACCAAATTTGATGAGAATCGCTTATAAAATAATTCAGTTATTGATTCAAAACGTTATTTTTAATCAATCTTACCTGAACTAAAGTCGTTCGATTAGTATAATAACGAGTTACATATATGATGTGTTGGATAAACAAAAATTTTTGCAAAAAGGGTATAAAAAAAAGAATTCTCTTTTTGTTGTGGCTTTTTTTTCGGCAATTTATAAATTTTTTCGCAACTGAATCAATATCCGGGGAATATTACCAATTCGATTCGTTTATAGCAAATTTCTATTCTTCCTGGCTCCCATTGGGCGTTCGTTTAATTTATTACTCATAATTTCATTTTATTTCGAGTTCTGTGGGGGGTTGGTGGATGCGATGCGAATGAGATGACGTCATTGTGTGTGATGTTTAGTTTACGGTTACTTATTTCTTCTTCTTGTTGTTTTTTTTTTTTTTATTCGTCTCAGTGTGCGTGTGTTAGCCATAGTGTGGGTGGTTACTCAAGCGTACCGCCAAAAAAAAAAAAAAAGCAAACAAGAAAAGTTCCAATTCTAAGCCGACTTTAAAATACCATGGAAAATCCATTAACCGTCAGACTTAGTATGCATTAAAAGCAACTTTATAAACTAATAATTAGTAGATAACTATAGAACGGGAACAGAAAAAAATAATGCTAATTCCTTTAATGTTTTGTCGAGGTGAAAATATATATTACGGATTAGTGGTTCCGATCGTAAACACTTTGGAATATCTTTGAGGAATAAAGACGAAAGGAAAGAGTTTTGTGGTTTGTCGATTGTCTATATATAAAAGATCTATTCCACATTCTAAATATTTCAAGCTTTATAGATAATTATTACGAAGGCACCAAAATTCTCGACCAATTTTCTTTTAACTTATAGATACCTTGTCGAGTTTGATTGGCTTTTTTTTATGTTTACAGGGTATTATAAATGAGCGTCATTTCATTGAGTGAGTGCAGCCAGATGATGATGAAGAAGAAGCATGTACTACAAAAATTAACCGTTGCATAGAGAAGTTCACATCGCGCACAAGTTGTGAACCTTCCAACTTTGAATGCAATTTGCCATTAGCATTATATATACATACATACAAAACATATACATACATATGTATATAAATATATAATGAATCTTCTTTTATTATTTTTTTCTTTCTTTTTTGTTGCTTTGCTCTCTTTTGCATTGTTTTTCTTCGTGTCTCTTAACAGTTTGTTTTCCATCTTGCGTGTACGACAGCGAAAAGAAAAATCAGTTAAATTTAAATCAAAGTTACATGTTGAAAATTTTCAAACCTCTCGAACCCCCTCCACTTTCCTTCTCCTTATTTTTCTCTAAAAAACTGTATATATGTACATATATATATTTTAAGTTTATTCAAGTTTCATTTGGATGACTGAATGACTGACTGACTGACTGACTGTGGTTGTTGCTACTGTGGTTTCGTTGGCTATAACCTTGACGATATTTCGTGGTTAGTTAGTCAGCTTACTCGCTGTGAATTATGATACATATTATAAATAATAATCATATATACAGACTTTATATAGACTTCATTTTATCAAATTTTCCATTCGTTTCTCAATTAAATACAAATATTTTCTATGAAATTTCTATTATGCTTTGATAATTCTTTTTAAAATATATAAATATGTATATATACATACATACATACATACATACATTGACTGTTTTCTGTTTCTGAATAGTTTTAGACTGTAAATAGACTTTAATTCCAAATCACTTTAACATTTGGTATTCTTACTTTCGTTTGAATTATTTAATGTTTTATCCTGCATCAGCTGTTTGGGCTTCACTTTTCGATCACAGGGTTGCCAAAGTTCTCTCTAATATTTAACATATGTTTTTTATAAAAACAATGCAAAACAATTTTATATCGATATTATCTATCTAATGGTTTCTATTTATCTAAGAATTCTAATAGAATTTCATATAACTCAATTATTAATTACATAGTTTAATTCAGTTAATATTTTATATATATATGTATTTTACTTTAAATATATATAATAATAGTATTTCCGTAAACTTTATCAAATCATTTTTATTCTTATCATCTCAACTAAATGTTTGTATAATGTTTCTTTCTCATATATGAGTGCTGATAGAAAGAGAGAGAAAAAGACAGAGAGAGAGAGAGAGAGGAGATTGGAGTGCATTATTATTGGCGGTGCATCACCACGCCCACATAAAGATATAATCATCATCTTTATGAGCAGTTCTCTGAAATTGCAGAAATTTAATGTTTATTTTTTCTGCCTGTGGAAAATAAGCTTGGAAAATTATGGTTTGCTATGTTAACAAAAGTTACAAATTTTCTTTTCATTGTAAGAAAATGCAGCGAACTAAAGAGTGATATTTTATAATCAACAATTGAAAGAAAACATTTAGATTCTGTATAGACTTTGAAACCGCATCGTAGAGCTTCTTTCATACAAAGAATCTTTGGAAAATACTAAAGGCATTTTTTTTTTCATATTACTGATAAGACTCACATAGAGACTATTGGATTTCGAAGTAGAAAAAAAGTCTAAGGGCTTCCGCTTAACAGTTGATTATATTTTATTAAAGTTAAACATTTTTTTTAGATATTTTTTTTTTACTTTTGTGAGTCACTCCGCTGGGTGCGGCAGCGCTGCGCAGTCGCAAGTGATGAGTTTCAATGTCAAGTGGTATATTTGTAAGTTATGTTAGAATAGATGTCTCTCTCTGTATCTCTTTCTATCCCCCTTTATCATACATATTTGAAATGACAAGATTTTCAACTTCTGTTTTTATTTACTATTTATAGTATTAGTGAGAAAGTTTATTTGCGGACATTGGCAACTCGTTTTTTGCCATACAACTTTCTACGCACAACAAGTTCAAGGCAAGAAACAAGTTGAATTTAGCATGAAGATAAATTAAAGTACTAGTATGTATATATATACATAGATATGTACATATATCAACTATATATGTATGTATGTATATACTGTATGGGATGAGATAAATCTTGAGAAAACTTTATTCACACAACAAACACAATGCCTAACTCTCTGGGCCTGTGCCTGGGCCTGTGCGTGGGAAGTGTTTCTTAATTAAATGCCCAAGCAAAAGCCAATTCTCTCAAGATAAAAGATCTCTCAGTCTTAGTGAGAAAAAAGAACAGCGAGAAAAATAACTGAAATATTTTAGTTTAATACTATTCGGCCTAAATATGGTTAGATGAGGTAACAACTTAATTTAACACTGTTTCATTTGTATATGTATATGACAATTTAGTTTATTAAGAAAAAATGTTGTAATAAGTTTCCTTGTTAAATATCTACAGTAGAATTCCAATTATCTGAGACCAGACTCGTTCCTGATAATCACAATTAATATAAAGATTGATATATTTTGAGAAATAATATATTATTAAGGATTTTAATATCACTTTAATTTGAATTTCTGTCAATGGAAGTTGTTCTAATGAAGAAAATCGCTTTTCAGTAGCCAGAACTTTTAATTAACATTAAAAATGATTTAAACTTAAAAAAAATTAGTTTTAAATAGATATTAAAAAGTCTGATTTTCGCTTAATTTGAAATCTGCTGTATATTTATATCTAACTATCAATATCTTTAACGTTTCTTATCCAAAAATGGTCTTTGGTGTAATTATTATTCCTTATCGTTCAATTGTTATTATTTATTAAACTCTAAAGATTATTTTTCATCTTTAAAGATCTTAAAGTTCTGTTTCTAGAAAAAGTCAGTTTCTTACTAAATACATACATATATATTTATGTATGTATATGAGTTGAATCAAAATATAAATATCAAATCTTTCAGTTTCCATGTTTCTTATTTAATTTTTAGAAAAGTTGCCAATGCTTAAAAACTTAAGGTAATTACGAAACGGAATGGAGAACTACTCAGAATAGTGTAAAAAAAATATGAGTCGTGTTCTAAATTTGATTATATATATATAGATATACAATCGGAATTTTCTATTACCAATTTGCACGGGACCAGAAAAAACAACTTAATTATTGAAATTATCATATATAAATTGAAATAGCTTGAAACAAAAATAACTGTAGTATATGGAGAACTTTATTATATAGATGTTCAGTATAGGGAATTTCCAATGTATATATTTATTGTGGTACAAGTGATCTCTCTATTAGTAGACCCTGCCATAACCTTTTTCTTGTAGTTTAGTTAAATTGTTTGTCATTAGAAATGAAATTAGAGCAAATCACAGTCGGTGATGATGATGGCTATAATTTAGGCTAAGTTGCTGTTTTTTTTTAACGTCTTTTCGTCATCGTCTTCTTTTTGGTTTAGAGAACTGGCACCAAATTGTGCCAATGTGATCATTATTATGTTGAGAATAGAAAAACAGACAGATAGAGAGACAAAAAAAAAAAAAAAAAAAAAGACGAAAAATAAAAACTATAATGCAAAAAAAATTTAAAATCGATGAACTCAATACGTATTGGAGGCTGCCTTGCTGTCTCTGTCTCTATCTCTCTCTTTCTTCTGTTCTGTCAACGAACGAGCAAATAAACTTAAAACGGAACAACCAAAAAAAAAAAATGTTTGCTTGGAATTCAGAACGGAGACGACATTTTTTTTTTTTTTTTTTTTTTTTTTGATGATTGATTCGATTGGCCCATGGCAACAAAATTACAATAAACAAAAATAATAATAATATGTAGTACCGTAAATACATATGTATGTATATATATCCTGACATCTCTGTAGTATAATTAAATCATGTTTAAAATTAATCAATATCCATGATGAAAAACTCCTTTATTCTACTTGTTGCATACATTTCAAAGGATCTAAAATACCCATCCTTTTATTTTCTAATTCTTGAAATTGATATGACAGATGGGAAGATCAAGTTATATGAAATAAAATGGAAATAATATACATACATATGTATATAGAATATACCGAAAGAAAATGTAATGCAATATATCCGACCCCATCGATATAATTGTGTCACGTTTGTGACATCTGTCAAGCATTATACATTTTACGGAATTTAATTTATGAGGAAAGCGCAAAATTAACACGTAGATATAATGCTCGCCAATGATAAAATGTAACAGAGACAGAGATAGAGATAGAGAGAGAGAGAGAGAGAGAGGAGATTGGGGTGAAAGCGGGTCGCCCGGTCGGTGGGTCGGTCAGTTACTACTGTGAACAAATGTCAATTAACGAACGTTGCACACAAATTTTATATGTATGTATATACATACATATGCGTATATATGTATATGCATATGCGGATATATATAGATATATACACGGATGCGAAAAATTTATCAAACAAAAGCCAAATAGGCAAAAAAAAAAGTTGGACTGCGTACTTGTAATAATATAACTAATATCACTGGAATTCCTTAATCAAATGACAGTAAATAAACGAAATGTCTAATTAAAGATAGAAATTTAAGATAAAAATGATATTACAACATATATATATGTACATATATTTGATTAATCTGGCTGCAGATGCGCTTTAATCTTATCTATATCTGTAAGATCAAAAGGAATAGTGGTTAAAGCAATCTAATAATATTGACAAACGGTCACACCCAAAATTCTGCCTAAGAGCAAAAGGGTTGACAAATCTAGCTAGGAAAAGAAACAAGGAAACGATCCATAGAAAATTAGAAAGAGAGAGAGAGAGAGAACTAAGAGCAATTACTACGAGAAGAACTGATAAGATGAATGAGAAAACGAATCAGGTGGATGAGCAGGAAGAGTTGTAGTAGCAATGCAACGGGACGAGAGAGACAGATAGAAAGGGAGTAAAGTAATGAAATAAGGTCAAGCGGGGTGCGGCAAAAACGAAATATCTCAGCTGATAATTAGCGCTGACGCTGTCAACGTAAATAAAAGCTTCCCGTATATATATACATATATTGTATTTTGTGTATTAAATTTTAATTTGCTTTGGTTTTGTGATCAAATTTCAATAACAAAATGAGAAAACGACACAATTTTACTTTTTTTTTCTTTTGCATTCCGTTATACATTTAGAGTTTGCTCCAAAAGTGAAACAGTGACAGAAAGAGGGCAGAGAGAGAAAAAGAGAGAAAGAGACCTGAACAGGGGAGGCTGGCGCACTTTCTTTAGCCGCTGCCACTGCCGACGCCAACCGAGGCAGAGCCATTGTTGTTGTGGGCTACCTTTTTGGCGGCCTTTTACTATTTTGTTTATAAAACAAAACAACAATGAAAACAAGCAAAAATTACAGAAAAATATCAATCGATAAGTTCCATATAGCCAAATACAGACATTCCTTACACATACACACACACACACACATAGACGCATACACAAGAATTTGCAATGAAAAAAAAAAAACTTTGAATATAAAGAAAAATTTTTGGACAGTAAAAAATGGTACAAACAATTTTTAGCACATAAAAAAGACATTAAACCCAAAGAAGAAAATTAAAATGCGTAATCACTTTTTTTTGTGTCCACTGTTACTGCGCCGCTTTTTGGTGTGCCTTGCCGATTCTTTTTTGCGCTGTCTTTCTCTTCTTTTTTGCTCTTCCTTTTTCGCTCGTCGTTTGTCTTCGTTGTTGTTACTTCTGTTTGCTAACGGGATTTACACCCACACAAACACTACACCACATATATGTGCACCAAAACACACAAACAAAAAAAAACTACACGTACTTTTCTTAATTTTAATTGTTTTTTAAAAAATTTTTTTGTTAATATCGCTGGGAATTTGATCGGATATAAGCACACACACTCAAAATAAAGTAGAAATTATTTTTTGTTTTTCCGCTTTTTCTTGCCGCACCCCGTATCGAAGAAAGTCAGATGATCCACTATTTTAACATCGTATGATCCATTGTTTTAGCATATTTTTTGCAGACCAGTATTTAACAGTTGAAGCCGTAAATTTCCAGCTCCCAGTATTTGATACAGTATTCTTACAGAACAGAGATTCGCCGCTCTTTAGTTTGAATTATTAAAATTTCGCCCCTTTTTTTAAATCATCGAAAACGGATCAATTTTTTTTCTTTTGTTACGGGAATAAAGTTTCCATATATTACAATATTATCTGTACTAAGCAACCACGCTTCGTGATAAGAATTTCTGGCAATGCTATTAGAAATTAAACCAATATTTTTGTTTGGTCATACATTGATTTAATAATGGTAAAAATACATGTAGATGTTGCCAGTATTTATATTCGACCAAATTTAGTCGGATAGTGGGAAGGTTGCCAATGTTACATCGAAGAAACAGCTGAACACACTAATAAAAAATGTTCAATCGTTACTATATGTTTGAACATACATTTAATCTAAATTTTATGAGAATTTTAAGTCGGTTAATTTGATTTAGTCTTATTCTCCTTGAAAATCAGCGGAAAATGTTGCTTTATATATAACAGTATTTGTCTTTTTAATGCAAACTTTTAACTAACTATCTAAATTTACCTTTTCCCTAAACGATTTTAAGGAAACGATTAACGATTCCCAGCTATTTTTACTACTTTTGTGTAATTATATATATTTATAAATATGTACATATATATATAGAGAGTGAAACTTATTTTTGAAAAACCGCTAGAACCAGTATACATCACTTCTTACAGCGGTGGTCACACTGTACCAATATTTTTAAGAGGATATCGTAATATAGGGACAAGGGGAAACGCAGGCCAGTATTTGAGTTGAAAAAGCTAACAGCAGCGATAACGATAAGACATCGAATACCGTTTGTTATCGCCCAACAAAAAAAAACTTTTTTTTTTGCTACTGTGACAATATTTTAATATTAACAAATTCAAATTCCTGCATGTGTGCAACACAATTTGTTGCTAAATCATGTGTGTGCGTGTGAGTGTGTGCTAGCGTATTCCTTCCCCCAACCAAACTGCAGACAAGCATCCTGTGACCCCGGCCAAAGGAGTGAAAAGGAAACGAATTTCCCACGCCGACTGCAATTGCAAAGGCAAAAAGACAAAACTTAACCTCGCAAAGCGTTTGCAAAAAAAAAAAGAAAAAAGTAAAGAAAAAAAGAAGAGAAAGAAAAGAAAAAGCGAAACAAGAAAAAAGCAAGTGAGCGATAGGGCGCTATTTGAGTGGAAACAAAGTGTGTGTGTGTTTCTTTTTTTTAATTTTTGTTGTTGTTAATGTACTTACTACATTTTGCAAATCAACTCGACGACACCCCCCTCTCCCCACCACACCCTCTTCACCGCCTCATACACTAGTGACGCGTGCCTCCACACGAATGGACAAACGAAACCGAGAAAAGAAATACAATAAAGCAAAAGCAAATCAAAAAAAAAAAAACACCGGTACGTAAAGGGCGTAAATGTACATTTATAAAATAATATAATTAAGCTTTTTTTCTTTTGATATGAAAGAATATACAAATCGGTCTACTGTGTGGGGCTTTTTTTTTTGTGCGCTCGTTTTGTCTTTTCGTTTTTCGTCGTTTATTTTTAATTTTTTTTTCTTTTTCGTTTTTTTTTTTTTTTTCATTTGTTTGCCGGTGCGCCGCCTCCTTATACCGTTGTTTGTTGCAAGCTAGCTTTAACCCAACAATAGGTCCATGGGTTAAAATACAGGCAACTAAGGGGATATATATTTAGATCTCAAGCAGGTAGATACATACATATCTGAATAATATAATTCTTGATCAGATATGGCCAGCTGTATAAATAATAGCTTAGATTAGCAGTGTAATTAAAGCTTTTTTTGTGACATTAAATAATGTTTTGTATCAGCTGACTATCTTTTTATAAAACTTTTTCTAGGAACAATAAATTCAAAAAAAACTTGATTCTATAACATTACAAATTTCTGATATTGTTTACTATAGGTCAAGTTTGGGCCACAATTAAATAGGTAAATCTTCCTCAAACATTATTTAATCCTGGAGCTAGCGTAATATACATATATAAGGATGAGTGCTATATCCAAAAATAATCAAAGTCGACAATTGACAATTGAACAATTGATTTTTCTTTGTTTTACTTAGTTGGCTTATCAAATATCGGTATATATGTATGTATATACGTACATATAATAGTTAAATTCAGGACTTGTAGAATGAAGATATATTGTATGATACATACATATGTATATCTCATAGATATATATAATATATACCAGATAAAAAGAAAAATAAACGCAAAATGATACTTTTGAATCGTTTTCCATTTAATTCATCTGTTTTAGTTAATTATTTCAACTGTTTGGATTCGTCATATGATGGTTATTACTAAATACTTTTATCGTTTTATATTAATTGAAAATTAAGCACATTTCACTTAAAAAACTAAATGTTTTAAATTTACATGTCCAACTCAAGAACAAATAGCAGTAAATACTGGAAAAAACGAAACAAAAGTACCATTAGGTAGAGCGATATCTAGTTTTATTTGCGGCTTGAGGTTAAATACTGATAACATCAGAAATATATATGTAGCTATAGTTCTTAACATTATTTATATTTTGGTTGACTTTTTGTATTAATAGTATAGCATATTTAATGAAGTTTTCATTGTTTTTTTAAATTTAAATATATAAAAGAGATTCTAAGATCAAAATAGATTTTGATATATATTTGTTCTCTTTTTTTTTTTACAGATTTTCTGTATGACAACAATGATGTATTTATATATATATCTTGGATGCCCATTGCTCTGATATACCACCACCTGACTACCAGAAGCACCACCCTACCACACAACAATGATGATCATTGAGAAGAATCCTAAAAAACTTAAAACAATTTAACTATATTTAATCTAAAATTCATCTATGCCCAAACACGTGCAACTATTGAAGAAGTGACTGATACACGGTCGTCGTCCCTTCTCCCTTTCCCCCTATCATAGCGAAAGTAATTAAAAGAGCCAATTGAGAGTAAAGTACTACAAACAACCAAAAACAAAAAAAAAAAACAAAACAAAAAAAGATATGGATCATTTTCAAACATCTTTGAATCCCCGCAAACAGGAGCTGCTTGAGGCCCGTTTCATTGGAGTGAGGGTAAGTGCCAAAAATTTGAACTAAATAAAAAAGATCCAAGAAACCGAATATAAAGAAAGAACTACAAAATAGACACATATATCCCTGCCCATTTATCACCCTATAGAATTTGTTCTAAATATCAAATATTCTCTTATCTAAACTGATTGACCGACCCATTTGTGGGTTAATGGCAATTGGTTGTTGCACTTTGGAATGTTTTTTACATACCCTTACAAAACAGTTATATTCATTCTTGAACCAACATATATATATACATAGTATACAAATATAGGTATACTCGATCAGGTTGATTTTTTATCGTAAACTTTTATGGATTAAACATTAAGGGCATTTTTTAATTATTTTATTTAAATTTTGTTGAGTAATGTTCAAATTGTTGAGTAGTATTCAAATTGTTTGTTGAACTTTTAAATAATTTTACTGTAATATTTAAACAAAATCGATCGACTATATCATATACATATGTATGTATGTAGTTATGTTTCTGTCAAATTTTGAAGTGTATAAATGATTTGACAAGCTTATACGAAGTCTTTTTCTTTCCAAATTTCTTTTTTATCCGTTTTGTTTTTTGAAAATTCAAAGAGTATTTTAATAACATATAGCCATATGATAAAAGGATATATTAAAATCGTTAAAATGTAATATAACATTTACATAGGTATATATATTCTTGATCAGTATCAACAGCCGAGTTGACGTTTGTCCGTATGAACATAGGAATCTCAGAGACTGTAAGAGCTAGAGCAACCAAAATTTGGTGTGAATATCCTAGATCAAGTTTGTTTTCAATGTTTTGTCACGCCCACCTCCGCCCACAATATATATACATATATACATACGTATGCCAACTTTGTACTGAATTGCCAAGTGTAACATTCTCTGGAATTTTATATTAAATTGATGGCAATTTCGAGGGAGTTTAACTTTGTTTAGTACCTCTTCTTGGTAAAGGGTATACTGAATGTCGGCAGGGGAAGACTTGATTGCTTCATTTTTTGTAGTTTTTCCTTTTCGTTGTCTTCTTCAGATTCATCAAAAGCTTGTGGAAAAAGTAAAGCGAAATAAATTAGCATACACACAAAACGTGGTGAAAAGAAAGATTGAAAAAGAAAGAAAAGAAAATCCAACAACTTCAGGTATCTAAAAAAGAGGAAAGGGAATAGTAAAATTGTGGTGGGGAATGGTGTATGAAAGGGGTTGCAGCGGGTGGAGGGGATCTGTTGTGAGCTGCTCTTTGTGAAGGCCGCCATAGAGCCGCTGTTGTTGCCATCAGCAACATCTTGTCTCCAATCGTACACACACGCACACACACACTAACACATGTACAACTGTATCTATGTATATATGTGCTAAAGGAGAAAAGTATATAAAAGCAAAGTGCTGCCTACATATAGACATTTGCACTTGGTCTGACCCCCTCCCCCACATTCACCTCCTTTAAACCTCTCTGTTCGCTGCTGTCTCTCTTCTACACCTCTTCCCTCATTTCGCTTTTATTCTTAGACAATGGTTCTACAAAGAAATTAAAGCAAAAGAAGAGCTGATAAGCGCGAAATACATATGTATGTATGTATGTAAATATGTACATATATAAATAATATATGTATACCCACATACATATGTATGTATAGAGAAAAAGGAACAGAAAAAAAAAGAAAATCCGCTTTCAATAAATGATTACGGTGAGGAGGAAGCAGTAGGGTGATTGAGAAAATTTTATTTTATTTTTTGTTGTTCTTTTCTCTGGCTTCTACTATATTTGTAGATACATACATACATATGTACGTACATAATATCAATTTATCTTTCATATTTGAATTCTTAACTGCCGCAACTTCAACAGGGCTGTATTGGCACTTTAACTGTTATAACACTGCTCATCACTGCTCGTCTGCTGTTAATGCACAGCTGATTGTGTATGTTAAGAGAGCTTTTTATTTCAAGTTTAGATTAAAGTTAAAGCCCTGTTTGCACTTTTAACATTGCAGATGTTAAAGTGATCGACATTGCACCGAATCTGTAGATACATTGTTGTTACTTCGTTATGATGACTGTTAGATACCTTATATTGATTCTACCGTGTTATGAAGTATGAATATATATACATATTAAAGTCGAGTTAGAAAATAGTTGTTCGTATGATCACTCAAATCGTCTAGATTATAAAGATGACACCAAATAATGCGTTTATTCTCTTTTCAAATTGAAGGGTCAAATTAAGGTTTCATTTGGCTTTCTGTGAACTAAAATGGGTCCTATGATTGCCACTCTGCCACAATTTGTGGAATAGAAAAACCATTTTTAAGGCCAAATCATTTTAGATTCGTTTGTAAAAAGTTTATTCTTCCATCTTTCATTTCTTTAGCCATTTTAATAGTGTGTGAATATAGTTTGTTGCTGTGACAACGATTATTTACAATTTATTAACAAAATTAACAGATACATATATAAATGAGTGTGTGTCCGCGACCCCCTTCTACTTCTCCATCACTTGCAGTGTAGCAAAAATCCTAACCATAAAAAAAAAAAATAAAAAGTCAAAAAGGAAAGAAAACTAGAAAACATAGTCAAAAAAGGGAGCTGCGTTATGCCGGCAGTTGTAAAATGTTCGTTGTGGTGCCTCGTTCGGAGTGCTTCGTCGTTGTCGTCGCCATTGCGGTGCGTCCTGTGAATTTTCCCCAACTTGCCATGCACTACATACTCTAGCAGCACTAGGCAGGCAGCAGCGTGCTATACATCAAAAACCCCAGCAAATTTTTCATCTCAATCTCATTGTTGCGTTTTCGCCGTGTTCAGAGGCCGTTCGGCATTCGCCGGCTTTTATTTCAATTGCCTCTCTGTAACCGCCCAAAATCATCAACGGTTTTCCATGGTGTGGGACGGTAACCCAAAAGAAGAAAAGCAAAGGAAAACCAAAATAGACACAAACAAAAACCAACTCTTTTTATGTTTCTTCATGTGTGCAGTTTAGTTTTTAGTTTTTCTCAGTTGATTGCCACGCTTCAATGGAGGCTCGTGTTGTCGTCGTCGTCGTGTGAAAGAGAGAGAGAGAGAGAGCACCAGCAGAGCAGCATTACAGTTATAAAGACCAAGACATGGAGTTGGTTGTAAACATATTTACCAAATTTAAAATCGAAATATAAATATTGAAGTATATATGTACGAATATATGTACGTATGTATATGTGTGTGTATACATACATATATCGTTTTAATTTAAACTTTTTAAATTTACTTTTTTTAAATTGTTTTTAATGTGCTGGAAAATGTGTGAAAAGTAAAAGCAACAAAAGCGAAGAAACAAGCAGCAAAGCTGTAGGGAAAAAGCTGAGAAAGAGGAAAACGAGAAACCGGCAACAATAACGACTATAATACAAGAGAAAGAGAAAGAAAATAAAAGAGAGTGCGAGAAAGAGAGAGAGAAGAAGGCCCCAATGCCAGTGGTAAAACAGCGGAAAATGAGCCGCTTTAAGGTTGGTTTGTCAATTTAAGTTGTGTGCCCCGATTTATGGATACCCTTTAAATACAATTAAACATTGTGTTTAACAATTTTCAATATAATTGTTTTTGATCGATTCTTGAAAGCCTGAGCTTGTACTTTCTTTTGCCATTCTCAATCTGTTTTTTCTGTTACTTTTTACTTTTTTTTAACTGGACAGTGTGGACCATAAAGGTTATAGCTGGATTAAAATAAATTTAGTTAATCAACTATATTTTGCCCTATCTGAGCGATTCTGATATCTAATATTCCTATTACTATTCATTAGAGGTATTTTAGAATCGAAAGCTCAGCAATACAGGATAGAGTTAGCGGTCGGTCTACAGGATAAAGTTTTAATATAATAATTGAGTTTCATAGTTAAAAGACAGAGAGAGGGAGAGATCGACTGTTGTAGATAGCGAGCATAATGAAGAAACAACAGTGGGTAAGCCACCATCCCGTCATCGAGAAATTCATCATCAATTTTTATGACAAAAAACAGGTAATACTTACAAGCAGAAGAAGAAGCAAAAGAAAGGAAAAAAAAGTAGAAGGCACCAACAAACTAGAAAACCTAATTTCTCTTTTCTTCCTCTGTCTTTCTCTCTCTCTCAAAGCAAAAAAAAAAAATAAAGAAATTCGCAAGTTCATTGAACCTGCCATGAAAATTTTGTACACCGCCGCCGCCAGTTCACGACGCGCACAGCGCGTCCGTCCGTCTCTATGAGAAAACACAGAAGAAACGCAAGAAAAAAAAAACAGCAGCAACAACCACAGAAGAAAAGAAAGAAAAAAAAACTAGTCATGCGTCGCTGCCAGCGTCGTCGTCACCATCGCCGTCGCGTCGTCGTTGTGTATTGCTCCGCATAGATTTGCGACCTGACCTAAAATGCAAAAATTTTCGTTATTTTTTTTTTCTTCTTTTATTGCTGTTAGCATTAACAGACTAACTAACAGAGGGAGTCGAGAAAAAGATGGAGAAAGAGAGTGGGCGATAAAAAAAAATTCCACCTCATCTCAGCTGTTTTTTTTTTGCAATTACTCATTTATCAATAATGATAATAAAACCCAATCGAAAGTTAGTTACTACTTTTCCTTATATACATAGCTAATATCTTTAAATTATAGTAAGATTTAAAAGTTGCATATATGTAAATGCGATTGTTCTACCTTTTCATAAGCTTCTTTTAAGCTAAAGCTATTATATTCCTATAAACAGGGTTATATCTAAAATCTAAATACCTCACTTTTATATATAATTTATTTTTATACCATTAAAACTACTTTCCCTTTAAAGTTTTAACAATTTAAGAAAGATACATTTAAAATACAAACAAATTTCCCCATAGTGAGCTTCTCTATATAATAAAGTTCATCGTATAATGAATTAATTTCAAGGACGCAGCTTTCTCATTTTATATAAATCTATAAATATTATAATTTATATATAATGTAATTTTTAACGATTTTCTGTGAATTCATTATAGTAAACTTTGACTGAATATTTATACTACTCGTAGAAAGTTACTATCTCATTTATATCAGTGGTTGTGAAAATAGATTTTCTGTTTAGCATACTAATATATGTATATATGTATATATATATATATCAATCCATAGACTGCAATTAAGTTGAAATGTTGGGGGAAAAAAGTGGACAAGAAATTAAAGAACTTTCTGCGACAACTTTTGTACCTTAAAAATTCATTTATGTGGATTGTTTACAAAAGAAATGCAGCGAGGCTAAACTGTTTTCATTTACCTAGAGGCATATTTTGCAAGTATTATATAACGAATTACTTAGATTTCCCCTTCCCCGTACATGTCTCGCTACTCTTCTTACTCGCCCCTAAGGTAGTCCACATTCCCTCTGCCATAGGTACATGCAGTTTGTGAAAGGCAGTGTTGCAAAACGTTAGCAGAAAATATGTTTCTAAAAAGTTTTTAATGGCCCAGGATTTTGTTGAAGGAGAAGTGAAGGGAGGATTGGGGATGTATGAAGATGGGCGATGACAACAGCAACGACAATTGTGGCGCCCCCTAGTGGATGTTTGAGTGCAAGTGTGTGTGTGTGTGTGTGTGTGTTTGCTACTTTTACCAATGCCTTTTATCTCTTGTCTTTATCATTATTTTTTACATATGACTTTTTATAGATGTTGGTGGAGAAAGAATGAAGGAATGAGAAGAGGAGGATTCTGGAGAAAGGATATGAAATTTTCAATATTTACTGTTGTTGTTGTTGTTACTGTTGTTGTTGTTGTTATATTAATGTATGCAACTCGCACACAAACAACAGCATCATACAGAGAAAGAAAAATTGTCTGCCTGCGCTTGGTCCTTCTTCGCTTTGCCTCCGATAACGTCTCTTCCCTCGACCTCGTCCTCGCCCCCGCTTTCATCTCCTTTTCTGTATTCCTCCCGTTGCTTATGTAAGCAATTTTCAGCATGTTTCGCTTTTATATACTTTTCGAGTGGGCGTTGGACATTTGGTGGTGATGGTAAAGAGTGGAAGGAGGGTGTAGTGTGGGTTGGGTAGGCAGGCGGTTGTGTTTGAGGTAAGTGAAAGGGGCTGACTATGGGCGTGGCACCCACATCTTTCAGTCCTTTCTCTCGCCCTCTATATTCCACACTGTTCCATACTTTCTTTCTCTTTTACTCATATTTTGCATTTGCTTGTGTGTGTGTGTATATGTGTTTGTAATTGATTTAACAGTTTTTACACGCGAATTGCATTTTGAGCTCCCAAACACACATTTGAAAACCAACACTAGATGGCGCTCGGTTGCAAATCGCATCACATTTTGTTCAAGTTGTTGGCCTTGGAGAATTAGATTTACACTTAAATATGTTAAGTGAAAATGATGAACCCCCTAAATGATTCCATTAGAAAAAGTCGCGTTTATATTTTTTTAATTGACAGAATGAGCACCCAGTAAGGATTGAAATTGCTTAAAACTTTTGATATGAAATAATATCCTGTTGAATTGTAAAGAATACAATCAAATTAATCGATTGATAGGCCTTCATTAAGTGTTGTCCTTTAAATGTCACAAGTAACAAATAGCTCGATGGAAAATCCAAGTATCGCAAATAGTTTTTTCATAGTTTTTTTTTTCCCCCGAGACGATGTTCTACCTTTAGTATAATTGATTAAATATTAGGAATACATATTAAGAATGTCATTAAAATATATAAAAATGAAGTGATACGACTTTCTGATCATTTATTTTCTGCATTCTTATAAAATAATTTGTCATTATTGTCATATTATGAAAAACAATTTCTATAAATTTACATCACGCCACGCCTTTAATTCTATACAGATTTGTCATTTATTTGATTTTATTTGATTAGTTATCACTGAATATGCAATGCATTTACATGCATATCTATGTGTATATATGTATGTAAGTATGTGTATATATATCTATAAATGTTCCCCATATAGATACAATATAACAAATTGTTATTATAAGCGTTAAACATATGCACAGCCCAAAGCTAAAGTTTATATAGCAATGGTTATGTGTGTGTATATATGTACATATTTTGTGTGTGTGTACGTGCTTGTGTAGATAAAATACATATAATATTTATATAATTGTATTTTGTTGTATGATTATTATATAACGGAGGGAGGTCCAAAATATGATATGATAAAACGAAATAAAACCAATTATTATATTTCAAAATGTTATTGGCAGTAGAAAATCGTGTCCTTTAATTTTATTCTCAATGAAATAAATAAATTATTGTATGGTAATAAATAAAAATTGACTTGAAGAAAAAAATTTACATTTAATTGATATTATTATGAAATTTAATCATGTAAATCGAATTCATATGTTTTATAAGTCAATTTAAAGTACATATCTATCTTAATATTCGACTTAATATTCGAAGGATCAGTTCCTTGAAGAGGTTTTCAAATCTACAAAACAAATGTAAAGCATTGGAATATTAGAATTCATATTTCTAGTTTCGGATATAAATAACTTTTCATATTCAATAACCTATTTAAGTTCATTGATTTCAAACTGAGTCTGACTTTGATCATTAAAGTAAACGATAATCCTTGTTTAACTATAGCCTACTTTTTGGCTTTCACAAAACATTGAAAATAACATTTTAAAATCTTTGAGATTGCCCTCGCAGCATTGAATTTACCGAAATGAAAATTAGCGCATTTTCCATCCACAGAATTTTGGGCAACAAATAATTATTTTTGATTAAATGTTTAGATATATTAAATATTTCTTGTCAACCTCATCTGTTATATACACCCACACACACACACATACCCACATTAAAGGGAGACAGATAAAGAGAAAGAGCGAGAGAGGTAAAACTGTTCTATTAAATGCTTTTACATAAAAGACTGGCTTTTGGACTTTTAAGGGGGGGGCGGAGGTTTTACATGAGGACCACCCAACCCGATTGCTGCCCCTCTGCATCCATACTCTCTCTTTCTCTCTCTCTCTCTCTCTGTCTGTCTCTCTCGCTCGCTCTCTGGTCTTTACTGTTGCGTAGAAAATTTTCTAGCCAGAATTTAGTATGTTTCTGTGTGTGTATCTGTGTGTTTCGTTTTGGCGTTATTCCTCTACACATCCTCTTCCGTTTTACTTTCTTTCTCATTTTCTCATTCGTCAATGCATTTGGACATAGTGCATAGTACCAAAAAAGAGAGACAGAGACAGATCTGAGGGGCAAAGGAAAGGGAGGTGAATTTTCTGAAATTTTTCCACCAAACTTTGCTCCGTTGGTTTTTTTTCTACCAACACGGGGGGGAAAAAAAGACGAAAAGTTGACTTGGCCTTCCACTAATGTTTCTCAGCGATGAGAGAAGAAACCTATTCCCGAAATGTCTAAAACTTGAAACAACTAAAACAGGATATATACAGAAAGATATATAATTTTTTTCCGATATTTTTAATCGATTTATAAATAGATTTTGAATTTAAAAAAAAATACTGAGAAGAATTGCTACTTTCTTAAACACGACTCACGAATTCCATTTCTCATCACTAATCGCCAGAGCATATGTGTGTGTATCTGTGTGTGTGTGTTTGTGTGTTTGGGTTTGTCTCTTTGTGTGGCTGGCAACGCATTTTCGTTGGTTTCTAGTTGCAGCACCAGCAACAACAACAATAACAGCAGCTTTAGCGGCTAAAAGCAAAATCAGCAGCCGTTACCAGTTAGCTGCCACACACAAGGAACAGCAAAAAGCAGCAAAGCCAGCCGGGCGGACTCATAGTATGGGAGGGGGGAGAGGTGGAGGGAGGTGGTTGTCCTCCACATCGACATGCACATCTCACACTGGCACTTTGCACATAGTTTTATCCCTACACAAACTCAAAAACCCCACCACCACCACCACCAACCCCCCCCCTCATACCCATTCATACACAAAGCCTGCGACCCCGCCACTAAAGTTGCAGCAGCCGCCCAGAATACAAGCATACTATATACATACACACACATATATACTGATTTTGAGTTTTAGCTTGTATACCAACACACACACACACACACATTGATGCATACGTACTTGCATACATAGCCATATATCTAACTAGAATGCATGTAGTACACTTTAGTATATACATAGATATTTATGTATCCATCTATCTATCTATGTATCCAACGTCGTCCACCATATTTCACATGTGTGTGTGTGTATGCATAAAACGCAAATACAAACGCCTAGCTAAACTTAACGCATTTTAAAAACAAAACAAAAAAAAAATGATGAAAAGGAAAACACAAACAAAGAAAATTTTTAACATAATTGATACAATGCTATTTATACTCATAGTTCCAACCAGTTGGGAATTCTAAAGCATAATTGGATAAAAGTTACCATAGTTTTATAGTTTTTAGTTGACTTAATTTTAGCCATAAACGTTTTGTAATGACCCTTAACAGCTCATTAGAGGGAAATGTCTCTTCAATGAATTCGAAATGTGCAAATTGAATGGATTGTGAATGGCTTGTATAAACGGATAACGATTCAATTCAAATACATTAAATTCCTTTGAATGGGTCGTTCCGTAATTAAAGGTGAAACGGTCACGATTACCGAAGAAGACCTTTGTGCTGTATGCCACATTGATTATAATAGAATTCTATGGAATAATCACTATATATATGTATATACCATTCGATTGTAAAAAGAGATGCAAGTTAAAAATAACCTTTGCCTTTTGGAGTACGTACATAAAAAAAGTATAACAAATATTGGTTTACCATATGTAAAGCAGAGAAAGAAGCGTTTCTAACACCATAAACTATATGATTACGTCTATGTATCTGTCTGTCTCTATGCATTTTTAAGATATTAATTTTAAAGTTATGTGAATGAAAATTGGTATATAACCATTTCATTAACATATGTATTTAAAGTTCTTGAATTAATCAGATAAAACCAATAAATCATACAGCCACCATGAAAACTATCGCTACTTTTGGTTTAATATACCGTTTTGTTTTAAAGCCACAGAAATCGATCGATTATAAAACCTATTCGGAAAATTTTAACATTGAAAAATTATTCTACAGAAATATGTTTTTTTTTTCAGTTTATATTTTTATCAAAAATAATAATCATTTGCGGGTATAATAATCAACAAATTTTTTCTTTGTTTCGGATATCTTCTCAAATCTAATATTTTATCCATCCCAAGATATATACATATATTTAGTTATATAAGCGTGCCAGTCTAAACTCTTCTCATTCCTTTCATCCACACCTTTGGCCAGTCCATAAAGAGAGAAAAATAAAGAAAATATAAAGTAAAAAAAAGATATTGTAGGCGTGGTCCTTACTCATACAGGAGGCCAGTTAAACCATATGTTAGTGGTAGGATACAGGAATGAAATGGAAGGAAATTTAAGGAAAGCAGAAAGGGGACTAAAAACATATTGCTGAAATGCACGCAATAAGTGGGACTGGAGTGGGTGCTTGGTTCGTTGGTTGGTGCGGTGGTTGCATTTCAAAGTGCAAGAGTTGCACAACAAAATTGAATTTTTAATTTGCTTGCAAACCCAAAACTGAGAACTGAGCGTGCCAAAGAAAGAGGTTGTTGGACAAGAGTGAAAAAGTCCATGGAGGGGAAGGGGATGAAAGGCGCACGGTAGATTGTTGGTTACGACGATGGAAAAGGGTCGCCGACAGCTATGTAAAAGTTGACGACGATAAAGTTAAGATTCACAAGGGTAGGTAGTAGGTGCATATAACTTTTTCCCTCATACACGCACATTTTATTTCATTTCATTTCATATGTACATACATACATATATACATATGTATGTACATCTCAAATATGCATTTATCGTTCCCCAATATTTGCCAGAGAAAAGTACAAAAAGAGTACTTAAGTTTATTATTTTCTCTTTTTTAAAGATAAAACAATTCTGTTGTTACTTTAATGGTAATAAAACGATTGATGGATATATCAAACATAACTGCTTCGATTTTATAATATGAAAATCAAATTGATTTGTTAATTTATTTATTTATTTTTACACTATTGATTTTTTTGTAGTAGGATCGAAGCAAAATAGTCCTACGACAACAATTTGAGAATTACACATTTTCATTAAAAGATGTGAACAATTTATATTGCCTACTTTTTGGGGCACAAAAAATCGATTTGCCAATTTTAAAGAAATATTGAAAACTTATTTAAGCAAACAGTTTGCTGTCTTTTTAAATTGAGAAAGCTTTTATCGATTGAGATCTCATTTCCAATATTAATATATCATTTAGTTTTATTGATCGTTTAAAGTAAATCGTTCTAGTAAATAAAACGAAAACTAAGAAAGAATCTTTATCCAAATAAATAAAAAGCATATTTAAATAGAAATTGAGATACAAGACAGACCATTTTAATAATGAAAATATTAAATGACTGCCCAAGTATCAACTATACTTTTTTATCAAAATTATCAATATTTAAGAAATCGTATTAACCAACAGGTGTGACACTATTTTGGTAACTGGTCTGCAACTGTTACATGTTTAAAAATTACAAAGAAACAATAAAATGTTCTTACAACATTTCCGTTTCTGAAACTGAAACTTGTTCTCAATTTCGATTACGTGCCAAATTATTCTATTTTAAATCATTTGCTTTTTAGCCAGTGAAATGAAAAGTAATTGTTAATTTGCACATAACTACATACATAGATATTTCACATTTTAAATAATTTTCTATTAAACTTTAATACGTTGACGGCAATACTAAGCACTTGTAAATGAATTCGGTTCATTTATTAATTTACTGGAATTTCTCCGAGACATCCAGAAAAACAGTCGACTGTGATAGCAATTGGAATCAAACCGCCCTGTTCCCATTTCCAAATTCCAAATGGCTCATTGTAAATTTTAAAGTTGTCAGCAAGTTGTTTAAATCCTCATCAATTAAATTCGATGTAGATATTCTCAGTTGATATATGTACATATGTATATAAATTAGTAGAAAGTGCCTTGAATCAATTATTAAAAGTTGCTTTGATTAAGTTTTGACTACGAGCCTTGGCAACCCTTGAATTGATACGTAATGCCCAAACAGCTGATACAGTTGGCGAAATAATTTATAACTAGAAGATAGGCTAATTTAGGCCGTGCCGAAGTACGTATACCCTTTGCAAACTATTTTTTTGATTTGTCTATAATTTGGCAGAATCATTTGGAATTGACAACAACAATTTCAATATGATTCTGATTTGAGGTAGGATTACTTTTTAAAACGGATATATGATAAAATATAATGAATTCACAAAGTGACTAAATTATCAAACTGCCCTCGTAGACATATATATATATATATATATATATATATATATCGATGTATTCCTAACGAATCGAAAATCGTTTTGCTTAAATTGCATTTGTTGTTGTTATTTGAAGTTTCTTTGGTCAATTTTAATCGGAATCGCGGGCGTCCATGCAGAGTTATGTGCACAATGTGATACGCCTCTCGGCCGCCAATAACAATTGCAACAACAATAGCAACAACAACAACATCAACGACAACGACAACAGCTCCAAAAACCCGGCAATACAGGCAGGCAAACCACCATCACCACCTACCTACCAACCTACCTCGCCATGTCTCCTCCAGCAGCACCACTTTTGTCCGCCTTTACCCGCTTCATCTTCTGCACCTCTTGCAATTGCAGTTCGTTTGTTTAGTTAGCTGCTGTGTTGCTGTTGTTGTTGCTGTTGCTGTTGCTGTGTTGCCGTTGCCGTTGCCTTTGCCGCTGCTGTTGCTGTCGTCATCGGTGGTTGTGGTCGTTGTCGTTGTCGTCGGTCAGTTTTGTGTTTTGTATTGCCTCGAGTTGAAATGCTGTATAGATAGATGGAAGGGAGACAGCGACGGGAGTGGAGAGTTAAGTTGAGGAATTGAAGTTCCAAGAGAAGAGTGGTGGAGTCAGAGAAGAGCTAGAAGAGCAACCATAACCAACCCAACAACGTAAATTGCGCACTTTGCGTTGCGATTTTCAACATCTCAGTGGCTGCTGCTGCTGCTGCTGCTGCTGGCTCTATGCCGCTTGCCCGGTCTGCCCTGCCCTGCCCTGCCTCCTAGGTTCACATTCTCATTACAGTTCATTCACCCATTCAGATACGGCTTTTATGTATCTATTAGTTATGTATGTGTAGTTCAGTTTTAGCTTCAGCTTGAGCTTCAGTCCCCCCAAGTATCTCTAGTATCTTTCGACCGCTGATGTTGTTGTTGCCTTGCTGCTGCCTTTGCTGCACTTTCAGCCAAGTTTTGATTTGTGTGTTATGCTGTAGATACACAAAAACAAACGAACACATTCGCAAATACACAATGTATTTCACAGATACATTCCTCTTGACCATCTGTCGTCGTCTTTGTTGTGTCGCTTAGTAGTTTAGTTGCTGTGTCGCCGCTGTCTCTTCTCTATCTCTATCTCAGTCACTCTCTATCTCTGTCTCTTGCTCAATTTTAATGCCCAAGCCCTTGGTACCATTGTCTAATACTTTAAGAGTTTAAGCTTCGGACTTGACTATTCATAAGTATGTGTAAGCGCAATTTTAGACATTTTCCTCTATTCATTCCCTATCTCTCTCTCTCTCTCTCTCACTCTCTTTCTTTCTTTTCAGGTGAGTATGCAAAACAAAATAAAAATCCCTTGGCAACACACAGACACACACACTAATAAATAGTTAAGAAACTGCCAAACGGGTTTGAAATAGTTATGTAACCAAAATACAATACAAGAAACCGAAAAAGAGTTTAGATCGACAAATCTTAGAAAAAAGATATCATTCCATTTGATGAGAGAAGGGCATTCAAAAGGATCAAAACACTTTTCAAACTATTTCCCCAATTAAAGAAAACTTTTTTATTCATCTTCATCTTAACCTTGGAACAAAAGATCGTATCCCTTTCCACGAACACTGAAATTTTATTATCATGTGAAAAGCTCATAATTAAAAATTGATCAACACTGGTAAAGGTTTTCCACATACAGTACTTTATATAATAAAGTATTTCGTATAATGAAATAATTTCAAAGACAATGTTTTCTTGTTCTTTTTAATTATCTTTGAAATAATGAAATTTTCTATTGATCTTGTCCGAATTCAATATATTTATCTGTTTCTAGATAATTGGAATATTGACGTGACAAATTCTTCAAATTTATCAAAATATCAAAAACTATGTTATACACAATCTGGCAACGCCAATTGCAACATCTGTTGTTTGTGTGTCATAAATGTGCAATTTTATCGCTTTTGACGTCCAACTGCTGCGGTTCACAACGAACTTTTTATATATTTTTTCTGCTGACATAATTTTACTTGACGTAAATCAATCGAACTCTTTATATAAAACCGCATATGCTTAATAAAACCAAAAAAAAAAAAAAAGTCGCGGAAATTTTTGCATTTCCCGAGCGCTGCTGCTAGTGAAAATGGCAAAGAAAGAAGAAAGCCAAAAAAAACAACAACAAGAAAAACGATAAAATGAAATGGCGGAGAGGGGAAGGAGGAGGGAGAGGGATAAGCTAGCAAAGCTTTTGCCCCAACCTGGGTCATCATCATCATTATAAATGATTATCGTCATTATTGCGATACTGTTGATGGTGACGACTGACTGGGGATGTGGATGAGGCAGACGACCGTCGTTGATTTTGGTTTAGTTTTCCAATGCAATGCATGTGATGATGATGATGATGATAATGATGATGCTGATGTCGTCGATGTAGAGGCAGGAGGCATCAACGATGTTGGCGGTGGCAACAGCGGTTATGTTGATGCTGCGTTGCTGCTGCTGCTGCTGCTGCTGCTACTTGTGCTGCTGCCTGCCATTGCTGGTGCCATTTCCAGTGTGTATTTAGTAAAATGTTGTTGTTGCTGTTGTTGTAGTAGTTTAGTTTCAGTTTTCCACTTCCAGCCACCAGGCAGAGGCACCAACTCACCAGTCACCGCTGCTACAACAAAGGCTAAAACCTACAGCCGCTTCGGTTCGGTTTTGTGTCAATTACCACACACACACACACACACACACAGAAATAGAAACACACATACTACCTTTCTCTATTTCTATCTCCCTTACTCTCTATCTATCTATCTCTTTTGCTCTCTCTTTCTCTGTTTCTTTCTCTCTCTAGCTCTCTCATTCACTTTATCGAAATGCAATGCCATATCACGCTTTGATTTGTGTGTGTAGTTCTACCTTCCCGAGGTCCTCATGTCTGCTTTTGCTTTTGCTGCTTTTGCTGCTGCTGCTGCTGCTGCTGCTGCTGCTGCCTAACCGACACAGCAAAGTACCCTTTCACCCGCCCCCAAATCGACAACCACTTCCCGTCTCTTCACTTGTTTTTCCACCCACACCAAAGACTCCCCTCTAACGTGATATCGTCCCTCCATTGCCATGTTTAGTTTTCGGTATACATAAATCAACATGCAGCTCCAGAGTCGGCTTTTCGATTAGTAATCGCAATCAATTCAAATAGGTAATAAAAAAAAAAAAAGAAAAAACTTAAAGCCAATATTATTCAATTGAAGAGTACAGATTTTATGGTGCTTGTCAAAATTGCAATATATATTAAACGCATGGAACTAGTTCTCTCAATAAAAGTGGTTCAAACAGGTGTCATCTTTATTATAGCCAACTTGATACACTAAATTACTTCTCTTAAGTAATTAATTAATACACTAAAATTTAATGAACTAGTTCTAGCAACTCGTACATTTTAGATAACAAGAAAAACTGGTCACACACACACACGCACACACACATGCATACGCATTCCCATTTTCCATTAAATGATTTAAATTTGTTAAATTGGTGCAACTGTGCAACAATGTAATACAATTGCAAGAAATAAGTGCATAGAAAGCGGAACCGGTTAAGAATCTTATTCACATAAATATTTCAATGATTAACTCTAATAGATATTATATCCTAGATCGTTGATCTTACGAACTAACAACTATATATTTATGAGCCTGTTGCTGCATTTTCATCAATTCAAAACATAAATCGCAATCAATTGAAAACTATTCAGTTTAACGTACAATAAAATTGTTCAAGTTTTTCAATTTTTTGTTGAACAATTTATGCCCCTACCCCCGTTCCTCCCCACTAACCGGCTGCTGTTTCTTTTGGATGAAACTTTTCGCTCTGCCATTTCGATTTTCCATTTATGATTCGGTTCTTTCCTTTCATTTTCTGTTCACACGCATTGCTCCAAAACAAAAAAAAAAAAAAGCAAAAACGAAAAAGAGGAAGAAAAAAAACTGAAGAAGAAAAAAAATCCCAGGGTCCAGGCTGAGCCAGGCAACGGGAACGATATGGCAGCAGCATCAACGGTGTGACGGCGAAAATTTTCCACGATTTTGGCAACTTCCCTTAGCGAGAACTGATTGAGATGGGTTTTTGGGAGAAGAAAAAGGGGAATGAGAATGGGAATGCGGATGCGGATGCGAATGGGTATGGGTATATGGGTAAAAGGAGAACTTGCTGATGTCGAGAATAGTGAGTAGAAGGGTATGATGGGAGGGATGGTGTATTTTTGGGCCTTCTTGAGCGCGCGCGCATTATGCACTTGATGCAAGTCACAACGCAGCCATTGAAGGACCTCTACCAGCTCTTGGTGTCCAGGCTTCGTTAAGTTCACCATCCACATTCGCATCCAGGTGGCAGGTGCCACGCCCCACTACCTTACGCCTACGCACACAAATCATATATATCTATGTATACACTGTGAACGCTAGCGTGTGCCTGTATATATATATATATATATATATGTATGTGTGTGTGTGTGTGTGAGTGTATGTGTGTGTGTAGAGAAAGACATGCACGTAAAACAATTATAGATACTCTCTATACCCTCACTTCATCCCACATACTCGCTCACTCAGTCATTTATTAGTTAGTTTGCTGTTCAGTTCAAGGATGTGATTTGGTTTCTCGCTCACTCATCTACAATTTAACCACATCTCACACCCAGTCAGTCAGGCAGACATTCAACCATCTATCCAACCATCACCATTTCCATCGATGCATCTCACCTTCATCTTTTGAAATTTCCCCAACAGCAGCAGATGGCAATGGTTGGAAATAACACAAACCAGTTGAGGTTTATGACACCTCCGGATGATAAGCTCTGATGTGGTAAAGATATTATATGAATTCCCAATGACTAATTACATGATTAACTTATTACGTTTTACCTGATCAATCGGACAACAGACAACTTTGATTGTCGCGCCTATCCAAAGGAAATTAATATGCCAACTTGTTGGCAAATAATGTCATCATATTTGTGACACAATTGTCAAAGTTATTTAACATTGTGTCCATTTGCATTTAAATTTAACAGAAAAAAAAAAAATAAAAGTAAAAATAATATTTAGCATATTTCATGATCATGCTGATTCGAAATCTTGCAAAATTAAATAATTTTAGCAAATCAATTGCAGATAGAATATTCTTTGGTTAGCACAAACAATTCAATATGTTCTTCATACATTTTATTTTAATTAATTAAAGTATGAATAATAAATAATATTACATACAAAAAAATATAGCCTATCTATTAGGGCAATATAAATTTGGCCTCCCCTGAGTCTTGTCTTGCCATAACTTGAACCAAACGTTGGCCTCCTATGGACACTTCCTTGCCAACATGGCATAAATTGTGCAGCTTAGCAACCCTTTCTACACTTCATTAGCCCTAAGGCTGTCCATTTGTTTGTTGTTTTTTTGCTTTTTCTTGTTCGCAACACTCTTTGTGTCTCTATTCTCTCTTTCGTACTCTGTCTCTCTCTATCACTCTTCCCCCTTTATCTTGGCTCCAAGAGGATCTCTCTATCTCTGTCTCTCTATTCATTTCTTTATTTGCATAACACATGCATCATGAGAGGTGGCCACAGAATCCGCCGGGAGACCAAACCGGGGCCGCTAGGATAGTATAGGCACAAAGACTCGTCGTTTGTATTCGCTTGCACTCGTTGTGCTGCTCTTATCTCTCGCTAGGATGCAAACAAAAAATGTTTTTTTGTTTTTTTTTTTGGTTTTTTTTTTTTTTTTTTTTTCTCCCAGCTGGCTTGTCCCGGGTATTGGGTATAGCTGGCTGGCTGCAGCAACCGCAGCATACGCATGCACATCCTCTTGTTGTCCTGTCCTCCTTCGCCACCACGTTTCCGCTGCTTTCTTCGCCCTCTTCATCCTGTTCCCTATGCTCGTCGTCGTTATTGTTGTTGTCCTCGTTGTTTTGGCCGAACCGTTGCTCAAAACTTCCAATATTCCTGTCGTTGTCGTCGTCTCTGCTGCTGCTGCCTGCTGCTGCGTTTATTAAATGTACAATCATCTACCAAAAATTTTGCAACCGGGCCAAAACCGAGTATAGTTCGTCTCATCCTGTGCATGCATACTGCATGCGCTGCATTCTCTTCGCTCGGCCTTTACCTCGACGCGACTCGACTAGACTCGACGATTCCCATCGTTGTCGCTGTCGTTGTCGTCTGCGACACGACCAAAAATTTCTGATTCCTCCTATATAGCCTATAACTCAACCGTTGCCGCCCGCACCCAAAAAAAAAAGTAAAAAAAAAAAAAAGAAAATAAAAAAGTGAAGAAAAAAAGCAGAAACACAAAAAAAGGCTTTTCCCATTCCAGGCTAGGCAAAACACACCCACACACACATACACCCATATATATGCATATATATATATACATTATCCCTTCCTTTCGTTACTCACTCTCTCACCCACTCACTCTCTCGCTTTGTCTCTGCTTTCGCTGTGTGTATGCTGATGATGGTGATGCTCTAGTATTGCTGCCATTGCCATTGCCACTTAAAGGTCCGTTGTGCGTCGTCGTTGTCGTCTGTCCCCGCTTCGGCTATTTATAAACTTTTGCACCGGCAAAAAGCAACAACCCGACCCGACCTAGGCTAGACCAGACCCAGGCCAGCCTGGGACAGTCTGCCATCAGAGTTCGTCGTCACCTCCCAAAACCTCATCTCTCACTTAAAAAAAAATAAATATATAAAAAAAAAACCAAAAACCATAAAAATTAAAAAAAAAAACCCAAAAATACAAAGCAAAGAAAAATAAAAGAAAATACTAACACATCTCGGTTTTCTGTTGGTTGTTGCGGACTCCCCCAAGAGGAGGAGCATGATACTAAGAAATTTACTGGTAAATATTAATTACCAACAAAAAAGAAAAACATTCGTTTTTGTTAAGTGTGTGTTTTGCTGCATAGCTGTGCGTATGTGTCAGTGTGTATCTGTGTGTTTGGCTGATGAGATATGGGATTAGCAACAAGTAGGAAAAGATTCTAGAAGATGAGCTCCCTTCCATGGATCTAAGCTAAGTTGAAAATTAAAAGTTAAGTGATTGTGTAGTGACTGACCCACTAACCCATAATTATGTTGATAACATGCCAAGCCCTTTCCATTTTAAAATTTATTTTAAACAAGCATGCATCTTATCAACATTAAACATTAACCGAAACTTAAATACAAATCCTAATACCATTTTCTTAAATGAAAACTATTCGATATGTATTAGAAAAGCGATACTGAAATCGATCTTCACGTAAACCCGTGCTTTTCGAGTCTTATTTAGTCTCAAATTTTTTTGTTTTTTTGTTTTTTAATTAAACTTATGACTCAAAAAAGTAACAAATAAAACCTAAATCCGATCGAGAGAAAAATAAAGTTCTACGCTTTGCTTTAATTTGGCGCAGGTGAAAAATGACTGCAAATTAAATAATATATGTTTTTGAAATTTTAATGATAGCTCAAAGAACAAATCTCTTTTAAAAGAAAACCGTTTTGTTTATAATTTTACAGGTACATTGTGATTTGGGGAATATTCTTTTTGAGTAGTTGTCGTATGCATAGTTTTTAACATTTTTTTGTGATCCTAGTTCAACGGATAGTTTATCATTTTTATAATTTTTAACCTAATTTAAATGTATGTAAATAAGATAAATATATCTGAAATTTCACGAAACGTGATATATTTATGTATAAAAAATGTTTAAGCATTTTGCCTAATCATAGTATAAAAATGCAAACAAAAAAGGTTTGACTTTAGACGTTCTTCTCGATAATAGCCTGTAGTGAATACAAGTATTATCTACCTGTTAAATCTCTTACTTTGTTGTTCTCAGTTAAGTATCTCACGCCCATATTGCGGACCAAAATTAAACTCCATAAGCATTTTAACGCGCTAAACTCCTCCAACTGTTTGGTGTAGTTGTGGTTAACCAATAACCGACCAACCGAACGAGAGTCGTTCAATTCGTTTTGTCATTATAAACTGTGTCAGAGTTCTTTGGGGGTATTGGAATCGAAGTTGTAGTTGAAGTCAAAGTCCCAGTACCAGTGCTTTGTGTGTTGTGTCTGGCTAGCAAAGAAAAAAAAAAAAAAAAAAAAATGTAAAAAATAACCAGTCACCGAGATGGGTTAGCTAGGGCTTTTTACCATCTATGGAGTTAGAACCTGATTTTCTTTCTTTCTTTTTTTTTCCTGTTTTGTCGTCCAAAAAGACGACGGCAACGACAACGACGAAGTCCTTTCATCACCATCACAATATTCTCCGTTTCGGCCTTCACTACCCCACCAAACCTCCGATCCATATACTAGCTGCTGATTTTCCCCATTTATTTTGCGTGGTTCTCGTTGTAGTCAGTCGTCGTAGTCGTGTGTCGGTCGTTCCGTCGTTCTTTGCTTCGTTGTACTGTGTGTGTGTGTGTGTTGAGTTTTGTTATTTTTTTTCTTTCTATCGCTGCTGCCGCTATACACTCTGCTGTCAGCGGCGACGTTGACTTCGAGCCTGATGGTGCTGGTGCTCTGGTGCTGGTGCTGCTGCTGCTGCACACACATTCAATCTCATGTATATACAACATTCCTCAGTACTTGAAGCGCCTCCGGAAGTGATGGTTTTCATCTGCTGCGCCGCGCATTTGCAGCAGCTGCTTTAATATTAACTACAAATCCAACAAGAACACAGAATCAAAATCAAGAAAAATCGAAAACCAAAAGCGATAAACGAGTGTGTGAAAGAGAATGCGCAGCAAAAGAAATGCCAGCGATTTGGGTCTTCTGCATCGCACTTGCATTGTCGGCGGAAAATCGGTGAGCTAAACATGAACAACCAAGAAATCAAGAAGAACATTTAGGAAAATCTAAATCAAATACAATTTTACATATACACAAAAATAGGAAAAGTTGTGAGTTTAGAGTTGTACTGCGCTGTAATGTATTTGTTGTGTTGTGTGTTTTGCCAACAGCACTAGCAGAAGCAGAATCAGCACCATCAGTGACAGTGGCAGTGGCAACAACAATAGCAACAACAACCACACATGCGCGAGACGCGAGCCGAGCCAAACGAAACGTCATAATGTATTGAGAGAGAGCGAGTAAAATACTCGTTATTGTCCGTCGCAGCGCTGCTCGCGGTTGTTGTCGTCGTCGTCTGTGCTTTTTTTTGTTAGCTTTTCTGAGCTCCTGTTACTTTCTGTAGACGCTGTTCAGTTAAATGAACAGAATAATGTTGGCCGCATTTTCTTTGCCCGAATAAAACCGTAATATCATCATCATCATTGCCATCGCTATAATCAAAATGAAAAAGCACAAAACATGCGAATTGAAATAAAAATTGCAAAACGTGTGACACACGAGTAAAAAGCTACAGAGACCAGACCAGACCACAGACTCGACGAACTTTAACAAACTTGCCAAACATCACACAAATACATAAGTATGTATGTATGTGTGTATGATACATATCCACCTACACACATACATACATCGTGTCTCCCAAAGAGAGTAAATCAAGATATGAAGTGACAGAGAGAGAGAGACAGAGAGAGCAAAGTTGTTTATTGTTTTACACTGGCCGCTTGGGGGCGCTAATTTGTTTTACGGGGCTTAAGTTTAATATGCGTGCATAATGTACATATACAGGATACATTGACTAAGCGCAACCGTAAATGCGGCTATAAAACTATTTCACTATATTAAAAATTTACATTTTTTTTTAATAATTGGCTTAACACTTGAATTTACGTTAACCGATAATAACAAAATAACTTAAACTGTAAATCCGCTTGATGTTTTATCTTTTATAGTCAAATATTACTGTATCTTTTAGGAAAATTAACACTTCATATGATTTATAATTTTGGATGCAAAATAGTAGAAATAATATGAGTTATGTTTAAACTTTTGTGTATTTATAATACATAGTAGCGTTGTCTGTGATTTCTGCTTCCATTTTCAATTAGAAAATTTTGTGGTATTTTTTCCGCTTTGTTTAAATGTCGCAAAATGTGGCTTTATATTTTTATATTTGTATTTATGTATGTATGTATGTATATATATGTATACATGTGCACAAGTATGTGTATATATCTCTCTCTCTCTCTCTTTTTCTAAGTGATTCCGCTGCCGCATTCAATCTCTCTCTTAGATTGTGACTGAAAGTTTGCTGCTCACATTTCCTCAACACCCAGCACTTGGCATACGCGCCATACAACAAATTTCGCTCATAAATCGGTATTGGCAAATATTTGCTATTGGCGCCGATACTAATTGGATTTGTCTAGATAAGCCAGCCATAAGCCCCGCCATTCCAATTAAAGATTTGCGAAAATATTAAGAGTTAGTTTTAGTTTATTCGGGAACAACACTTGGCATAAAAATTCATTGTAACAGTGCTGAAAGAGAACGCTACGGCAAGGGAGGCGAGACAGTGAGAGAGATCCCCACGCCTGCAGCTAGGGTTGTCGGGTATATCAAAATTCACTAAAATTATTGGATTTTTATTTTCTCTGTTATAATGGTGTCACTAAAAAATCCTTTAACTATATTTAAAATCGTTGAATAAATAGGACTTACGCTGGTAGGTAAACGCTGAACTGAATAGAATGGGTTGTTGGCTAAGAGGCCGGTAACCGGTTTGCTGACCTTTCCCAAGTATACTAGAAGCGGTCAAAAGGGGCTTATATACATGCATCTATACATAAATGACAGTGTGTTGCAACGCAAACTAGTCGTGATCAAACACACTTAAAGAATGATTGAGACTTTAGTCAAACAAAAAAATACAGTGCACAAAAAGTTGAATCTTTCTGTTTGATAGTCCCATTATCTTATCCAATTCTTCATGGTCTTTGACAACCCTGAAATCTAACATATACATAAACAACTTGTGAATGTGCTCTCGCTGTGCTGTTTGTGGTTGGCTCTCTGCTTATTTCGCCGCAACTTTTGCGATTCTCTTTCGGTTGCCTGGCTGTGCTGCCTGTGCGCCTGTTAAATTGGCGGTTACACGCGCGCGTCAGGTACAAAAACACAGATGATGACGCTGCTGCCGCCGCCGCCGGTAACCGCCAGTTACGGTTACATTTAATGTGCTGCTAGTGGTTGTTGTTGTTTGGCTGCTGCCGTTTTGTGTTTATCGATTTTTCTTGCACTCTCTTGCTCTCTCGTCTACTCGATTGCTCCGTATTTTCTGCTGCTGTTTTGATATTGTTGTTGCTAGCAGTGCTGTGCGCCTAGTCTTTCCCTCGAATATCGAATCTCGATTTTTTTCGATTTTGTTACTCAAACATATGTATAATAATATCAACTTGGGACATTGGGCATGGGGGAGGACACGACGACGGCGACAACAGTCATTTTCAATTTTTTATGCCTTTTGACTCTTCAAATATTTTATTTATTATATAGATTACAGCAGAGCAAAAAAAAAAAAGAAAAAATAACCAAAAAAAAAGAAAAAGAAAAACGAATAATGCCGACGCCTGACTGGTCTGGTCTCTGGTCTGTCCAAGTCTCTGCTCAGTCTGGGAACTTGTCGCGTTTATCGTCGTTGTCGGTCGTCGCACTCACCTTCACCACAAAAACAAAACCTCACCACACGACAACAACATCTGTGTAGTATTTATTGTACGGTCTATACTCTGGCCGCCCGGTTCAGCTGTCTGTCTGTCAGTCAGTCAGTTAGTATTCCCCTTGATTTCATCATTTACCATATTTAATTCTATTTAAATGAAAATGAACTAAACCCGATTACAATCGCCTCCGAGATGAGCGAAGAGAACAAATCCAGAGACCCAGACCTAGGGCCAGACAACCGAACAACCAGCCAAGCCAGCCAGCCAGCCAGCCAACCGACCGACAACGACAGCTAGCCAGCAGCAACTAAATATGATGATGGCGGCAACGAACCCGCAACAGCATATCACCGACAACGGCAGCACTAGCACTCAACGACAACAGTCAAGTGCCTATGCTAGCCGATCCCAAAGCCAAAAGCAGCGTGTGAAATATTTCCTATACAAAAGCAACAACAACAACACACACACACACCATCATCAGCAGTAGCAAAATTCGCAAAGCTCTCAAAGTGCGCGCGCCCCCAAAATGTGAAGTAAAGCGTTGAATGAATGCTCAACCAGCAGCAACAGCAGCGCAACAGTAACAGCAACACCAACACACAGCCCCAAGTCTCCACCACACACATACAAATCCGAAACCAGAACACATGATTAGCCTAGTAAAACGACGACTATGACGACGACAACGACAAAATGTAGCAAAGGTGCTGCCACAGAGGGGGGTACTGCACAATGTTCAAGCAAAGCTCTCTTCCAGCAAGTGCACAGTGGACCACAGTCGGTCATAAATTGACAAAATATTTTTGTAGGAGTTCAGCATATAATATTCTGAGCTTCTGTCAACTAAATCAAATTAGTTGCTCTTCCTAAAGAGAATAAAAGGCCCCCTTTTATATATCCAATTATCAAAATATTTTAATGAAGTTTCCCACAATAAAAAACTGCATCCGCCTTTAATTGAATTTGATTCAGTTTTAAAATCCCCTATCAACAACGGAATGCAATGAGACAAAAATTAACACCGATTTGGCTTCAGTGTGCAAATGCTTCGTCTTTCTCTGATTCTCATTCTCTCTCTCCCTCTCCCGTATATGTTAGCAATTGAAAAGGAAAAAAAACCGGTTGCACTGTTTACCGACATTTTCCGCTACGTTGCCAGAGCGGACGCTGCTAGTGAGCAAAAGAGATAGACAAATTGAGAGCGAGGAAGGTCGCTGTATAAAAAAAAAGTCATCGGCATGGCCCGAACAAGTGCTCGTCGTTGTCGCAGTCGGCAGCTATAACCGGAAGGTCGCCTTTGCCACAACAACATTTATTATGGAAAATCGCGTAATCACTGTCGTATTAAATTTTTTTTTTTTGTTTTGGGTTCGTTCTCTGTCACTCTCTCGCTCTTTCTCTTTCGTTGCTCGGCTCTGCTCTGTCTGGGTTTTATTTTTAGCATGCGACTTCAAACTTGTTGCAAGTTGTGTTTGATGATATGGTGCAAGAAGAACTTCAACAATTGTGTGGGGTATTTTTCTTCTCTTTCCTTTATATATATTTTTTTTATATTTTTTTCACCGTGTGTACGGAAAGGAAAATCAGCACTTGAAGCGCTTTTGGAAATATATATACAATATATATAAAAATATACATGCAAACTTATATGTATGTATGTATGTATGTATGTTGTATACATTTTTGGCTTAAAGCTATTTTTCCAGTCGATTTTTCCAATGTGAAGGATTATGCATTTTGTGCAACTGGAATGTGAATGGTTGGTTGGTTGGTTCGTTGGTCGTGTGGTGTGTTGTTGTGAAGCGAAGGAGGGAGAGGGTGAGGGAAAGAGAGGAGGGGAGGGTATGATAGAAAGGAGAGAACGGGGGTCTCAGCTCCAGCAGCTGGCTCTCAAGTTGCATGTTGCAAGCATTTGTTGTTGTTGTTGTTGCTGTTGTGGATGGTGGTGGGACACCCAATAGGCCCCGACCCGGACCCGATCCATTGCTGATGATTTGCAAAGTGGATTTTGTGTATTTGACGATTGCTGCTCTTGCAGGCAGTTGCATTTGTTGTTTCTGTTGTTGTATATATTGCAAAACTGGTTACTCTTGGACTCACTCACTCACTCAATCCAGTCCAACAATTCCTTCTTTTCCCATCTCTTTCACACCCAGCATGGTGATGTATATTTAACCCTTTTCGTCACATACATATGTATGTATGTACATTGGTTTTCTTTGCCAAGTGCTAGACCTACATACATACATACATATGTATGTATGTACATATGTACCTACATATATTTTCCAAAAAAAAAAATCTTATGCTCTCGATTAAAATTTAAAAAATATGCTCGATGCATAATTTTCAATATAATGGTTAAATTGCAATTTTCTAAAAAGTAATATCAAAAATGTTAAATAGTTAATTAAAACGCTACCTTTCCATAAATATTAATGTCTTTATGTTTATTTTAATTAAGGGATTAACTAAACGATGTTATTCGAATAAAAAAAATCAACATGATGATAATGAATCTTTAAAAGGAGCAGGAAAATTTAATGAAAATACACAATGTAGAGATTCGCGAGTCCAGATTTCCATCCATAGATTTTCTTTCAAATTGTTGTAGCCTTTAATGTAAACTTAGACTTTAAGCCAATTATAAATGAGTCAGTCCACTTCCACCTGAAAATGTCATATGTATATGCATGTATGTACATACATACATATGTACATATAGACATACTTACATCATAATTACCAAAAGGAAGAAGTAGCAAGAAAGGGGAAAGAGTTGAGCATGTCTTGGTCTATTTGGGTTGGACCACCCCAATTGGCCTGGCCAAAGAAAGCCGATATTCGGGCCTGGTCTGTGCCTTGTCACATACAAAACAGATGTATGTATGTATGTATATACATATATGTATACATACATATATATTAATACATATACATATGTATGATTGCGTGTATATATGTACATACATATATATGTATGTATGTATATGTATATGTTATTTAGCGTTGAGTACAGTACACAGTTTTGCAGTCCATTTTGCTACACTTAAAGTGCGCTTCGCTTGTTGCTGCCACATCTTCTCAGTTGTGTGTATGTATATGTATGTGCGTGTGTGGTGCCAGTGGCAGTGGCATGTGGAATATTATGCGCTGCTCGCGCACACACGAAGCAGCAAGCCAGTCAGCCAGCCAACCAGCCCATCCAGCCAGCCAGCAGCACGAAACAACAAAACGACGCGGCGACGTCGTCGCTATCGTCATCGTCGTTGTCGACCAACAACTACCTCATCATCGACAAGCAGCAGCAGCAGCCGCAGTTGGAGGCAGTTGGCTAAAACAAAAGCCAACAGTGGCGCAGGCTAACAAAAAGGACGACCAAGTCCTCCTTCTCCTCCTGCCATCTGCTTTCGTTCGCTTGCTCGTGCGCTCTCTCCCTCTCCCTCACTCTCACTCTCTCTCTCTCTGTCGTTTCTTTTTGGCCTGTTGAAGCTTGTTTCGGATTATTCACTAAATGCTAGTTTTCCTGAATGCAACGTTGATACTATGCCAATAAAAGTTCCTAAACTTGTATGACCCAACTTAACCCTTTTATTATTGTACATATATCTCACCTTAGCTTATGCCATAAATCTATTCAAAATTAACTTGCATATACTTTCTCCGAGAATTTGCACAATCATTTTCATAAAAAAAAATAAATAAAAAAATGGGTTAAAGACACAGGTGCAATATAGAAACACACAAGTTCAATGTTACCATGCATACAAATAAAATTGATAAATAAAATATGGTAATTAAGGTTGCAAAAAATGAAAGGAAGGGCGGATAAATTTTTTTAAAAGATTTAATTGAGTCGTATAGTAATAATTGTCGAGATGAGTACGATAGTTCCCCTGGTATTTTGATGGAGATATCATAAATATCATTAGCTGAGTATCTAGGACGAACACTTCTTCAGCTGTCCCTGTTCTGTTTTAGGTTATGTATAGTGGATGTTATACAAGAAATGATAATCATAACATACTTGTATAATATTATATATATGTATAATGTTATTTTGTGATCCAGCAGAGGCAGGCATACGAATATGCTTGATGCTTGCACAACGGAATTGTGTGTTGCCACCTTTCCTACATTTGTCTATGGCTATATGTATGTATATGTACATATGTATGTATATATGTATGTATGTATGTATGGGCTGGTTCAGTGGAACGTGGCATGGAATGGGGGATGAGATGGGCCATTGACGATGTTGGTATGATATGGTAAAGAAAGCTAACAGAGGGATAGGGTGGGAGTTGCTGGTGTCGTGTGGGTGGAGAGTTGTTGGTTGCCAAAGTGTGCAGCGAAAAGGTGGTACAAGTGCTAAACCACGATGAGTCCGCTAACTGCCGCGACGACGATGACGGAGACGACGACGACGACACCGAAGCTGGCGACGCGTCGTTCGCTCGTGCATGGCTGGATTGATGGCTATAACGATGGGGCTTTGGCTTGGACTTCTACTAACAACGTACTGAGAAAAAAAAAAGCACAGCACAAACAACAAAAATTTTGCGACTGCGACGGCAACGTTAACGTCAACGTCTCGTTGTATCGTCTCTACGCATTTGGAAGTTTTTAGCTAAGTTGGCAGAGCGCGCTTGCTACTCGGCTGCTGCTGCTGCTGCGTGCATTCGTGTGTGTGTGTGTGTGTGCGTGTGCGAATGTATGCGTTTAAATTGAAAATGCGGCTAGGCAAAAGAGACGACCAACCCCCACCACCCGCCCCCGTACACTGGCCAATGCCCGCTTCACTGTTCTTCTACCTTCTCCCCTTCTGCTGCTAACGTTTTCTTTGACTGCGTCGCTAACGTCGCTGCCTCCTGCTCCTCGTTTTTGTTGCTGTTGTTGTTACTGCTGTTGCTGCTGCTGCTCTTTGCATTTTCAGTCAGTCAGGCTGCTGCTGCTGCTGCTACCCAGCAACAGTAACAGCAACAGCATCAATTCAGTTTCAGTTTCAGTCGCAATTCAAACGCCATCAAAATCAAAACGGTAACGAAATAACAACAACAAACACACACAGACACATTTTTTTTCTTCTCTTCCTCTTTTTCATCATCGTATAATATGCGCGAGACGGAGAAAGAACGAGAACAAGCGAGAGACAGATAGAAAAAGCAATCGAGGCAAAAAGAGATAAAGAACAAGTGTGGGTGCGTGTCTAAATTGCAATTTTGTTTAAACAATTTCAACAAGAAAATAATAATACCAAAAAGTGTAAAAACAGTGAGAGATAAGAGAGAAAAAGAGCAAACGAGCGAGAGAGCAAAAGAGAGAGAGAGAGAGTGTGAAATACTAAAAGTGTGTTGTGTGCTTTTTTTTCTCAGTGTATTTCTTTGTGTAAGTGTGCAAAAATCAGAAAACAAAACAAAAAATAAAAAGCAATAGGCAAAAATATTGCCACACCATCTGAAAGAGGGGGGGGCGGCCGAAAAAAAAAAAACTGTAAGAGACAGAAAGAACAAGCAAAGAGTGCTAGAGAGAGAGAGAATGAGAGAAGGTGCATGAAAGAGAGCTAGCGGGTATCAGGGTGTTGAGTAAGTAAACTGGAAAGAACAAAATGTGGGCCAAATTTCTGTTCGTTTGTTTTTTTTTGTTTTTTATTTTGCAAAACTTTTGCGTTAGAACGGTGGCACACCATAAACTTAATTTTTGTATTGATGGATGGAAGCCAGTTAGCCAGCCTCACAATAACATAAGTTCACCCTGTGATAATAAAATAATAAAACGAATAGCTAAGACATTTTATTTATTAATCCCTCCGCTGAAAGATTGCTAAAAATTTAATTTTTACCGAAGAAACCTTCCGGATTTTTTAAACATAAAAAATCAATGTAAAATAACCCGGAAGCTAATTTAGTTTCAAATATGGTGTTAAAATCACTTGACTGTGATATTGGTATAAGTTTTTTATATTGTTTTTTTTTTCGGGTAGGCGAAAATTGTGCTTGTGCGCTACAAGAAAAGGAAATGAACACCGAAACGTTGTGGATATTGATGCAACAGTTGAGAATCTTCTTTACTATATGCAGATAAAAAAAACAATACAACAAAATTTTAATACGACATATTTTTCTGAATTGATTTTGATTGATCTATTTCAGATAGATTACAACCTTTAATCAGTTTCAGTAAAATGAAAGAGTTAATTTTTGTAATATGAATGTAGTTGTAACATCATTAAAAAAGGTTACAAACAGTTGGGAAATTCGTATACATGTTTGTGTAAATGTGTGTGTATGTGTGTGTGTGCATAGCATTTGTAGTCTAATATTAGTAGATGCATTTTCATAGACTACCAATATTCCAGGCCAGTTTCTTACTCTTCTTTTGGTGCTGCTGCCGCTGGTGATTTTCATTTCACCTCTTTTTTTTTTTGTGTAAGTCTAACTTTCCATAGCTGTTTTTCTCACCAAATCGCCAGCCCCCCCCCACTTCCTCCCGCCAACATACATATAATAATGTACTCATAGAAAAACAGTAAAAAAAAAGCAAGAAAAAGAAGAAGACAAAGTGAAAAAAGCCCAGCTGTATATGTATGTGTGTGTGTGTGGTGTTTGCAAGAGCTCATGAATTTTTACAAGCTTTGCTTTTTAGCTTTGACGCCTCTTTTGGTGGGTCGGTCGGTCGGACGATTGGTCCGGTGGCTCTGTGCAAAACTTTTTTTTTTCTCTTTTTTTTTTTTGTTTCTATTCGTTTCTTTGCCTTTGCTCCTCTCTATATGTATCTATCGTATATTATACTTTGTGCTTTGATTTCGCATTTGCCACACAAAACAGAAAGATAGATAGAAAACACACACATACATATGTATATACATACATACAACAACAAGTTATCTTGTATATGAAAAGAAAAAAAATAAATAAATGTATTTGTATCTACATACTAATATCTACATACATATATGTATCTGTATCTACGTACTACATACGAGGCGCTGCTCACAAATCACGTATTTTGTTTGTTTCTTGCATAAAATGCGGTAACCCAGCAGCACCAGCAATAGCCCCAGAGATAACGGTTTGTGTTTAGCAACGCGACGAGAGATCGCTTTTGAGTATCTACTTACTCTCCACACCACCCTCCATTCCTCCCTACTTACCACTTGCCGCCGACATCTACTCTACGCCGCCATTCCACTATACGAATCTCTCTATTTCTCCCTACCCTCTCTCTTTGGATGGAAAAGTATCTTTTAGATACATACACAGCAATTGATACCACGACTGCACTGGGCAATTAACATCGAGCAGAGTAGTTGCTATATGGCGGCTAGACTATGTCTCTATATAGCAGCAGCAGCTCTAGGCCTAACCTACGTCTGGTTGCAGTTTTTTTTTTCTTTTTTTTTTTTTTTCTTTTCTTCGGGTTTTAATGCAGTTGGTGGTAGTGCATTGCATTGTCGGCAATCTAGCCAATACAGTGGGAACCTAATAAATCATCCATTTCAATACTAAAGAAATTTGATTGAATAAAATTCTGCAACTTTTCATTCATAGTTTTATTAATTGTATATCGATTTAGACATTCAGGAAGTACATAAGTTAGGAATAATAACAAAAAATACAACTTTATTTATCTTAACAAGGATATTATAATGAAATTTGATATCTATCAGTTTTATGTATCAGACAAAATCGTAGAAGTATTATGAGGAAAATATTGATACAAATAAAATTGATATCAAAAAACAAATCCTTTATATGTATGTAAATATTATTTTTAATAAAACATTTTACTATGTTTTAACGAGTAATTGGATACCATTAATATTTATATTAGAGGTAAACTTGAGCCATTAACTAATTTCTTTTCGGCTAAATATTTTTACATAGGTTAAAACGTCTAAACATTGGATATTTTTTAAAGTCTTCACTGTCGGGCATTGCCTTTTATTGCTCAGACTGATTACTTGACTGTAAATAAGACAATATTTCTATACCCTGTAAAAATGTGTTGCATTAAGAGTGTATTTAGACTGATATAAAAAAATAAATCTAGTTATTACATTTACTTAAATAGATGTCTGTCGGCATAAAGGGTAACTCAAAGTCGTTATATTGATTTAGAATAATACGCACACACACATAAACAGACTACTAACTCAGGCATAAGACAGGTACGTACCGTACGACTAGGAGGAAGGCGCATTCGATTTGTGTATTCAATGTTGGCCCTGGTTTCGGTCTCTGAGTCTGGCCTTTTGGTCTGATTGTGTTTTGGGCCTTGCTTTTAGGTTGATTTTTTTTTACGTTTGCTTATTTTGTCTCTCACAGAGGCATGCATACATACAAACATATATATATCTATGTACATACATACATACAATGTATGTATAAAATTTGCACTCAACTCAAAATGAGCGAGAAATTATCATTCATGAGCTGCTGACGATGATGATAATGGTAACAGTGGGAAAGGAGTGAGAAGGAGAAGGGAGGGGTATGGGAGAGCAACATAATAAAAAGTGAGCGTTTTTCCTTTCTTCTCTTTCTCTGCTCCTTCCCTTCTTTAATTTAGTTTGTAATAATTAACATATAGACAAAAAAAAAAAAAGACAACAACTAAAGTTGAAAGGAACAACATACTAAACATTTACTTTGCTGCTACTTTTGTAGTCATTTTTTTTTCTCATCTTCCTTATGTTTGGGTTGAAATATACTCATGCAGATATATACATATGTATATATATGTACATATATACATACATGCATATATACGTGCAGATATAGATATAGATACAGATTCATGCTTAACAGATACATTATGTATAGAGAGAAGTCATGGATAGTGGTGTGTGGTGTGGGTAGAGAGGGGAGGAGGGAGGTAGGGAGATGAGGCGAGCATGCCCAAGTAACATTGTTGGTGCTGCTGTTGTTGTTGAGAAAAGCAGCGCAAAATGTTGACGTCGCGACGACGTTGTGGACTACAGCAACAACAACAACAACAAGCAAGCAAGCAAGCACATAAGGCTACAAAGCAAGAGTCCGTCTCTGTCCATATGTCTGTCAGTCTGTCGGTCTGTTTGTCTGTCGGTTAATACAGCAACAAATAATTGTTGTTGCTGTCATGCCTACACTTTACCATTTCATTACACATACATACAAATGTTTGTATGTCTCTATATACTTGTTATATACATACACATATATTGTACATATGTATGTATATATATATATACATATACATATATACATATTATTATCGCGTTGGCTCATTTTTACGTTCAACTTTGGTTGTTTCTTTCCATCGTATGCATCATTTGACATTAAATTTAACTTTCCCCCTCTCACTCAATCTTTCTTTCTCTCTCTTTCTCTCTTTATCTCCCTTACTCTGCCACATTTCTCTCTTTATCATCGAGAGAGTAAGAAACAGAGTGCAAGATTTTGTATGAGAGAACTTTATATTTATGATTATGATTATTTATTAAATGGTTTTAAATTGGTAATACATATGATTAATTCCTGCGACAAAGAGGCATCGACTTTATGATACCCTTTATCAAAAGTAGAGTGCAGGCATTTAAATACCAGTCAAATATACCTACAAATTATACATATTTACATACATACATATGTACATATGTATGTACATCCAATGGATAAAGTTTTTTATGATTCTATTTGTTTTTATTCTTAATATAAAAATTATCCAACATTTTTTTCTCTGTATTTCACACTGTAAACAGATTAGTTTCTACTTTAGAAATAATCAATCAATGATTTCATTTCGTTAAGATTTCTCACTTTTAAAATATTTTTTGTGATATGAGTCAAGTAACAATAACATTATGAAATTAAAATGATAAATTTCTTCTTTTTAATGTTCTCTCTCATAAGTTCTTTTGTGAAATACCGAATATAAATGTACATATTTAATTATACATAGTACATACATACATACATACATGTACATACATACATACATATATGATTCATAATCCATCCTTTAGGTTTTGAAAATCTGATGTCAGAAGTTTTCTTTGTCCACTTACTCACAAAATATAAATTTAGATAACTATTTAGTTAGAAATCTTGCGCAATTTCCTGAATTTAAATCTATTAATAATATAATTAAATACTATTTTTCACAACAAACAAATTATATCACATTTTGTTTCTAGATGAAAGTTCCAAAATAAAGATCTAAGTTTGAGGTTGAAATTTAGATTAGATTGTGGAATATTTAGGAGAGAGAACAAGAGAGGGAAATAGTCAAGTTTCGCATTGTAATAGAATATTGATTTATTTTATTAACATTATTAATATCGATATTTTATATGTATGTATGTATGTATATATGTACATGTGGATGTATCGGTAAATGAAAGTACTTTGTCGCAGGTCGAACTATGAACAGTATGTACTTACGCGTACATCGACTCTCCTCTTATGCAATTTTAGTGCCCTATGTACATATACAGACATACATATATACATATATATATATATATATATATATATATTTATTTATATATATACATATGTACATATGTATATATATGTATGTATGCCCATTTTTTTTGTCGACTTGATTCGAGTCGAAATACTTTTTTTTTGCTTATATGTATAGTAGGGGTGTATGTATCTGTGTGAGTGCATTGAGTTTCTGTAGAGTGCCTACCCCTACCCCTGCCTACCAGTGAGTAAGTGAATGAGTATGTATGTATGTATGTGTGTGTGTGTGTGTATGTGTGTGTGTGCATGGATGTATGTGTGTGTGTGTATGTGTGTGGTTGTTTGTGAGTGCATGTTTGCTGCTGCCATCGTTGCTCCGTTCCGTTCTGTTCCACGGTGTCGTCGTCATCGACATTTGAGAATCATCGTCAAAAAAAAAAAAAAATTAAGCACACAAACACAATATCAATAGCTAGCCTCAACAACAAACGTCAGCGCAATACAACAAATTAAAAAAAATAAAATATTTTCGGTTTGAGTGAAAAATTCTTTTTCCTTTGTCTAGAAAATTTTCTTTTTGTGTTTTTGTTGTTGTGTGTGTGTTTTTTTTTTTTTTGTTTTTGTTTTTCAGTTTTATCAAAGTGAAAGAAAGTTGAAAGGTTAAATTATCAACGTTTAAAGTTGTTGCAGTCGTCGTCGTCGCCAACGCTGCCGCTGCGCCCTCAGTCGCCGTCGTCGTTGTCGTTGCCGTCGTCGTTTTCGTCGCTGTCGTCGCCGCAGTTATTCGGTCGCTTTACCTTGAGCTCATTTCAAGTTAAACAAAAATACAAAATAATTAAATAAAATATTAATCGAAGAAAACAAAATACACAAACAGAAGAAGCTAAAAAAAAAAGAAGAAACCAATAAAAAAAAAGATATACATATATAAATATATATACATACATATATATTTATATACAACAGTGCCAGCAAGTGTTTAAATCGAAAAAGAATTGAAATAATTACATTTCTGTTTCTTTTTTGGCTTTATTTAATATTAATTTTTTTTGTTCGTTGTTTTTTTTCGGAAATTTCATGTAGATTAATATATAAAAAATTATTGATAAATTATACATATATGTATGTATGTATATATGTGTGCAATGCAAAATTGGGAATTGCAAGCTCAAAGCTATCAACAACAATTACAACATCAACACCAACATCATCAACATCAGCAACATCAACAACAACTGCAGCAACAGCAGCAGCATCAATATTTCAACAGCAATAACAACAACAACAGCAGCAATAGCTGCACCACCGCCGCCAACAATAATAATAACAACAACAACAACAACATCAATAGCTTCATACCATCATTGCAGCTACAGCAGCCACAACAACAATATCAACTGCAACACAACAGCAGCAACAACAACAATAGCAGCTGTAACAACAACAACAACAACAATCTTGATGATGATATTTATTATTTATTTTATAAAGATTTTTATGTAAGTTTCATTTGTTTTAATAAACATAATTCTCTCTCTCTCTCGTTCACTCACTCATTTGTTGTCTCACTCACTCAATATCTGTCTGTCCTTTTCTGTATCAATATCTCTCTCTCTCTCTCTGTCTTTCTCTCTGTTCTCCAATTCATATGTTGTGTCAATTTTTATATGTACATATGTATTGTATGTGTGTGCAAGTAGAGCAACAGATAAAATAATTTAATTTTTTTTTTTATTATATTAAATTACAACTTTTGTTTTATTTTATTCTCTGTTTTAATAAATTTTTATACTGAAACAGATAGACATGTGTATACCCTACAGTAAATGTTCAATAAATACTTCTTTGTATCAGTTAAGACATAAAGTTGGATTCCAAAAGGATCCTACCGAAAGTTGGGTTTCTCTTTTTTTTATTAAATTATATTAAATTAACTAAAGATAGAAACAATGTTGATAGTAAAGATACCTAAACTGTATTGTTGTTAAGGTGAAAGACTTTCAGAACAACAGAAAATGTACCTTTCTATTTACATACATATATATGTATATATATACATATGTAGATCTTATCAAAACTTTTCTAATTTGTAACTAACATTACTTAATCTGTATATCTTTCTTTCTAATTGTTTAAGTTTTCATTGCACGCATACTCACATATCATACAATATACATACATATGTATTTCCATATTGTTTACTATATGTATGTATGTATGTACATATATGTATTTACATACATGTACATACATACCTTCTAAAATAGTAACAAACCACCTTTAGTTGTTCAATGGTTGGGTGATCAAGCGTAACCATATGTATATGGAATATACATATAAAGGACTCAACTCAAGTCGAGGAACAAATTAACCCACAAAAACCCTTAACCTCTATGTCACTGTCTGACTACAATATAATAATGCAAATGTTGTTTGTTTACGATTAGAGATGTTTATATATATCCTATAATGATACCGATGACTATTTCCACATATGTATACATACACTATATACATAGACAGAGTGTGTGTATTTTCAATTACATTCGGATATATGTATGTATGTGCATATGTACGTATGTATGTAAAAATAAAGAAAAATGCACATTTCAATGTCAATGTCAAAATACATCGCCGCCGTTGCCATCGCCTCGCTTCGTCAGGCCTTATATAGTATGATGGGGATGATTATGTGTGCAAGGAGGTTATATGTATAGTGAGCAGATCAGAGGGGGAATCTGAAAGGGGTTCTATGTACATAAATTGTACTTACATATATAGATACATATATACATATATACCTACATATATCCATATCGCATTTATTGTGTTGCCAAATAATGCGTCATCCTTGTGCATTTTCTTTCTTTATGTATGATTATTCAAACATTTACAGGGTGGTGGCACACGGTTCTAGGGCAAAAGGGTGTACATATGTATGTATGTATGTATATAATAAACATACGTAACAGCAATACCATTTATATCACCTGCCCCGGAGTTGAGTCATATTATCATATGGCTGACAAATGATAAATTGGTAAAGAATGTTTCAACGAAGAACCTTGATCATTGCAACATACATATGTACATCCATACATGTTTATGTATGTATGTATTTAGATAATGAATCATTATACTCTATAGAATCATCAAATATCTACATACATATATTGACTATTTTATTACTTACTTACACATATGTATACATACATATGTATGTGTCAGTTAGAATCTATTCTAACATTTAATGGAGAATTAGTAAAAAGTGTGGCTGCATATTCTTAATTGAATAATACCACTTTATTGTTTTGCTTTTGTATAACCATTTAGTTTTGTTGCCATCTTTTCTTTCTTGCTTGATTAGCTCAATGTCATTTCAATCAATGAACAAAAAAAAAGACAAAAGAAAAAAAAAACGGAAACCAACTGGCTAAATGTCAAAATCCAAAGTACATACACATACATATGTACATACATATGTATGTATGTACATAGGTATATATATAATATTTATGTATATATACATATGTACATATGTATGTATATATTCGTATGTGGTAGGTATAAAACAGATGACAATAACAATAATGATGTTGATGATAATGACGATGACGACATTGGACCTCTTACCACGTGATGCGGTTTGGTTTTGGCGTAGCAAAATAAAAAAAAGAAAGAAGAAAAATTTCCATCAGTTTCCATCAGATATTTTGTGGAAACTAACCCCTAAATGAACGGATACCCCATATACCCCCATGTCCATTGTACTTACTTGAATTGTAGAAATTTTTGGTTTGGTTTTTCTAGATATTTAATGCGTAATTAACATGTCGAGACACACTGAGAGTTTTACTTCTCTCTCTGTCACTTTTCCACTCTCTCTCCCTCTCTATGGGTGATTGTGTGTGTGTAATCTAATTCCATTTTATTTGCCGTTTTCTTTTTTTTTTTTTTTTATTGCTGGTTTTTAGTTGAGGGTTGTTGGCGTTTACGTTTTGGTTGTTGTCATCCCATCCCATCTCCTTCCCCTTTCTATCAGCACACACTCCTACTGCTGCTCCTGGCCGTAGCCTTCTCACCTCAAATCACACCCAACCCCACACCAACCCACCGCACACCCATGAGAACACATACACACACACACACACACACACACACTTACACACACTTGGACTTCTCAACTCACCTTAGCTTCTTTTTGGTTTGGTTAAGTTCAGTTCAGTTTCAGTTTACTTGAGTTTTACATTTTGCTGCTTTCTTTCTTTCTTCTTGTTTCTTCATTCGCAGTTTTTTGTAGTTTGTGGGGAGAGTGAGTGAGTGTGAGAGAGAGAGAGAGCGTAAAAGCGAACTGCGAAATAAACAATATTGTTCATTCAATTATCTTCAATGCACGCTTATAAAAATATACAAAAGACAACACGGACAGAGAGGCAGGCAGACAGACAAACAGACAGACAGACCGACAGACAGACCGACCGACAGACAAGAGAGACAAACATATTTTCCGTCGGAGTAGTAGTAGTCAGCCGTCTACCTAAAGCAATAGACACTGATACAAATGCATAAATACTCCGATATATATACTATATATGTATGTGTATCTATCTTTCTATATAAATGTATCTATGTATATACATATATGTATGTATGTGTGTATATATACCACACACATGGCACACCATATCTAGATACACATTTCCGTTTTGACTCTTGTTAATTTTCATAGTTCCATGACGTTGTCGATTTGCAAAAGTTGATATAATATTGTTGAATTTAGTTTATATAGTTTCGACCCCATTTAAGTTATATTTAATATATGTACATACGTACATATATACACACATACGAATACAGTACGAATATATGTATATATACATATGTATGTATGTATATACATATATGTACATATGTGTAGCAGGAAATTCATATGAATTTGTGTGACTAAAATTTGAAATGGTTCTCACAGATATGAAAATCAAATTTTTTCGCTCATTGGCTTTAATTTTGGATTTTATTCTTGTCTCGATCAATGCTCAAAGATATAAAATTTGATCACAAATTCTGGTGTGAAATATTTTAATATTATAAAGATATACATATGTACATATATACACATGTATGTATGTATGTACATATGTAAAACGGTTTAATTACACAACTTAACAAAATGTCATTTAACCTTACAACGACCTACACACGAACCCTATTACAATCCAACAATGTGAGTAATATCATTTAATACCCTTTCAGAGTGTCAATCGGTTATAGTAGTAACTCTGATTGCCAGACAATACATACATACATATGTACATATGTATATATGTATGTACATATGTACATATTTCAATATAATATTTCGATTATTTTAGGATTATAAAACCAATCGGTTCAATGGTGTGCTGATTTTGATTCAAAACAGAATTGATTGGATTGTTTTAGTTAGTTTTGTATTTTTGTCTGCTGCTATTGGTGGTGGTTCTTTGGGCCATCTTTTAGACTTTGACAAATATTTCGTGTTTGGTTCTGACCTCGTCTAAGTTACATACATACATACATATATATTTCAGAGTGTATGTATATGAAGGTATATACATATGTATGTACATATGTAGGTTTGTATATAAAATTACATATAGATTTTTATTTTACTTCTACACAATAATCTCGTGCTCTCTTTATTATTTTTTTTTTTGTTGTGCTGTTTTTTGTGTGTGGGCTGTTGAGGGGAAACGAAAGAGAGAGAGAGAGATACATATATAGTGACACAATGCAGAGTAGAATACATAAGCCTGTTATATACACCAATTTTTTCATCTTCTTTGTGCTTGTTGTTATTGCTGCTGGTTTCTTTTTTTCAAGTGAAAAGAAAAGAAGAAGTAAAAGAAAAAACCCTTCCATACAATATATAAATACATACATATATACATACATATATACATATGTATATATACATACACAATTTGCGACGCCTCTGCGGCAGTTAGCGCGCGCCTACAAAAAGGCATCTACCCATCTCTCTCCTACCCTCTCCCTTCTTTACATTTCTTCTCGTGTACATCATAGAGAATTCGCCCGTAACCCCCCTCCCCACACCATCGTTTCTACTCCTCCCCAAACCCCACCCTCTCTCGCATCATGAAAGAGGCCAGCCTCACAGCTTCTTCTTTCAACAGTGCGTCATTTCAGAATAGGTAGAGAATACAGGAAAGAGGAGTAACCATCTACCTACTTACTTATCCAAGCCCCATATTCAACGCACCGCACTACCCTCTTACTGTCTCTGTCTCTCTCTCTCTCTCTCTCGTTCTAGAACTGTATGTTTCTGTCTCTCTTACATACTTTGTCAGCCTCCTCAATTCCTTTTGGCTCCTTTGCCCTCCCTCCCCACCACATCTTTGAACTCATTCCACAAACATTTCTGCAATTATATTGCGTCAGTTCAGTTGAGTTCTCTATTTACGTACAAAAAACAAAAAAAAAAATAAAAACTGGACAAATAACTTGCAAACCAAATGCGTAATACGTTTTCTTTACATACACTTTTTTTTATATAAACATATACATACATACATATGTCCATATATATATATATACATATATGTATATACATATTTACATACATACATACATACATAGGTAGGTATAAGGCGTGTTGAGTTCAATGTTACTATATCAAGGCTTTATTACCAAATTTAACATTAAAATCTCGTAGTACCGACACAGACCAACGCTTTCAATTATTCCCGATGTATGTATGTATGTATATGTATGTATATATATGTATGTATATATATTTATTTATTTATTTAGGTTCGTTCATATCCAGGGAGTGCAACCGGATGGGTATTTCGTTACAAAACTGAATTAAATCTATAAAGTTGTTTATTATTCCAGTATGAAATGAAACTCTATTATTAATTAAGTGTCATAGCGGTCTTATAAATCGCATATATACATATGTATGTACATACATACATACACACACACACACACACACACACACACACACACACACACACACACACACACACACACACACACACACACACACACACACACACACACACACATACATGTGTACATATGTATGTGTATGATAAATTTTCTTTATATTTTTCATATTTTGAGACAGTGTATCTGTGTGTTCAAACGACTTTTAAACTCTCTTTCCTTTTATATGTATGTATGTATTTGTGTATAGTATATACATACATACATACATAGTATATACATATGTACAAGTTCCTTCTTTTTTTCATATATATATACATACATATATTATTCCTGCATATTATGAAATTGTGTACTGCTGGTGCAATTTATCCCCCTCCCTCTTACCACACTCGGCTCCACTTGCCTTCTACTTCTCTCCTGACTAACTTTGCTTGTTCCATGGAGAGTTCGAGTGAGTTCTCTGTCAAGTGGAGGTGGCGGTGTTGTTGGTAATGGTATTGGTAGTGGAGGCGGCTGGCTAGGATAGGAGCTGACGCACATGCGTGTGCTGTGGCAGCTGCACTTTTTGGTAACTGTCTATATATGTATATGTATGTATACATATACATATACATATATACATACATACATATATACGAGTGTATGTATGTGTGTTTTTGTGTGTATGTATGCCGCTATTTCTGTTGTTGTTGTAGTTATTGCTTTTTCCATTCGCCACCTTTCACGGCTGCAATACAAACGAGAGGAGCCGCAGAGCTCAGGCTCAGGCTCAGGCTCAGGCAATCAACACACAGAAGAGATACGTTCGTGATACAGGGGAGGGTGGAGGAAGGCAGCAGTCAAAGGGACAGAGCAATGAATGGTAGGAGCGTTGAAGGAGAATGAGCAGCTGCCGCTTGTGGACAGTCGTCAACAGCATTAAAAAGAAACAACAAAATAAGCTTCCAATAAAACTCGGTCTGAGCATGCTATATAGTAGGGTTTATACTCTATTTATCCACCTGACAAATTTGTCAATTACAATTTGATACCCAATTGTGTAATTACTGATTCATATACATATATTGCAGATATATATGTGTATACATACATACATTAATATGTATATAATATACAATTCACTTTTGCTGTTGTACGAATTTTATATTTCAAATTAATATTCTTGTTAGTTAATCGATACGTATATATTAATTTTGACTCCCCTTTATATCTAGAATTTTTATTATTTTTCGCTAAAAAATTAATTACTTCAAATTGCAATTTCTATTTAAATTAATTTGTTTGTGTTTGTTTTTGAAACTTTTGTCGGGTGGATAATTGTGCTATGGTGTTGCCCCATGCCTTATCGTATCTATGTATGTGTCTCGGTATGTATGTATGTATGTATCTGTATCTTGGTGTCGTCTTTTGAGATTTAACTGCTTACGTCTTCTGTTGTTGTTGCCGCCGAGTCGCGCTGGTTTTCCTTAAAAAAAAAGAAAAAGAAAAAAAACTTAAGTTATGCCCAGCACAGTTGAGAGTACGAGTATATTATGTAAATAAGCATATATGTATGTATGTATGTATATATGTATGTATGTATGTATGTATGTATGTATGTATGTATGTATGTATGTATGTATATATATATGTATGTATGTATGTATGTATGTATGTGTGTGCGTGTGTATCTTGTAGATGCAATACAACTGAAAAACCGGGGTCAAAACGAGACCAAGAAATATCGCCGACAACGACAAAAACACCGAATCTAAACGAACGGATTCTGTTCATTTTCCTTTGGATATTAGTTACTCGTTTGCTTAGTTGAACTCTACTAAATTTATTCACAAGATTTATAGCTGATGATTTTTCCCTTTACTCAAAAATGAGAGCATGAAATTGATACATATGTGTAGATATTGATCGTATTCCTTTACAATATCGAAATATATCGAACTATTCAATAATAATATCTTTAGGTTTTATTTTTCCTTTTTATCGATTTGACGCCAGAAGGGAATAAAGCAAAATGACTTTAAATTGAATGTACCTGCTATATATATTAATATAGTCTTGCGGTTGTTATGATTCGGGTGATCGGCAAGGGTGGTGCAGTAAACTAGAGCGATTGTGGGTGGGCGGTAGCTTATCAGTTTGTTCCTATTGTTATTATTGTTGTAAGCACTATATAAATACATATAAAGCAAATTCTATTTATATATATCACGATGACAAACTAGACAAGAGGAGAGAAGATGGCAGAGTAGTCAGCAGAGTATAGCAAAAACGAATTTCAAATTCTATCTACACATACATACATACGCATATATGTAAATGTGTGTGTGTGTGAGTGCCCATTGTGTGTGTACATACTAAACTTATTAGTAAAAGCTGATATTGTTATGACCTATTTATTAATAAAAAAAAAACGGAGGAACACCGACCACAAGATACCCTCTGCGATAGTTAAAAAGGCTTTATTTAGTCAAACATAGGATCAATTTAGAATTCCACTTCAGTCTTACTTTTCTTCTTTTTAAAAAACAAACTTTTACGTTTCAAATTATACAATATAATCTCCATATGGTACATCTATTTAAATATATCGAGTTTAAATGGAATCTCCAAAACTAAATCCGTATATATGTATGTATGTATGTATATATTTACATATAAGTCCCAACCAATACAGGGTGTCCATAAACAGAGTATATAAAGTGGAAAATTCTACAATTAAACAGGAATATTGAAATACATTTTTGAATATGAAAAATCCAATCATCCTGTGATTCAAATAAATTTCAATAAAATGAATATACTTTAATTGGATATACAGGGTGTGTTTGTGTGTATGTACATATGTATATGCATATCTTTAAGATATGATTAAAAATCGGGTTGACAATTGTGAAACTGGTTTCGAAATTACTGTAGAGATTGGAAATTATTGGTTTGACCAGAATTTGTTCCATTATTAAGCATAATCCGTATGGCGTAAAATGCAATCACAATTTGCAATGTTTTTAGTGCATATTTTGTGTCTCTTTCTGTTTACTTTTTCTTTACTCTTTGTTCAGTTTCTTTTTATTTGTTGCATTTTGCACTTGAACGACTTTCAATTGAATTTCGTATTTATGTAATCAAAAAGGGGCACCATACTATATAATAGTTTATATACATACATACATACATATATGTATGTACATATATATCTACTCGTATTACATAGTATATGTACATATATGCATGTTCTTGGCCATAAACAAAGCAATTTACATATTAAAAGAATTTGTTTTTGTTATTTTGGTGTATGCCCCAAACCTCTGCTCACAACCCCTACCCCTCCCCTCGACCACTGCCACCTAAACCATTTATATAGCCGTTCAATTTACAATTTCTATTCTAAAGATTTCTATGAACACAATTTGAGTGCAAATTTTTTATGATGCGAAAAATTGCAAATTTTTATTATATTCGTTAAAATTGAATGAACATTTACATTAAACTAATAAAATAAATATTATTGTCTCTTTCTAGGTAAGTTTCCTTTCATTGTGATCACTACAATAAAAAAAAAATACATTTTTTTTTTGCAATATGCCCAAGTGAGTGACTTGATAAATATATATATATGATATATATAATTTTAATACTAAAAATTTTCAAATGCATTGCCAAGAAAATACAGGGTGCTGCCCTGTAAAGACTGAAAGTATTTTTTTAATATTGTAATTATAAAAAGAATAATTCATAGAATAATGATAAAAGAATTCTCGTTAGTTGTCACAAAATTTTTTCATTAAAGAGCCGTATAGTTTTATCACCTTAAAATTGTATTTTTTCAAGTGGCCGCTACAGCTTGAACTTTAAGCAAAAAAAAAAAAACTAATATACACTAAATGGCTGTATGTATGTATACTCGTATGTAAATATATATATATATTTGTTAGCGTTAGACGTAAGACCCCGATTAACAATTGAACTTATCTATAGTTGTTGTAGTTGCTGTCGCACTTTGGCTATTGTTCAATGTTTGCCAGAAGTTGTGTAAATTCTTTTACGCCAATCACCCACTATTATTCCCGGCCCACCATCCCCTTATTTCCCTTACCAAGACACAAAAGAAAGAAAATTCCATATCTTATGTCAGGTTGTCGACTTTAAAATAACCTATATCAGATGGATGGATCGTATAACTATAATAAATAATAGATAGATGTTCCTTTTTGATAACATACTTTGTAATTACATATATATAATTTAGATTATTTTTATATATTTATAAATAATAGTTACTATTGTGGTATACAAATTTCGAAAAGTACTAATATACCCAGTTTTCTATGAGTACAGAGAGGGTATAAAAAGAAAATGAAACGTATAAAAGAGCAAATAGAGTTTTCGAAAAAAAAAAAAAATAAAAAAAAACAGTCAACGACGAACGAGAGTACACAAAAGCAACGATAAATAAACACAATGTGTCCGTTCAAAAGTAATGATGAGAGGAGGTTGTTCAGGGTGTCGATTGGATGGTATGAGAAAGGGGAGTGTATTGACGGGGGGAATGCAGGGAAACATATTTTCTATACATACATACATATACATATGTACATAGGTATACATAGGTACATTCCTATATATACGATATGATCTTATACATATATATATACACATGCATACATTCATCCATTGATATGTATGTACATATGTATATATTTATATATATGTACATATGTATGTATAATCCACTATAATTTTGTTATTGGATTTGTTGCTAGCTCTTAATAAATACGTAGTTACTCTGGACAAAAATAATATAAAAAAAAAAAAATTAAACTAAACTAAAATGAAAATATCAGCACATTAAATAGGCAAACTGCTGCTACTTGGCAGCGATTGTCGTTGTAGTTGTCAATTGGAATTTGTTGTATGTAGGTTTTTGTTTGTTGTAGTTGTTATTGCTATTCTGTTCAGTTTTCCGCATTTCGCTAACGTGTCATAATTCAGTTGAATTCAATTTTATAAGTAAGTTTAACTATTTATTATTTATTGTAATAGAAAATTATCAATTGTAGACACAGAAACTTGATATAGATACATACATACATATAGATTTATTCAAAAAATCGTGCCGAGGTATAGTTAGGTACAAAATCTATGTAGAAATGAAAACTATTTTTGCATTATACATATACATATGCACATAGAGATAATTATTCAGTCATTTTCTAGCTGATACTCTGCTATTTAAAAATGCATATTTTTATTCATTCCGTTTAATCGGAATTGACACAAAAATTGATTTATTTTGGCAAAATAAACATAATAAAATATCAAAAATTATTTAAAAATCACTTAACTTACTCTGCAAATGAATCAACTGTGATTCAATTGCTAACTGAATTGAATAAAATAATTTTATTTTAACAATTCTCTTAATGTAATGAAAAAATACTTATGTATATATATTTTATTCTTAAGCACAGAAATAATTGCTTTATATATCAATTGAGAGAATATTCACATTCTTCAATGTATGTAGAGTATATCAAAGTCGATAGCGATTTGAACTTGAAAACTGATCATTTTTTTCCATTAATCAAACTCGAAATTTTTCCGTTCTATGTTCTTTTGAATCATCGTCAGATAAAATTAGTCTTATTTATCTTTTTTGTAAATGAAAAGTGATTTTTCTTAGTATATATAAAATAAGGAATATCATATGGAAAATCTTGTACCCTCTCTAATATTAAATATGTATATCTTTCAGCACTCAATCAGAGTTTTTCATTATCATTAAATCGGAACAATTATATATAATCATATTTATTAAGAATTATTTAGTCTCGATTTTGAATGAATTCGCCTTCGTTTTTGGTTGATGTTTACCAAATCAATATTCAACATTTTGTGCTCTGGTTTGTTAACTTTTTTCTCTTCTATTTTTTTGTCGATGGCGTTTTTATCGCTCTACATATTGTATAATCATACTAAGGAAAGAACATGAAGAAGCATTTCCTCCTTCTTCCATGTTTTCTTCTCCTTTTTATTTTTTGCCCTTGTTTGTGGTAGACTCATAAAAGATTCGTATTTTAAACGCTAAAAGCCGATTGATATATACCCTTCATTCTCTAAGGAGTCTAGTGCATATATTGTATTGATCAATAATAGTAGAATTAATAATAATATATTTCGTTTCGTATATAAACAGTATAAATAGTGTTGATGTTTAAAGGATTGCAGGATTGTGAGTGAGGAAAGTAGGACAGAAAATAAGCTTAAAATTATATTATCCGGATAGATATTTATCAAAGCTCTAAAAGAACAATTAAATAGGATTATAATGTAATCAAACAAAAAATTGCGCTTATCGCTTAATTTAAAGAAGAATAATCCTTAATAACTTTACTTTTAATAAATTTGAAAAAAAGAAGAAAGATTTTTAATTGTCGATTTAAAAGAAATAAAGTATATTTTTTTCATATAAATATGCCAATATGCCTTGGCTAGTGTGTGAACTTATAATTGTAGGGTATTTAACAAGTCAAGGCAACAAATAATTTTACGATTGCCGTTTAGGCAGGAGTATTATGGTTGGTTAGGGCGTAGGGGGTGTGGTGGACGCTTTGGCTAGATATATGTATGTATATATATTTATATATGTGTGTGTGTGTGTGTGTGTGTGTGTGTGGGCGTGGCACACTATGACAACAGCAGCAACAGCACAACGATTTTACTCAATTTTCAGAAGCAAAGAGCACTGGGCTTTCATTTTGTTTCGCTACTTCCCTTTCCTCTTTTACGTGTCATGCATAAATAGGGAAAATGTTTGGCAGCCATTTTTCTCGCTTTATATATATATATATATACATACATATGTATGTGTGTGTGTGTGTGTGTGTGTGTGTGTGTGTGTGTGTGTGTGTGTGTGTGTGTGTTATATGTATGCTTGTCAGCCATTTCTTTCTTAACTTGACATTCGTATTGGCATTTTAAGGGAGTCAAAAGCTAAGACCTCGTCCCTATTCCTCCCTCCTGCTTGTTTCCTTATAGCAATCGGCCAAAACTTTTCCTCCTTTATTATTTCTCTAACAAGAAAACTACTTGAATATTTAAGCATCAGTGTGTACGTGTATGCAAGAATGTATCCATGTTTGTGTGGGTGTCCATCTGTTTCTGTATGTGTCTGTGTGTGTGTGTGGGTCTTTATAAAGATTATTGATTTACCATTTTAGGGCATTTATCTTTCGAGAGTCTTTTTAGAGCAATTTTCGCCTAGACTTTTATCGAAAAAAAAAAGAAGAAAAACGAAAGACGAAAGAAAAGTTTCTTATTTATTGTAAATATTTGAAGGGAAGTGAATTACCACCGATATAATGAATAACCTTTAGTTTAATATTTTATTGTCGTCTTATATTTTTGTGTGTTTTGTTAAAATATAAATCATACGCCCTGTTGTGTCCAATATTGCTATATTTTAATATATGTAACATATATCATCTGTGCAATCAATTGGGGGATGTTTGTAAGTATAGGAATTGGGATGGGGAAGTGTGGGGGGGGGGGTGTTTTAGTTAGTTAAATCTCAATATTTACTTTTGCTATACGAAATTTGATTAATTTTGTTTTGTTGTTGTTGTTTTTCATTGCTGCCTACTCGGTTACATAATTTGACGCATTTCAAACATGGCGCTCGCTTCGCACACACACACACACACACACACACACACTGACTGATACATACATACATAGGTACACATACATACATACATGCTCATTAATTATTTGACAGTGTGCGTGTGACACCATACCACCATGTACCCAGTACCATCTCAACCAGCCCATTTACCATCATCCGCCCACCTGCATCATCCGCAATTCGCATTTGCAGAGACGCGTGCGTGGCTCTCACGGACTGAGCTTAAAACTCACCTGTCCAAAGACTCCTTTGCCGTCACACCAATCTAACGTCCTCCTACACTCCTCCCCCATTTATGTATATATGTGTATGTATAATGTATGATATATATAGGTAGATTCATATATTTTCCCATAGGGGAATGCAACTATAGACGGCTGTTCTCTCTCTCTCTCTCTCTTTTTATCTCTCTAGCTCTCTTCCGCTCGGCTTTTCATCTTTTTCTTGCCCCAGAAAATTGCAAATAGACCAGTAACATGCAATATATACATGCATGGTTATAGACTCAACTGTTATAGAACAAATTGTTGCAAAATAATTACGATTCAGATTCAGCACACAAAAAAATGTTGACCAAGTTTTACTTTTAACTATAAAGTCCTATATTATGTTGGGTCAAGAAACTTTATGTTTTTTTATCAAGTAAATTTTTCTTTATTTTCTTTTCTAATTTTCTTCCTTTCGTTGTAGTGAAACAAAATTAAACGAGCGATGAAAGTAAAAATAAATAAATAAAATAAAAGTAAATCCAAAATTCAATATTCGAGTAGATTAAGGATCGAAATTTTGTTACTATTGAATAGTTGTTAGTTCATTGGAATTCTGGAAACCTACTTTATTTTTGGGCTATTTTCTCGATCCTTTCTTACTAGTTTTGAAGTATTATAAAATGTTATATTCTCAAGCAAAATTCGTTGAGCTTTAATATAAGATTTCATTGATTGACCATTTTGATTAAAACGTTCGGATCCAGATGCGGGCACATTATTAAGCTAATAAGATTGGCATAACTTATGGCCTAAAACCATTCGGTTTACCTCCTTATTTCTCTCACTTCTCATATCATCGTCATTGCTCGTTCTCGTTGTCGTTGTTGTCCTTCATCCGCATAACCCCAACCTAACGCCCAACCGACCGCCCGCCCGCCAGCCCGCTCACCCCGTACCAAAATTGTCCTCTGCCCCCCGTCGGACGTCTTTCTTCCTTCATTGGCTAAACAAACTCAATCAGTTGTTTGCTTTATAAAGGAGGAGAAGCAAGTAAAAGGAAAATGGTATGAGAAAGGAAGAAGAAGAAGAAGAAGTAGAAGAGGAAGCTTTAACAACGTCGACGGCGCAGTTGACGCTGCAGCTGTCGTCGTCGACCTCGTCCCCGCATCCTCTTCTCCTCTCGTCCCCTTTTGCCCCCATTCGTCGTCGCAATCGTCCTGTGTCGTTCCGTTCCGTTCGCCACCGCAAAAGGCAACGAAGCGACCAACCCAAGCGACAGCTTAAGTCCTTTTAGTCCTGCCAGGTTATTTTATATTATATTCCTTTATTTCATTCTTTTTTTTTCGTCTTTTTTTTTTTTGCCTCCCATCTTCTTTCTATTGCCTCTTCTTCTTCTTCTTGTATTTTTCTGTGTTCTTCTTGCTTTTCTTTATTTTGATGTTGAAACTGAAGAGATGATGCGATGCCATGCGATGCGATGCTGCGTTGCGATGCTGTTGTTGCGGCTGACGTCGCTGCCAGCGTTTTGTGTGTGTGTTTATATATATATATATATATATACATATATATTGTATACGTGTGTGTGTGTGTGTGTGTGTTTTTGCCACTTTTCGCCTTTTTCTGGCGGGGGCGAAGGACATTTGTGTTTCAGTCTATTCGGAACTTTTGAGTTGGGGAGTTCGAGCACTTTTTTGTGTGTTTGGACTAAAATCCGCGCAATTTCTCGTTTTCTCGTGTTACATTTTGTCGGTCTGGTTATACACGCACACACACACACATACACGTTAGTAAAGACAGACACACGCACACATATACAGCTAAACATAGAGAGAAGGACACACAGACAGCGAACCACGCGACATTCCACAACGTAAGCTTTGGCCAGACTTTTGGCTTAACTCTCATCGGCTGCCCAACTTTCCTGTCTCTCCTCTCCTCCGCTCCCATCTTTATCTGTCTCTCTCTATCTAGTCTATTTCTCTTACACTTGTTCTCACTTCGTTTAGCCTGCTTTTCTTTTCTTTTTTGTTTTTTTTTGTATTAATTGGAAATGAATTTCAATTTTCCAAGCCCCATGGCGTATACTTAATATTGTTACACATACGTCGAATAACTAGGCTGAGCAAAGGATGTGAAGAAGTAGAGGAAGAGACGATAAGAAATGAGGTGGAACCCATCCCCCCCGCCCACTTAACAACCACCCTTTTCTCCCCATCAGTAGAGTTGTCTATTAATTTCTGTTGTCCGCGTCGTTGTCGCTGATGTCGTCTGGGCGTGGCCAACATTTTATAAATAAATCAATTTTGTGCTGTTTTTTTTTTTTAGTGTATATGTGTATACTTTTTTTTTATAGAAATGCAAATTTTGGAATGTAGCAAAAGAAAAATTCAATCAAAAACATTTCCAATGCCTGAGAAGAAAATGTAAGTGGCAAGAATTTGAATAATATAAAAAACTTTAAGAAACTTTAAGATTCGACAACTAAAATTGGTGAATCTATTTTCTCACACGATATCAAAGGACATATCTATTGGATTGATTATACATTTTTTAAAATTAAAAAACAAATTTATCACTTTAAACTAAATTAAATTTTAATTTTAATAATAACAATTAACCTTAGCTTTATAACGATAGATGGAATATTTGTATTTGTCTCATTGACAGAAATCTTGGAATTTTTCTATTTGCCGAAGGAGAAAATGTCAGGCAATGTTAGTTCCAATGTCGCCAAGGGTTTCCATTTTTCCAAATTATTTTTTTTTTGTATTTGTTTGTTTGTGTATTGCTTTTTATTTTCTTCTTTGTTGAGTGGGAAGCAGGTGATGGTGGAGAGGGTGTGTGGGGAAGGAGGGTGGGTACTTTAATCGCGTGACTTGCCATGAAATAATTTTCATATTTCCAGCGCTACAACCCCCCCCCCCCCCCCTGCACAGACACACACACACATACAAGAAGAAATTGTTATAGATACACACACACACACACACAGGCAGAAGGCATGAAGTTGATAGCGGCGGTGTTGCTGCTGCTGCTGTTGCTGCATTATAACCATCCCTATCCCTACCACACCCTCCCTCCCCTTTTAGCCACCAACACCGTATGTACCCACATTTGCTCCACCCATTCCATTTTTAAACTCCTTCTTCTGCTGCAGATTGTAACTCTTTTTCTTTTTTCTTTCTTTTCCTTTTTTGTGTTGTTCCGCTCCTTTCCGCTTTTTCTTTCAATTTCTCTTCATTTAATGCTTTAAAGCAAAATAAAAATGGGGAAAAAAAGAAGCAAAAAATATACAAAATGTTGTGTTTAACCACCACCGACGACGACGACGACGACTGACGCCTGCGTGTGTTGGTGTCGTCCGTTCATTTCGTCTGTCTAACCGTCCGTTTGTCCATCCGTCCGACCGTCCGTCTCCTTCGTGTTTTTCTTTCTTTTTTTTTCTCTCTCTTTTGGTACCTTTTAAGCACTTATTACTTGCTTTGTTTTACTTGGTTGCTGATTCTTCTTGTTGTGTAAACTTTAAATAATTTAACGCCCTTTTTGTGTGCCCTCTTTTACCCCACTCTCCACCATCAGCACCACCCTCTGTGGTGAATTGTGATGTGTATGGTGATGCGATAGGGTGGGGGGGTGGTGGCGGCTGGTGGGGGGAGTGTGGGGTCTGGCTTGTTGTGTGTTGAAATCAGAGTTGATGTTTAAGAAAGCTTGCTGCCTGCTTTTATTTATTTTTTTTTCTTCCTTGGAGTTTACTTTTAGTTTTAGCCTTCGTGTTCATGGAAGAGAGGGGGGAGGGGGTGGTGCAGAGATTGGTGGAGAGGGGGGCTAACAAAAATGTAGTATATTTTCCAGCGCCATTCGTCGAACAGTGGTGAATGCTTGCGCGAGTATGTTGTGCTTGAATGGGTGAGTGTGTGTGTGTGTGTGTCTGTGTTTGTGTCTGTGTCTGTGTGTGTGTCTGTGTGTGTGTTTGTGTGAGAGTAAATTAATCCTTGTGTTTAGTATTAATAATACTTACTCGTGCTTGCAAAAAAAGAAAAAGCAAAAAAAAGGCAGAAATATTTGAACATATCACACCACCCACACTGCGACCTATTTTACAGACATCCTGTCTCCCTTCTCTCTGCCTCTCTCTCTCTCTCTTTCTTTCTGTCTTTTTCTTTTTTCTCTCTCACCATTGCTTCATCTCCCTTTTGCCATCCACTGTTGTTCTGGCACTTTAATGATGACAGAAAGAGCTTTGCCTGGGTGGTGTTCCTGTTGATGATAATGTGGATAGGGGTGTGGGAGGTGGAGGTGGAAGGATGGTTGTATGCATTAGGATGGCAAGGTGGATGGGGGAAAAGCACTCGCATAATCAATTTTTTTTTTCTCTCTCTTCTTCTTCTACTTGCTTCTTTTTCTTTGCCCTCTCGCCACCTTTTTTTTCTGATCAACATTTCTGTTTTCTCTTTTTCTCTCATTGCAGGTAAGGATACCTACACACTTATTGTTTTTATGTGTATTTTAAAGATACTTTTTATGGGATATAGCCAAAGCCATGTATCTGTCTTATGTGAGTATATCGAGAACATATGAGAATCAACCAAATATGTAGCACACACACATACACACACACACACACACATGCCACATACACACAACCACATGCAAAAACAAAAGCAAACCGAAGCAAAGGCGAAAATGAAAATTGCGCAAAAGCAATTTCTTTAAAATGTCTCGAATTTATACTGAATCCACTTGGCAATTTATTGGAACATTTCCCTTAATTCACATTGGTTGAATCTTGAATTCAATTAATCATACAAATATATACATATATATATATATATATTCATATGTATATCTCAGTTGATTAAATTTCATTTGAAAAATGGAAAAGTTTTTGGGTAAATTCGTTGAAATAAATCGAAAATATTAAATATTGATAGGCGCAAAAATAAAAATAATATCAGATTGAAATCCTATTAACTACTTTAATAAACTGCTAAAATCAGTCAAAGTATCATTTCAATCAGAATTTCTAACCAATTTAGCCAACTTCTTCTTAACGTATATTTCTGTTAGAAGTTTATTATTGTTAGACATCGAGAGGCAGAAATGCTCTGTGCAAAATATAAAATCGATTGTCTGGCAAGGAGCAGCAAGAGTAGAATTTACCCAACGGTGGGACAAAAATAAGAACCCAGTGGATGGGATAAGGAGAGGTAAGAAGGAGGAGTAGGATGGAGGGGGGTTTGGGTTTGAGTAAAAATTGTTCGTTTGTTGCTTTGCATTTTCGGTAACTGGAAAAATGTTGTAACACTCGCACTCACACACACACACACTGGAAAATGTCATCGTCAGTGTCGTATGCCTCGTCTCCTCGTCGTCATCGTCGACACTTTTCTGCGTTGGCCATGTCCGCCATGTTGCGGCTGTTGCTGTTGCTGCTGCTACTGTTCATTCTGCTGCTGTTGCTGTTGCTGTGTTGCTTTGGTGTGTCCGGTAACGGGTAACACGGGTTGCTAACCAATAAGTTTGTGACTTCCGCCAAATAGCGCGAAGCACGCACACATACTCGAGCTTCGTGATGGTATGATGGAGTGGGATGGTATTGGAATGGAATGGGTGAGATGAGTAGATGGAGTGTTGTATGCCACCACGGCTCCGCCTCTGCCTCTGCCTCGTTCTCTGCCATTTGCCTTTGCACCTCGTCTCTGTTCCAGGCTCCGAAAACTAGCAGCCATTTTGAAATTGATACACACAGGCCAAAAGTAGGAGGGAAACAGGAGCTAGTAGAGGAAAGTCAGCAACAGCAAGAGTAAGAGCAAGAGCAGCAACAGCAGCAGCAACAACAGCAACAACAGCAACAACAGCAACAACAGCAGGTGCAGGGCAACAGAAATGCAATTGGCACACACACACACACAAACACACACAACACATACATATGCATATTTCCAGGGCAGTTTGAAATACTTCCTAGTACTATAACAGCTGCGCCTCCCTTTCCCTAGTCTCTACTCTCTGTTCCTTTTGTTGTTGCTGTTGTTGTTTAGTTAGTTTTGCCTCCTAAAATGGTGGCTGGGGCATTCGCGTGCGAGAGCGAATACGAATCGAAACATTTTCGTCGTGTCGAGGCAACAGCAACAGCATCCCAGTCAGAGGCGGGCGGCTAGAGCATCATCTCTCGGCCGAGTTGCCTCTTTATCAACCCCGGGACTAATCGTTTGTGTCCCAAGCTTTGCTGACTGCCTGCTTTCTGCATGACCCCCCCCCCCCCCCCCCTTTCCCCTGCACCAATACCGCGATGAGGCCTCCAGTTCCAGGACCAGGACCTGGCACAGGCTCTGCTTCTGGTTTTGGTTTTGGCTTTGGCTTTAGATTTGACTCAGGCGGCTCGCTGTACGCATTTTCCAACCACCGAAACACATGCAGCAGTCAAATAGGGAAAACACAAGGTGGATATAGAGTGGGAGTTCGGGCCATTCCTTTCACCCACGTACACACACACATACATATATGTACATACATATATATATGTACATATATATATTTATGTATATTTGAGTGCGTCTGTCTCTTAGTGTGCGTGTTTGTACGTGTGTATACGTTTGCCCAGTTTGGGCTTTGCTTTTGGGTCGGCACTCTCAACATTTTCATGCATATCAAGCATACGCCCCGTATAACTTGGGATAAAAATCAACAAATTAATGTGTGTGAGAAAACTAAATTTGGGAAAAAATGCTTGTTCCAAAAACCAAGAGAAAATTCCCTTATCTATCTATATGCATACATACATATACATACATACATACATATGTACATACAAACGTATATGTATGTATAAAATTTCCTTTGGCAAATTCTTTGCCCTTTATCCTAATAAATACGTTTTCCTTTGTCGAATAAATCGTTAGCACAGAAGGATTCAAAATCCAACAGACAAATTTCTAAAGATCTAACCTAACGAAAATGATATTAATAATATATTTAAGTGTCATAATCATTCAGCAACTTATTATTTTTTGCCTTATTCATCTCTGGTTACACAATTATGACTTTACCAATAGTTTTTCGCATTGTATCTAACTTTTATGATTAATGTTCTATTTATCTTCAATTACATCATAAATTAATAATTAATCAACATGATTATGTCACAATCAGCTTGATCGTTAATCATTATTGTCGCTTAATTATTAACTTAAATAGAAATTGAATTCTTCTATATCAAATTTGGAGACTTTGTTTCTATTTCACACTTTTCGTGCATAAAATTCTTGAATTAAAAGCAAGTCAATGTTGCTATATCTGGCTGATCTACATATATACATATGTATGTATGTATGTACATATGTATATGACCGCACATGTAGCGATACATATGTATCTATATATATGCATATATATCCACATACTTATATACATATAAAAGAGAGAAGAAAAAAAAAACAAAATAAAATGCTGCGCACTTTAATAATAAAAAAAAAAATCAAGTTAAATTCAACTATACCAAATGTTACATACCCTTTAATCTACTATAGTTTCAACAATCCAACAATCGATTAACTTAAAACTAAAAATTGTAGTCTACAATTTCGAATAGCTACCTTATTTTTAAAGTTTGGCTAAATAAGAGCGAACATGACTATAAGAATGAAAAAAATTCTATTAATAACTTTGAGGCAATGCAAACTTTCAATGAATGTTAATGGAACTCTTTCGTAAAGGGTATAAAATAAATCGCCCATACGTAATTTCATTGGAATTTTTCAACTTCTTCTTTCTCGTCACTTTTTATTATGTTAAATGAAGGGTAGAGATTTGAAGGGGTAGCAAATGTATGTATGTACATATGTATGTATGTATATTTGTATGTACAATGTATAAAATGAAAATGTCTTTATATTTAGTTAGTTTGATACTTATACTTTAATATGTATACATACATACATATGTATGTACATAACTTAAAATGGGGCAAAAATAAAGAAAAAACTTTCTCGAAAATTGCAGATTAGTAGGTGGTGTAGAGTAAACAACATTTTGGCTCAAGTTTATAATTAAATTTCTTTTTATTTTTTTTAACGAAAATCAAAAATAGAACTTTTATTCTTATAGATTTTGGTTGTTGTTATTGTTATTCGTTTATTGACTATTGACTCTGTCTCTCTCTCTCTGTCTTCTTTGTGTGCGCTAATTAAATCTTATCTAAACAATTTTCAAAGGCAACCAACAAAAATTAAATACAAAGAAAAGAAATGAGAAATTCCGATTCGATTTTTGTGTATTACATAAAATTCAAAATGTAATGAAAGAAACGCAACAGTCAGACGAGAAACGAGAGAGGGAAAGAGAGGGACAGAGAGAGAGAGAGAGAAACTGTGAAACAGAAAAATCGCATGATAAAGGAAAATACAATGTGAGACACAAAATAAATGTAAAAAAAGCAACAAAATGAGAATCAAAATCAATAATTAAATAGGCATGAAAAAAGTATATGAGAAAAAAAAACAATATAAGAGAAGTGGAAGAAGACGACGACTGAAAACAATAAGCTGGCATATGTACATATATATAGTAAATATTGTACATGTATACATATACATATGTATTACATACTTATATGGTGTATATATGTACATACATACATACATATGTATGTATTATATATGCCAATTTATAACGGAACGAGTTGAGCAAAGCAATATAATCGAAGGCTAAGTCTATTTTGCTGTATTGCTTATTGAGAGAGATGTCACACAACATTTATCATCATTCGTCACATTATGATGGAAAACGATCATGATGATGTAGATATGACAATATGGAACAATGATAATGAGAAATTGATATGAATAATCCATATGATGAGTGAACTAAACAAATGAAATCAATAAATTTAAAATATACAAAAAGAGAAAAATGTTATAATAATGTAGAAATGATCTAAAATTTTAATGTACTAGAAGGATCTAAAATGTACAATTAGAACATTCTGTTGGAAATAGGCTATGATTAAGCCATTCTCCATATTCTCTTTTTACATACTTCCATTAAAAACCTTTTCTGATTTTAGCTGTTGATGTATGTATGTACATACATATGTATATGTTTATGTACATGTGATGACCCCAACACAATCCCCCTTAGCCATACTTTTTCGCCTTTTATCCTCAGGGCATGCCTGTGTGTGTGTGTGTGTGTGTGTAGTATTAGTGGTAGATTCATCATCCCCATTCTTAAAATCTAAAAATAAATAAAAAACAAAAATACAATTTTTTTGTTGACTGCATTTCTTGTGTGTTCATAAAAATTCCATTGACTTGAGGCAGCAGCAGCGAACGGCAAAAGCGGCAATCGCCGGCAGGCGGTAACAGTGATGTGAGATGTCGGCATTAATTCTCAAAAAATGTTTCCAAACAGATGCGGTAATGTTTTTCGCTCAAAAATATACACACACACAGAGAAAAAGAACAAGGTGAAAATATCACTGAATATGATTTTTAAATCTATTCATTCTTAAAATGACGCAACTTTTTAAACTCGAGATCTATTATAAACATCATAATGAGATAGACAGCTTGGAGAAGAACTCAAAACCAGACAAATACTTATCAATTTTTTAATATCAATAAAATGAATAAAATACGAATATTTTGGTTCTCTCTCTTTTTAAATATATAAAATAATATTTGCATGTCTTCTAAAAGGAATTCTAAATCATCGAGACTATACATGGCGTATACGCGATTTTTATAGATACATACATACATAGATAGGAATTTGGTAGATTGATGAGCAGACATACATACATATGTACTTATTCTCGATTGTAATTTGAATAGAATATTGTTTTAAGCTGCTGACCATAATGATGTGTACATTTTTTCTTACAGTGTAGAAAACACAATTCTTTTTGTATGTCACAGTATATTCAAATGAATCTAGATACCATCCGCATACATACAAATATTGCTCGAAACTGTTGACAAAGATTTGTCTAAATTACCTCATATTTAAATTATTTTAGATATGTATGCCACGCCTTCGTTTGTTTATACTCTGTGGGGCGTGTGCCATATGCTAAACGGGAGGAGGTTATACTAAGATCTTAACTTTTTGTGTCCACTCTTCGATAATAAGAATGTATTTAATATTTGTAAAGTTTTGAAAATATAGTTTTATCTGCTATGCTGCAGGTATGTACATATGTATGTATGTATATATGTAGTTCACTTAGTCTAGAGTATACGAAAGTCGATGGTGCGACTTACTAACGTACAGAATTTTATTATAGTGATTGTTTTGTTGCTTTTATCAGTTGCTAGGCTTTAATTTTTGTGTTTTTGTTCGTTTTGTTGTTGTAGTCATTTTTTTTCTTTTTTTTTTCTTTTCTTTTTTTTTTTGTATTTTACTTCGTCTCTTTTCATTTCTGCTTCTTCTTTTCTTAGTTGCCTTTTGTTGTTTGCCTTTTATTTTAATTTGAGTTCGTTGTTTCTGACGTCGACGCTGACGCTAGCGTTGGCGTTGCCGTTGTTGTCCCGTACAACCTGCCTTCCCTCGTGCACCCGGACTCTCCTCGCCTTGCGTGGCCACCCTATCCCCCCCACTCCCCTTTCACAACCGACTATACCTCGACCCGCTGCTGTTGCCCGTTGCTTCCACACACAATCTCTCATTTTATATTGAAACGTTTTGCGCTTTTGCGCTTACTCACAATCAAATCTCACGCCGCATTTTTAGTCTCAATAATAACTGAAACGAAAAACACGCGCGGCCCCAACGAACGCGCTAAGAGCCAAAAGCACCAACAACAACAATAACAACGGGCAACAACAGCAACAAGAAACGTCGTCAAACGTCAGTTCCCTTTTAATTTGTTTTTTTTTTTGTGTTATACGTTTTATTTAATTTTTTTTGTAAGTGTGTGTGTGCATTTTGCATTTTGTTGGAGAGCAACCCAAACAGCAGCTTGGCAAAGGAGAGAGAGAAAGACAAAGAGAGCGAAACTTGTTTTATATCATCGCCCCCATGGACCCTCATTTTATGACGCCTCTGCCGCGTTGCCGTTGCGTTTTGTATTGAGTGGGTCGTGTGCCTTGTGCTGCAGCATAATTAGAAGACATTTTGCTCTCTCGACTCTCCCTCTCATTTACTCGGTGTTTTTTTTTCTTCTTCTCTCTGTGTGTGAGCCACTCTCTCGGTCAATTGCATACCCTGTAACCATAAGCTAAATGGGTATGTTAACCGTAGTAAATGTTATAATTACATATATGTAGCATATACATATCTTATATGTGTCCGTATCTATGTATGTACTTACAAATATTCTTGATTTCCACTAGAAATTAAATAAAATTAGTTAAATCAGCCTTTGGGGACCTTTTTAAAGATAATTAAAATTTAAATTAGTCAGTGTAGGGTACATAAAAGTCGGTATATGGATTTTACGTAAATAAGTTTTCCTTTTGTTGCTATTGTGTTTTGTTTAAACATTCGCGTATTTTATTTTGCTTTTCGTATATTGTATTTGTATATGTATGTACATACATAGATATGTATGTACATATGTGCCCGCCCGCGTTAATGTGAGTGTGTGTGGTTTACTCGTTGTTCGTTATCAACGTCGCATTTTTTATGCATCTTTCTTTCTTTGGTTTTTGTTTTTCAATTTAATTAGTTTTATTTTTCGTCATAATTATTTTATAGACTGTGCTCTCAGTACCACCCCCCTCCACTGTCCCACATTGCTCTGCTTTACCCCCCTCTTCATTGTCTACGTGACCGCACAGTTTCTGATAACATTTATAATGCATATGTATGTATATGCACACATACATATGTCTGTATATATGTATGTATATGCACAGATGTAGGTATGCTCATATGTACATACATACACAAGTAGGCTTATTTCGAGATTCGTTAAGGATTCCCTGAGACTTATCCACCGACTATTTTTTGTCATTGTAAAATGAAATGTATAAAAAATGTCTAAGATACTTTTATCATCTTCATGTTTAAGAGAAGAAAGTTCACATTAACAATGACTATCGTATGGAAAATGTTACTTGATTGTGTTTGATGAATCATACAGACATACATATGTATGCATGTATGTATATACATATGTATGTATGCATTCCTGATTCTTATCAATTTTAAGAAACAAAAGAAACAACCATTCGATTTGGTACATCAAAAAAGGTAAAGCAATTTCTCCCACATCAATATCTCATGTTCATCCCCATATATTGAAACATACATATACACACATACATACATACATACATACATATATATTTTTGATTCGTGATCATATGATTAAAGACTATGTTAATTAAGCAGCAACTTATAATGATATGAACACAACCAATTTCACTCTATATACAACCGATTATAATGTTTAAAACGGCAGGTAGAAAACAGCTTTTGCAATCTGAGTGATCTTAATTAGTATATGTACATACTTATATATGTACATATGTACATATGTATGTATGTACATATGTACATACATTGTTCTTAGTCACAAACAATTGAGTCAATCGAGACATCTTTATACACACATACATACATACATACATATACATACATACATATGTATGCCGAAATAAACACCTTGATTTTAGAGACCATAAAATTTAAAAGCAGTAAATTTGTTTATCTATTTTATAGAGAGAGAATATAGATTGGATAAAGAATGTGATAATGTCAAGTATACTTTATAATATTTAAAAAGAAATACATATGTGTCATAAGGTAACACTCTATTATTTTTTTTTTGAGCTTTGTGAGTACCAAATTATTACTTACAAACATATGTACATACATATGTATGTATGTATTTACAAATGTATATGCATATGTATGTTCATATGATACGATTGGATTTATCGGTTGTTTTATTTTGCTCGTTTTCACACATGGATGGTGGGTGGCGAAGGGTATAGAAACTGTGGTGCGGGCGAAGTTTAGTCCGGCTCGTCGGATCGCTGATTTTTCTTTAGTCTTGCTCGATTCGAGGCGACAACAGCTAAATAATTTACAATTATACACACTTTATGTACACACTCATACATACATACAGACACATATATACATACATATGTATATACAAAATATATGTATAAACTTTGTTGATTGAGTCAACTTGACGACGAATACACAGACCCAAAAAAAAAAAAATAATAATAATGAATACACGCGCCCAACTCACAAAACTTTTGTTTTTATACTTTGAATCTTTTATTTATGTTGCTGGCGATTACGTCAGCTGACATTCGTTTTGGGAAGTCATACACAAACACACACACACACAACCAGTACATATGTATGTACAAAATGTTATATGCAAAAAAAAAAAAAGAGCAAATGTATCTTTTTTATACCATATTTTTCCTGTCCCCATGTTTGTTGATTTGTTTGTTTGTTGCCAGTTCAAGTGAAAGTTGCAGAAATCAAAGAAAAATAGATATACAAAAATGTGGGGGAAACTTTGTGAAAGATTTGTATGTACATACATGTATGTATGTACATACATATGTATGCATGTATGAAAAAATGCAGCTAGAAAACGGCAAAAGTACATACAAATGTATGTATGTACATAATATAACAGTACATAATAAAAGCGATAGAGTGAAATTGGCTATGCCATTCCATTCCATGTCGTTCATTGATTTTTTTTTTTTTTTCGATAATTTACAAACGTTTTCTATCTACCCTGTAAGTGGCTAACTAAATGTCTAGGAAATAATACATACATATGTATGTATGTATGTATGTATGTATGTACATATGTATGTACAATTAATAAAGAGTGGTAAGAGCTAGAAGAAAGCTTAATTCATTCTCTCGTTATAAACTAGGCATTTACATATGTACATATGTACATACATACATACATATGTATGTATGTATGAAAGCATACATACATATATTCTTAATTAGCATCTCGTCACATGTCCAACTGCTAGCAGGTGATTATCGTGTAAGGTTTTCAACTAAAAAGAAATAAAAAGGGCAAGATAGATATTATTGCACGAAAAAAGATATTTGATTGCAAATAATAATAATGAGTATCTCAGAGTCGACTTTTTTTTTACTTTGAGTACATAAACAGACACGTGCAGAATACATACACTTGCTCGCAAAACTCTGCGTACACTTGAAAAATAGTTCAATTTTTTAGTTCAGATGTCAATTATTTATATTTTAAGGCACTTAGGGAAAAAATTTTTTCACTAAATGATAGTTTACTTATTTATCTATTTAACTTAACATATTTTTAATTCATAACAACTAACTAAATGTACGAAAAATTCAATGGAAAATAACACAACCAAAATAAGAGACCGCAAAAGTCTGCGTACATTTGACAAATTCTGCGTACAGGGAAGGAATTCGCGATTACCGTTAGGTTTTTTAATTTTTTTTTACTCCTATACGGTGATCTGACTCGTTTTCAATCACTTGAGATTGAAATTTATGCGTGCCGTATCATGGAGAGCAAAGGGAATGAAATATCGGTAGAAGTTCGGAAACTTATTCTGAAATATAGATTGGAGGGCAAATCCTTCCGTGAAATTGGACAATTGGTGGGCAGAACACATTCCTCGTGCCAGAGGGTGTACAATAATTATGTGACAACTGGCTCCATATTGTCGCAGCCTCGATCTGGCAGACCGAGCATATTATCAGAAAGGGAGAAGAAGCGTGTTGTTCAATTGGTGGCTCAAAATCCAAGAACAACCGCCAACCAAGGACGTCTGGAAGTTGAGGAACGTTTCTCAAAGCCTGTTTCCGAAGATACCGTTCGTCGGGTATGGAAAAATGCTGGGTACCATGGCCGAGTTGCCCGTAGGAAGCCGCACATATCACAGCTCAATAGGAAGAAGCGTATGGACTTCGCCAATGAGCACATCTCGAAGACTCCTAGCTTCTGGAACAGGGTAATTTTTTCGGATGAGAGCAAGTTCTGTATATTTGGAATAAAAGGGAAGAAGCTTGTGTGGAGAAAAAGCGGAACAGCGTTGGACAAAGAAAACTTAGTGCCAACAGTCAAACACGGAGGAGGAGGTGTAATGGTGTGGGGCTGTATGGCGGCCAATGGTGTGGGAAATCTAACGTTTATAGATTCTACAATGGACCACAAGGACTACATTGAAATCCTAAATGGAAATTTACATCAAAGTGCTCGAAAATTGCTACTCGAGAACGATTTTTGGTTCCAGCAGGACAATGATCCGAAGCATACAGCCCACAACGTGAAGCTCTGGTTGCTGTATAATGTGAAAAATCAGCTTCGATCGCCTCCCCAGTCTCCTGACTTGAATCCCATCGAGCATCTATGGGAATTACTCGAGCGTAGGATCCGGCAACACACCATAACATCGAAGAGTATGCTGAAGGAGGTTATTATGGAAGAATGGGGCAAAATAACTGCCGAAGATACCCAAAAACTTGTGGATTCCATGCCTAGACGCTTAAAAGATGTTTTGAAGCAAAAAGGTTATCCCACAAGGTATTAATATTTTGCCAATTCGTTACTGTACGCAGAATTTGTCAAATGTACGCAGACTTTTGCGGTCTCTTATTTTGGTTGTGTTATTTTCCATTGAATTTTTCGTACATTTAGTTAGTTGTTATGAATTAAAAATATGTTAAGTTAAATAGATAAATAAGTAAACTATCATTTAGTGAAAAATTTTTTTCCCTAAGTGCCTTAAAATATAAATAATTGACATCTGAACTAAAAAATTGAACTATTTTTCAAGTGTACGCAGAGTTTTGCGAGCAAGTGTATGTATGTACATACATATGTATGTAAGTATGTATGTATGTTTGTACATATTGACACGATATAATTTTGCCAACTTGAATTTCATTTCATTCCATTTATGTATGTATGTATGTATGTATATACATGTGTTCAAAGTTGAATATTTATGCAACTTTTGTTATTTCTCTCTTTGTTCCCATGACTCTCTCCCTGAGAGAGAGAGAGAGAAACATGACAAAATGCAATTGGGCAACAAAATTTGGTTCTAAACCAACAATCTATCCCTATTTCAGTAAAAATTGGTATTTAACTTGATTTTTGGTAAACAACCAACCGTTAAACCAAACCGTTTCTTCCCACCGGAACCAGAAATAATCTTGATTTGCTTTCACGGCAAATTTCTTGATTACTTTACCAACTTATAGGGGGGAATCTCTTTTTCTATTTTCCTTTCTTTGCCTTTTCTCTCTTGGGTTGGGCCAAATGCTTTCACAATGCCGCTGAGCGCCTGCTAACTGTAAAAAAATATAAAGCAGTATTTTGTCTTAGTTGTTTGTTGGTTGGTATGGTGGTTCGATAGAAAAATGCAAAGCTTTCTAATGCAACCGAGATGGAGGAACGAACAAATTATAACGAACAAACACCATGGTCCGATGATGGTTGTCGTATGGAAAGACGGGTGGTGGGGCGGCCTTGCCAACAACAAGAACAAGAAACAACAAGAAGCAGTCAGCAAGCAGTAGCGTAGTTAGGAGGCAGCGGCGGCGGCAAAGGCAGAAAACAGAAACAAAAAATTTAAGTAAGTTCACTCGGTTAACAGCAGACCCACACACAAGTACCCTCATACATACAAACACACACACACACACAGAGAGCCAGACAGAGAAGAAGCGTCAGTCGATTCGTCGTCGTCGTCGGTCACTGTCGTCGTCATCGTTGGTTGTGTGTTGCGCTGTGTTGTGTAGATTTTTGCCAATTTTACCTTGTCGCTGCGCTGCTCTCTAGCAGAAAACAGTGTCGAACTTAAAGAGCGAGTAACGTGACGTGTCGTGTTGTCGGTTAAAATTTGTTCTTTTTTTTTTTTTGTTCCTACCAAATGAGAAGAAGAAAAACAGAAAACGTGTGTGCAAAATAAGCGAAAATCCAAAACAAAAAGAAGACAAAAACACAGAGAAACAAAAAGTGTGAGAGAAGGAAGGAAGGGAGAGAGTGAGCTCTGTTGATAGAGTACGCCGGTCTCTACTCTTTCTCTCTCTTTCTCGTTTAGTTTGCTTGCTAGGCAGCTGATTTTGCCGGCAACTGTCAGCTGTTTGTGTCTGACTCTCTTTAACTTACTCTCGCTCTTTCTGTCATTCTCTAGCATAATAAGCTGAGCAGAGGCAGAGTAGTAGAAACATAGCGAACAGCAGCAGGCAACACCAGCATGTTGTTGTTGGTATGCGTTTGCCATACTCATCTATTGTGCGATTGCCTTAGAAATGCAACAAACAGCCACAGATGCATAGTACAACAACAGCAGGAAAAACAAAAACAGGAATAAACGGATCATCAGCAGCAACGTATTTAAGATTTACTTAACAGCAGCAGCATCAACATGTTAGCCACAGCAGCGACAACCGCCGCGGCAGCAGCACGCAAACGCAGTCGCAGCGCCAGCAATGGCAGCAAACGCAATGCTACCGGCAGCAGCGGTCGCAAATTAACTAAGAGCGTGAGTGTGTTGTTGTTGCCTCTTTTTTTTCTATACGTTTTTTCTCTGTATTCCATTCTCTCTCTCTCTCTCTCTCTGGCTGCCTGCCTTGACTCTCTGTTTACATGAAACCTTTGCACGTGTTCGCTGCTGGTGCTGCTGTGCGCCCAGCAAACGTTTTATTAACAGAGACAGCAGCAGCGAACAAATTGGGGCAATATTTCTGTTAACCCATTAACAGAACACTTGGGTTATTGTTGGGGTCAATTCCTTTGTAGGAATGTGTGATATGATAACAATAGAAATGCCTTATATAACAGATTAACATTTAATTTGGTTAATAATCTTTAAGTTTCCATGTTTCACACCCGAACTAAATAGGTTGGGTTTTTGGGTTGGAAGACTATCCCAACGTTTCTATACCCTTACAAAAATTGATGCATTACTTGCCCATATACATAACATATACATATTCCTATTTTGGCAATATTAGTAATTATAGAATACATAAATTTATGTATTGAATGTAGCACTTGCTGTAGTTTCAAGGTAGTACGCCAAAGATCGTACATAATAAATAATATCCATCATTTCATTTAATAGGGTACAAACAAAAACAATTCGTTTTCATATAGTGTTAAAAGTCGTCTAAAATTCAAATCCAACAACTGTTTTCTTCGCCTCCCCTCGTCTTCATTCTTTTTCATTCATTTGCAGTTTGCTCTCATCGTGTGTATATGTGGTCTCTCACTAGCTCGTCGTGCGTTCGTTTTTTTTCGAGTATATTCGTGAACATTTGTACTCTCGTTCGGGTCGCTGCTAAAAATAAACAGCGCCATAGCAAGAGTTTTTTTTTTTTCATTTTTCTGTGCTTTTTTGTGGGCAATGAAAACGAAAATTTGCGTGACGTTTCTCGACCTTGACTCATCGACGTGAACTGTTAAACTGTGCGGCGAATGTTGGCGACGGCTGCGGCAACGACGACTGCGGTGTTGCCAGATTGCAGCAAGGCGAATGTTCATGCTGTCGCGGCGATGGTTTGTTCGTTCAAGTTGGGTTTGAAGTCAACGACGTCTTTGGAGTCACAGCGACAACCAGTTTATACATACATATAAACATGCAAACAACTACAGGGAAACATTTTATCATACAAAAAGAAAAAAATGTTGCCAAAAAACTGGTTCCACTTACAATTAGTACAAAGACAAAAAAAAACAAGAGATAAACTAGCATTTGAAAAGAAATACAGCAAAAAGCACAGCAAATGCTACAAGCAACGGTTTCTGAGCTTTTCCTCTTCTTCATTGGAATGTTTGCTCTCTCTTTCTCACTCCACTACCTCTCTTCCTTTAACTTTGTTGCACTCATTTGTTGCCAATAAGAAAATGCATGCATTATGCATGTCTCTGCCACGCCCTCGTAGCCACCGCCGCCTTAACAAGTACTTTTTCGCGTGCCTACATCATCATCATTGCCGTTGCCGTCGTTGTCTTGTCTTCGTCATCATCATAGCTTTATCTCATTCATGCACACGTGAGAAAGACCGAGAAAATTAAGTCGTTGCCACTCGGCCGTTCTTCTATTTCTCACATCCGCGAACTGTTATCATCATCACCTTTTTTCCTTTGGTCAAATTTTCTGCCTGTATATTGGCCGTTACAATTGGCCATTTTTTTTTTTTTTGGCAAAACTCTTACCATACATCTTTCTCTGTCTCTCCCTGGTCACACTTACGACAGCACCAAACGACAGCTGTTGGAGATGAGAGCAAACTAATTTCCACAATTTATGAAAATAAGCAGCATACAATTATAAAGTGGGGAAAAAACGATTCAGATTGTTTATAGAATATATTTTTATATTTATATAAAGAAAGCCAAGGGATATCTTACAGACTTTATAGCTCGATTGATCTTATATTTTATATTAATATATAATTTTTCCTAAAAGAAACCTAAAAACTAGTGATTACCATAAAGAAATACTTACAAACATAGAGAAGACCTTTTTTCCTTTCCTTTGAGCATGATGTTAACGTTAACGCCTTTATTATTTATTTACTGGGAGGATCTATCAAAAAAGTTTCTTATTGGTAATTGAAAAGGGTAAATCCTACGAACTTAAATTAGGACTTCTCTTTTACACGATAGTTTTCACTATGCAAAGCGAGTTAATTATTTAGGTGCGTACTTTGTGAAGGAATCTGCCAATTAAAGGTGAATTGCCTTTTCATTTCTTAATTTATTTTTTGGTCAAACGGCGCCCACTGTTGGCGAGGCAAACTGCTCGCGAAATGGAAATGACAAAGACGCCGGTTGGCTGCGCTGCTTTCGTTGCTCTGTGTTGGAAGAGGTAGACAAAGAAGAAGAAGAGAAGCAGCAACAGCAGATGCGACGCAACGCAGCGCAGCAGCAATAGTAGCAGCGGGCAGAGGCAACTACAAAATAGTAGTTGTTGTAGTTGTGGTGTAGTTTGGTTTCGCTGTTGTTTTTGGCTGGGCGCGCGCGCGGAAGTCGCAGAAAATATTTATCAAAAGGCAGGCAGAGAAGCAGCGGCGGCTAGCAGGCTGTCAATCGGATTAATTTTTATTGTACTTTTCTTTTCGGTCTTCATTGCTCTCTCTCTTTTTCGCTCGCTCTCTGCATACGTATATGTGCGAGCGTGAAGAGTGTGAGTAAGTATCGCTGGTTTTTTCTTTTTTCTTTTTCGCAAATGAGCGAATAGTTCTCTCTCTTGCTCTCATTTCACTCGTTCGTTCTCGTTTGTTCGTTCGAGCTCAGCTCTGAATCTCTTTCTCTCTCTCTGACTGTTTGTCCGTCTCTTCCGAGACGTTCGTCGCCCCGTTTTTTTTTTTCTTTTTGTTTGTCTCTTGTTCTGCTTTTTTCACCTTCTTTCCTTTCTGCTTCTTATTGCTCGTTACAAATACGCGTATATAACAATATGTGGCCCAGAGAGCAAGCGAGCGAGTGACTGCAAAAAAAAAGAAAAAAAACCAAATGAAATATACAACATAAACTAAACTCGCGGCGTGCCATCGAGTCGGTTTTTTTTTTGTTTTTGGAATATGTTTTTTTTTAATATAAATTATTGCAGAAAAAAGAAAACAATAATTTAAGTGGAAAAGTGCTTGAAAAATTATAATAAAAAAGAAGCAGCAATGAATGTGATAAAATTGTAATAGAATGTGAAAATCCAAACACACAAATACACCCACATACACACTCTCACCCATACACACATCATACACACTCACACACACATCCATACATACACACGTATGTGTGTGCAGAAAAATATGCGGCGCTTAAAAAAGGTGAACGGCATTTTGTGGAATAAACTAAACGAACGAAACAAGAATGAAAATTGAAAAGAGAAAAAGAAAAAATACACAGACTCTCGATGTGCTCAAGTTATATAGAATTGTAGAAGAGGAAACAATTAAAATGGCCCAAAACAAAGTCAATAAAATCCCATAATGTTCATTGTTTTAGTGGGTAGCCATTTTCATTTCTACTTTAATTTCAACCAACTCTCTTTTCTCTCTTCTTTCTTTCTCATTGTCTTTACGCTTTGCTTTTTGATAAAACATTACACACACACATCCACATACTTGCAGAGAATAAGCGAGCGGCTGCATTTGCTCTTTTACTCACTCTCTTTAACTCGTTGTTGTTGTTGGCGAGAGGGTATGTCATATTAGTAAACGCATCTCACACAGACACACACACACACATACACTCCCATGCTCCTCTACATTTTGCGCACACACACATGCATAACGACCGACATTCTCATTCCGTTGGTGATTGTTGCCACCTAGTTAGAAATTTCGGTGACAAATTGGCGCTCGGTCTGGCCACACTATCAACAAAAGCAGCAGCAGCCAGCCATCACGAAATTGCTGATCAAAACAAAAACGAGACAGTGTTGGAAAAGTGCACAGTTGAGAAAATAACGAAGAAAGAGATAGAAAACGGTTGACTAAAATATTAATGAAGAAAAATGTTGTGCAAAGGAAGAAAGATTTAAGAGGGTGGTGACGATTGAAGGGGCAACTAAAATTTATTTTTTAATTTGTTATCGTTTGTCGATTTAAAGTAAACTAAATGTTTTTTTTTTTTTTGTTACAGATGTCCGCCGGCGCTCAATTGCAGATGGCCCCACAGACCACAGCGACCTTAAGCCATCATCATCCAAATCAGGCATCCCAGCAGCAACAACAGCAACAGTTGCCACCTCCCCCACAGCAGCAGCAACAACCCCCGCAGCAGCAACAGCATTTTGCCAATCATCACACGACGCAGCAGCAGCAGGATCAGCAACAGAACCCCACACAACAGCAGCAACAGATTTTGCCACAGCAACATTTACAACATTTACAACAGCCTCAGCAATCTAAACTTCATCCACATCAGCTACACCTGCCCCAACATCAGCAGCAGCAACAACAGCAGCAGCAGCAACATTACCATCAGCAATCCTTGGGATTACAGGTGGTTGTGGGCACGGGTGTTACAGCTGGTGGCAGCAGTAATCCCGACTCGAATATGAGCACTGGCTCCTCGCACAGCGAAAAGGATGTCAATGATATTTTAAGTGGAGCAGCTGGCGTCGCAACGGGTGGGGGTGTAGCACTGCAGTGTCCGCCCTTTGGTATGCACTCCAATAACGGAGGCAACGATATGTTCATACCAAGCAGCGGGAAACAGGCGCGAACGCCTGCGGATCGAAAACGAAAAAGAAAATTGCCTCATAACACAACAGATGATGGTGGGGCATCAGGTGGCGGAGGCAGTGTTAACAATAGCAGTTTAAAGGGAAAATCTCTTGGCCTGAATCTATGCAAAGTGGGATTACCTGGTGTGCTGTCTGCTGCAGATCGCCTTAGTAGCGGTGCTGGTGGCGGTGCTGGTGGTGGAGTTGGAGTTGGGAGTAATGCTGGTGGTGTTGGTGTCGGTGTCGGCAGCTCTTCTGGTAGTGGAGCTGGCGGTGGTAAAAGTGCTCGTCTTATGCTGCCTGGTGGCGGCGGTGGCGTTGTCAGTGACAACAAAAAGATCAACGATTATTTTAATAAGCAGCAACAGTCGGGTGTGGGCGTTGGCGTCGGAGTCGGCGTTGGCATACCCGGAGTAACGGGCGGTGGTGGCGGCGGCGGTGGAAGCTCATCGGCGTTAAGGCCACCACATGCCGGTAGCAAATCACCCTCATCCGCCCAGCAAGTAACACCCACATCGGTGGCATCTAGCGGTGTTGTCGGAGTGGGTGTTGGTGTCGGTGTCGGTGTGGGAGTTGGTGGTGCGCCATCTAATCAGCAGGTGCAGGTGCAGACAAGCCAAGTGCAAACGAGCCAAGCGTATTCTATGTATCCAGCTAGTCCACAGACCCAGGCACCGAATCAAGTGCCGCCACCAGGAGCGGATTTCCATTATGCTGCTGCTGCTGCTGCCGCTGCATCCTCAAAACAACAGCAGCAGCAGCAACAACAACAGCAACAACAGCAACGCCAGCAGCAACAGCAACAGACTTCCAATCAAATGGTTCCTCCCCATGTAGTCGTCAGTGGATGTTCTTTGGGTCATGTGATGGGTCTGACCTCGCTTCCTCCGCCTCCACCCACACCCCAAAATCAACAGCAGCAGCAACAACAACAGCAACAACAACAGCAACAGCAGCAGCAACAACAACAACAACAGCAGCAACAACAACAACAACAATTGGGTCCACCTGCCGTCACTTCCTCTGGAACAACCGTCGTATCTGCCCATCCCCATCAATTGAGCTCAATGGGATTGGGTGTGGGAGTAGGTGTTGGCGTAGGCGTTGGAGTACCACCATTGCCTCCACCACCCCCAATGCCCACCTCAATCATCACCTACAGCAAATCCACGCAAACGGAAGTCTCACTCCACGAGCTGCAGGAACGTGAGGCCGAGCATGAGTCCGGTAAAGTGAAATTGGACGAGATGACAAGACTGTCCGATGAGCAAAAGTGCCAGATTTTGGGAAATCAGAAGACAATTGACCAGCACAAATCGCACATTGCCAAATGCATCGATGTGGTCAAGAAGCTACTGAAGGAGAAGAGCAGCATCGAGAAAAAAGAGGCCCGCCAAAAGTGTATGCAGAATCGCCTGAGATTGGGCCAGTTTGTTACCCAGCGGGTGGGCGCCACATTCCAGGTTAGTTTACTTAGTTTCACTGTTTGTTTATCCAATTAAAATTATTAATTTTTAAATGGTTTTTATTCTTATAGGAGAATTGGACGGACGGCTATGCCTTCCAAGAGCTGAGTCGAAGGCAGGAAGAGATTACGGCTGAACGCGAGGAGATCGATCGTCAGAAAAAGCAGCTGATGAAGAAGCGTCCGGCTGAGTCCGGACGCAAGAGGAATAACAATAGCAACCAGAACAACCAGCAGCAACAGCAACAGAACTCCAATTCCAATGACTCATCCCAGTTGACGGGCGGCCCGGGTAGTGATCGTCTGGGCGGTGGCGGCGCTGGTGGTGGCGGTAGTGTAGACAGCGGCCTGGGTGGCACCAATGCTGGCGGTCTAGGAGGTGGTGGCGGCGGTGTTGGTGGCGGTGCTGGTGGCGGCGGTAGTGGTCGTGGCTTATCCCGCTCAAATTCCACGCAAGCAAATCAAGCCCAATTGCTCCATAATGGTGGCGGTGGCTCCGGCGGTAATGTGGGCAATAGCGGCGGTGTCGGTGATCGACTCTCAGATCGCGGCGGCGGCGGTGGAGGACTGGGTGGTAATGATAGCGGCAGTTGCTCCGATTCCGGCACCTTTCTCAAGCCAGATCCCGTCTCGGGGGCATATACTGCCCAGGAGTACTATGAATATGATGAGATCTTAAAACTGCGCCAAAATGCGCTTAAAAAGGAAGACGCCGATCTACAGCTCGAGATGGAGAAACTGGAAAGGGAACGAAATCTGCATATACGCGAGCTCAAGCGGATACTCAATGAAGATCAGGTATGTTTTGTGGGTGGATGATTGAAAGATGAATCATCATCAACTCGTATATTTCTCTCACTCTAATTGATAAAAAAAATATCTCTATCTCTTTCACACACACACACACTTCATGCTACAGTCCCGCTTCAACAATCATCCTGTGCTGAATGATCGATATCTGCTGTTAATGCTATTGGGCAAGGGCGGCTTCTCCGAGGTGCACAAGGCCTTTGACCTTAAGGAGCAACGCTATGTCGCATGTAAGGTGCACCAATTAAACAAGGATTGGAAGGAGGATAAGAAAGCTAATTATATCAAGTGAGTAGAGGAGAGAAAAAAAAAAAGGAGAAGAGAGCAAAGAAAATTGCATTGAGGCTAGAGAAGATGTAGAATTAAATCAGATAAGATAAACAATATAAAGGACTCATATATATACAATGTAATCTGAATATAATAAAGTTTTAGAGTATGCAAACTGATAGGAAACTAGAGTCAAAGATATATATGTATCTATATGTTTCCATTTTATTCCAAAGATGAAATCTCATGAAAAAGATAAAAAGATGATAAATTCGATTCTCTTCTTAAATGTCATAAAAAGTTGTTAAATTTAGTCATTTGAATGATACGTTATATATATAGATATAATTTGAATCATTAGAAATCTAGAAATATATATGTATATATAGCTTCTGTATCAAGAGGAGGGTCCCCCCATATAGTATAATATCGCCAGAGATTGATTAGTTGAAGAGTTAATTGTATATTAAATATTTTCAATAATCTTCTTTTTACATATTTCTATTTCAACAAAAGAGAAAGTTAAAACTAACTTTAGTTAAAACAATATTTTAATTAGGCTGTGGGGAATAGCTAGTCAAAATTAATTATATATACTAATGTATATTATTATTAATCAATTTAAATTTTTTTCCATTAATTTAATAAAAATATAGACACGCCTTGCGGGAATATAATATCCACAAGGCCCTTGACCATCCGCGTGTTGTTAAACTCTATGATGTTTTTGAGATCGATGCAAATTCCTTTTGCACTGTCCTCGAGTATTGCGATGGTCATGATTTAGACTTTTATTTAAAGCAGCATAAGACTATACCCGAGCGTGAGGCTCGCTCAATAATAATGCAGGTAAGTTGAAATTCGATTAGATTCGGCGGATATATGTATGTACATATATGTATGTAAATTTAAAAATAAAAACATTTTTTACTAATCGACACTGCTGCCCATTTCCTTAGGTTGTATCTGCACTCAAGTATCTAAATGAGATTAAACCGCCAGTCATCCATTATGATCTAAAGCCGGGCAACATTCTCCTAACCGAGGGCAATGTTTGTGGCGAGATCAAAATAACCGATTTTGGTTTATCAAAAGTTATGGACGATGAGAACTATAATCCAGATCATGGCATGGATCTGACATCGCAAGGAGCTGGCACATATTGGTAAGCTTTTTTTTTTTCAGCTATTTGGATCAGAATATTTTTTATTCAATCTTTTCGATTATCGCATTTTAGGTATCTGCCACCAGAGTGCTTTGTTGTGGGCAAAAATCCACCAAAAATCTCATCCAAAGTGGATGTGTGGAGTGTGGGCGTGATATTCTATCAGTGTCTTTATGGCAAAAAGCCGTTTGGTCATAATCAATCGCAGGCAACAATTCTGGAGGAGAATACCATACTCAAGGCCACCGAAGTTCAGTTCTCCAATAAGCCAACTGTGTCCAATGAGGCCAAGGTAAGTGAAGATAGCCGGACGATAAATAAAGAAATATTACTCATATTAACTCATATTAAATATATATATATATAAATATATATAATTACAGAGCTTTATACGCGGTTGTTTGGCCTATCGTAAAGAGGATCGAATGGATGTATTCGCATTGGCGAGGCATGAGTATATACAGCCTCCTATACCGAAACATGGGCGTGGTTCGCTTAATCAACAGCAACAACAGCAACAGCAGCAACAACAGCAACAACAACAACAGCAGCAACAATCCTCAACATCGCAAGCCAATTCAGCCGGCCAGACATCGTTCTCAGCCCACATGTTTGGCAATATGAATCAGTCCAGCTCATCCTAGCTGCCAACTAAACGTAATTCCAATTCATAATTCGCCGCCGCAGCAGCAGTAGCACCACCACCACCACTACCACCACCATCATTAGTAACAACAACAACATCAGCGACAGCGAGCGCATTAGCAATTGTTGCCGACCAATTTCAGTATCAGCAGCAGCACCATCAACATCATCAACAGCAACAACAAAATAGCAGCAATAATTACATTTTTAATACCAGCAACAACAACTATACAGCAACGCTACTCGATGCGGCGGCCTATTGCTATGAGACTGTGATGGATACATCCCATTATAAGCAGGCGGCCACATTAATAACTGCTGCTGCCGTAGGGCCCTCTCTTGTAACGCCAACAACAGCAACACTAGCGACATCGTCATCAGCTACATCGGGAGCAACAACACCGCGAGCCTATCAAGGGAAATACAAGCGTTGGCAGCAACAACAATTGCAACAGCAGGCGCAATTGCAACAGCAGCAACAAATGCTGTTACTGCAACAAGAATTGCTGTAGCTTAATTACGGATCGGATGACGACGACAACACAAACACATACACATACACACACACACACACACACTGCCTGCCAACAACATCAATTCCCCCCGACTCACATCCCAACTCCTTGTGCTCCTCTTTCATTTGCAAAGAAGGAATCACAAAAATGATTTGGTATTGTCGATATCGCTGACACTTGCATAAGCCCGCCCTTCCCCCCTACAACAAAAACCCAAAAGCACAGCAACTAAATTCAAATTCCTGCAACAGCAATAAGGTATAAAAAAAAACATGCTGCTGCTGCTACAACAACTTGAATTCAACTAATGTTGACAACAACAGCAATGATGAGTCACACCCAGAATTCCCCCTTCTAGAACAACTCCATCCCCATGGTATTTCGTTTTAGTTGTTGCTGCAACATCACCGGGAAGATGAAAATTAAAAAGAAAGCAGAAGAATTTCCACAGCGAAAGAAGCGTCGCAAAAAATTTAAATAAACTAAGAAAGTTACATAAAACAAACCAACAAAAAAAAAAAAAACTTAAATTAAAGAAAGAAAAAAAAAACCTATATATAAATATATATATTATATTAAATGTGATAAACAAGCGTTAAGCAAAAAAACAAAACAAAAAACAAAAAAAAAAACAACAACAACAACCAACCAACAAAGAGAGAAAAAATAGTAAGCAGCAAGCAAATTAAAAAAAAAAAACAAAAGAAAAAAATCTTAGCAAGCGCAGTTAAAATATAAAATAAAAAATGCGAAGAAAACGTTGTTTAAAGGCTGCTTTAAACCTTTTTTTTGTTAACTTAAAAGAAAAAAAAGAAAAAGAAAAAAAAAAGAAACCAACCAGCAGAATAATTAATTATATTAAAATAAATGTAATTTAGGAATTTAGGAAGGAAACTAAAAATTAAAAAATTATAAAAGCAAACAACAAAAACGAAAAAACGATTCCCAAGAAAGAGATAACTTTTTTTCAAAAAAAAAAAAAAAAAAACAAAAACCTAAACTAAAAACAAAACATATAGCTAAACAGAAAAAAGAAAAATGATTGCTTGTGGTTTTTTCACATATAAAAAAATTATATATTTTTTTTTTATTATTATTTTTGCCTACCGCAGAACTTAAAATTATCGTTTTCTTGTTTTTGCCTGCAATTGGGTTTTCTTTCTGGGTTTTGCTTAACTTTTAAATCTCAACATATGTGAATGATCTATATATGTATATAACAAATATATATTCAAAAACAAATTTGACTATTTTGAAAAATTGAATGAAAAGCAAAACCCAAAACCAAAAAACAATTCATTTATTTTGTATCAAAATTATTGCTACTTTCAAAACCAAAAACAAAAAAAAAAAAAGAAAAACAAATTTAAACAATTTGCATCCATAAAACAAAACTAAAACTATGGCAAACAAAAACAAAAGAGAAAAATCACACACACACACACAAACAATTAAAACAAATAGTTGAAATGTTAAATTTATATTAAAAACAGCAACAAAAACAACAAACCAACAAGAAAAGCAACAATTTTTATATTTTACAACAAGAAACATTTAAAAAAAACAGGAAAGGAAAAGGAAAACCTTTCAATAAGTTGTACCAACTCTTAAATCGATATATATATATATATATAACACACACACACACACAGATTTGAAAGAATTACACTTTTAATTATATAGATATATATACATACATGATAATATTAATAATAATAAACTAATGTAATAGTTTTTATTAAAGAATAATATATATATATCGATATATATATATACATGTTTTTTTTTTATTATTATTAATTTTAAACTATAATTGTAATGAACTTTATGCATAACAAATTGTATTAAATATTAATATCCAAGGCATATTGATAGAACTTTATATAGATATATGTACATATATATGTATATGTATATACAAATATATATGTATATATATTTATATGTGTGTGTGGAATTCGAGCAACAAGCGAGCAACAAAAAATTGTAATGGTTTAATAGTTATATAACATTATATACATACAAACATATATATTTATATATATATATACAAATATAAATATGTTTTCACATATATATATGCATATATTGTGTATGTATATGTGGATGTATATCTATATATATATATATACGTGTATCTGTACATGTATGTAAAACCCAGAGACGGTCGTCAAAAACAGAGAGTGTGGTGGAGAGTGTTGCATGGTGGTGTAGTTGTAGTAGAACTAGTAGCGAGGGGCGCTCTAATGAAATTCCAGAACAAGCTAAACGCAAAAATGATAAACAAAAACGAAGATAACTAAAGGAAAAGCCATCATGATGAAATATTTCAAAAACAAAAAGAAAAACAACAAAAAAAAGCCAAGCCAACAGTTTTATGCTGAAGTGTTACAGACCTTCTTTTTTTTGTCTTTAGTCTATGTATATATATATATATTTATACATATATATATATATAAATATATGTATATATATATATATATATATATATATATATATAAAGAAATATCTAGAACTATAAAGAAAACATAGAAATTAGCATACAGCGTACAGAGGGGCGTATGAGTAATAAGTGAATATGAGAGAAACACAAAAGAAAATTGAAAAAAAAAACCATAAGAAAACAAAAACGAAACCCTACTCCATCTAGCCCTCTGTCCCTGCTCCTGCCCCTACCCCCGCCCGCCCTACGGCAAATTAAACAATTTTTGAGTAAATTTGTAAATATTTGATAATAATAATTTAAATTTTAAATGTCGTCATATGAATGAGAGAAAGAGATAGAAATCACACACTTCAAATGCTACGAGAGACGTTTGAATACTTTCCTTTAATTTTAGCCTGAGAGAACAGTTCTTAAGTGAGGTTAATATTTTTTTTTTGCTTTTTTTTTCGTCCCTTGAATATATTAATTTAATCTATATTTACATATACATATGTATATAAATATATATGTGTAATTCTTTTTTTTAACGTTAGGTTATATGAAAGCTATGCATATAACAATAAATATATATATATCTATTGGTATATGTATATATATATATATATACATACACACATGTCGAAGCGTGTGTGTTGAATTTTATTTTATAGTAATCAGCAGGAGCGAATCTATATTAAAAACAAAAAACAATAAAATACATGTAAAATGCACATCTTTAAATTATAAAACAATATTTAATTGAAACGAAAAAAAAAATCAACCTATTAATTATTATTTAAACGCGTTTTATTTTAGTTTAATTTCTTTTTTTTTTTGTAATTTTTTACTATGCGCTTAAAGGAATCAAGCCGGGGGGACAACCAAAAAAAGGTTCCTAATCTGTTCCATAACCTCTTTGGGTATTCATTGGAGCTGGTGAGCAACTAATTGATCACTGACTGGGAGTGTCATTGAAATAGGCGATGTAAGAATTGAAAATTTAGAAAACTAAAAGAATTGTCCGATTGCCACTACAATATCAATATTTATTTATTATCTGTGAGTGAGAAATGAATAAGATTGGATATTGAAATAAATTACCTGGGAATTTCTCTGACATGTTAGAAAATGGACCACTATTTTTTGAATGATCATTTGACTATATAACAACACGCTGATCGGTGCTATTGGTTCAAAAAATAGTTTCATTCGGGGGAAATTTCGTAGTTTGAAATAAAATTTTGGCAAAATGGACTCAAAACGGATAATGGGACCTGGGAAAAAAAAAAACAAATTTTAGATATTTTTAAAATGTGGTCACATTTAATCAATTATTTGTTGGCTATGAAGTGAGGTAAATTATTATACGGAATGAAAGGGAATAAGCGTGTAGAAATAATTAATTTTATTTTCAGTTTATATTTATTTTTCGATTGTTGACTGATATCTGTTCTTGTACTACTTTTCAATTTTACTACATTTTAAATAAATTTCTTCAACGAGAGTGGCCACAAAAGTTGTGGAAATAGATCCAGGTGCAGCAATAGCAGCGTAAGAAGATGACACATTAAGCATACCTACTAAGTGTTTAAATAGTACTAAACAAATCAAAATATAAAAATACTTAAACAAGCCGATCAGACGATGACGACCCTTTTTCCTACCCTTGCCCCCACCTCCCAAATCCCATTAAATTATTTGTTAAATATTTTATTAATAATGAGAAAACGAAAAAGAAAACAAAAAACAAATGCAAAATATAATATTAAAATACAATAAAAATTTAAATTATTAAAAAGAAGAAAAAAAAAACAACTGAACATACATACATACATACATATATGAATATATATGTATATGCTTTATATATATATATACATATATATATATATATATGTATATATATGTATGAACAAATTATTTAATAGTTATGCTAAAAAATTGATAACAAAAGGGATGATAACAAAACACGAAACGTGAACGTAAAAGTGAAAGAAGAATTATGCAGAAATGTTCAAACCGCCCCTCTGTGCCCGCCATCTACACCTTTAACTAATTGCTCGCTCGCCCCTCGTCGTTGGCGGTCCTACGCTGTCTTGCTGGGAGTGTGGGTTGGGGGTGGGGCCAGGGAAGAGGTATCCATTTGCCAGCGCAACGCTTAAGAGCGATGGTAAACCCAGAAATAAATGAACGCAAAGATACTAAATCATTAAGTAAACGTAAAAAATTAATAAATAAATTAATTCCAAATGAAAAGACAGAGAAAAAGTAAGAAAAAAAAATTTAAAACAAAAAAAAAAACAAAGCATTGAGAATAAAAAATACTAAAATGATTTAAAAAAAATAATAATTTGTGGTTTTTATGTGGTTAATAAAAATTGTGGTCATTGAAATAGCTGAAATAACGTCAACTAAACTACAGTTATAGACTAAGCAAAGCTTTGATACTTGTGAAGTGTGCATTAATTTGTTGACTTCATTAAATACAACTCCTACAGAATTCTTAATTCTTAATTTTTCTGCATTATGATTGACAAGTTTTTAAAAACAATGAAGTACAAAAATTTGTCAATTGTACCATCAATAAAATACGAATTAATGGTATAAATTAATAAATCCCGTTGCCTACAATTGTTGAATCTTCTTGGCAATCGCACTTGAGAAAAAATTTGGACTTGACTGAACTGATTGTAGTACACAGTTTGAGAGTCCACAAACTGAGATTTGTTTAAATATTTCGCTCGATTTAAAATCTAAAAGCATCATCGGTTAATCAACGAAAACGATAGAGGGCGACACAGTGTAATATTAACTGTGTGTCAAATGATACTATCGATAGTTTTCTCACTAGTTCCATCGCTGTTCCCATCGATGGTTTTTGTAGCACTGTTGAAAAATAGGGCATAATTAAGAGAGTAGTGAAGAAAAGCGTAGAAAATAAAACACAATGGCTGGTCCTATGCAACATGAAGATTTGCTCAAGCTTAAAAACTTTATTGACTTTGTCAATGTAAATCCCACTATTTTAAATATGAAGCAATTGCAATTCGTCAAAGAATTCGTGGAGAAGTTTGGTGGTAAAGTACCCGAGGGGGAATTCAAAATGCCGGATGCAGCTGCCGGGGGGTAAGTTATAACCTATGACACAAGGTCGAGCACAGGATTGGGACATGTAACTGAATTTTTATCATTATTATTGCAGAAAATGCCCATTTGGTGGCAACGCCAAAGGCAAACCGACTCCAAGTGCAGATGAGCCGCAACCATTCGTAGAGTCAGATTCCAGTGATGAAGAAGAATCCATATCGGACGCTGAATCGGATATTGAATTGGATATGGAAGGTACAGTAAAATTCTCACATATACATATATATTTATAGATAGAAAGGTCACTTTTCATTTTTTGCTGCGTCACGTGCTGTTGTTGTTGCATTTCAGAGTTGCCATTTGTTCTAGAAGCTTTTGGAAAAATGCAATGTTCCCAATTCATTTGCATTCCAATAATATTTTCTAAACATCTCTTATAACAAATTATTATTATTATTATTTCAACTGAATTGGGACCCAGTAACCCGAGAGGATAATTGTTTGTGTCATTTAGATGGGGGTTAGGTTTAAATAGTTTCTAAACCCAGGCGGTTTCACTACCATCTTTGGGTGTGGCTTCCAACTGTTTACAGTTTGATTATTTGATTATTGTCTAATAGATTTTGTTAATTTCTTAACTTTATTCTTTTCATTTCTGTTTTTGTACTAATGTTCTATAGGCGTCATTAAGGCCGATGAAGATACCGCTCAGCCAATGGGCGATTCCTCTAAGGAGCCCACTGAAGAGGAAATGGATAAAGCCGGCGAGTTTCGTTCTCAGGGAGCTGCCGCTTATAGTGAGCAGAAATTTGATGAGGCCATCGATTTCTATACCAAGGCCATTGAACTGAATCCGGGTAATGCTTTGTTCTATGCCAAGCGTGGTCAGGCTTTCCTAAAGCTTAAAAAACCAAATGCTTGCATTCGGGACTGTGACAAGGCACTGGAGTTGAATTGTGATTCGGCGGCGGCATATAAATTTAGAGGACGTGCCCATCGTCTGTTGGGTCAGTTCCAGGAGGCGGCTAAAGATTTGCGTCAGGCCTGTAAACTGGACTTTGATGAGGAGGCCGACGAGTGGCTGCGCGAGGTGACGCCCAATGCTAAGAAGATTGAACAGCATCGAATTAAACAGGAGCGTAAACAGGCCGAGCGTAAAATAAAGGAGCGGGAACGGGCTCAACGCAAGGCGCGCCATCAGCAGGCCAAACAGAATGCTGCTAGTGGACAAACAGGCGCTGGTTCCGGTGCTGGTGCTGGCGGTTTTCCTGGTGGTTTTCCTGGAGGATTTGCAGGCGGTTTTCCTGGTGCAGGTGGTGGTGGTGGTATGCCCGCTGGCTTTGACATGGCTGATTTAATGTCCAAAATGAAGGATCCCGAGGTGGCTGCTGCCTTACAGGATATTATTAGCAATCCAGCCAACATATCCAAATATGTATCCAATCCGAAAGTCTTCAATTTATTAAAGAACTTCTTCCCAGGTGGTTTCCCAGGTGGTGCCGATCCAACTGGCGGAGCTGCCAATTTCGGTGACCAATCCGAGACGGCTAAGGACACAAGCAGCAGCGCCAATACCAACGAACCGAAACCTAAAAAGGATCCCACTTCGGATTTCGTTGATGATGGCCTGGACTAAGGTTAAAAAAAAAAGAGAGCAGCCGCTAATTAGTAGCTGTCACACACATACAACAACAATAACAATCATATTCCAACACACAGACATACACACACACACACACTAGCCACACACGAATAAGAGCAGGATAGCATTTAAAGGAGTAGCTGCTGTCTTTGTTGGCTTTTCGGCTTTTGAATTAATAATAATTCTTTATGCCATAAAATCTGTAATAAAATGAAAAATGTTTCCTTATTATAACATATTATACATTATATATATATATATATATATATATATATACTATATATATATAGTTGAATTAATGCTCGATAAGAAACCAAAACGAAAAATAAATTGCAAATGTTTAGCCTTAATTGATTACACACACACACACACACACACACAGGAACACCAACATAATTTTTGTAAAACAAAACTGTACTGAATAGGATTTGAAGTCATATTCAAATAAGCAAATGCATTTAGCAACCGTCATCACCATTACACACTCTCCTATACACACACACTAACACACACCCATGTGAAACATTCATCTTATTCATTTAATGATCAATGATCAATAAAAATCTAGAAATGAGCATCGAAAATAATGAGCCGCCTTGCTTGATCGGTTAAAGATATACATATATATATATATATATATATGAAATTTTTAAGAAATCGAAAGCCTTAATATCTTCAAATATAAATTCAAACCGATTTAACTTGGAATATATATACTCAAACTGTGTTCAATCGATAAATTATTATATAGTAGTCTCTTAACAATTTATGCACACATACATATATGTATTTAGTATATACATATATATTCTTGTTCAGTTCCGGCAACTGAGGGAATATTTATCTAGTCAGAGATGAAAATAGTCTGCTGCATTAGGAGTGCATTATAGTGCAACTTAAGATTTAGTTACCATATCTAAATTAAGTCTCGCCATATCCCAAATCTGACTAAATTGCTTAAAAAAAATATTTAAATGATATTTAAAACAAACTTTGATCTTTCATATACTACAAGTTGAAGGTTTATTTACTATAGCCATAGAGTCAGGCAAATGCTAATCATGGCTAAAATAAAAAATCTATATATATATATTATAGGATTGCACAAGATAACTGTTCAAAGTTTGTTAATTTCAATATGTAGCTTTATTCCGGTTGGCTTTTCAATAAATCATTACAAAGGACTATTTCAATTTATAAACAATACAGTGCAATAATATATAGACTTATATATACATGCATATATATGAACGGAAGTACCAAAAAAGGCATAAATTCAAGCTTATATGAAACTAGGTCCAGTATATATGTATGTATATACATACGTACATACATATATATCTCCTATAATAAAGTTTATTATTAAAGAATGAAACAATAAGAAAAGGGAGCAATAACTTTATTTAAATATTTTATTATTATTAAATATATATTTCTTTATTTATTCGCTTTTCTTAAATGAAGGCCAATGTTTGCTTATTACCTCGAGTATGTGAAAAAATGCCGATTTTACTATACATATCAAAAATTATTTGCATAAAGACATTATAAACATGTAAATGCCTTCATGTTTTTCTTCATCAATTACTGTTGTCATTAATAATTTCTATATATGTATGTATACAAATTTGTATGTATTGTGTGTGTGTGAGTGTGTTTGAGTGTTGCATATTAGCTGTTGAAATTACTCATCCATTCTTAATTTGAATATGATATAAGGCAGTCATTGCAAAACTTGCGAATAATGATAACTGAAGACATTGATAACTACCGCCCACACAATCTCTCTCCCCTATTGCCCCCCCTTAATATCTCTTTCTCTTTTTCTTGCTCACTCTCACCATTTTTCTCTCTGACACAGTTAGTCAGCGTGTTTTCCTTGAAGTGTACTTGCATTACTCATACGCACAGTAGCTCACTCTCTTATACCAGAATCTATCGCATTTAACGCTGTCTCTCTCTCTAATAGTTTGTATATATGTAAGACACCCAATGAAGTGTGTACGGTAAATCCTGAAGGCGTTACAATAAGGTTAAACGGCGTTAAAGAAGGTTGACAATCCCAAAATTCCTTCTATCTCTGTTTCCATTACCATTCGAACACAGCGCATCGGCGCGATGACATCATGACGTCAACACATAGACCCAAAGGGGAGAAGGGAAGGCCACAACTTGTTGTGATTGTAGTCGCGGTCGAGTTTTTCATTTTATATTTGGAAAATATGGGTATATAAGACCTAAGACCCATTTGATATAAAGTATCACTTACTATTGAATTTCCGATTAAAGAAATTTTTTGATAAAAGTAGATATATCTGGCTGTACTATATATTTGCTATATACAAATTGATTTATAATTGAGGCCAAATTAGTTATTGTCTTTTATATTCCGTCGCCTTTTGATAAATTTTCAAATGTCCTTTTTATGACTTTAAATTTTCTTTTCATTGGCTTAATCCTTTCATTGTTTTCTCCCTTTGCATTGGGTAATATTATTTGAGGGGTAAACGGCTGGTCTATATTATTAAAAAGTTCTATATTTTACCGACTTGTTTTTGTTTTTATTTCGGCAGACGATGTTACCTGCTAGCAAAAAAATGAACAACATTTTCAGTTTCGTTTTCAACGTGCGCGCGCCAAGACGTATAAAAGTTTATCTAAAAATATTTGAAAATTGGAAATATATCATACTTATATATTCGCAGAAATATATATATATATATAAACATATTTATATATATTGAGAGTGTGTGATTTTTTTTACCCTCCCCCAAAACCCGAATATCCTACAAAAAATTTGAAATTTTATTCTTTGTGCCGCAGGCCAGGGCAGTCAGCGTAAACTCATAAAGTAAGAACTTGGCATTTTTCTTAAACAAATACATATGTATGTATATACCTTTTGTATATAACGTATGTATGTACATATATATATGTATTTAATAGTACATTATATAGACTTAAATCGAAAGATATTCCAAAGTGTTTCCCGACTGTGTGAATGATTATTATACATAAGTAAAATACGAAAAAGTTCAAATTGTCAAATTGAAAGGGGGCCAATTAGGTTAGTGGGGTGGAAGGGGAAGGTGAGTCAAAAAATTGTGGGTGCTGTGGCATTTATTACTGCAATTAACTAATTGCAAGAAAATTGAAAAAGAAGAAATTTTATTTTCAATGATGATATCATTTTCATATGCTCGTTTGGTTTCTCATTTGAAATTAAAATGTGCAATACAAACACATTCGTCTTATCAAATCAAATCAAAAAAAAAAAAAAGAATTGGCGGCATATTTACTTTGCCACTTATGTAGATACATACGTTCGTTCCACATGTTGGACATGAGCATAATGAAGATGATTATGATGTTTCTTGGATTTGTGGACATAACTTCAGAATGATATCATATCCCAATTTCATAGTCGGCAGCCTGTTGCTGTCTACTCTAAAAAAAACAAAACCTAAAAACCAAAGCAATTAAAACTAAGTTAGGGCTACGGCTAAGAGATACCCTGTATTAAGTAGAATTATTACTTTTATCACATATTTGATATTCATTTCCAACAGTAGACAATATTTATTTTAGTCCCATATCAATATATAGATTATCTTTTAATATATTAGAAAATATTTCATCTCGAATAAAAAGACTATAGTAAAGTTTTTAATTGAGAATGTCTATATTTTAGAAGACAAAAGCTAATCTATCTATATATATATATATATTATTACTTGTTTTGATTGTCTTATTATTGCTAATATACCTTATAATCATACCAATGGTTAATTACAGGGTAATAACAGTCGGCTAATCAACATGCTACATGATACATAAATTTTGTTCGCCTTTTGTTTTGAATTGGGCTAGCCAAATGCCGTGCTGCCCCACCCCTTAGATCCAAGTAGCATAACAATGATGAGCTATCCCGATCATCATCACAATGTTATTGTCGATGATGATGATGATGATCGTTTCAACTATTCATAGCATTGAATTTCTGTTTTTGTAATCCATTACGTCATCTCTGTGAGCAGGAAAAACGAATCGGTGGCAAAGGGGAGATGAAAATTTATGGATGGAGAGTAGAGTTGGAGGCGTTGTAGTTGATGGAGATGGCGTCATATCCCAAACATCTTTTAGTCTAGTGCTGTCAAGGCTTTTGTTTTCAGTTTCTTCTGATTAAATGCGTCATATTTCCGTTTGATTGATGTGAGAATATCTGTGACCTGAGTTCCATGAATGGAATAACTTTTAGGCATTGATAAAACAAATTAATTTTGTTTTCTTCAGTTCAGAAAATTGAAGAATGAAATTGGGAATACATATATATTTTTGGGTTTATATAGATTTCTTTTTGAAGCCACATGGCGTATGAGTTATATGTATTAATATGAAACACTTTTGAATTACATTAACAAATTGCAGCTGATTAAAATGTTTTATTATTTCATATTAAAGCTAAAGTAGAAATATTTAATTAAAATTAAAAAACCAAGTGATGACCTTTTAGTCCGCCCCTGTACATGTACATACGTACATATACATATGTATGTATGTATATAAGTGAATAAAATTATATATACAAAGCGTGGATGGATAGATATACATACATACATACAGGCGAGAACAAGTAAATACAAAAATTTATTTCTCTGCTCCTCCATCTCTCCATATTCATTGGGCATTCGCCTTCTCTCCTACTGCGATGTTTCAATAACATCTTTTGGCGAGGCCGGCATTGAAAATTATTTTAAAATTAGACAAAAACCAAAATCCCTCATTCATTCATTTATATGTATGTATGTATGTATGTATGTATGTATGTACATACATATGTACATGAATACAAATGTGAATAATAATAATGATGGCAATCATTATGATGATTGGCATGGGTGTGGCTCAGGGGCGTTCGATCTGTAACAGCTGCTGAGAATACATACATATGTACATATAAGAACGCATGGTAAAAACTATTCAATTGGGCGTGGCCATTCGAAAATATATCGAAAAATTGATCTATTTGATATGCCGCCAAAAAAAAAAAAAAAAAACTTTAAATCTTGCAAAAGTACAAGTCCTAATCTAATATCTAAAATCCTTTAAATTGACATGTTGAATTAGCTTTAAAAACCATATATTTATCGAGAATATTCTACAAGTTTTGTGTTTAGAACTGAATGATTTTGAACTAATATTTTCTTACCTACTTACCCTATAGACCCAAAAACAAACCCACCCGATAAATTACCACCGTCAAAATGTCGCACTCAGTGACCATAACCCGTACAACCACCAGCACTACGAACACTTCGTACATTGTCCTCAATACGGGATATCTAAAGACCTTTCCCGGCATTCTCAAGTTCTTTGAATTGGTAAGTGTATATTAACAATAATTAAGATATAATTATCTTAGATTAATAATTTATAATTTATAGATAATTGGAGCTGCCGTTGTGGGTATTCTAGCCTACAATTATGATAACTATTATCGCAACTTTTATGCAGGACACCAGGATCTGTTTCATTTCCTAATGTCGACCACATTTATGATAGGAACATTTTGTTTACTTTTAGCCTGCCTGACATCCCTCAGTACAGGCGGCATTATAGCCAAAACAATCTATGTAAGTAGAATTAATTGATATCACATATCATCCATTCCATTGTGTTCCATTCATTGGATTTTTAATTGCAGGAGCTAATCTATCACAGCATTGCTGCAATTTTACTATTGGCCTCATCCACTTGTCTATTGATAAAACTGCGCGATATTAAGCATGATGGCTATATGATTGCCGGTATTCTGGGACTGGTCAATACCGTGTTGTACTTCATTAGTGCATTCCTGGCACATCGATCATATCGCGGCATTTAAGCTAAATATATATAATATATTGAAACCAGAATTGAATTATCGGGTTAAGGCGTCATTTTAATGGCGTGACGAGACGTGTTCAAGTCCAAAACTGCAATCTCGAAGCATTTTAAAACAAGATCAGAGATATATACATATATATATATATATATATATATATATAATAATAAATATATACATAGAAAGAGAGAAAGAAATGAAGGATTCTTTGTTGTACTGTAAAATGTATTTTATGTTTTTTTTTTTTTTGTAAATGTTCATTTAAATTTTTCTTGGCGCTAGTTACGATTACTTAATTTATATATGTATATCTATGTACGTGTATGTGCAGGTATATTTACTTATACCGTTTACCGATTTTTCTCACTTTCTACTTATATACCTTTTTTTTATATCAATACAATTGTGAAAAGTAATTCGAATAAAATGAGTGTCATATGGTTTTTTTCTAGAAAAAAATTGATTTATTTATATAATTTGGTGTTTAATATTATATATTTTATTCAATTGAAAATGAATACATTTTTAATTGTTTACATAGTTACAATGCATAGCTGAAAAAAAATATATATATTTATTTGAATTTAATTTAATAGCTTTTAAATAGAATAAAAGTTATAATAGGAAATATATAGAAATTGTATATATTAGAATGTATAATTTCTTGCTAATTCCATATAATACTGCACCGAGGGAATAAGAAAAAATACGACAGCCACCGATATATTGAGAGCTATAAAGAATATATTATAGACAATGATCTCATTACACCAGACCTCAATAAAGGGTGTACGTTCATTTAATATACAAGTGGCAACAAGCAACACCATCGATAGGAGGGCACCCACAAGCATCATCTAGAGACAGGATGGGATCCTTTAATGTATTTTATAATTAATATATATCATCTCATTTAACTCACCGTATTGGAAATAATGAAATTGATATCAAAATTACTTAAATATTTGGCCCTAATCAATATCATGACTGCAAACGAATAGAAAATGCTCAGCACCACTGTCCACTTCATGTATAATAATTCCAACCAGGTTAGATGAGGAGTATCAACATTGTCCACAATATATGTTCTTTCACAATGTGAACCATAATCGCTGGACAGTTTCACATTGATATGGATCAAAGTATTCTCACTGATGTGAATAATTTTGTTTAGCAAATGAAAGGCAATAAAGCAGGCAATCTATATATGTATATAGCAAACTGATTAGGATGATTATTTAACAGTAGATTAAGATGGACACTCACAAAGCCGCATAAAGCTAAGAGGCCGGTGGCCAAACCCAAACCATTATACATCTTCACGCACCGAGACAACAATATCGACTATATAATAATAATTTTACCTAGTTTCATTCAGGGTTTCATTTCTTTGTGCAATTGGAGATGGTTGTGCAGCTGGATTTTGGAATTTTGTTTTATTTTCTTTGTTATTATTGCTTAAAGGCTGTTTTTATTTTACAAATGGTTTTTATGTTTTTGTATAGTTATTTGGCGACTTAAATGCAGCTTAATCATAGGAAGAAAAATAATATAATGTCGAAATAATGTCGAGTTTAGGTGTCGATGTGTGTACTTAAAAATGTGGAGTTTAAAATTAGTTAACTTCAATAGTATTTTTGATTTGATACCATAAACATAACCAAGCAAAGAAAACTATATATAGTAGTTGAAATGTGGTTAAACGATAAGGAATTAACTATTGGCTAAACTTTACACCGATATTGTTAACACGCGTCTGCATATGCTGCAGGACATCCTGAGAAAAGTCCTCGATGGTGGTGAAGCGACTTTTCTGAAAGCTAAATATATCGCTCAGGAATGACAAAAGCTGTTCCCGAAAATAATGACAAATGTCACGTAAATTCTCATTGGGGCCAAAGAAACCCCAGGCCATCAATGGTGATATTTGCTCCGATATAACATAGAAATGGGCCATAAAACCATTTGGAAACTTTAACATTCGCTTCTTTGCCTTCAATACGGACCACACGGCAGTGGTGAGTGCCTGTAAAATGGATAAACAGAATATAAAAATGGATATAATTTAAGTAAGATAACACAATTACCGTCTCTTTGAATCCGTTTGATAGCCAACGATTTTGTACCACTGCCGTTACACTGGCCGGCGGTGCATCCAGATCCCTAAAGGAATCCAAAATGATAAAGTCCAAGCAGATGTCATAGAATGTCATGGCCTTCACATTGCGTTGCTCCAATTCCATTTGTATACACGGCCAGCTATTGGGATCCTGTAGAAAATTCACCATATCTTCGTAGCCCACCAAAAATTCCTTTGTATCCTTGTCACCCAAACACAGCAAATCGGTAAGAATCTGACGACCCGAATCGCAAATCCATTGCCCCACAGCTGGATCCTTAAAGAGGAACTGAAAGGCAAGACGAACACAATGCAACTTGGCCAGATACTCAATGTCACTGCTGCAATGCATCAGCTCGGATCGCATTGTCCGACATGGCACTGTGTACTCATCATGATGCTTGAGTGCTGTTTGGAACAATGGATACCCCTCGTAAGAGGTCTCAATAAAGCCCTCGAATTCACGCAGATCTGCCACTTGGTCCAGGGCAGATGCAAAGCTTTCTGCGGAATCAAAATTGGGATCGGAACCAGCCCGGCTTAGTATACTACCCGATTTGCGGGATAGGCGATCATCATCGCCATCATCACCAATACCGACAGCCAGGCCATCTTCCTCGGCCTCGTCTATGGAATGTTCCTCGCGAAAAAGCACCGACCGCTGGTCTAGGAAGAGCAACTCGCTCTGCTCTTGGAGCGTGTAGGACATCTCTAAAAGATTTTGTATCTCGCGACAGAACTCAGAATCTTCGGCTGTGGTTAGTGAGGCGGGCACACCGCCAGGAGAGTAATGGGCAGCCAAGGCATCCTCCCAGAAATTAATGACCGTATCCAGGGCCTCCATGCCCATCACTCCAAGCTGCTGGGCCGTCAGCTGAGTCACAACATTGCCGCCGCCGACAACAACATTATTCTGACCACTTGTGGCTAATACACCAACACCTATGGAGCCAGATGCCATCGAAAGGCGGTCCGAATAGGCTAATGTAGATCCAACTGGACTGCCAGATCGAGCTGAAGCCTTTGAGCCGGCAATAGATATTAGATCGTTGGGACTTCGCATGCTATTCCTTGTCCTCCGTCCTGTATATTTTCTGGCACGGCGTGGTGGACGCGGTGGCTTACGGCGACGTAAGTAACGCGACAGGACACCCATTAATGCCACTCCAGCGGTCAAGGAGAACAGTACAACCTGCCCGAATGGACGTAGGATATTACAAGGAACATTTACCACAGATTAACTTACCTTTGTGGTGGTGGACACGCGGAAGGGTAATAAGCTACCACCACTGGCCCATGTGCTTGGCATTATGCGATGCATTATCTAGCTGAACACTTTTGTGTGGATTTTTAAGGAATAGGAATACTTTGTGCGGATATTTGTGCGGATGCTTTGAGGTTAGACCCTGCTAACCCAGATGCAACGCGTACTCTGACCTGCTGCACATTGGCTCCCGTTGCGGCACTTCTTCCTCCTCTTTTCGTTCGTTCTTATACTCGTGCTACTCCGATTGACCCTTAAATGGCCTATCTGTGTTCTTATAGTTAAAAAATGGTTATTCCACTTATGTTGCTTCGTTATCACTCTTGCAACTGCAATTTATGTTTGATTACCAGTTAAAACTTTCACTTTTTAGGCCCCAAAAAGACAACAAAATTGCATCACAATAGTTCAATGGGAGACAGTGTGAGAAAAAGAGAAAGAGCGGCAAATGGTGCATCAGCTGTTGGTTGACAGCATATGACACTAGTTTTAGTTTTTGACATAAGTGCATATGACATTTTATTGTTGAACAAAAAACACTACTTTGTAATTAACAATTTAAGTTTTTTATTTTTGTTCAAAAAAATTATCCATTTTTATTAAAAGTGTTTAGATATTTGAAATATGATTAAAGTATCGGTAAGCTATATAAGAAAAAAAAACTATCGATATTTCAACATTCAGACTAGTGTTTCATATCACTGGAAATGCCAGACCTAATTAACTGAATTCACCGTCTGGCCATACCAAACGAAAGTGACACGACGACGAATATTTAACTTGTTTATATTTACTTAATATCTGTTTAAACTGCCCGCAATAACAACCATGTCTGCCATCGATGAACTGCAGGCCATTATAACCGAACTTAAGACAGAGCTGGAGGAACAGAAGACCGATGCACGGCAGCAACAGGCGCAGGCACGTCAAAAAATTGAACGTATGTCGGCTGAGGTGGTGGACTCCAATCCGTATAGTCGTCTGATGGCATTGCAGCGGATGAACATTGTGAAGGATTACGAAAGGATAAGGGAGAAGACTGTTGCTGTGGTTGGCGTGGGTGGCGTAGGCAGTGTAACAGCTGATATGTTGACACGGTAACTAAATCCAGCTCTTTTCGTTATTCTATTGATTGTTATTTTCATTTGACTTAGCTGCGGTATTGGCAAGCTAATACTCTTTGACTATGACAAAGTGGAGCTGGCCAATATGAATCGATTGTTCTTCACACCGGACCAGGCGGGCCTAACTAAAGTGGAGGCAGCTGCACGCACCTTGACCTTTATTAATCCCGATGTGAAAATCGAGACACAAAATTATAATATCACCACAGTGGATAACTTTGATAAGTTTCTGGCTACAATTTCGGAAAACGGCACCGTACCAGGGACTCCTGTTGATTTGATTTTAAGCTGTGTGGACAACTTTGAGGCACGTATGGCGATCAATGCGGCCTGCAATGAACACTCTCTCAACTGGTTTGAGTCTGGGGTGTCTGAGAATGCCGTCTCTGGTCACATTCAGTTCATCCGTCCCGGCGATACGGCTTGTTTTGCCTGTGCCCCACCTTTGGTAGTTGCGGAAAATATTGATGAGCGAACTCTGAAAAGAGAAGGCGTTTGTGCTGCTTCCCTACCCACCACCATGGGCATTACGGCCGGTTTTCTCGTACAAAATGCCCTTAAATATTTGCTCAACTTTGGCGAAGTTTCTGATTACTTGGGTTACAATGCTCTCAATGATTTCTTTCCAAAAATGACACTGAAACCGAATCCTCAGTGTGATGATCGTAATTGTTTATTAAGGCAAAAAGAGTTCCAGGCCAGGCCCAAGCCGGTTAAGCAGGAAGTTGAAGTTATTTCAGACGAACCTTTGCATGCCACCAATGAATGGGGTATTGAATTGGTAGCCGAAGATTCCCCGGCAGCAGAAGATGCAGTTGAGTCACAGCCAATAGTTTCCAATGTTAGTGAGGGTTTGCGATTTGCATATGAGGCTCCAAGCAAGGAAACTGAAACAACGTCCGAGGCACTAACAACGGCTGGCAATGAAACGAGTCTGGAGGATTTGATGGCACAAATGAAATCTATGTAAATTGAACCAAACAGACAACAAAAACTAAAAAACTATGTATTTCCAAATTTGTGTTTCGGCATCATCATTCCCTTGGGAGCTATATGATAGTCTCCCGATTTCGATATTATATTAGTAGAGAAGTCCAGAAGACTAACACGCTTTTTTTACAGTATGATAAGACATAAATAAAATGTTTTCTCAAAATTTTTATATATTTAGTTTCAAATTACCCGTATAAGTTCGCTTTGGTGTTGCCAGAGTTCAGCTGAATCGCAACTTTTAAAAGTCGATAGCTTATTTTAAAAAATAACTGACTTTAGTTAATTATCGAGCACTGGTCGATAAGTATCAATAAATATACAGTGTTGCCTTACTAAAATAATGTAATTACCGTTGCAACATTCCCAACACCGGTTGTCGCGTTGTCAAAATAGAAAAATAAAGAAAAATTTGCCAGTGAAATCCCCAAAAAATTGTTCAAAAGCTTAAACATTAACTAAGTGCTTGCAATGACCAAGAAAGAAGACAAGTCACAGACACCTGAGGAGGTAAGCAAAGCCAAGTTAAATTGCCAAAGGCCAGCTCAGCTGTTTCGGTTAATTTACGAAAAGACGCTGGAGCCGTAGCCGGTTAAGTTTTTTTTATGAAGCCAGTCCAAATGAAGTTTATGACTACTAAATTATAAATATGATATGTATTTATAAACATATTTATGCAGCTATCAGAAAAAACAAAATCACCGAAAATGAAGATGAATTAATAAACAAATACAAATACACGTCACTCTAATGCAATCTCTCTCTATCTCTCTCCCTCTGCAGCTCGTCAAGGTATATAAATGGGATGGTTCTGCTGTTAAGCATGCTTTGGATGATGCTGTTAAGACCTGCCTGCTTGGTGATCGTCCATATTTAAAGGAGCATTTTGGTTTGGTCAATGCGCGTCTCGCCTTATGTGCCTTGGCTGTGGGTGTTGCCATTATGGCTCATGCCTGGGATTTTACTCACCCTTTCCCACAATCGCGACCCGTTCTACTCATCAGTGTTTTGGCCTATTTTGCCCTAATGGGTGTTCTCACTCTGCATACATCGTTCCGGGAGAAGGGCACCTTTGCCGTTGCCGTTCACAAAGAGAAGGAGCGCACCTGGGAGGCCAGTTCAGATATGAAAAAATATGATGATAAATATCTATTGACACTTAGTGTAAAGGATGGTAAAAGTCAACGGGAAGTCACTAGTAACAAATCCTGTGCGGCTTTTATCGATGCTAATGGGATTATAGTAGATCATTTGGTAGCCAATGAAGTTAATCGATTATACAACTCCTTATCAGCGGAAAAGAAGGACAAGTAGCTGCTGGAAATTGTCGAGGATACATTTACTGTCTAAATGAACGCGAGAGAGGAAGATGTAGCAAGAGAAATAGAGAGAGAGAGCAGAAGATTCACACTGCTCCGGAATAATAACTTACTATTACTATCGTCCCTTCTATTTTTTTTTGTCTCATTAAATTTTAATTCGTAGTAAAAACAAACAATTTAAATTTAATTACGTCTTGTATGTCAGTATCATGTGGAGGAAAGAAGCAATGCATCAAGCAGTGCATCAATTGTCCTAGATTGAGTGACGCAACAAATACATCTCGTAATGGTGAACTTGAGGGAACAGTGAGAACTTCATTATAGAAAAAAATAAGTCCTAAGGTTCTATGGGTAAGCACTCTACCGAAGTGAGCTATATCTTTCCGATGTAGGAGATAAATATGTTTTCCCCTCAACTATTAACCGAATTCATATTTTTTGACTTATAAGTTTATTTTTGACAACCAGTTAAGTTGATATGTCACTAATAGAAAGATTTCCTATTTATCGGATCGAAATTTATCAGAAATCGAAAGCTACAGCTCTAATGTTCCCTGTCACTTCCCTAATTAATCTACTGTCATTCAAATTTCTTATCCAAAAGAAAATATTTGCTTCGGTGCAGTAAGCTAAAGCAAGTGAGAAGTAATATTCCCATTTTCTCAAGCATCTAAAAAAAAAGAAGAAATTATTTAAATGAAAATAATGCTTACTAATGATGATCTTCTCGATTTCGAGGATGAGGATACAAATGAGGCCAGTCTTTTGGATCTTGCTGAGGGTCCAAATCCAGATGTTAACAGCGCATCCATATCAATACATAGTCCCGGATTTCGTGACTTTTTGCTAAAGCCACAGTTATTGCGTGCAATCACTGAACATGGATTTGAGCATCCATCGGAGGTTCAATATGAATGTATTCCACAGGCAGTACTTGGCGTGGATGTTCTGTGCCAGGCAAAATCTGGTATAGGTAAGACAACTGTTCTTGTGCTAGCCACACTGCAGCAGCTTGAGACGGATGTTAATAACATTTGCTATGTGTTGGTCATGTGCCATTCTTGTGAGCTGGCATTACAGATTGGCAAGAAGTATGAGCGTTTCTCCAAATATATGCCAGCTGTTAAGGTAGCTGTTTTCTTTGATGGTCTGGGAGGAGAACGGGACATGGACACCCTTAAAAATGGAGCACCTCATATTGTTGTTGGTACACCTGGTCGTGTTTTGACTTTGATACGCAGTAAGAAATTAACTTTGATGCATTTAAAACATTTTGTACTGGATGAATATGATAAGATGTTGGAACAGACGATTATGCGGCGGGATGTTCTAGAGATATTCCATAACTCAGCTAAGACCAAACAAGTCATGATGTTCTCCTCCACATTGAACACAAATATGCATCCAATATGCAAAAAGTTTATGCAAGATCCCATCGAAATGTACATGGACACTGGGTTCAATTTAACACTAAAAGGTCTACAGCAGCATTATGATCACGTTAATAGGAATGAGAAGAATCAGAGGCTATTGGAATTACTTGAAGTTCTTGAGTTTAATCAGGTTGTCATATTTGTGGATTCCATTCAGCGTTGCGTGGCCCTAACCCAGCTGCTAATTGGTGCAAATTTTTCAGCTATTGACATACATGATGGTATGACTGAAGATGAGCGATTGAATCGTCATCAAAAATTTAAAGATTTTCATAAGCGTATACTAGTGACGAACAAAATATTTAGCTTTGGCATTGATATTGAGCATGTGAATATTGTATTCAATTATGATATACCGAAAGATGAAACATCCTATTTGTATCGTGTGGCACGTACTGGTCGTTGCGGTGCCAAGGGTCTTGTAATTACATTTATTTCCGGAGAGAATGATGCCAAATTGCTTAATGGAGTGCAAAATCAGTACAATGTCAATATATCCAAGTTGCCAAACGAGATTGACTTGTCAACCTACATTTAACGAGATATTCCACTATACCTTATCGTATAATGGGGCCGTAAGATAACATATAATAGATGATTCCAATAACTAAATATATGTTTGAATAAGACAATCAATTGATGATGTACATGGACGGTGGATATGACACTTGTTGGAATCCTTTTCTTCTCTCCCAGTAGTTTCTTTGGCAAGGGGATGAATCTAAAGAAAATATCTTAAGTAAAGCTTATCTTGAATTCGAATTATTTAAAACTCAAAATGAATAATAATAGTTTAACAAGCTGTGTTTCTATTCTCCTGCATCAGGTTAGCCTTTTGGGAACTGTTGAAAATTATACACATACACTTTTCGATCCAAAACCAAAAAAAAAAAAAAAAGAAAAAGGAACACGGGGGAAACATATATCTCTTAAAGAGGGAAAGAGAGCGAGAGAGTGAGAGGGGGTGTTAGAGAACGGGATTTAAACAAGATGAAGGTCTAAAGTAGTCCAACAACAACAACAGTGGGAAAGAAGAAACCAGAGAACACTTGTGTGTGTTCCAATTAGCCAGAGGAAAGTGAGTGACTGAGAATGCGAGAAATTGTCACCTTGCAAATTGGCGGAGCCGGTAATGCCATTGGTGATGCCTTCTGGCATGTGATTTCGCATGAACATGGGGTAGATTATGCCTCGGGTCACTTTGGTGGCACAAGTCCGCTTCAACTTGAACGGATTAATGTGTTCTTTAATGCCACGGCCAGCAAACGTTTCTATGCACGAACCATTATAATTGATACGGAGGCCAGCACTATACAGCGATTAAATGCCAGCAGTCAATTGTATAGGCCAGAGAATTTTGTTGCCGGTTCAGAGAGTGCTGGAAATAATTTTGCACGTGGATATCATACGGATGGTGCCGAAATTCTCGATCAAGTTCTTGATAATACACGCCGTGAAGTTGAATCGGTTGACTCATTGCAGGGCTTTCAGCTATTACATTCGATCGGCGGTGGTACCGGTTCTGGTTTAACATCTTTAATTATGGAAGCTCTAGTCGAACAATATCCGGATAATTTGCTATGCAACTATGTGACAATACCTTCACCAAATATGTCTCAGGTGGTAGTTGAGCCATATAATGCTCTCTTGAGTATTCCGGCCTTGGTAAATAATTCCCATTTGACTTTCTGTTTGGATAACGAAGCTCTTTTTCAAATTTGTAATCGAAATCTAAAGATTAAGATGTCCGGCTATGAGCATATCAATCATATTGTGGCTCTTACCATGTCTGGCATAACGACCTGTCTCCGTTTTCCTGGCCAACTGAATGCGGGATTAAGAAAAATCTATGTAAATATGGTACCATTTCCACGGCTTCATTTCTTGATACCAGGATTTGCACCGCTCGTCACATGTAAACAGCAACAGTTTAGCAAGGGTACCGTTTCGGAGTTAGTGCAGCAAATCTTCTCAAGCAACAATCTGTTGTGCGCCATCGATTTAAGGAAAGGTAAATTGCTTACCGCCGCTGGTATATTTAGGGGGCGTATGTCACCGCGCGAAGTTGATCAATTGATGACGGGAGTGAGAAATAAAAATATACATAATTTTGTCGATTGGATACCGAATAACATTAAGACGGCAATTTGTGATATACCGCCGCGTGGTTTAAAAATGTCGGCAACCTTTATTGGTAACACGACTGCCATTCAATCTCTGTTCCAGCGTCTATTGGATGGCAGCACCATCATGTTGCGACGCAAAGCCCATTTGCATTGGTATACGGGAGAGGGTATGGAGGAGCAGGAGTTTATCGATGCCCAACAGGAATTGCAGGCCATTATTGATGATTATCGTGGCAGTGGTGATGATGGTGCTGCCCAAGATGATAATGATAGTGGTGATGATGCTGCTGCCGGTTCCGGTGGCGGACCTAACTGTTCCTACTGTCCCTAACAAATATATTTCCAACACCCACCCCCCCACTCCGTGGTTATATGACATGGTGGTCTCCCGCTTTTTGGTGCAAAAAAATAAAATATCAAAATTTTTGGTTTTTTTTTTGTAATATACACTTGGTTTTTATATATTTGTCTAAATTTTGGTGCATTTTATTAAAGGCTTTCGAAAAAAAATAGATTACAAGAATTTAAAGAATTACCCATTAATAATCTGCTTATCTGATGGCCTTTTTTTTTTATTTTAATGTTTGGTCTTTGGAAGAAATTTTACAAACAAAAGTCTAATATTATCCCAATTGATTCTCCCGTTTCCTGCATTTTCTCAAATTGTTTTCTTCGTTTTTTTTTTTTTGGTCTGCATCTATTTTTGTTTTATTTTTTTCGCGTAGGTCAAAAGCCGGATCTGCTAAACTTGAAATGCTGCCAAGAGACATTTACTTTGGCATCGAGGGGAGTGAATTGGCTGATGTTGATTGGGTGGGGAGGGAATACTATGCTGCAGTGCGTCCTTCCTGCAGCACTCGAAAAGGGCATCGCTCTGGCTAGAGCAAATGCTGTGGTATGCAATATTTGTCTTTGCCCCATTTATTAATAGAAAATCATGCTTAAAAACTTAAAGGTTTTTGCACTTGCGGTTTATTTTTAGTGTCTCGCATTCCTAACATGCCGTGGTGACAAAAATAATCTAAATACATCCAACCCAAATCCCCCCGAGCGAATGAATATGCTCATGAAAATGTGCAGCGCCAATGCGGTGGTGGCAGCTGCAAGTGGAGCACACGCATATAACTAACACACACACACACACACACAAATTTCATTTTTGATGTTAAAAAAGAAAACAGTGAGAAAAATGTGAGACATATGAGCGAGAGAAATAAGAGATATGAATAGGTTTGCATTATATATAGACACAGACAAATATAGTAAAATAAGAACTTGGTTCGAGCCAGAAACGGCATGGTTTGATTTAAAAATTCCTTAGTGCGACCATTAGTTAAGAAATTTCAAATTATTTGAAAAATAACGTATTATGCGCAATCAAGTGGACCCAGTTCCGTTCAACTATAGTCGGCAGACTCAAAAATGAGTAATAACAGACTCAAAAATGCGCAATAACAGAAAATGTTAGTTGTTTTTTTTTTTTTGCTTAGCATTGTTTTGAACCCTGTTAACCATATCTCACAGCATATCTCCCTTGGTCACACTGCTAAATGAAAAATGTTAAATATTCAGTCGAAAAAAAAATTGAGTCGAGTCGGACGCGTGTAGCGCATGGAAAAATTTGCTATTTTGTACGGTTCGTGCGCGCTGCGAGTGTTTTTTTTTCTGTTTGTTGTATTTGTACCTAAACTACCTACCACCAACACCACCATCACCATTAAAGCGACGCAGTGTGTTTGTTGTTGTCGTTGTCGTCGTTGTTTTTGTGCCGTGCGTACCACAAAGTTTTCAATATTAAGCCATTGATGAGAATTTGAATTTGATATGAGAAAAATGATAAAGAATGAAATGAAAGAAAGAAATTATGATACAATGTTCACGTTTTATTAAGAGAAACAGCAGCAGCAGCAACAGCAAAGAAAGAAGTTACACACAGACTCCGTATACATGCATGTACACATACATACACACCAGAGCCAGAGTCGCGGGAATAATTTTTCTATACCCTTGCAAAAAGAGTATATCCATTTTTTTCAGAAGCGACTATATAAAGCATATTAATTCGTGATCTGTACGATAAGCTTAGCTTAGTGTCTGTCTGTCTATCTGAATCAACGCAATTTAAATCGAGTGTTAAAAAGCAATTGTGCTAAAACTTTGTACAAATTTTAAAGTTTTTGGTGCAGTAACGTAAACCTGTATAAATCTAAAACTATGTCATAAAGTTTCGATAGGGACTATTAGTTAGTGAAGTTGTTTAGAAGAATTCGCAAGGGTATACAAACTTCGTCACAGCTAAAGATAGTCCGGCCCTCGAGTTTTTTTTTTTGGGCTGCTGTAATGGGTGTGTATGTGTATCTGAATATGTGTTGCTTGCTGCAGTTGCAGAGTTTTCGTTGTTGCTGTTGTTGTAGTAGTAGTAGTAGTAGTTGTAGTGTTGGAATTTCTTTGGTGTGACCGTATCCGCAACGCAGAACCTCAGAGAGCGCGCGCGCAACAGAATTATTAATTTTCTTGTTTTTAAATTACAATTTCTGTTCTTGTTTTAGTTAATCTTTTCAATCACAAGAATAGTATAAATTAAAAAGAAAATACAAAAAGTAACCGATCAAGAAACAAACACCTACATCTACATACAAACACACACATACACATCATGTTCACCGAGGAGGGCATCTTTACCATAGGCGATGGCCTGTTGGATGTGGATGCTGAACGTTTGAAGGGATTACTTGTGTCATATGACATCAACGATATCTACGATGTGGAACAGACGCCGTTTGCCAGGTGAGAAGCAATTGCAATTGTTGCAGAAATAAAATGAAACAAGTTTTTTTTTGGTCGTCGTCCATAAAAGCGAAAATGTTGAAGAAAGTCCCCCGTTGCCGTTGCCCTGTCCACATACAACAACAAAAGACAAGAAGAAAAAAAAAATAAAAACTGAAAACTTCTGCGTCTCAAAACTTGTTTGTCAAGTGTGCCCGTCTCTGTATTTGTGTGTGTCTCTGTCTCTGCGTGTGTGTGTGAAGTAGAAGCTCTCACACAGCCAGCCGATGATAAAGTCAGCAACAGCGAGAGACTGAGAAGAAAAAGAGTTTTAGAGGTGTCCACGGACAGCAGCAGCTGGCACAGTGGGTCTATTTGAGTAGGTTCTCAGCCGCATCGTATTAACAAAAATTGACTTTGAAACAATTTGTTTCTTAAGAAAAATCTCTATACCAAGCATTCATTTATCGTTCATTATTGAGTTAATGATTTATTTTTTACTAAAGTTGCGCATGTTAAACTATTAGACAATGTTCTTTTTTTAGTTTTTAGTATTAAAACTTTCGTTCAGTAATGAACGATTTCAATAAATGAAATCGATGCTAATTTTCTGATTTTGCCCCACTGTGTAATGCTTCTGCTGATCCTTTTTCTACTTTCCCAGTTTCCCGCCTCCCCCTCATTGGCCATCGTATCATTAAGCAGCTGTTCCCGTTTCTCCCTCTTTTGCTTCTTTCTCTTCTTTAGTTCCCATTATTGGTGGCATGAGCTAAACTGACCCTCTTACCCCCGTCTCCTTGTCCTTTGTGGCCAACCGCCAATTTTGTTTGTCTGTGCAGTTTTGCCCTCGCCTTGAAGTCTCTTTCATTATTCCCCCCTTTCCTCTTTCGTTCTTGCTTCTATGTTGTTTTGCTGCCCCTTGACTGCCATTTTGTTTTGACAGTTTTTGTTTTGTTCTTATTCTAATTTTTGCATTGCACTTAAATACTTGGTTTCTGTTAAAGGTCGTCAAAGTGAAGGCTTCACTGTAGTCCTTCCACCCAAGTGCCATAAAATTCATCAATATTGAAGTATGTATTATCAAAAGGGAACTTTACCTGATAAGCAACATGAGTTATACCCACCTTATCAATAAGTTTCGTAAGCAATACCTGAGTTGAGCCATTCAACAAATCAGTAAAATTTGTCATATCTCGTCGCGTATTCTTTTGATTGTTTATAAAAAATTATTTTAAATAATATTTAAATATATTAGCTGGGAAAAGACAAAGAATCTAAATATATAAAGCCAATTAGTAGCTTTGTCCTAAATTTAAACAATTCAGTCAGTCAAATGCAATTGTTTTATTTGATTTGAATATTTTTACCTATGGAAACAAATTTAATAAATATTCTTTTATTTTTTGTAATTTTCTTCATGTCCTTCATTTTTGTGTGTGTTTTATCGTACTTTGTTTGTTCATTTATTGAGCAACCTAGTAACTGACTTCAAGGCCTGTCTAAGGGAATTAGTAGAGTCTGCTTATCGAAAGCAATTACTGAAATGAAAAATTTTGTCACTTTGGTTTCCCAAAAAGCAACCTAGAATCTTTAAGATAACGTTAACAAAGATATCTGTATATGTATATACTGTATACAAAAAAAAAAAATGCAGAACCCTTAGATAGTTAGTTGACATTTTGTGCTCTAGTTTAACAGAAAATTACTCGATTGTGCCCTTATTTTGCTTTATACAAAAGATAATAACTTGAACAGTTAATTTACAACGTTTGACGTTCCAGTAATGAATATCACACAGGTTTCTTCAACAGAGTTCGATAAACTGTTACAAATTTTGAAAGGTATCATTCCCTTTTCAATAATTTCACGACCTCAATAATGGGCGCCATTAAAGTCCATTGCTATGCAATTAATTAATCATATGTAACTTTAATTAAAGTAAATTTAATTCGCTAACGAATTTTTAGCTTTATCATCATCTTTTAATTTCGTCACTAAAACTTCGTATTTACGCGATGTGGCGAAAATAATAGAAAAATTACTTATACTTGGCAACATGGAAAACATTTGACAATTGTAAATGTCAATCAAACGTCGAGCCTGACCACCATCGGACCAACAAAATCTTGGCCAATTGGGCTACACGCACAAAATGAGAAAAAAAATTAACACAAATAAAAATAAATAAATAAATAAAGCTGCTATGCATATAATTGGACTTTGGGGCGACTTTGTTTGCTGACGATGGCTGCCCCAATTTATATGGACAACCAACAAAAATACAATTTTATAACGAGACAAATGAAGTTTTTTTTTTTTTCCTCGGCTTTTTCTTTCCAAAAAGCTAGCCCACTTTGATTTCGGCTTAGTTGTTATACGCTTACCAACATACATATAATGAAGGGGTATATTAACTGTTGCAAAGTAGTAAATACATACATATGTATATATTTTATATATGCTTACATATTTATGATTAGCATCCATTTAGACACTGTTGTTTAGAATCTTGCCAAGATGTTGGTGCAGGGTATCAATCAACATTAGGTTTAAAAAATAGTGCGACGTGGTTTGCCTTTCAATTGGAAAATAGGACGCCTTTTGTTGTTGTTGCATAATATGACAAGTTCATAATTTAATGTGCATGTAATTGATACCAAAGTCAAAAGAATGTTAAAGTTGCATCCTGTCGGGGCATCCTTAAACCTCTTTACATGCCACTCACCTATACATGAATAAAATCAATCACTTTTTCCCTTTTCCAGTATATATCTATGTATATACATGAATGTATATATTAACATACATACATACATAGACGAGAAGCTGGCAATTGTCACGCCCGGGGGTTACAAACAAATACATATATGTATTTGTATGTGTGTGTTTGACTCGCCCACGCACAAATTTGTTGCAGCAGTAGCAGCAAAAGAGAAAACGAAGAGAATGTGCGTCATAGTACTCGTATACATCCATCAGCTGTTTGTGTATGTATAAGTGTGTGCTTGTATGAGTGGGCGAGTCAAACTCCCTTGAAGGGTCTTCGAGGGTTGATTTTCTGTTGTGACGTCAAAACGTATTGAGGTTGGATTGGTAGACTAATGAGGGAATGGGTGGGTAGTCCTTGCCCAATACATAATGTATATTTCTCAATTGAATTTGAGCTTAACAAAAAAAATTTATGCTAAACGTATTATATTTACATTGTTTATTTATTAGCTAGTTAATCTCATGTTTAAAAAGAAAAGCTTTTTGTTTTATTAAGATATTTGTTCTTACAGTATATACAATATATTAGTGTACACTGTACATATACATACATATGTACATATGTATGTATGCATAAGTTTCTTTGGAATTCCCCTTGTCTGATCTTACCATCTATTTTCCGTTGTTGTTTAAATGAGTCTCATTATCAAATGTTTCGCTTTAAGTTTGTTTATGGATCACCATTTGTATTTATTTAAGCAAAAATGATACACCACATAGCCCATATTCACATACAGACGCCAAACCCCCTGCTTTTGGCCTTTTGTTTTTTGTTTAGCCTAACGGCTAAGTAAATATCCATTTATGTGTCCATAAATTAGAATAGTTTAAATCCAGATCTAATAACTATATACATAAATACAGAAAAATGTTAAAAGATAAACTAAGCTGAAGTTCCTACTTAAAGTTTTCAAACACATCAGAATTCGGCACTTATTCCCCCATTTTCTAAATTGTCAATTCTCAATTTTTGGGGCACTGCAAATACATATTTTTAGATGAATTCTCTTTGTGCCGCCTGCAGAAATACAGGATAAATTCAAGAATAGAGATTCCACACATGTGTGTGTGTGTGTATGTTTCTTCAATCTATCTTCAAGTATGCATGTATTTATGTATATTTTTATTTATGTATATCTGTGTAACGATGTTTGTATGGATTGTTAGGCACGCGCCGCGATCTTTGGGAAAGTTTGCAACATTTGGTGTTTTATCATATTGTTGTTGTTGCTACGTTGTTTATTTTTGCAGTGGCCACACATTTGTTTGACGTGTTTCTTTTATGCATTTGTTTATTTGTATATAAAATTTGTTTAATTGCCCATTTGGAAATTTGGTCGCAGGGTTTGGTCTACCATTTCGGGCAGTTGCTCCTTTTTTTTTTCTTCTTTTTTATAGTTTCTTTTTACGTATCGTTATTTTTGCAAATTAATTTTTCAAATGCCATTCAACGACTAATTAACTGAAAAGCAGTCAACGCCTACGCCAGCAACCACCAACAACAAACGAAATATAAAAAAAAAACATTTAAGCTACGGCGCCATTTCTGCTATTTTAATTTATTGGTTAATATTATTGATACAGTTTTTTTTTTTTTTTTTTGGTTTTTAGCGTTGTTGTAAGGGGCCACCCCCTCCTGAACCTGTCGATGATGATTTCATTTTAATTGAGTTTTTATATTTGTTTTGTTTCAATATGCTAAATGAGTGTTTTATGCGAATATTTTGGAATGATGTGTAGGTGGGTCAGTGTAGGATTTTATATGGCTAAGTATGTGCTAAATGAAATGAAGCAGCTTTCGACAGTGAATATAACCATTAAGGAAAAATATTCTCAATATTTAACGACCTTACTTTACGAAAATCAATACAAGTGTAATGGTTTATTGTAATTATTTTGAAGCTTCGTAGTCTGAATTTTTAACGTTAAAACTGGACAGGTGAAAAAAAGTTAAATTTAATGAATATTTTCAAATTCTTCTTTATTTTATTTTAGTTATATATGTACATCTTCTGTATAAAAGATTAGATTATAAAAATAATATAGGTATATCGATGGAACTAACTGTAACCTACATACATACATAAATAAGGTTTTAGTTTTACTGAATTGTTAATTCAGCATTCCATTACCTTTTAGTATATTTTTTATGTCATCTAAAACGTTTTTCATATGCGTCATCCTCTAAAATTTTAGACTACAAAAAAAAGTAAAGTAAATAACTGAAAGACATACATACATACATACATTGAGCGTAGGACACGAGCTTTTTACGTGTAAAACTTGATTCGACTCGGACTCGGAGTCGTTTTCACATACTATGCACATATGTACATATGTATGTATGTATGTATGTATGTATATGCATATAGTGTTATCTTATCTTTTGTACGACAACGACTACCAACCATATCGAAAACTAGACCAGCAGCTGACATTTTATTTAGACCTCAAAATAAGATAAAATTCCATAAGAGAAAAAAAAGGGATTTCACTTTCGGCAGATTTCGTTGTTCAAATTCTTAATAAAAAATAAAATATACAAAAGTATTTTATTTTTAAGAGTAAAAGTGATAAAGAATCGGAAATGAGAAATCCGAGAACATATACTTTCATAATTTTCTTGTTCGCAAAGTTCAAATTTAATTTTCCGCTCATAAAGCATTAACAAAATATTAAAAAAAAAAGCTAACGGTACATTAACTTTGCCATATACTGAAAAAAAGCCTGATATTTCAAGGTCAATGCACATTATGATGGCTAATATAAAGCTGACCTTGACTGGACTCGCCTAAAACGAAGTTTAACCATACAGAAAGCTAAAAAGGTTAAAGGTTGCCATTGCCACCGAAACTCCCCCCCCATTCCCCCCACCCGCACAAGTCATTTCAACGGAAATTGAAAAAAAAACCCGCTCATTGAGTAAACAGTACAAAGTTAAATTATTTTTTATTTATACATAAAATATTAGAAAGATTCATGCCCCTGACATTTTAGCCATTAAGCCAAAATATTCACATAGAGAGGAATTTGTTATTAAAACTCTGTAAATTATATGAAAATAGTTTTCATATTAGTACTAGAAATGCGTCTACATTAAAAATAAAGATGATATACTCGAAATGATTAACATGAAACTTTTTAAATTGATATTAAAAATTTATCTTTACCATATCCGGGTTCATTTTGATATGACAAAATTAGTATTGCTTTTAATTTTGATCTGTATATTTTTGCCACATCATTGGCACGTTCACATTACGGAACGTATAATCTGCATATAGTTTCTATGTAGTAGACTATAAAAAGATAATAAGTTACGGGTTAATAATCATGAATGAGAATGCCTCCAAAACAAGGAACAATTTATTATACCCAATTGGACTTGAAATAAAGGCCACAAATCGTACCAAAACAACATCCAAAGTTAAAGGTACACATAATAATATTGCCCTAAACCTGAAATGACAATTAGAGAGAGGTAGAATGCGTCCCCTTCAACTGAACCACCATCATCAGTTGGTAAAAGAAAGGGAGAAAACGGAGTTTGATCCTGTCAAAAAACCCAAATAAATACTTCCATTAAATGCAGCTGCATTAATCACAAGACACATGGCAAATGGTGGGGTGAATTTCGTGGAGTAGGAGGATGGAGAAAGAGGTGGGGTGGGTTGGGGTGGGGGTTTCTTTATATGTTTTACGATTGCAATTAAAGTTCAACCGAAAAGCCACAAACAAATATTTACAGAGTGTGTGTGTGCATGAGTGCTCGGGATAAAGCTGTATAACGCATGTGTTTTCCAAGGGGTTGGACACCCGGTGATCCGACCAAACGTTCGTTTGTCCATTCGTCCGTTTGTCAGATGTCAAGGTTGCTGACCTTTTTTCCTTGGATTAGAACAAAGATTACAATACCAAAATTTTCAAATATAAAACAAAAGAAAAATTATTTAAAATGCTGCAATGAAAAGAGACAAGACAACTAGGAAATGTTAAAACTTTTATTTTTATTGTTGTTGTTGCTGTTGCTGTTGATAACCATGCTGCTGCGGCGGCAATGTCGGCAGCGCTGATGACGTCCGCTTCGCTGCCAACGGCTGTATGTGATATCTCTACGCATGTTGCTGCTGCAGTTTACTTTTCACTGTTGCTTCTGCTTCTTCTTTTTCTACAAGAAAACAATACGAAAAAAAAATACATGTTGTAAGTTGGCTACCCCAGCTATGGGAGATACCCTGCCAACATATTAATATCTAGTAAATATTGTTAAAAATAATTTTATTTATTTCTCTATTTCAAATGAAAGTGAAAAATTCACTGTTACCGAATAGAATAGAATACAATATAATAATAGAATATTTTTATTTTCTGTCTGGCAAATGGGTTTTTAAAATTAATATACCGTACTTTTGGTCGGGCATATGTATGTATATGTACAATTGATTGCACTTTCTTCTCCGCACTCTCTCTCTCTCCCTTCCCCCTTCTTTCTCTCTCTCTCTCCATTACTGTCTCTTTTTTGCATTTATTGTTTTCTGTTGTCATCGTTGCCGTCGTTGTCAACGCGTTAATTATCTGAAAAAAACAATTTTATTTTTTATGCTTCAAGCTATGTTTTTGTTGCTGTTGCTGTTGTTGTTACTGTTGTTGTTGCTCCCTGAAGCGGGTGGTGGATATTTGATATGTTGGGGGAAATTGAAAGTGATTTTGCATTGTTTGTAGCTGGTAGACTGATTCAAAAGAGGCTTTCGGCCTTTTCCTTCCGTGAAAATTAGTGGAAAGAAAAAAAAACCAGTAACAAAATAATTTGACTCAAAACAAATGAGATTAACAATATTACAAGATCCTCAATAATTGAATATATAGATCTACTGATATAACTGTTAGATCCGATAAACATAAGTAATATAACAGTTATTCTTTTAAACCAAAAAATAAAAAAGTCGTTTTATTTGTACCTCGTTTTTTGTTTTGTTTTTCATTTTAAATCCATTATCATTATGGCGATAACTTTCTCGATAAGTGTGTGCGGGCATGTGTGTGTGTGCGACATTATAATTGCCTTTTAGTCAATTAGATTAGATAATCAAAATCGGTCATTTAATTTGATTTCATTTAACTGGAAACACTGACTGAAGCAAAATGAACAACTAATCTTTTAGCAAAGAAAGAAAATGGGAGAAAAAAAAAGAAACAAACTGTAATTTGCAAATTTTGTATGTTTTCATATATACACACATACATACTTATGTGTGTATATCTAAAATATAAACATATATATTGCGATCTAAGCCGAGATCCTCAAACCTCTTTGTTAGAGGGTTAAGCGAAATCCGATGTCTTGTGGCTTCACTTTGGCAACCTTCTATTTGACTTGGTTCTTTTTCTTTATTTTCCAAGCGCTTTCTTTACAACACACACACACACACACTAGCACACACCGTTATACATATGTATATATATTTATATATTCTCAATGGCAATGCCAAAGCAATACAATTTGGCATTGCCATTTGCTTGTTGTTATTTTTTTTTTTGTCAACTTCGTGGCGGTCAGCTCGGGATTTGCGAAAGCTTTTGTTAGTTATTATTATTTGTTCGTTGTCTCAGTTGAATTCTGTTTTGTGCTAACGAGTAATTTGTTGTTTTGTTAGTCATTTTTTTTTTTTCACAGTTTCCCTATTTCGCATTTCCAATTTGTAATTAATTTAACTGGTGGAAGTGGGGATTGGAGGGGGTTGCCAAGAAGCAAAAGCGCACATTTTGCCGCCATTTAACGTTAGATGCGTCATTCAACTCTCAGCCAATTGATCTCGGTTTGTTTAATTATAAGGCTTGGGGATCAATCGGGCGATAGAGCGATCAATCGATCGAGTCCGCCTCATTGTCACCTTTGTGCCTTCCGCCTGGTCTGGCCTGCCTGCCTGCCGACTGACCAATTTTGGTATTGATCGAACTTTCTGTTTTGGCTCATTAAATTTGAAATTGAAATTAAGACTCAATGGCGGGGGGATCGTTAACGGCAGTAGGAGAGCAGCCCCCTTTTTCAGAAAATGCGATTTTCATTTAATGTTGTCTGGTTGATTGATCGATTAATCGCTTGATTACTACCAAACAAACAAATAAGGCACTACCATATTTACGTCTGATAAGAAAAAACTATATTATATCATTTAGCCCTAGCTCAAGTAGAGTGATCAAAGTTCAAACAAAACTCAAACAAAAAATATAAACAACAAGGTTGAAAGTCGATTCAAAAGTGCTCTCAATAAGAAAAATTAAAAAATGTATATGTACATATGTATGTATGTAATATATATAATGTGTATACCTGGCCAAGATTACATTGCATCATTTAGAAAATTTCCATTATTAATTAACTATATTCAATACATTGAAATATCAATAAAGAATTAACTAATCTTTAAATTATTATTATTAAGCGAATTTTTAAACAGATTTGCCATTAAAAAATAATGCTATTAAATCACAATTATTTTGTATACTTTTGCTTATTATTATGGTTATATAATTTAGTTCGAGTAATCGTAAATATAATATATATACTATTCGAGTTACTGATAATAATTTCCCATATATACTATCAGAGACTAAAGAGATTGCCACATCTTTTTCTGTTTCTGTTTGGTAAGTAAAATTTTTTCGGTGCCGATAATGTTGACGAAAATTTCTGCAACTCCACCTTACCGCAATTTACCGTTGCATCAGCAAATGAAATTGTCTAATTGCCACAACAGCAACAACAACAGTAACCTGGACACAGCCCATGCGGCGTATGCGCAACATTTTGCCCAAGCAATGAAAAACATTTTACGTGATTTGCATGAACAATTGCCAAAAAAAAAAAAAACACAACAACAAAAAAACCCGAAAAAACCAAAAAGCTTGAAAATTCGTAACGCGTAACGTGAATCGTTTGGTCACTCTAGGCAATGAGACGGGACTGAAGAAGGAGAGAGAGCGAGACATAGAGGGCTGGAGGTAGTGGAGGAGGTGGGTAGTTTGGGGGTATATTTTTGCCCCCATATTTGGTACATGTAAAAGACTCTTGTGTTGCTGTTGGATTTTTGGAGACTCTGTTGCCGCAGAGGTAAATAAACTTCTTATTACCTTTGGTTCGTGTTTTCTTCACTCTTCTCTGTCTCTCTCTATCTCTCTCTTTCTTCTCTATTGTCGTCCCTCCCATTCCCTTTTTTTCTTGTTCGTTCTTATGACTTGTTTTGTTATAATTTTCGTATGTTTATGTTAATTTCTCGTTCACAAATGTTTTTTTTTCTTTTTTGGGGAGCTGGCAAAACGTGACATTGTTTTTTTTGTTGTTGTTGTTGTTGACGGCTTTAACCCATGTTGACCCGAACTGTCTGTTCATTCCTTGCAACAACTAAGTGCAACAACATTTCTACACATACAATCTAGGAAAAAACCCAGTGAATGGCTAAATTTATTATAATTATAACGAAGTCTATATACTCTTTCCAAAAAATTCAAGTAAATGTATTAATTGTATTAGAGAAAATTTCTATATAATATTTATTACATTATTCACATTGCATTTACATATATTTAAACGAAATGATTTTTGGATTATTCGTTGTGTTTAAGGAAGTTATATTGCATTCACTATGATATACATTTTGATTCATTCATTGCAATATGAACCTTTCTCTTACTCTTTCACTTCGGCACACCGCCCCCCCACCCTTTCTGCTTCTCAATCTCCTCTTTAATTCGTAGTGTGGCGCGTGTATCGAATAGAATTGTGTTAACTTAAATGTCGCATAAAATTAATCAAGAATTATTTTGCAATTGCCTTTACTGTTCCTGTTGTTATTGCATATTGTTGTTGTAATTGGTTTAATTGTTATTCAAGAAATGCGCCGATTTTGCTTGCCTCCATTTCCCTCATAACCACCTATATCAAGAGCCCCCTCCTTTTCCATGATTTTCATTAGCTTGGTGTTTCCCCAATGTGATAGAATTTTGCGATTGCAATTTACAATTGCATTTAATGGAACCCAGCTTGGCTTGGTAACTGGCCAAAAGGGAAAGAACAGGGAGGAAGGGAAGTATGGATATACTCTATAGTGCTGCGTTGTTATATAGCAGCAAAAGGTTATATAATAAAAATTATAAAATTAAGGCTGATGAATTCATTAATTCATTGATCAATTCTTGGAAGTGTTGCGATACGTTAAGGGAAAATGGAATATATATATGTATATGTACATACATACATATACATACATATAAAAAGAGTGAAAGAGACATAGAGATAATGGCCAAGAGATCAACAATGCGGGATACGGACGAAAAAAGGCAGCAAAAAGAAAAAACCGAAAGAACATGAAGGAATGCCAGGAAAAAAACAAATCAAATCAAATGGGCGAAACTCTGGAATGCGGCTTAACGATCGAAACCAAAACCAACTCTGGAGATCATCTCCCCAGCAAACAACAAGCAACAAGAACAACAACAACACCAACAGTCAGCAAAATCATCAGCACAGCATCATCATGAACAAAAAGAAGAAGAAGATGATGGCTGCTGCTGTCAAGGTCGTTTGTAGAGCCTTGAAAAGTATTGAATAAGCGAATGATGGTAGAGGGGGAGGGGAGGGGAGGGAACAAAACATCTGCATGTATGCAAACTGGTCAGTGGGGAGCGACGATGTTAGCAGATATAACCAAGTGAAATCTTATAATCCCTCTCCTTGTCTTCCCCCTCTCTCTCTCTCTCTCTCTCTCTCTCTATCTTTACATTGTATATCCCTGTTTTTTGCCTTGAAAATTGTATGGAAAACAGAATACAAAGAATAAGTACAATGTAATTTGTAAAATTTCTTAACAACTTTGGCCTTAAATTGATATAACCACAATTCAGAGCGTCACATAATGAGTTTATGCTCTAAAATGTCGCTAAAAGTCGCTAGTTTTCTTATTAAAAATTAACATAACATAAAAAATTTTATTGAATAGTTTTTTGAGAATGCCAACATCTGTTCGAGAATTCGTTTTTTAGATATTAATGCTAATAAATAGAAGCGATTCTAAGAAGCAAATTAAGATATAGTTTTTTTAAATCAACTAAAATTTGACTAAATTAGAGCCTTGTAAAGTTAAAGTCTCTTCGAAGTTTTTATCCCATTTCCTTAAAGACATCTATTTTCTAACCGATTTCAAAATCATCAATTTAACTTTTACAAACCGTTTGGTTTTAAACCAAGGTCAGTTTTCTGTAAAGCTTCTAAGATTCGGAATGTTTTAAAACTTTAACTAGTTGGGAATTACAATTGAATGCAGCAAAAGAAAAAGAGAGTTGAACTTTTTGTGTGCAAATTCTATATTTTAAGTATTATATTTTGAATGTGGACGTCCATTGTTCTCCACAACAAGTGTTTATATCACTAATTAGCACAGGCATTATGATGATGATGATAATGATGATGAGGATGATGATGATGATGATCGTGGGCCAGCAGCAACAAATGTTTCGCAGTCTGTCTTGTTAAATCACTTGTGAAATCCCTCCAACTGACAAATGACTCGTTCGTTCGTTCATCTCGGCTGCTTCTCATCTTCTTCTGCTACTCTTTACATAATTTGCACGCTTCACAGATTTGCGCATTTATTTAATATTTTGGCTTTTAACGAAACAAAAAAAATACTAAAAAAGGGTTCATGAACCGCCAAAACCAATGTGTGTGTGCGTGTGTGTGTATACCTGCTTAAAAAACGCATCTAAAAAGTAAACAAGAATAGCGCAATTATTCAGTTCAATGTACAGAGTAAGCCCGTTAGAACCCCTTGTTTTCTATAGCATTGATTCTATTTAATTTTTCAAACCAAAAAAAAAAAAGGGACAAAAGTTCCATAATGTAGATATATGTACATACATATGTATGTATATATTTTTTTGTGAGCGCTTTGTCTACTTGAATGCCATTTATTTATTATCCTTAAATAGGCGTGAAGGTCTTTTAAATGCCTTTTGTTTTTTTAAGGCTCTTCTTTTGTTCAATTGCCGAAATATATATTAAAAGCTAATTAACAATGAATGGAGTGAAAATGAGGCTGGCACAGCCATGCAAGTTAATTTGTTTTTAATTATTGAAATTTATTGATTTTTAATTTGTTGTTTTGTTGCAGTGCCTTGAACTTGTGTGAAAAAAAAAAAACAAATAAAAACTTTGCCAATTATATATGGCATGGCCATAAGGATTTCAAGTCAAGGCCAAGAATATAAAAAAGAGGAGGAAGAGAGAGGAGTGAGCTAATCCTCTTTCTTTCTCATAGCTTTATAAAATGGCTCATCAAAAACAAAAATCCATAAATATAATTAAAACATAAACCACATGGTCGGTTTTTTAATGTTGTGATCAACGGGTATACCAATTATAAGTAAAAGCTTAAAGTGCAGTGAATGTACTTTTGATCAGCCCAAAATTTACATTTTGATCCAATACCAACCAATCGGTTGTAATGTTTTCAAGACATAAAATTAATTAATATTTTTCTCTATTATTTTCAGGTATGATCCAATAATTGACAACGAAAAACATATGTATATTGTTTGCAGAGAAGTAATTGAGTTTGTATAAATTAAAATACATTATCACTAATATAATCGATCATTATCGTGGTTCCACTGTATGCCATATGATTTATTTATGATAATATTAGAACACTGATCTCTCTTAAGTACATACATATACATATGTACATATAAAAATATGTGCTATCATATAGGTTTTTGATCCAATGACAACCATATACATATATTCTTGAAGGGATTGTGGAATGGCTTCTCTCTCTTGCTCTTTATTTCTTTTTTTTAACAGTACCACAAAATGTACATTCAGAGTTTTATAGCGTACTAAACTGACTTGTTCAAGCCCTTGCATAATTTGTGCCTCATTTCTTTCTATAACCTGTAAGAACCAACAACAACTACAACAGCATGCAGTCAGTCAAACAACAAAAATAACAACAACAAGAATGGCTAACAGCAGCAGCAGCTGGGTCTTGAGAGAGCTCAAAGATCAACGCTCACAACAAGCGGCAAACCATGAAAAAGATGATGAACAAGTTCTATAGAACAAGAAGAGAGAAGAAAATGGTTAAAGAAGTGTAGTGAAGGAACAAGAAAGAAAGCAAGGAAGGGAAAGGAAAGTCAGTTTGTTGGCTCATTCGTTCGGCTTGTTCGTTTGTACATCGCTGGTTTAGTTGGTGGGAAGTCAAAGCACTTTAAAGCACTTTGAACTTTTACAAACATACATACATACATATGTACATACAAACATATATAGAAGAGAATGATTATTACAATGGTTAAGTAAGGGGATTGGGGGGTGAAACTAAAGGGGGGGGGGGGGGTCTGTATGTTGGGAAAGACAAATTGTAAGTCAAGAACAGCAACCCAGTTAGTTAATGAATAGGAAAATTCTAACTTAAGACAACTTGACAGACAATATATACATATATAAAAAAAATAAATAAAGAGTAGAAAGCAAACTGAAAACGGTAAAATAGAAATAACAAGAATAACTAGCAATAACAACAACTATTACACAATTGTTAGAAGAACTACAACGACAACAACAACAATCGATAATAATGATCATCAGTTTTAGGGCATTATCTATCTATCTATCTATCTATCCTATCTTGTTCGTTTGGTCATAATGTAATTTTTTTTTTAACCTTAACATTGCTGATTGATTTTCAGTTAGAGCCAGTCCAATGACTTGTTGTCAAGTCATGCAGAACGGAATATCGGAACGTCTTCTCTCTCCCTCCATATAGCAAAAAAAAAAAAAAAAAGAAAAGAAGAAAAAATAACTAACTGTCAAGATGGATTTTAGGTAATGGGAGGAAAATTACTCACCCAACACACACACACGCACGCGAGCAAAAAGTTCAATGTCAAGATTTTCGGTTAAAAAAGGTTTATTGAACTGCTACCAACGACCCGAGGAGCTTAGCTTCTTTTAGAGCTTTGGCTGTAAAAGTCACAACACAGACACAAAAATGATGTCAACTGACTTTAAATTGGATTCTTTTTTTTTTTTTTTGGGTGGAAATTTGATCTATCGATCGAAATAAAGTATGAGAAAAATCCATCATTGATGGAATTAGTAAAAAATTTAACTCACAAGCAATAAAAAAAAAATAAAATAAAAAAATCTATACAGTGCGTCATAAATTCTCAAGTTTCTACGCAGTACATGTGGAAGGGGAAGGTAAAAAGATACATTTAGATTCGGATTCGGTGCAGATTTTCCAGGTTTGCCTTGTATTATACATATGTACATATGTATGTATACATGTACATAGACATTTAATATGACCTTGACAAGCCCTTTGGGAGTACTTAATTGTGTTTGCCACCAATTTAAGTATGTATGTATATATACATATAAAGAAACAAGAGATGATCCAAAGACGAATACATTTATTCAAATTAAAGTTTACATATGTATGTACATACATTTGTATGTATAAATTTTATTTAAATACAAATACCCTTTTGCAAAAGGGTATCAAACGAAAACAGCCTAAGAAAATGCTTATCAATAAACTCTCATCTAAAGCTCTTCCGTTGATTGAATCGCACTATATATTATATTCAACAAGTAGAAGTATAGGCAATTATACATGTACATACATATGTATGTATGCTTGTATGTGTGTATGTGACGACAATAAATAAATGTTTTTTATTTCGTGTATTTTTTTGTTTTTTGTTTTGAGAACGTAATTAATTCGAACTATGAACGAGTTTCCAAAAGACAAAATACTCAAACCTATTAATTTATAAATATGTATATACATACATACATATATACACATGCATATGTACATATGTAAGTATGTATGTAGCTAAACGAGAGATAGAGATAAAGAGACAAACACACAGACAACAAAAAAAAAAACAAAACCAACAAAAATTATTTCAAACTTGAAATTATAAACTTCTTGGAAAACATTGAAAGCGAAAAAGAATCAAAGCTAATGCTAAATAAATTCAACGAGATTGCGAGATACCCTGCATTAAGTACACTTACAATTGAAGGGGGCACAAGGAGGCGTGACAAATATTGAAATTACAAAATTGTATTTTTTAGCCTTTTGCTTTTTGGATTTAGGTTTTTGATAGATTGTCACGATTGACATATTTAACATTACAGCCAAGTAAATATTAATAAATAAACACATAAATAAGGACATCTTTTGACACATTTTTTTATCGACATTTATATACCCTTTATTTCTATGAGGTTATATAGGGTATCAAAATGGTACGTATGTACATATATAGTATATATGTATATGTCTGTTCACATACCATTTATTATATACATACATATGTATGTATGAATATATAGTATTTTTAATGCCAACTCAGCAAATACTCTGAGCCAGTTTCAGGTTTTAACTGACTGAGAAAGATACTGCGGGCAGCAAGATAGAGAGAGAGGGAGAAAAAGAGAATTGTGTGTTTGGTTTGGAGTCTTAGACTTGGTCTTGGTTGGCGGTGCTGGTGGCTTTAGCTTGAAAACGACCTTTGCAAGTATTTTTTCTTTTTTTTTTTTGCTTTGCTTTGCTTTTGGGCCAGTTTTCTGTATTCACCCAAAGTGGGCGGCATGTGGGAAATATGCAAAAAGAGAGCAAAAAATACAAAAAGCCAGACACAATTTAGCCAAACCACATAGAAATGAAACCAAGTCTTACGTAAATCAATAGAAATTGGCAATAACAACAACAACAAAAATCTTCAAACAAATGCAATCAGAAATTAACGTAATTTATTTGTTACTGGAAATTCAACTTTCTGAAGAAAGGATTATTTAATGTATATAAAGAATGAAGTAGGTTTATAAAGGGATTTGGAAACTATAATTTCCTATATGTTGTCAATAATTTTGTGATCTTGTTTCAATTTCATCGATATACCGATAGTTTAAACTGGAAAAACTTCTATTTGAAAAAAATAATTTCAAGTGCAAAATAATAAAGCTTCTGAATTATGTTTCAGAAAGAAAAAGTTGTTTAAAACTAGAAGGATGGGCTAACTTCGGCCGTGCCGAAGTTCGTATACCCTTGCAAACTATCTTTTTGATATATATAATTTGCCGGAATCATAAGGAAGTATATAAAACCCATCAAATATAAATTTGATGTCCGTGTCATAAAAAAAAAAAACAAATTTTTTTTCCCCGATTGTTCCTATGACAGCTATAGCATATAGTCGACCGATTCTGATAAAACTTAAAAGATATATTTCTTTTTATATAAAATTGTCAAATAACAAATTTCGTGACGATTGCTTCAAAAACATCGAAGTTATTGATCAAAAACTAAATTTTTGACTGATCGTTCCTATGGGAGCTGTATGATATAGTCGACCGATTCTGATGAAATTTGGTATATGTGTTGAGGATTATATAAAACTCATAAATACCAAATTTAGTGACATTCGATTGAAAAACAACAGAGTTATTGATGTTAAACCCTATTCTTGGCCGATCGTTCCTATGGGAGCTATATGATATAGTCGACCGATTCTGATGAAACTTGGTATATATGTTGGGTATTATATACAACTCACAAGCACCAAATTTAGTGACATTCGATTAAGAAACAACTGAGTTATTGATGTTAAACCTTATTCCTGACCGATCGTTCCTATGGCAGCTATATGATATAGTCATCCGATCGGGATGATTCCGAGATATACAATGCCTGCAGCAAAAAGAAGCCTAGGTGCAAAATTTCAGCTCTGTAGCTTCAAGGGTCTCGGAGGAGATTGCGTTGATCCAGACAGACGGACAGACGGACAGACGGACGGACGGACAGACGGACAAGGCTATATCAACTCAGCTCATCTTGCTGATCAAGAATATATATACTTTATATAGTCGGAGATGCTTCCTTCTATGCGTTGCAAACTTCTGACCAAAATTAATATACACTTTGCAAGTGTATAAATATATAGCATGGATTTGTCTATATATGCATATGTATGTGTGTGTGTGTGTGTGTGCATGCATTGGCAACTACTTATGCTCCTTTACATCCGGCTCGTCATCATCCAAAACTGTCACATTAACTTTGATGAGCTGCAGACCGACCAAGCAACCAACCAACCAACCAACGTTTCAAGCCAAGACGAGACCAAAAACCAGAGACCGGCCAATTCGTCGTCATCTTCGTCCCAGTCGAGGCTCACAAAGTCAACTAACCGAAAGTCTAAGCTTGCCGCGTCGCCTCTAGCTCAAGAGGGGTAGGTGAGGTGGAGAGGGCATCATACGCGGTAGAGAGGCAGACAGAGGCGGCATTTGAAAAGTGCAGAAATGCGGCAAGCGAAAACTGAAAAGAAGAAATTTTTATTTTTAACTTTCACCGGGGCGACAAACCCAGCGGCAAGAAAGAAAAAAAAACCAACAAAAAGAAAAGAAAAAAAAAACAAAACTAACAGAAACAGCAACGAAAAAAAAAAACAAAACAAAAATGCGTACAACATTTAGAAGTCATCAGAAAAAAAATTTATTTTTTTGATGATGTTTTTTCTTTTTCTAAGCAATAAAAGAATCAAATTGTGGCAAGTGATTGGGATTGTGATTGTTATTGTTGTAGTTGTTGCTGCCTCTGTTGACTTGTCTCTTTTATCTTAGAAAGTTTGTCATGGCCATCATATGTACATACAAAGATATATAAGTACACCGATGCATGTACTAAATCCATCTATATATACGTATATATGTATATACGCATACTCAAGTAAGTTGAGGAAATACTATACGCAACTGATATGCGAGTTAAAGTGAAGGTTTTTCCACTAAGGCATTGAACTTTTTGGCCAACTCTAGTACTAGAACATAAATACAAACCGGAAAATCGTTTTCAAATACCCACAGAGACAAAAGACAAAGAGATAGAGAGAGAGAACGAACGAAAGATGAACATTGTGAGGTAGAGAGAATTGCTAAGAGAATACGCCCACCGAACAAAATGCATGACAAAATGCTTTTAAAAATCTTTTGGCAAGGGCATCATTTTGACTGTGATGATGACCTCGTTTTGCCCTACTTCATTCACGAACCAACCTACACCTCATCTACCTCTTCACCTCTTGCCACCAAGCAATTCACTCACTTCTTTACTCTTTTTCCACCTCCTTTATCGTTTTGTGTCTCTTGCCATGGCACACTGATAGATGCTTTAACTTTGGGCCGGCATATATGTATAACCATTACCACTATTAACCAACAAACAAATAAAAAAACAAACAGCAACAACAACAAAGCCAAGAATTGTACAATAAAAAAAAAAAAAACAACAAAACAAAGTTCGTCTCCACCTTCGCCTGCTTCATCTTACCCCAACCCCTCTCCCACCTGTTCACTGTTGAATTCTTTTCTGTATTTTTCTTTTACTTCGGTGCATGTAAACAAATTGCATGGCAACACACACACGCACAAACACACACACATGCTCTTACACACATGGAAAGACAACCACCGACTGACCTTAGCACTCAACAATAATAATAACTGAAGACTGGGCTTTAAGAGAGGGGGATTGGCATGCAAGGGATCCATAGAATTGAAGAACTGAAAATTTGTTAAGTTACAATTATTGTTTCATTGTATACCCTGTAAAAAATATAGGTGAAGAATATGGTTAGATAAAACCATTTATCGGTCATCGGATTATTATTGAGTGTGAATATATTGAATAAAAAATAAAGTAATACGATCTGCGAACGTTATCTTTGATAATAGGCATGCTTATTGATGCTTTCGAGTGATCGATCTATTGTTAATTTCTAAAACCTGACTTACCTACTCAAGGTCAAAGAAAGACTTTTATTTCAATTTGAAATTATCTATACAGTTTAAAACTTGCTATACCTAGAATAGATCCAGAGTTGAACAACTATTTATCTATGCAAGATTAGATATTTTCTTAGTTTTTCTTGTTTCTTTTGTTGCTTTTTTGTGCTTTTGCTTTGGCTTGTTGACGTCAACAAGTTGATGTTTAGTTATGGTTGCCCCACACGAAATGTTGTAAACAAAAGACCGTTAATTGACATAGAATTTTTTGGTTTGTGCCTCAGAGAGACACACGACCGAAAAAAAAAACCGGCGACGTCGAAGCAGCCCATCAAATATGTTGTTGTTGTTGATGTTGTCTCTGCTTCCCTCCCCGTATCGCTCTTTCTTTCTCTTGGCATTGTTGTGGCCCAAAATAATTTCCATAAAGTCAGTCGGAATGAAGCGCGTTATATCTACCTACATAATTTCATTTTTTTGTAAAGTTTAAAACAAAAAGCAACATCAACCAGCGCCTCCTTCTTCTACTCCTCATTATTTATATAGCACATACTGATCCCGCTGTGTTATTGGTCGATCGGTCGGTCGGTCGGCTTTGTGTAACATATGATGTCCAGCGGGCAGGGATGGGGGGCTGGTAGTAAGGGCAGGGCATGACAGCAGTGGACATGTTGTGCATAGACAAATCGAACCAAAATTTATGTGAATAACAGCTGATTGCCGCCAACAGAGTGAAAAAGAGATAGACACAAAAAAAAAGAGAACAATGATCAACAGGTAATCGAAAGCACTAGCAGAGAGCCGACATTTGTATACCCTTTTAGTAAAAAAAATAACAAAGTACAATAAATATAAAAATTATACAAAAACTCACAGGTTATTAATAAATAAAAAGCTCCTCAAAAATTATTTAAAAAGGCGTCAGACAAAATAGGTTTGACAACAATTAAACCAATCAACAAATAATATATTAATTTAAAATGATTTGCTAATATATAAATATAAATAATGTCCACACTAAAAAAAAACAAATTTTGAAAAATTTACTCTAATGGTTTTTTTTTCTTAATTTATATTATAATATTTATTTGAGCATACAGAATAGTGCTCGAAACCGCAAAGTCGTCTATCTTATTTTGGTAATAAATTACTGCAATAACTGTGACTAATTAGGCATTAAATAAAAAACAAATAATAAAATAATAATTAAATGATTACATCTTTCTATATAAAGAATGGAATGAGAATGAATCAATCAACAACTTCCACTTAAAAGTTGACCTTTGCAACAATATAATACAAAACAATTCAATATTAAATAAATAAATAAGAATAATAGAAATATTTCCAAGATGAAACTTATTTATTGCATTTTTGTTTGTTTGTTTGTTTGTGGCGCCAGATTGGAGGACTAGAGACTATGAATTGCAATTGCTATAATAATTATAATAAAATTAATAATAATAATAACAATAAAACAAAATGCAACAAAAAAAAATCAACTTGATGTAGCTGCAATTTTATGTAAATGAACTTGAAAATTTATTTTTATTGCACGATATTGAATGGATCGTCGTCGGTACAGAGTTTACTTTATCGCCCTGTTCGTCGCCTCTTAGTCATTATGCAAAAACGCGCAAACAACGAATAGGGGTAAAAAAAAAAATCAAATTAACTGAATGAAACAGCCAAAGGAACGACGGAGAAGAAAAATGCAATAAACAAATAAATATTAAAAAAAAAAACCAATAATAATAATAAACATTCATACGTACACATTTATCCAAGTAGTTTATCCGAGTAGTGTGGGTGAACTATCTGGCAAAGTACTTCAGATTTCCGCTCCATTACTCACTCGCACTTACACTAACACTCACATGTACACGTACACGGAGACCCCACACCGTCCCGTCTCGAACCTATCGAATCCCCATCAATTATCTAACTGTCAATTGTCTCTTGTAAATGTATCTCATACCAAATTTATTATAATAATAATATTGCATTATTAATAATCAAATCACATGTCAAGCCGATATACCGACTTTTAAAATACCCTATACGAACTTTATCAACTCTAAATTTACTTCATTAAATGTTCGTGGTGAATAGAGATAAATAGTTACTAATTCTAGTTGGTAGGACTAATGTTGATATTAATTATATATACACTTTCCATTTTTCTCTCATAAAGTGCATTTCGAGCGCATTAATATACCCTATGACTAGAGAGGTATCATGATCGGTTTCCTCGCTTACATAATAATCTCCAATACACATACACTTGGTGAAAGGTTAAAACCAAAAAAATCGTACAGTTCATTAAACCGTTAAGGAATTCCAAATCTATTGACCTAAAAAAAATAAAACAGAAACAAAACAAAAAATGAATAGCAAAAAATAAAAAACAGACTGAAAAGAAACAACTGACAATTGAATTGTTGTCTAAAGTAAAAGATAGATTTTGCAAATGAGAGGTAAAGATACCCAAAGAAACAAAAATCATTAAGCAAACCAACAATGGGACAAGGCAAGGCCAAAACCAGCAGGAAGAAATGTTGCGATAATGAAGAAATACAAATAAATATATATTCACATGTACTTGCAAATGGAACAAGGCCACAAACCAATAAAAAAAAAAAAATAAAATAAAAGAAAAAACACAGCATTCCAAATTTCATAACTTATAATTAGGGACTCACTAACGAATTCAAATGCAGTGATAACGATTCCAAATTTGAATATGCTGACTTATGTTCTGTCGTCACTTATTCAAAATAAATTCACTTTTTAGAAGGAAACGGATGGATGTCTCATGCATACATATTTATTGTCGGAAAGATTTTTTTTTACATTTTTATTATGACTAATAAAAAAATATTTCATAATAGATACTGGATAAAATAATCGTTTAAATTATCTAAGACCAGTTTAAGTAAGCTTAGATAAGGTTAGATGAATTTAGATAAAAACCTTATTCCGACCTCAAGATTTCGCAACCATTTACTAGAATTTTTAAATTTCCCTTTCGTAATTTGTGTTGATATATATGGCATATATAGATAAATATCCGTAATGACCATGTAATGGTATTATTGCGTCGCTAACTAATTAACAGAGCTCATCTTTATGCAATTTCCAAAGATGTATTCAGATCGCCGAACCTGAGATCTATTTTAAGAATCAATGGATTAGACGCACTGCGCTAAATGTAGAACCAATCAAATCTTTAAACAACTTTGGGATTCATATATCATTTAAAGCCGATGGGCATTGTCTTGTTATAATCAAATATATCTCGTTCTGTCATGACACTCCTTCTTAACATGACTGTTTCTATTTATTTATATGTATTTCAAAAGTTAAATATAGATATCTTCTATGTGATTGATTTAAAAATAAAAGATAAGAGTGCAAATGTAATTTCAAAATTTGCGAGTTAATTTTTGAAGTTGCCCCCGGGCTTATTTGAAGTGTGAGTGTGTGTGTGTGTGTTTTTTTTTTCATTTTGTTCACACTCAATCTGGCCATAAAACACATTGCGTATACGCAGCATGTGCCTCTGTTGTCTCAATATTTTGTTGTTGGTTTTTCGTTTTTTGTTAACTTGTTAAACACATTTTGTGGACTACCTTGAACGACCTTGCCGTCATTTAGGCGCCTGCTTTTTTTTTGGTGTTTCATTTTTTTTTTTTTAACAAACTTGGTCAAAATGCAGTCGCAGTTAAGCATTCTTCAACTGTTGTTCTCTGTATGTGTGTGCGAGTGTGTGTGTGTGGATTTTCGATTTTGATACGCTTCGATTTCGTCGCCTTTTTTAGGCGTTTTTTTTTTATGGTTGGTGCACCTGTGAGTGTTAAACTTTTCATTTGGTTACGCTTTGAATCTTTGTATGTGATTGTGTGTGTGTGTGTGTGTGTGTGTAGGCCGATCTTTGGTCAGCTGCTATGATGATGATATGAGTGTCATCATTGACACCAGCCAACAGCCGCGGCAACTGAAGAGAAGTGGAGAAAAGAAATCGCCAGACAGACGCCTACAGATCGTGTCTTGAGTTTAAAGCTTTAACTCACTCAGAAAAAAAAGAAGCAAAGCTACAACAAAAAATAAATAAAAATTAAATGGCATCGGTGACCAAAAACCCAAGCCTAGCTACCTACACCTGTCCTTGCCTTGTCACACTTACAAGATTCAATTTGACTGAGATTCCAATTGATGACTCTTACTCTTTCCCTCTCTTTTTCTCTCTGTTTCTCTCCCACTTTTCATATAGATGAGAAACTTTCCTACTAGCCAAATTCTTTAGAATATTTATTTGTTTCACTACGACGAAATTGAAAACAAAATTAAATAATAAAAGGTTTCTTTAACGGCGTTTTTTTTTTTTGTACGAAAATATATATGTATATGAATGTAGACCCAGATTCATATTGGCCAGCAACTTTCAATGCCAAAATACACAAACATTTTTGTGTAACCGTTACACCAAGTGAGACAGAGATACAGATAGAGAGAAAGAGAGAGACAAAGATAAAGATTTCTATGCCAAACACGCGCGTTTGCTTAACAGAAAAACAAAAAATAAAATAAAAACCATGGAAAACTTTAAATTGAAATGCAATGAAACCCATAAACCAACCAACCAAGCAACCACCCTATCACATTGCCCTTGAACTTGACGTTTTTTTGGATTCTGAAATTTGAGATTTTGGCACGCAGAGTGGCGGAGGAGATGGCGTTGATCGTGACAAACTATTTGGCAACAATCAACAACTGAAATGACTGTTTATGGCATATGAACGAACCAAACGAACGAACGTACGTACGTACAACAATATAAAAAATTTGATTTGGCAATCAAAGTTGGCACTGCCGCAAAAAACAAAAGCTTAATATTACAAGAACAAAAAAAAATATACAAACACAAAATTGGAAATTCTATAATGTAATATAAAAAAATAATTTTATATAATTTATTTTGGCCATAATACACAGAAATCCAATCCAAATGCTAATTATAATGTGTTTCTCAAACGAAAGAAAGAAAAACCAAATAAATTTATTGGTCCTTAAAACTATATACATATAACAAATATTGGCAATATGAATATTTTTCAATGATAATTCAGAAAAAATACAAAATAATCATTTTAAACTATGTATTTGGGAGTAAAATAATATTTTTCCTTTTTGTCGTTTTTTAGTTTATGAATTTTTTTTATTCTTCTTTTTATTCATTTGATTACAAATTAGTGATTCATTTGAAATTATATTTTACAACTCGTAAACTAATTATTTAAAATATAAAAAAATAATAAAACAGAGTTTATTGAAACTACATTAATAAAACTTGGTCCATTTTTCAATGTTTTAAAATTTAAATTAAAAATACATCGATATTCAATCAATGAATATATATAATTTAAAAGGGTATATATATTTCGATACAGCCATCTGATTTGCAATCTTTATTATGATATAGCTTAAAGTTTTTTGAGATCGTGTAATGATTGCTTTATATTTATCTAAAGCTGATCATTTTATTTGTTGTTCTGTATTGCTAACACAGCTGGCTATCACCTAATATGGTAATATGGAAGACAAACCAAACCAACACCAAAACCAAAATCAAGCCGAACTGAACCGAACCAAAAATCATTTCAACTCTCAACACCTATGCGAATATTAGATTATTAACGTGTCTTTGTCTAGTTTTAATTAACATAATTTGCATGCAAATGCTAAATAGAATGAGACGTTGTATGAATACTACTCAAATGAACAAAAGAGAATAGTAGACACCCAGATAGATAGAAAGAAAGAGTTATTGAACGAGTGTGTGTGGTAGAGAGGGTGGGAGGCAGGAAGGTGTAGAAGGGGATTGGATACACAATTGTGAAAATGTGTCGAGTGGTTTTTTGAAGTTTGATTTGACAGCTGGAGACGACTTATAAGCTGCTCTCAGGCGTGTTCCCAGTGTTAAATTAACTGCCATTAAAACCAGATTGCCTGTTGGGCGGGAGTATGCACAATATATACTACATACATATGTATGTATGTATATACCTACATACGTATATATGTTCATGTACCTGTATCTATATACATATGTGCAGAGGTGGTAGAATATAAGAAAAGACGAGGTACAGTAAGGGGTGAATCAATACTTGGCAATAATAATAAGCGAGTCAAGCAAATGAATAAATTGTAAACAATAAATGTATTAAAAAAAATAAAAACTACAACAAGTTGAAATGAAATTGTAATTTCCATTCTCGTGCGCGTGTGTTAATCCTCCTCCCCTTCCCCTTTACAATGTGTGAGTGTGTGTGTTTTTTTGGCGCGTTAAAAGCCGCCACCCGCACAAATCGAGCGCGGCAAACGGCATCAAAGACGACGAGGACAACAAAAAGATTCCAAAATGGAGATAGAGCTTGCTGCCACATACAAGGCAGAGAGACTTTGCCTTTTCCGTGTTGTCGTCACCAAAACTGGGCAACAAATTGGCGCCGCAAAAAATAAAAAAAAAACGCAACTACAACAACAAAAGAAAAAAATATAAGCAAAAAAAAAAACAACACTTTAGCGACAAAAATCGCTTCTATGATTGAAGGCGTTTTGTTGTTGTTGTTGCCTACTTGCTGCAACGTCAAACTTCAATTAGCTTTTCAACTCATAAACTTAAATGCTCAATAAATTGTAATCCACCCCTCGTATACAAAATGCCCCCTTCAATCAAACCCTCCCGCCGTATGCTTGTAATGCAATTGGCAAATTAACACAGCAAATACCAACAACTTACGGCTAGAAAATTCCACAGACAACGAAAAACTAGTTCCGTCAAGCCGGGCCGAAAGAGAGAGAGACAAAGAGAGAGTGAGGGAGAGCGAGGGAGAGGTCGACTAATCCAGCAATTGATTTATGCATGCAAGCCAACAAATAATAAACGAGGAAACGGAGTGAGTCAGTAACTCACCGACAACCAGCCAGCCTCTCAACCACTAACTAAACTAACTAACTAACTAACCGATCACAACTAATCAAAGAATCAGGAATGTTTTCTTGAAATAAGAAAAAAGAGAGGCTATCAAGAGAGTATCATGGAAGTAGTCTTCAGTATCATATAACCAGAAGGGGGCCTGTAATTCAAATAGTTTTCTAAAAAAAAAAAACCATTCCATTTCATTAATTATTTTGGCCAAAAAAAAAAAAAACATGGGTTGGTCCTTATTATTCGTATAAATACTTTATTTTTATCATCATCCCCTTGTGGTTAAGCCCATGTGAATTAGGACTGAAATTTTCATTTCCATGCGGAACTTGAATTTTTGGTTTCTTTCCTTTTTGTTTGTGTTTTTTTTTTTGGCCATAGGCAAATAACGAAAAAGTTTTCACGCCGAAAAAGTTTTCTCCTTTAACAACAACTGGTTAACGTAAAATCTTGGCAAATTGAATTTTCGCACGCGCTGTAACCAGTCCAGGGGACAGAGAGTTAATCGATGGCGGAGGAGGAGGATTGCATTGATAACTGTAATTTGTCTTTTGTGACCCATTAGATGGTAAAAAACCATTGGGAAGCTTTTAAGATCTTTAATGAAATGAGGTCAGACAATAATGAATGAAATTATAATATGAGCCATGGGTTTTTTTTTTTGTTTCTCCCCCTTCCAACAATTTATCTGATGATGAATCAAGTGATCGATAGAATTGATATGGATACAGCAAGATGATGACTAGTTAGTTAAAAGAAGAAGAAGATATATGTATATTTAACTAACATTTTATTCGATACAGTGATTTGTTTAAACTTCCAAAGATAGATTCGAGAAAGAGAGAGGGTGATAGTCATATTAGCTTAGAATTAATGTTTTCTTCCTATAAATGAGTATTTTTTTGCGATGACATTTCTGTAACGATATTTACTTTTACAGTTTATACAGTCGGTTAAGCTGCTTTTTTCCATAACAAACCAAATGCTGGTTGGGGGATGGGGAGGGTAATACGACGGGGGCGGCGGCGGCGTGTCTAACGTTTCGGCCTTTGTTAATTTGCCGCCAAACACAAAACGATTAATGTGCAGCCAATATTTATTGTCTTAACAATATATTTATGCAATAATTGCATTAAAGTGGTGCCATTAATAATATTTTTGCCACCACAGGGGCCAGCCCCCTCTTACACCCCTCCTCCCATAAAACCATCATTCCATAGAAAATGGCATTAGTGTAACCTCCATCTCTGCTAACTAATCTATCCATTCATCCATCCAACTGCCGCCGCCTGGGCACCCACACTCAGTTGCGGAAGCTGTTGACTCTGACCTTAAGAGGGTTTCCTAGTCCCGCCTGTCCCCCTATACCGATCAGACCCCTCCATCTACACACTAGGTTGTGTCTCTATCACTCTTGCTTAACTAAACAAAACAGATCGATCGATCGATCGATCAGTTGTGTAATAATTTTTTGATGTCTGGATCAAGTTTTTGCTGTACAGAGTTTTTTTTTTCTCTCATTTTTTTTTAGTTTTTGCAATCGCCGCCATATCACCCGCTGCGTTTTGGCCGCATTGAAAAATTGAAATTTTTGCGGGTGGCCAATCTATTTGATGTATTTCTTTGCTTTTGCTTGCCACGTGCAACTGGGCGTGGCAAATTTAATTCTATTTTTATGGGGCGACTGCTGCTGCTGTAACCAAAGTCGTGCAGAGTTTTCCTTTTCCGCTCCTCCTCCACTCTGCACTCAGAAAAAAAATGGAACTTGTCACATAGAATTAAGAGCAAAAAATTAAAAACTATAAAACCGAAGTTTGTATACTCTTCAAAAATTCTTCATATAAATAGAATTTAAATCTTCGGTGTTTGTATAACAGCTGTATATATATATATATATAACTATACCTACAACCAACTTTACTTAAAACAAGAAACAATTTCGTCGCTAGTTTCCGTAGTAAAATATTACATTAAAACTTTCAAAACTTCAAAAATTCAATTATGGAAAAAATTTGGAATAGATGCAAAAGTCTGGTCGAAAATTTATTTTCCAGATATTATTGCCAATTAAAATGTGCAATTTTGAAAAGCAAATAAAAAAAAAAATATAGTTCTTTCAAAATCAAAGTACCTAATGTCTTTTAATTTATTTTCTTTAAGTGTAGAATATAGATTTTGTTGTGTCAATAAAATGTCGCTAGATTTTTGTTTTGTTTGTCTTCTACTATGCGCTTTTTATTTAAATTAAAACTTATATGCAAAATATAAAAATAAAAAAAAAACAACTAAGCAAATTGAGGAAAAAAGGCAACAACGCAAAACAAAAAAAAATAAATGTGTGTGCGAAATGTCTTTGAACTTTTGCCGCTGCCATAACGAGCGAGACATTTTGTTGTTATTTTGTTGTTTTTGTTGCTGGTTTGTTAGTTAGTTGGTAAAATGCAAATTAAAAGTCTACTGCAAAAACTAGATAGAACACCAGTAGACAAAGAGAGGATGTATAAAAGATGGGGAGGGGTGGGTGTTAGAGAATAAGAGAGAGTATGTATATTCTCACCTTATCATTCTTAAAGTAAAACAAAAAAAAAATACTGTTTAACTCTATATAAGTATTAGTGTGCCGGTGGCCCCATTTGATTTCCATAAATGGTTTTATTTCTAGGAAATTGTACAATTATGCATATATCATGCACTGTAATTCGGTATTGGCAATAAATTTGGATAACCCACAACTAAGAAAAAAAAAACGTTATAACGCCAATAAATACAAATACTCTTTAAAAGTACTCTTGTTAAATAAAACATATTGAAATTTCCATAAATTATCGATTTAAATAAAATTAAATTATATTGATAAAGAAGTTTTATTATCCGATAGTATAATATAATTTGTATACCCTGCATAACTTTAAGAGTATTTCAAACTTTGTATTGTTTAAATCGCAAACACACAAGAAATATATGTACATACATATATACATATATACGATTTAGCTTTTTCCTTTGCCGATAAGAAACAACGTTGTTGTTGTTGTTATTATTGCTTTTGTGTTATCGTCACTCAATTTCAGCACCACCCCCAAACGATCGCCCTCGTCCGGCCCACTTGTTACAACAATTGCGTGTCGATGTATGTGTGTGTGTGTGTGTGTGTGTGTGTGTTGGTGTGATATGGGAAGCAAACATGCGACTTGGGACATTGAGACTTTGAGACTCCTCCAAAGGCAGCAAAGCAAACGACGATTGTTGCTGCATTTTAATTTATTTTGTTGTGCCATTTTAGCGCAAATTGAGGACAGAGAAGTAAAGACAACGAAAGCAGCAACAACAACAATAATAACGATATCAGAAGTAGAGGCAACAACAATTACACGCAATGCGGGCGTCATCTTATATTATTATTATTATTATTATTGTTGTTGTTGTTGTTGTTCTTCTTCTTGTTGCCACTTGATAAGAAACTGTCATTTGGCTATCATTTAGAAGAAAAAAACTCAAAAGTTGGAACAGAAGAAGAAGATCTCAGAAAAGTTGGTTTTGGGGTCAATTTCTAATATTTCAAATGTTGAACAAATAAATTAATAATTTCTCTCTTTAACTCTTTTATTTACAGGTAAGCACACCTTGTTTGTGGTTATTACATGGATTGAATGATGTGACTTTAATAAGTGAGTTTTCATTAAATGAAACAGATTAAATTTGTAAAAAAAAAAAACTATCTACAATTTAAATAATACATAAAGTTGCTTTTAACTAATATTATATATTATTATGAATAATGACATATCAATAAGTTCGAATTCGAGAACTTATTTAAATAGAATTGCCACAAAATGGAATTTTTTTTTATAAAATATACTTCGATTGTTTGTTCCAGTGTTAAAAGAAAATGTATTATTATAAAATATTTATTATCACAACTGCGTTCATTCTGGGCAGACAATACTGTATGTTGCCAGATACATTTGTAGACTCATGCTCTTAAGCTAACCAACTCCATTAGCTTCTGCTGCGCTGCAATGAAAATTGTGTTAATTGAATTTTGTCTGCTGCTGCCAATTTGCCTGCCATTTGTGGTCACGTTTTGTTGGTGGTCTATGGTTGTTCGGCACGCCTCCTCCTGCAACAGCATCAGGTCGCTTCTCTGCACGCTGCGCCTCTTGTTTGCCTGCCTGCCGCCTACCTTTTGCCACTTTACATTTTGGTTGCGCAAAATGTTTACACTTTTTGGCCAACATTTTCGTTTCTACGTTTTGTGCTTTTGTGGGTCAGCCATTGAAAAGTTGACTGCCAATTGCAGTTAACCAATTAGCGACGGCTGCTTCGTTTAGCAGCGTCGTCACAAAACCTGGTCGACAAAACCGCTTTTCACTTACCAGCTATTTAGTTGGTATTTTTTTTTTCTCTTTCTTTCTTTCGGCTTCATGTTTTTTTTTTTTTTGAGGAATGGCCCAATCGCTTCTGTCAACGAACCGCAGACAAAAAAAAAACGACAGCAAAGAAACCTTTATTTGCCGGCTGCTTCTTTCGTTCTTGGCCGAAATATTTTCGGGCCATCATCTTCTACCCCCCTTTTTTTTTTTATTATTTACTTGCTTTCATACTCTTTATTATAAAATAATTGACAACTTGCTTGCGCTTTTATGGTCCCCCCCCCAACCAACCATTCAACCAAGTAAAAGCAAAGCAATCAACCAAGAAAGAAAGACAACAAAAATAACAACAAGACCGAAAACACATTGCAGAAATGAAAAGCGCGAAAAATTTACACACACACGCATGGGGAAAGACAAAAATGGGGAGAGAGTGGGGAGACAAAGAGGAAGAGAAGGAAGGGGGGGAGGGGATTACGAGAACTGCATGTAGAAGAAACTAAACTTGAAAAAGAAAGTAGAAAAGTTGTATATATAAGAAACTTTCTGTTTAATATCAGGAAATTAACAGAAGAAGCAACTTTCAATTAAGTTGGCAGCCCTGTATGTCAGCTGATCTTGCTTACGATGAAGCCTAATAAAAAATTAATTTACAGCAAGCCATCAATATGTAAATAAAAGATAAAAAAGAAGGAACATTAAGGATAAAAAGACTAGAAAAATGTTTTTGCCGGTTTTTAGTAGCAGTAGTAAAAATTTGTATACTAAAATTGCTTTACAATGTTTTTTAATGATGATAAATTTGTATTAATTGATGCATAAAAAAGAATAATATCATCCGATCTTAATTATCTTTTGAATATAGAAAACTTTAGTGAAAGGTCATTAAATATATTAATAGTAAAATAAAGAAACCAAGTAGAGTGTTGCCAAATGCATTCTAAAAGTGTTCCCTCTTTTCGAAAGTACATACATATATCAATTTCTGGATATACATATGTATATGTATATAAATATATATATACATATATACGTATATGTGTAGTGCATAGATTTAAAACGATTGCCCATAACTGTCAATTCTGATCTTCCTTTAGCCATATTAAATCTGTAATCTTATGCAAATGTATTAAATTCACTTTTGTTGTATTTGCTATTGTTATTATTCTCCCCTTCCCTTTCCTTATCGGCGCTCCCTCAAATGCTCCTCCGGCCTACCTAACCACTTCTAATGCAAATCGTTTGGCTAATTGCAAATGCCGCAGGCGTCACTAGCCGCTGTCCGCTGCTCTCTGTCTCTGCCCCGTCTGTCTCAATGGGCTGACATAATAATTACCGCAACTTGGCGACAACAAAATGGAACCCCTATCCTCCCCCCCCAGTCCAAAGCAGCGGGTAGAACCAGAGAGATATGAAGAGGAAGAGAAATACATATATAGAGAGAGAGTGAATGTGTAGAGAGATCCCGGACAAGTTGCCCAACCGTCAAACGCTAATCGTCAGCTTGGCACAGACAACAAAACACAAACTTGGTGACTTGGTAACTTGGTTGGTCAGTTGGTCGGACGCGGCGACTGTCAAACGCAACGTTTCCTTTTCGATTGGGTTTGGCCCGCTGCTGCTGCTGCTTTGGCATTGAACCATGAAATGTTTTCATGTTATTTTTTGCAATTTGTAGTCATTGTAAGTCGTCGGCGTCGTCGACGTCTTGTATTTATCCATGTATGTGTGTGTGTGTGTCCATAGACTGTTGAACTAAACCGCCCATTAGATAATACGAAAAAAAAACCCGACGCTGCCGTTTTACAATTTTATGCAATCTTTTTTTTTTTGTTTTCTAGGCAGTAAATTACCTTGAAAATTGCCAACAGTTTGCTGAAAATCAAATTTGACAGCATTATTTAAAAAAAAATTATGTTCCAAATAAAAGACAAAAAGAGCAAAAGAATCCTTAGTTAATAATTATAATATAAATATTTAAAAAAATGTGCAATTAATTAGAAACCATTTTCATATATGATCTATATAAGTATGTATATATGTGTGCAAAGAATAATGAGGATAATAAGGTACATAATAATATATAGATTGAATAATTATTTTCTATGTATTTCTCCCTCAAGAATAGGCAACAAAAACAAGAAAAAAAAATTACCAGTCCTAAGGCTATATAGAAATGATTTTTGCATTGCGTTGGCGTATCGGTCCAACCACATCATCCGCGTCAACCGTATCCACACATCATGATCATGGTGGCGGCGGCTATGGCGATGGATGGCGCCAGCTTCTCTTAAATCTTAGCATATAATTTGTTAACTAAATTGCCGCATGCACAATTTATTTACGATGCAAAATAATTAATCTGACGGCAGCTGCTTTTGCTGCTATGCCTTGGCAAGGGAGGTGTGGAGGACAAAAGCAAAATGTGTGTGTATAAGCATACACACAGAGACACACATACCTGAAGGACAGGCCAGAAAAGCATTTTTTCGCATTTTTTCGGTGCCTCGGCGCAATGTCTGTCAGATATTATATTTCAGTTCACAATTTTGCTGTTCGATGTTGCAATTTCGTGGTACAACAAATATCCCAAAACCAAAATGCCATGCTAACTTAAAAATACCCTGCAACAAATTAGTGCTCAATATTAAATATTATTTTTATAAATATATTCTATTTTAATATAAAATCCCCAATCTTGATACAGTTTGACTGAATATACCCTTTAACCCTTGTGTATAGGGTATGCAAATTGTTGTACAATTAGAATGGCATGCAAATGCAAAAGACAAAATACCAAAACCGAAACGAAACGAATTGATTTTGATTTTGATTTGAAGAATAAAAAATCTAGTTTTTCTCGAAAGAAAAGAAAAATGCAGCAACTATGTATGTATGTATGTGTAATACGCTCGGCAACAAAACAAATAAATAAACTGTAACAATTTTTCCACATAAATTATGCAACATTTCCTATTTAACAAAAGGGAAGCTTTGAGACTCTTTCTCTTTACCCGCTTTGGTTGTTCCTGTCCCTATCTACCACCAACACCACCACCCTCTCTACCATCCCCCTTTATGCCTGCCATGCTCTGCGGTGATGGCAAGAAAAAAAAAAAAAAAAAAGAGAAAGAGATGAGAAGAAAAATGCGGACACTGTTTGGTGCCGCCGCCTGCGAAAGTCGCATCAAAACCGCGAAAAAGAGAGAAAAAAAAAGAAGACAATTGCACAGCAAAAGTGTTGCCTCGTTGTTGTTGTTGCTGTTGTTAGCCAACTCTATTTTGGGCCACAACATTCCATTGTCTATTTTGAATTGCGCTTTGTCTTTGTCCCTCTCTCTCTCTCTCTTGCTCTGTCCTTCTCTCCCTTTTGGATAATATGTAACAATAACTATGCAAAAACAAAACTAACTAACTTTTTCCTTTTGGGAAAATATGTGTGGAAAAAAAAAGCAATAACAAAAGCAAAAGAAAAATTGCAAAAATCGTTGATAAAGTAAAGTCGACGTCGTCGTCATTCCCCCTCCCTACGATCCTTTCTTAGCCGCAATATAAATGTGTATGTGTTAGTGTGCAACCCTTTTTATGACTTTCACTTGACCAATTTTTAGGAATTTGTTGAAATATTTGACAGACTATTAAAGTGTGTACTGACCTAATATTCTAATAAAAGATAAACCAAATCTGAAGAAACGGCAAAGGAAAAGAAGTTGTCCTTAAAAATAATACGTTTTTGATATTACAATAATTGATTAAAAACTAAAAGTTCTATGCAATTTGTACAAGCAAAGAAAACTCATTTAGATTTGTATAACAATTCGTATAACAATTCTGCGAAAGAAGTAAACTATACGATTTTGCTGTAACGAAACGGTAAATGTTTATTCCTAGAGCATTCCATACTTAAACTTTCTCATGTGTGGCGGTGTGTGTGTGTGTGTTGTATGTGTGTGTGCGTGGTGTAGATGAATGAATGAACACAAATCGCACGCATGAATGATCAAAAGAGAGGGAGAGAAAGAGAGAGTGTGAGTGAACTAAGAATATCTGTGTGGGTGAGAGTGTGTGTGTGTAAGAGATTAATGAATGAATGCAACGTATGAATACACATTGCCTGCAATTGAAATTGTAATATATACACTCTCACACACACATGCACATACAAACTGCAGGCTGTGAATGAAGTGTGATTGCTATGTATATACATACATATGTATGTATGTATGCATACCCTTCCAGATGTGCCATGTTAAAAGATAGAGAAGAAAGCATTTCTATATATGTACATACATACATACATTTCTGATCAGCATTAAAAAGACAACGAGTCGAACTTTTAGTAGCCACTGTCATCTGTCTGTGTAGTTTCGGAAGCATAAAACTCAAAATTTAATGCACTTAGTAACTAAAATTAATCCTTAAAAAAAAGAGAAAAAAATATAGCTTCCCTCTGCTACTACTCCATTTTATACACTGTTTTTTTCATATTCGCACAGAACTATTCAATTCTATATATAGTAGAACCAACATATCTGTGTATGTATGTATGTATGTATTTCTTAATGTGTGGAATGAATGAACGGCACAACATAATTATATTAATATGTTGTCTCACATGTTCATGATCAAATGCCTGTCATTCAATCAAAAAAAAAAAAAAAGAGAGATATTAAATGACTTCCTGGGTTTCTGTTTTCAACTCAAAATTGAGAAAGTGATTACAAGTTTTATGGTACATATGCAATTTATATGAATTTTGATTGATTGATATGTATTAAATATCATTCAATTCGTTCATATTTGCACTCGATAAATAAAATTTGAAATAAGCTCTAACTAAAACTAATGCAATGGAAGAGTTAATTAGTGATTCAGTTGAATGAATTCTTATGAATGATATGTGAATCACATCCGAAACAATTGAATTGAGAAAAAATAGAAATCGAAAAAATTGAATAACAATACGAAATCAATCAAACGATTGACCTGAGTTTAAATAAATATACATACATATATGTATGTACATACATCCATACATACATACATACATATGTATGTATATTGTTACAGTTCAGTGGTATGTGAATATAAATATTTATACTATAAATTGAAACTTTTCATTCATAAATATAACTGTACATACATATTCAATTATTCGCTCTCCATTTGCCGTTTAAGGCATTTATCACCGTTTCTTCTACTTATTCTTCTTCAATGGAATCCTGGTCTTGACTTGCTTGACCCATTTGCGGGGGCAGCAGCAGCGCACTGTAAGTTTGTATGTATGTATGTGTGTGTGTTTGTATATATATATATATATATATATATATATATAGTAGTGGCACATTAGGTGGGTAGAGCTATCTCTGGATGCATACTCTCGTATAGGTTCTCCAGAACGGAAATAGCAACGCGTGCTGCTGACTGCACACACACACACACACAGAGACACAACAAATAGATACACACCCATTCATATGCTGTGCTTTACGCATGATTTTGCCTCAATTTGTGTTGTGTGCGACGCTGCCACTGCCGCTCAACGGCAACAACAAAAATGTATTTATAAAAGAAGCATAAAAATGCATCGCCGCCTCATGCCACCAACAACTGACTAGCTGACTGGCTAGCTAGCTGTTTACCCTGGGCTGCTGTCCCCTTTTACCGTTCCCCTTTTCATTCCCTGCCCGCTACCCCATTCATTCCCGTTCTTCCGTTGGCGTTGCCATTGATTGGTTTTCAGGGATCGTGATTTGGTGTGGACGGTCGGCATATAAAAATGTCTCGTTGTCGTTTCTCGTTCATCGTTGGACTGTTATACGTGCTATGCATTAATGCAACATTGCGTCAATCATTTACCTCCATCTCTACTCCACTCCTTGTCTCTCATCTGCAGACGCTTGAAAGAGTTCTATGTGTGCGCCCTTCTGTCTTTTGCTCTTTCTTTCTTTCGGTTAATAATGAGTGCAATGCCAATTTTTAATCTGGAAATGAATGTGCGTTGTGGCATATATAGACTCTATTGATCGATCAAACGATAGATAGTTCAATCGATCGTTTGAATTTTCCATATGTTTTCTTTCCCTTTGTTCTTTTATAGATGTTCCATTTAAAAGTGAACCAACCACCCATCCAAACCACCCACTCAATTCCATTCAGAGGAAAGTTTTTCAAGCGAAAATGAAACTTCACTTTTACTCATCGGCCAGACAATCCCCGACCCACCCCCCCTTCTCCCATTTTTCCCATTTCCATTCCTAACTTCCCTCTCTATACCTCTTGGCCTCACTCCCCTTCTATTTCATTTTGATGGGTTAGCCGGTTAGCGTGCAAAAAACGAAAAGAAATAGCGATAGAGACAGAGAGAGAGAGAGAAATAAAAAGTATGGAGCAAGTCATCCAATGGACTGCAACTTTGCCAATTTTTGTACATTTTTTGCCTCTTCTTTTCCGAAAAGAAAAAAAAAATATGTACGTTTATTTTCTTCTCTTTATTTATTTCTTTGTGCAAACCTGTAAAGTAAAAGCTGCTCCAAAACTGATCTTGGCCCGGTAGATGGCACATGTTTGACCCATTTTGTTGAACAGGCGGAGGAGGTCGGCGACAAGCAACATCATCATCATCATCATTAGCAACCACATCATCAGCTGACAATATGATCGGCGGAATCGACACAACTTCCTTTTCCTTCACACCCAAGTTATAAAAATAATTAATTAACAATTAATGTGGCCACACAACAATTTAAAAATTGTTGAAATATTTCCACATGGACAAAGGCGTGGCCAATGGACGACGGACGAACTACAATGATGGAATTTTATGAGTTTGATGTGAGAAAGATTTGTGAACCTTTCAATGTCTCCACGGGAAGGTTTATATTGTATTTATGATGTCGATCGATAACAGAAGAGATCAATGGCATTCGTTGAGGTTAAGGTTGTGAAACAATTGCAACTACATAAGCAAATAATCATTTAATCATATGTATCTTCAAATGATATCTATGACTATATGATTATATATCATCAACATAAGGAAGTCTTACACTACAAATAGAATTCATATTCACAATTTCAATAGCAAAGTAGTAACATCTGAGAAGTAGTCAAATGTTGGACAATGCATTTTCTTTTTTTTTTGATTTTGAAAAATTTATTAAAGCGTTTTTCACACTTAAGTCCTTGTTTAAATATTATAAAATTCTCTATAGTTACATATAGTATTTATTTCAATGATCAATGTCAGTTGGAGTGATGGATCGATTCTTATAGAGTTGTTTTTCTTTTTTTTATTTTTAATTTCATCAAGTTGCAAGTTTTATCGATATGCTGAAAGTAAATTTGCATTTCCTTCCTTTTCTTGTTGGTAATAATTTAAATAATTGCTAAATGAATGGATTATTTGGCATGCATCACATGACTGCCACATGCCACAGTGGCAATGCTGTCAGATTGCTGCCAACTCTTTCTTTCATTTGGCCAAGACCCGGTCTGTCGGTTTGTCGGTCTGCCAGTTTAAGCTAACTTTTTCTATTCTCTGCCATTTCAATATATACTCTTTAGCAAATATATACTTTAACTTAAAAGTTGAAGATGTTCTTTACGGAGCCAATTGCAAGGGTATACAATATTCGGTAAGTGTCGAATTGGTTAGCTCAATTCTCTAGACAGGCTTTGACTTTGACGTTGCGTGTTAAAATGCTTTTTTGCTGTTGTTGTATTATTGCTTATTATTTATTTGTTGTATATGTATTTATTTTTTTTTCTAATGTGTGCACAATTTATTTATATATTTTTTTTACCTCTACTACTTACTCGCTTTTCATTTCCATTTTTTATTATGACGGCCAGTAGTGCCAAGTGCATTTTCAATGATTATCATTAACATTTTTCAACATGATTATTATCATATTATACGAGTAGCAGTCAGCGGCCAGATTTGCTCTATGTGTGTGTGTGTGTGTGTGCATGTGCTAGTGTGGTGTGTGTGTGTGTGTGAGAGTTGGCAAATAAGCATTTGATTTATGTGCAAAGATAAAACGATAATTGTTCATTCGGTTCGTGTGTTTCAAGTGTGGAGTTAATTAGCGAAAAAAGATTTGAAATACCCCCAAAGGGGGAATAAACATATGTATATTGTACCGTGTTTATATGCATTTGCTTTGCATATGATAGAAAGGTAGGAGGGCGGAGGAATATTGATGAAAGGGATAGACACAAGATTATGGACTTTATTTCAATCGGAACTAGCTCCAAACTAAAATTTATCTATAGATAAAAGGGCTAAAATTATTCCAAATTATTTCAATAATTCGGCAAATGGTGAAAAACTTTGTCAATCAAAAAATATTATCAAATAATAATATAGATAAATGTTCATTAATAATCCATAAACTTTTAAGTGAATCCTTTTTAATTTATTTATTTCCACTTAATTTATTAGCGTTTCTCGTAAGCAATTTAACCAATTGGTAACTGAGAATTTTAATTTCAACTCTAGTTATTTAGTAAATGATTTCAAGGAAATCTTTTCACTATTTCATTTAACTTTAAGAATTTCGTATTTCTGTTTCTTCTTAAAAGGCTTTAATTTTTGAAAAATTCAATTCATGACGAAGCAAAATTATCCCACATAAGAATGTGCTTGTTTAAGTATACTATAGTATTGCTTGTATACATACATATATACGGATGTGTATGTATGTATTGTACAATTTTCCAGTTCCAGTCTCTTTAGGCTCAATACACACTCAGTCAGAATATGCGCTAATGGCTCAACTAAGTCGACGGACGTGAGAACCTTTTGCGGCCCAATGGCTAAGCAATTAACAACCAAGCAAAGACTCTCCACCCCATCATCACCCCTCCCTTCTCTTGTCGATTTCGAGTCCCAGTGAGAGTCCGAGTCTGAGTCCGAGTCCAATTCAAAGTCAGAGTCTCTTTACTCTATAAATCGAGCGATGTATTTCATTATACGCAAGCTCTCCCTCTCTCTATCTTTTCTATCTATCTATCTTTCTCTGTCCGTCCACCCCAAGCAATCGTCTTAAACTTGAATGCAATGTTGTGTGCCCCGTCGACGTTTAAAAAACCTTTAACAACGAAAAATTGTTTCCATGAATTTCCCACATTTTCCGCAACTATCATGAAACTCGTTTCCATCATCAAAGTAAAACCAAACCAAACTAAACCGTTGGCATAGTGGAGGAGGAGGCCAAGGCATACAAGAGTGTTGCGAAGGGGGGGAGGGAGAAAGAAGTAAAATGCATTCGCATTCATGTGTGAAAACATTTCCACCTATTTTTTTGTTGTTTTTTTCCCCCAGTAAACCAGAGTGAGGAGAGACTCTTTTTTTTACCAACTGAAAATCTAAATTAGCATAATTGACTACAAAGGAAAATTCTTCACTATTGATGAGAGTAAATGAAAAACCTTTGGTCAAAAGTTGTATTATAAAAGAAAAAACTTATTTCAATTAAATCTCTCTCTAAATAAATCTACTCTCTTGGATAATAAAAGTTTTTATAAAAATAATAAAAGAAAAAATAATAATATAAAAAACAAAAATATAAAAAATAATAATTTGGGATAATAAAACAAAAAATTAAAAGTACCAAAAATAATAATACAAATAATACAACTTTCTTTAAATTTTCCATTTACTTTGAATTTGAAACTAGATTCTAAAAACCCCATTAAAAACAATGAACAATCTTCTAAAACCTGTCATATTTCGGGAGTGGGGGGAAAATATTTCCTTCTTCTTTTTTTTTGTCAACATTTGCTTACACATTTTATTTATATGTGATGATGACTGGGCTTTTGGCCTTTAAGATTATAACTGGTTTTTATTGTTGCTGTTTGTTTTTTATATTAATATTATTACTTTTATTATTACCAACTTATAAAATGATTCATGATTTCTGATTTGATATTGTAAAAGCAACAAAGTCTTTGGCCCTTGACCTGAACTCAATTTGGTTTTTTTGGGCACTTGGATATGCCAAAAGAATGCAATGCAATTTGATGCACTTTATGAAGGAGGGAAATTTCCCTTTGCCTCATTTCCCTTGTGCGTGTTGTCGTTGCCAATGTTGTTGCTGCAGTTGTGTTGCTGTTGTTGTTGTTGTTATTAATACTTTGACTTTGGCCTTTTGTGGTTTAACATTATCCAAACAAAACGCTTTGGCACCCACAAAAACGAGTTGATTGACAGAATTGGGACATACCAACAACAACATCAACAACAACAAAATCAGTGGCAGCAAGAACAACTCTCCACATACGTTTGAAATCTGCATGCGTGAAACTCAACGAAGCGTTAAAGTTCAAAGCGTTGAATTACAACGATGACAAAAAGAAACAATAACTAACACAAGCCTAGACAAAGATACATAGATAGATTAAGATAAAGATAGAGATAGAGAGAGTGAGAGGGAGTATGCGGAGGGAGATACCTTGGTTTTGACTTTAGGCCAACTGACAGTATAAACCAGTAACTGCAACGGCCTCCAAAACAGAAAAAAAAATGTACCAAATCAAAATCACTCGATTACATCATAAGAAAGAAGAAATCACAAAGAAAAAAGAGGACAAATACCGACTTGTGAATACCCTATAGTAAAAAGGATAAGGAAAGAGTGTGCGTGTTTGGCATAAAACGACTGGTCACATTAAAGAAAATGTGAAAACTTTAATCTTTTGTGTATGTTAATTAAACCGACTTAACCGATATACCCTACTAACTACTACCAACGATAAGGAAGGGGTAGAAGAACAGGCAACCTCATCTGTTGATTCTTGGAAGATGCTGTCAGGCCAAATGCTTGGCAAGATTAACAGTTAGTCCAAAGTTGTTGAGATTTGTTGCGATGATTCATTCAACAGCCGGAGAGCATTGAATTCTTTTGAGACAGGCAAACAGACAGACAGATGGACGGATAAGGCATATGCATATGTATATGTACATATAAATGTATATACATATGTACATATGTATACATATACATACATATGTATGTATGTATATGTATGTACGTATGTACATACATATTTGTAGATAGCCCCAGCATCCGTGTTTCTTCTTCCACTTCTTATTTCCCTTTTCACTGACAATGCTAAGGGACAGGAACAGGGAGAGCGACAGAGGGAGGAAGCGGTGTCTTCGCGTCACGTTGCGTCTGCTGCATCGCGCGTCGCTGACTGCGCGTCACCTGCGTCGACGGCAACGGCAATAACAGCGCCAACTGCTTGGCTGAGTCAGCGCATTGCAATGGTTTGGATCAGGCCAAAACACAGTTGGAATTTGATTGTTGTTTTTGGTATTGAAAGTAAAGTTTGAGCACAAGCATATACATACATACATATGTAAATATATACATATAAATATCTGCATATATAGCAAGTGAAAAAAAAAGATACATCAGAGGAATGCAGCCAAAACACGTGTAATTGTTACACAAAACTAACAGCCAAGATTCCAAGGCCAATCAGTATGTATGTATGTGCATATGTATGTTCATATGTACATATATATGTATGCATGTATGTATGTACATACATATGGACATATACATTTATGTACATATATATGTACATACATACAAACATCAATTTGAGATTCTCTTACATATTATTCGTAGAGCTAGAGAAAAAATCTACTGTAAGAGTATTTTTGTATGTATGTGTATATATGTATGTATATACATATGTATATATCAGATATCCGATGTATAAATCAGATGTATCGATCTGTCATATACAGCCGAATTCCAATTATCCGCTTTAATTATTATTTCATTAGAGTTACAAAATTTGTTTTATTGCTAATTAATTAAAATAATTTAAAAATCCTTATTGATGTTAAAATATTTAATTTTTTTATATTTCATTTTTTATACGGATCGGTTAATTGAAATTCCGCTGTATGTTTGGTAAATAAACTGCTATCGGACCGGACTATTCAATCATATATGTACATACATATGTAACTTTTGGTAGAAAGTTTAAAAAAATTATAGAAAACCCTATGCAATTAGGGTATTCCCTATTCGATGCTATCTGGGGGGTGTATGTATGTATGTATGTATGTATGTACATATGAATGTATAAATTTGTATAAATAATATTAGTTCAATTTTATTTTTATATAACCACCCCAACATAAGCGGCTTAAAGACGATAAAAGTTAAAGGCAAATGAGAGGAAGTGTAAAAAAGAGGCGGGTGATAGGTAATCGTGATGGTGGAGGAGAAGAAGGAGAGAAGAGGTTAGGAGAGCTGACTGACCTTCACTTGCAGCTGGAATTCGGAGACAACAACAGCAGCGATGCATTCAAGAAACAACATTAATAACAATAACAACAACCACAAAGCAAAAGCGTCCTCTCTCTCTCTGTCTCTTTTGTACTGCTTCCCTGCTCATCCAATGTGGATCACCCTCTCACATATGCATAAACATACATACATACATATGTACATATGTACATATGTATGTATGTATATGCATGCATATTTTGTTTGTATACATGTGTGTGTGTCTTGCTGTGCTCGCTTTCCTAAGAAGTCATTCGTGCTGGGAGCTGAGTTGCATGCAAAGCACCAGCAGCAGCTGTTGCCCTTATAAAAGAGTCTATTCCTCTTTTCCTGATATTTTGTTGTCTTCATCTTTTTCTTCTTCTTCGTTTTCAACATTTTGCTTCTCCTTCATTATCATCTTTTATTGCATATCCGCTTTATCAGCAAGAGCTCTTCTCTGACAGCAAGCATAATCGTAAAACACATCCATAAACCTTTAAAATTTTTAAAAAGGAAAGGGTATAATTAAAGGGTAGTGTAAATTGATTCCATGTAGATATTCCTAGGAGATCAGTCATTTACAAAATGTTTAAAATTCTTAAAAGTATTCTAATATGTACATATATAGAAGTATATCCTAATATTGAAAAAATAATTTTCTTTGTGATACTAAATGGAAAATTCTGACTGATTTATTCCTTTATTAACATTTATCAGTAAAAAAAATATATATATATATGTATGTATGTATATATTTTTAAAAGCCTTCAATCGATTCATTTTTTAATAACCTTTTTATTGACAGTTAAAGAAAATAATTTTCCAAATGAACTAAAGTAATTGAAATAAAAATGTTTAAAACATTTAAAACATTTAATTATGTATGTATATTTTAAAAACAATAGCTTAAACCAATAATAAGCTTGCGGATAGGGTAACTAAAGAGATCCATTTTCTGAATTTGGTCTCTTTATTTATTCTGGAAACACGAAGGATTTTGTGAATATTTTCATTATTATTTTTCAATGTAACAAAATCTGTATTTAATAATAAAAACAATCATTAAATATTATCATGCATTCAAGGGTTAAGAGGGATTCGGTTATTATATTTTCTAAATGTTTCTTAGAAAATTATGGCTGATCAACGGAACAAGGAGTATTTAAAGATATATATAAATATGTATGTATGTATGTATATAGTTTCCGGTATGATCATTGTTGTCATTCATTTATTATGGTTGTTGTTGTTATTGCTGGAAGACCTTGATATTCCTCTGATGACACGTACAATATGTTGTTGTTTCTTTTTTTTTGTTTTCTAAAATATCGTAAAACTTCTTATATGTATCTAGCCATCACCCTTACTTTCCCTTCGCTCGGTCTGTCTTCCACATATTTTCTTTTATCTAAAGTCAAAGTCTCAAGGTTGACTTAATTTTGCCATAACAAATCTCTTCGACTGTGTGTTTTCCCAGCTGCCAATAAATTCATTTGTGTCTTGTGCCGCCGCCAGAGTACCAAGATTGTCCAAAGTCTGCTCTGTCTACATATGTACATACATACATACATATGTATGTATGTATGTATGTATACATCGTATGTATATTTATGTATGTATATACATACATAGTTTACTTTATGCTTGAATCCAATCTGGTAATGACGACGACAGTTGTGCCAACAATCGCAAAACATGTCTCACATGTCTCTCTTGCTCTGGTGCTCTCAGCAGCTCAGGCTCCAAAGAACTTGAGGAATGCGTCTTATCAATGGCCAGCCAATCAGACAGCAACTGCCAACTGGCAGCTCAAGGATAACAGCAACATGGCCAACAGCAGCAGCAGCTAAAGAAAGAAAAACTTGAGCTCCAGCTGAGCCATATCCCCAGAGGCAGCTGCCAAATGCTAAGCCAATTTATCATAATTAAAGCCGCTTAAAATTGTTAAACAACAAACAAAAAAAAAGGCCAAATATATACATATGTACATACATATAGATATACAATACACATATGTATGATATACATAGTATATCCAAATGAATAGCCATACAGGAAAAGGAAACCAAAAAGGAAATGAATCTCTCAAACCGAATGAAACAGCAGCTGAAGAAGGAGACAGAGGAGGAAGCGCCCAAGTTAAATAACGACCAAGCTCGGAACCTTTGACACAATTTCAAGTGAGTGTCGGTTTTAGGTCGTTAGTTAGTTGGTTGAAATATATGTATGTAGAATAGATCATACAGTAGGTGCAATATCTATGCATGCACACAAGTACATACATATATTAAACATTACATACGAAATTCCTGATAAAAATTTCCTGTTCATGCCAGTGAACTGAAATGGCTTGAACTAATTCTTTAATGACCCGTTCAGTAAATTTCTTAAAATACGTTTACATTCTTACTCTGTTTCTATAATAATTTGAATTTGAATGAGGTTTCATATTATGATTTAATCAATATATATCCCTGGCTAACATTCTTATGTGAGGAGTAAAAAACGATTTAATTACTTTTTGATTTGTTTACATAATTCATATTTGCTTTTGACCCACTGTAACTTTTTGTATACTCAATGATACCTGGGCACATGCCCCACACTTGAAACCACCTTTCTACCACCTTTCTACCCCCTTTCATACTACCTGCCAATGTGTCCCTCTTATGGAGCTGGTTTTCTCTTTACTCTTGCAAAGGGGAGGGTATAACAAAATTGTAACGCACAGAAAGAAGCGTTTCCGACTTGATAAAGTACATATGTATATGTATGTTTTTTATATACACTTGTATGTCTGTCTGTGTCTTTCTTTGCAATCTTTAGATAATGGTTTTGAAGCTAGATAGCTTAAAATCAGTATACATATAAACTTTTTATGAATGTACTTAGGTAACGTTTAGGAATTGGTTCGATTAGAGTACTATATCATTTAACCGCCATAGAAACGATCGATTCAGAATTGAAATATTATTCTATAGAGTATACAAATTTCGCCTTGGCTGAAATTTGTTTCTCTGATACTTTTTTTTATCTTTTATGTGAGGGATTTTGCATACAAATATGTGCATGGGCTTCTTCCCGGTAATAATGTCAAGTACTTTAAGCGAGGGCGGCAAAAATCTCTTTTTTTCAGTCTTCTTCAATTCCATAATGTCAAATAAACTAATGCCAAAGAAAATCTCTGATGCCAGCCAGACATATTTAAATATATGTATATGTACATATATAAATATATTTTTGTATGCTGCACAAATATTAAACCTGTCGCATCACCCTTTTTGAGTGCTTTGACACGGGCTTAATTAAGAAAAAAAATTTTTACGAACAAAAATAAAAAAAAAGAGAATATTGTTTTCTGAATATGGGATTTTTGGACAAACAGAAATTAATCCTCGCAGAACGACAAACGCAATGTAATTAAATATATTAAACACATTCATAGGGTAAAACTGGCTATATACGTATTTTCTAAACACGGAAAAAAAAATAAAGCAACTGCAATTGTTTAATTGAATTTTAGCAATGTTTAATTTTGCCTTGGCGAGTTATATCATGCAATTTAGATGTAAGAAAATCTATTTAGAATTTGATCACTTTTTTCTACGGTAGATATCTGAAATTTAGGGGAGATATTGGGTATCTTAAAGTCGTTAACATTGAGTTACAATGTGTATGAATTTCGTTTCTTCTTTTTGCTTTTTGCTGACCAAATTTGTCCACAATTAAAAACAAATGTGCGCAACCGCCCACGCTTTATTTTTCGTTTTTTTTTTTTTTTTTGTTTTGTAAGCTGACCAAATAAGGCAACAGCAAAACGTCAAAGTTTTCTGTTTTCATTCATTCATTTTTTTTTTACTAACAATAAGACGCATTAACAATTGGCATATTTAACGGAAATTATTATATTAATGCAATTGGAAAGTTGCTTTACCTGCTACCTAACTGATTGATTAACTGATCAATTGATCATTTCAATGATAAATTATGAAATCAAACTAACGTTCTCCATAGATTTGATCCTTCAATTAAGTGTTGATGTGTAATGATTTCTACTTAGTAATATTCGTTGACTAAGAGAGGGAAAGAGAGAGAGGGAGAGAAAGGAAGGAAAATGATCGCTGAAATCATCACGTTTCCATATCCTATGGTTGGGTCTAGATGTTATTTCCTCAAGCGTAAATAATCGTTCTAGTTTAGCCAAAGTTCTTCTATGTATGTGTTATGTATATACATACATATATATGTAAATATGTATGTATGTATAATACAAAATCAAAACATTTGACAAGCTCTTAGTCTTGGTTTGGCCCTCTTACCGTACCATACGCTGCCCTTGTCTTATTATTATTTTATTTTTTTTTTTTAAGTTTGTTCCCTTCATGAACTGAAGTCGCCTCCATCCAAAGAGCTGTCTCTTCTTTTCCTCTCGCTTATACCCGTTGGCGTTAGTTTGTTGTTGTTATTAGCAGGGAGATGGAAGAGCAAAGTCTTCATCATCTTATTTACTCCCAGAACGCATTGTCCCATTCTCCCTTTCCACGCCTCTTTTTGGATCGACATAGTGTTTTGCCTGTGGGCATTGTCCTCTGTTTCTGCTTCTGGTGCATGGGTCTGGGTCTGGGCTTGGGAAATTTAATTGTCACATTAGGCCCCATGTCTGTTTGGATCTGTGTTGTCCATGTCCATGTCTCTTGTCTAGTTAGTCACTTTTAGGAGGCTTTCCAGCACTCACTTACTCACTCATTCAGTTAGTCAGTCAGTCAAAAAAAAACTATTAGTTGGCCTGACTTGAATGTGGATGATGATAATGACTCCACTGCGCCATCACCACCACCACCGGCACAGTAGGTTCAATGCACTCTACAGTGTCCGCTAAAAGCATACGTCTTGCTCGTTCCTTCGCTTTACTCACTTCAACTGCACTTTAGGCACAGCCATCCAAAGGTAACAACAAAGAAAAAAAAAAACAAAAATTCTTTAGCCTGTTAAAGTGCAAACGGGTAGGATAAGAGACATGAATGCATATATATATATATATATATGTATATACATATATTATGCATATACATATTGCAAGTATATATGTACATATGTATGTATATACATACATATATCCATACAGTGTTGCTAGAAGCAATGCAGGGGGGAAAGAGGCAAGCTCCCAACGGCATTTACACTATCGAATTCCGTTAGATTATCCGCCCTGACTTCCGGGTTGATGCATCATTTGGAAAGCCATCAAATACAGCTTTTAGTCAACAATAAACTATTTCATTTTTAAAGTGAAGGAGAACTTTCTTTAATGGTGGTTACATTTGAATAATGATCCTCCTTCCCTTTCACCACATTCACTCATCTCCTTCGATCAACAACTTAAAAAAATGTTTTTAAATGTAATTAAAATACATACATTAAATTATTTCAATGTTAATTTCGATGCAACATTTTACCCGATTTGGTTAGCTGGCTAACCTTTACACCCGCCTAGCCAATTTGCACCTTGTTAACGGATTTGCATAAAAATGTGTGACATTGTTTGTTTGATTGGCCTGTTTGTTGCTGTTGTTGCAGTTGTTGTTGTTCCGGCTGGGTGGGCGCTGAGATTTGCCAATCGCCTTCAAAATCCTCCTACTATATTGCACCCGCAACCGCTGTCATTGTTATAACCCCCAACCCCTTCTTTGATGTTTGTTTGTTTGTTTATTGTATATACACACACACATACAAATTGTTTGCCTGATCTGGGGCAATTCTATCGATCGATCGATCCCCAACATCATAGTGGTGGCAAGGGGCGTGAGGGAGAAAAAAAAATGCGTAAACAACAAATGCCAATGGAACAAACAAAAACAAATTCGAAACAATTAAAAGACCATAAACATTCCAAAAACAAAGACCAAACCGAAGATTTGCAATCTGTGTATAAATGCTGAAAGCCCTAGAATAATCATAATGGTGGGAGAGAAGGGAGGGAGGTATATTTGGAGGAACTGCTGCCAATTAAGATCACTCTGTGTCTGTTTATTGAGTCTAAAACTTTTGGAAAAAAAAAATGAAGACTCTTGAAATATTTGCACTCCTTACGATAATAGATTTTCCATTTTTATAGAATTTTTGTTCAATTGTTTCTAAAAAAAAAAAAGAGCCAATTAAATTTTCGCTAATTTAATGTTGTAAAATTTATAATTTAAAAAATAAAAGAAGGCTCCCCATATCGAATTTGTAAAAGAAACATGTTTCAATCCTTTGGATACTGGAACACATGTGCTTGAAGCAACGTTCCTTTAAATGTTTCTAACTTCTTAAATTTTGTTCCAACTGACATAAAAATATTATAAATTATAAAAGACCAAACCCGTCTTCTAGAACACAAATAATTACGTTAAAATTTATGAAATCCATAACTATATGGACTTCCATCACTGCAAATGACGAGCCTGTATAGGCTAGACGAAAGTGGAGTAACATAGACACGTGCAAACACTTTTCTCGGCTCGTTTTAAACGCCTCCATATTTGGGGCGAATGGAATGGATGATGATCGGATCAACAACAAACCAAAAAAAAAAAAAAACTAAATAAAATAAAATGCTGTGTGCGCGTGAAAAGATCACAGAAAAAGCCAACGGCAAAGCCTTGTATGTAGATGCGATCGATCGAGCGACGAACAGATCATTGTGAATTGCCAAAGCTGACCAATTTTAGAATCTTCACTTAAAAGAAATCAATAAACTGAATGCACGAATTTGGTACTGATTTTTCAAACAGAATGGAATGGAAATCAAATTCACATAGACAAGAAAATACCCTAGAATCTCATCCCATACTCCTAAAAAGAAAATTACAAAGGGTACACAAAAAAAAATTGAAAAGAAAAATTCAAAATACTAGATACAAGAGCGTAAACATATCGTAGATTTCTGCAAATTTTACTTAATACAATATACCTGATTGTAACAATTTGCAGGGTAAACCAAAATCAAAAAGGGCAATTTTTGTTATTTTGTTGTGTGGGTGTGGTAAACATTTTGATTCTGACTGTGACTGACTGGCTACTGATCTAGCCATGAACCTAAGCCCAATCCCATACTATACCATCCCCCCCTTTTGTATACCCAACGCTTCTCCTCCTTCATATCTTCACCCCCTATCTATCCTATGAGCATAATGTGCGTTGTTTTAACCTTTTAAAGTTCAGTAACCATGCGTCGTTGGGCAGTCTTTTTTTTTTTTAAATTTTGCTAAGAATTCTACGCCCACACCTTTTTTTTCAAGTTTGGTGCGTTGTCATCCCAAAAAAAATAAAACTGAAAATCAAAAAAAAATACAAAATATACAGTAAACAAAGGTTCAAGTCGTGCCGTGCCAATAGCACTTTAACAGTATTACGTAACAGAGAGAGAGAGGGAGAGAAAAAGAGAAGGGTAGAGGGAGAGACAGGGACAGAGACTACTGGCCAATAACTTTATTACGATCTGAAAAGACCTTGCCCAATTAGGCGATGTTGCCGCTGCCACTGTTGCTGCTGCTGTTGAGTGCAAAAATTGTAATTAAATTAAAATTTATGTTAATGCAACAATAACAACAACAATTAAAAAAGATTAAATACAATTCAGTTAAAATTGCATTTAATTTAATTTTTTTTTTTAACATTGTCGGAGATTTTAAAAACTTAAAATAAAATCATAACATATAAAAATATTGTCAAATTTCACTTTGGAGTGACTAAACCTATCTCACACTAGGTTTCTCTCTCTTCCTCTCTAAATGATCCCTTTTTCTCTATTTTCTCTATTATTTAATATAATTAAACAATTTCTTTGAGGTCTGAACTATAATCATAATATGACTATTCTTACCTTTACTTTGCTTGATGGAACTGTGTTTCATTATCTTTAAGAAAAAAACAAAGTATGCAAACTTCCTTCATTCAACATGGACTTCATTTATGCTAAAGCTATTGGATCGTTCTTTTAGAAGAAGCGTACTATATACACTGTAATTTTTAGAATTACATATGAAATGAACAAGTTGCATCTTTATTACGTGGTCGGTCTAATCCGGTACTCTCTGCGCTTCTGCACTCTCTGCAACACACAAAATATTTCAATTTAATGGCAACGACTTCTGTTTTATGATGCGACACATGGCAATTTGTTGCTGTTGCTAAACACGGTAGCCCCAACTCTGAGCTGAGATCAGATCAGACCAGACCAGACCAGACCAGACCAGACCAGACCATCGACTAGACTCTGGTCACCAAGGAGAAGACATAAGACGCTCGCGCAACAAGCGACAGGAGCAACATACATAGTCCAACTCGAATATCTGTCCCGTTCGTCCACTGCACTGTCAATGCCAGTGAGACACAAGAAGAAGAAGAAGTATAAGAAGAACTGTGGCTGCCGGAACGAAAACGAAGCAAACACAAAAGTTGACAGTTAATGCAATCCGAAACTGGAGAAGTAACAGACAAAGTTGGTAATAGCAAAAGTAAAGAATGGCAGAGAAGGGTGCGGGCATGAGCGGTCAGTAGGGAGGGAGGGGGGGGATCAATTAGAAAACCAGTCTACTGTCACTAAAGGCGACGACAGCCAAAGCGCATCAGGAACATTGCCAGCGCTACTATTTCTAAAGAGGATCACTCTTAATCCATCAGTAGAGAATCTACGAGCGGGAAAAATCTGAAAATTTAGCCTTCTCCCTCCCCTCTGTTAATTATTTTTCACTTATTTGAGAATTTGATTTTTAGACCGATTTGAAAAATATATCCTTCAAATATACCCAAGACGCAAGTAATGCTGCTAATTACTCAATTCCATTTTGAAAATGTACTTGAAATGTATTTCAAATTTACATACCAATAATAATGAGCTAAAGCTGATTTATACTTAAAACTGTTTTCCAAATTATAGTGTATAAAAATATTCGTACTTTTTGGCCTTCTTTCAATCATTATTAAACACCATTTTCGATTCTCATTCGTTGTCGTTTGGTTGTCATTGTCATCGCAGTGCTTGGCGGCTTGCGTGATGGGTTGTCGTCTGTATCTTGGTCTACCTTGTAACCACCAGAAGAAGTTATGGAAGCAGAGAAGAAGAAGAAGGATGAGAAGGAGAATGAGGAAGATGGGGAGGAAGTAAAGCCACAAAGCAGAAATATGCAAATGGTTAACTATTTGGTATGCCAACTCTGTCACCAATATCAATGTTACTCTCTCTCTCTCTCTCTTACACACTCTCTCTATTTCTGTCTCTTTACCTCCTTCTCTCCGTTTTCCTCTCTTTCTTCTTTTTGTTGATTGTTGCCGGAAGCGCAATTGCTTCATTATGGCACGTACTTTGTCATAGGCGTTTTTTGGTGGCTTTTGTGAGTCACAATTATTTGATTTCTAATGCGATGGTGTAAGGAGAGGGGTAAAGAGGAGAGTATTTTGTGGTTATTAAGCTTAAGTTATGTATGTATGTATGTATGTATGTATGTATGTGAATGAATGAAAAATTGAACGCTATGTGTGGGCCGCCTTCATCACACACAGACACATATTAATCTTTCCTTTTTTTCTCTCTCTTTCTCTTTAATTTTGCAGAGGTAAATTCGCCGCTGTTCGTCGAGCCATACATAAAAATACCGGCTCCCATTTTGCGGCGAAATTCTTAAAACGACGCCGACGCGCACAGAGCAGCGATAAGGAGATCAAACATGAAATTGCCGTCTTAATGCTTTGCGAGGGCGAGGAAAATATTGTCAATTTGAATGCTGTGCATGAGACCCGCTCGGATACAGCCCTGCTCCTGGAGCTGTAAGTACATTAAACCATCAACATATGTACATACATACATATGTACCCTTGCTCTCTTAGATAACAATGATATTTTTATATGATCATTCAGATGATATTTTTAAAAGTTGAGTTTTAAATGTTTTATTTTGATTTATTTTACTCCTTTAGGGCCACTGGCGGTGAATTACAAACTATACTGGATAATGAGGAATGCCTAACTGAGGCCCAGGCTCGCCATTGCATGCGTGAGGTATTAAAGGCATTGAAATTTCTACATGATCGCTCCATAGCACATTTGGATTTGAAACCGCAGAACATATTACTCGCAGGAGATCGTATTGAAGGTATGTTTGTAAAACTTTTCAATTATTAAAGAGATCCCACTTTTAAAATTAAAATACATATATCAAAGTAAATTGCATTTCTTAAGTCCTTTAAATTTCAAGTCAATCTGAATAAAATTCGTTAAGCTATGAATGTTGAATAAGGATAATTAATTCTCTCCTAATCAAATGTCTTAACACGATGACGAAAAATACTTGAAAACTTCTGAATCGATTTATTTGATATTTTGCAGGCGTTAGATTTTAGAAAAAATTTTCTTACAAGTAAGGTTTACCTTATCAATTGTATTACATAATTTGTATTATCCCATTATTAATAATGTTTTTTCTATTTGTTTTTTTTTTCAATTTTCTTCAGATGGCCTCAAATTGTGTGATTTTGGCATTTCGCGGGTTGTCTGTGAGGGGATCAATGTAAGGGAAATGGCCGGCACACCGGATTATGTTGCTCCCGAGGTGCTACAATATGAACCATTGTCTCTACTCACCGATATTTGGTCCGTTGGCGTTTTAACATATGTATTACTCTCGGGCTTTTCACCATTTGGTGGTGATACCAAACAGGAGACTTTCCTCAATATCTCACAGTGTGCATTGACTTTTCCGGATAATTTATTTGGTGGTGTTTCTCAGGTGGCCATTGATTTTATACGTCGCGCATTGCGAATTAAGCCAAAGTGAGTTAACGATTAAATATATATTTTTAATTATTAATTAATTACTAACTAATGGTATTCGTTTTAGTGATCGCATGAATGTGGCTGGCTGCCTTGAGCATGTCTGGTTAAAGGATGAATGCTCGTTAGATAGGCAAATCTATCTACAGGCCCAAAGTGATGCCGAAGACGAGGAGGAGGAGGATGAGGATGAGGATGTTGAAGACGACGACAATGACGAAGACGATGTAGGGGGTGACGTTTTTGAAGGGGAACAGCAACAGCAGCAGAAAGATAAACCACAAGAAAAAGAACCACAGCCACAGCCGCCACAGCCTCAACAGAAGCAACATAAACAAAGCAATGGCAGCACCACCTCAAAAATTCCCATTGCCACTAGCAAGTTGATTGCTGCCGCCAGCCCAAGTTCCAGTCCTAGCACAGAGACCACAACAGTTATACACACGCTAACCAATGGGATGGGCAATAGTAATAACTGCAGCAGCAGCAGCAACTTGCCCAAACCCACACAGATTGTGACACCAACGCGAAGAGCTTCCGACTCGGATAAGGAGAACACATATACGGCCACATTTGTTAGGAAGCCATCGTTGGCCATTATACAATTGGGCCATAGTAATAGTAATGCCGGCAGCCTAGATGATTCCAATACAGTGGTGGCAACATTAACACTATTCCCCGATGCTCCAACCACCCCGAAAGTGATCCGTAAGACACCCACAGCAGAGGCAAATTCGCCAGCCACATCGGTCAAGGCTCTGGTTAAAAAATTTCAATTGGAAGAGCAACAGCCAACTGGTGCTAATGGAGCCAGTGGCAATGGCAGCGGCAGTGGCTGCGGTAGCAGCAGCAGCAGTGGCAGCTGCCTTCGACGAAGTTGCAGCGGAGCATCATCAAGTCCCAGCAATGGTTGCCACATAAACAGCACATGTCGATCCTCTGAACCACTGACAGCTATCCATAAGAAACAACAACCGAATAGCTCTAGCAACAGTTCCAGCTGCAGTTCAACACCAAGTCCGAGTCCTAGTGCGGGCAGTACAACAAATCTTTTAATGAATAGCCGTCTACCATCAGCAGCAGCAGCAGCAACATCGTCAACCAGCAACAGCAACAGCAATGCCAGCACAAGCAATACAACAACTGCCCCACATCATCTGCCGCATCACCATATGCATCATCATCACCATCGTCATCATCATCATGTGGTGATTGCGGCCAAGAATGCCGCTGCTGTGTCAGCCACAAACAATTTGAGCTTGGATCAGGGTATCATCTGTTAGCTAAGGGCCAGCCGTGCGAGCCGCAATGCCAAAAGTTTCTTTCATCGCTTCCTCTGCTGCATGTAACCCACATGGCAAACGGTCCTAGCTGGTCTACTAGGCGACAATATAGTGGAGGATGACGCAGCCAAGGAGCAACCGATGTAGAAAAACCGATGGAGCAGAAGAATTCATGAAAGATATATTTACATAATTTTCTTGTTTCTTCGTTTTAAATTCAGTTTCTTAGTTAATATTCTTTTTTAGTTACTAGTTTGATCTGCAACAACAAAAACAACAACAAAAAAAAAACAAAATAACAAAAACAAATACCATTAAAACGGAAAGAAAACAAAAAAAAAAGAATAGATTAAAGATTATAGCCTACTAACCCCCTCCTCCCTCCACCCGTCTTTACCCCATGCATAGAAGTTAGAAAAGAAAAAAAGGGTTCGAACAAATGAAAATTGGATGCAAGCGGAGTATGGCTATAGGGGCAAAGCCAAAAGAACGAACAGAAATCGAGACAATAGATCCGAAAAAATAGAAATTTATAAGAATATGAACATTATATATACTTATCTATATCGTCTATTTCAACATATGTAATTACGATTTAAAATCTTCTGGAACACAATCAATATTACGGATCAAAGTTAACTTTTGAGGAATAAACAATTGTCCCTTAATTCTGAGGTCAAAGTTTCTAAAGGAAATTTGAATAACTTAATGATTTTCTAATCCAATTATTTGTTCCATTGTCCTGCATAATGTTATGATGTGTTTCCGCCCCCCTTCCTCCTCTGTTTTTTTTTATAGCTAAATCAAAAGAGTTTAAACCATGTTGTTTATATAATATTTTTGATTTCTTTCATTTTTGATTAATTGTTTTATGTAGTTAGAACTTTTGGCAGTTGGGCAGCTCTGCGTGGCGGCCGGCAATGAGATTGGCAACACCGAGAAAAAATAATATGTATTAAACTGTGAATTGAAATTTGTAATAGAAAAAAAGAAGCTGAAAAAGAGTGAAAGATGATGACAGAGAGATGAAGAGAAAAGAGTTGACATATCATTCAAGTGTTGTTATGTTATACGTATGTATGTATGTATGTTTTGTATGTGTATATGTAGAAATGAAATAGTATGAAAGAATTATGAAAGTACGAAATGAGGAGTGAGATCGAAGAGTTTGTTTCAACGAATCTATCTAAATGTCAATTGTGGATGCGTCTGCTTTTAGCATAAATTATACAAATTATATACAATATACATTATATACAGATACCAAAAAAAAAAAACAAAAAGCCGATGGGGAAGATAAAGCAAATAACGATTAACAAAATAAAGAAATGAAAAAGAGAAAGTACTTTCGGAATGCATATGCAATACATACACACACATATAAAGAATACAATATATATCTATATATAGAAGTTGGTTAGAAAGGCCACCAAAATCGGTGAATATATGTATGTTTGTGTTATTATATATGGTTCTCTTGCTAAAAATACTTAAATTAATTATATAAACAAAATGAAAATGTATTATCAATCAATCATATAGAATGTTGTTCGCATCAGTAGTTGGTATAAAGATACACACATATATATATACAATATATATATACAATATATATATACAATATATATATATGTATATATATATATATATAGAAAAATGTTACAAAACGAAATTGAATTGTTAAAAATGTCATTGTGTATGTGTGTGTTCGTCGTTTGTTGGATAAATCATATGCATATACAATATATATATATATTGATATATATATATATATACGATACGATAAACAATTACATGAAATTTAGAAAGATAATTATTTTATTTTAGTTACCCAGCCCACATGCTCCTCATCCAACGCCCAATTTTCTTTTTGTTCTATAATCCATTTTCATTTTACATATAGTTCCACCAGCCCAGTCGGGTTTTTGTATATATTTCCAATCTATTAAAATAACTATATAGATTATTATTATAATTTTTTTATCATCTAATTCAAGTGTTATTTAAGGTATCCATTGTGTATTTATTAGGCAAAAGAAAGAGAAGTAGAAACAGTTGTAGATGGAAATGAAGATGAAGAATATGAAACGTTGGCCAGTTAATTGTTAAAAAGAAATGTTTAATTTATCATCATAATTTATCGTTTCTTCTTTCAATGTATTGCAAAAAACTTTATGTTCGGATTCTTTTTTCTAATTTTTTTAATAACCTTACACCAATTATTATTTTTTTGCATCTTTGTACATTTGTAGTTAAAAGAAGTAAATGCAACATCAGTAATTGAAGCAAACAAACATTGAATAAGTTTCTAATAATATAAAGAAGATAAAATAAATATGTTTCACTACTTAGTAATTTCAATTGAATTTTTTTTTTTTTTTGTTTTTGTGCTTAGTTAATTTCAAATTTGAATGAAAAACAAAACACGTAACAAGGAGGAAAGTTCTATTATATATTATATATTATATAGTGATTATTTTATAGATAACTAATTTAAAATATATTCAATAAAACTATAAAAAAAATCAAAAATTGCATTTTTAATTTGTTAAAAGATTACAGATAAACTGGTAAAAGTTTTACACAGCAAATTATTTTGCCCCAATCAACTTACTGGTACATTATTTTATTACATCTGAAAATTAAAGTGCCCCACGAAGTATGCTGAAAAATTTTTTTCTTATTTTTTTTCAGGGAAATGTAGAAAAATACAAAATCCTTGTTTACTCAGCTTCCTGCAAGATTATAAGGATATTCTTCGGACAGAAGATGGTCCTTGTTGATACGATTCATTTGGCATCAATCCTGATTTAAACATTTTTAACGATGGTGGCATCTTAAAAAATTTTAAAACTATGATATAAATTTTAATTGTTCCAGATTTTTATGACGTTTTTAAATTATCCAAAATGTGACTGAATTAGTGCTTTGCAAAGTTGATATACCTTTAAAAAACGACGATGTCGTTTTCAAGGGGCTATAATTTGGCCATCTTTTTGATACAAAGGACTCGCGAGAGATTTTACAAAAGGAAATAAAATAATTTTAATAGTTTGCTTTATGTAATTTGATTTTTATTCAAACAATTTTTGCTTTCATTTGGTTGTTGGTTGTAGTTTGTTGTTGTTTAATTAATTAAATTGTAATTTGTTGTTGGATGTTGTTGAACTTGATTTCCTCCATTAAAAATATCCAAACTAGATGCTAAAGTTTCAACTAAATATTTAAATGAGTTCTCATTATGTATCAGTAATATGTATGTATATGCACATATCTGTATATATATGTATATATTCAAATATATATACTTATATATAGATTTAATTGTTTGATATATGTGTATAGTATGTGTTCTTGCTTGTCGCAAATAATAAACTGAGACAAATTTGTTTGTTAGGTTTTTGTTGCTTCCTTCCCTTTCTTCTCAATTCTTTTATCGTTTGTTTGTTTTTAGAAGAATTGAATAAATGTTTAACTAACTTTTAGTTGTTGTTTCTTGGCTTAAAACTAATTGTTGAGGGCGGGGAGGCAGGGGAAGTTTCTTTGCAAAACAAAAAAATTACAAATCGAAAGTTAACAAAATGATATTATGACATTATCTTTCTCTCTTACAGTATTTATGTATCTTTATATACACATATATATATGGCGTTTATGTACATATATATATATGTATACAGCTAGAATTTGCCATTTAGTTGTAATTGATTTACTGTTAGGCTCTTACACTTAATGCATTATATAGTATTACTTAATTAATTTTAGTTACAAATTTTGTGGTTTCTTTCTTTTTCATATTTTGTTGTCCAATGGCCCTCGAGTGTAGCTCATTTTGGTAAGGTAATTTCATCTTGCTTTTCGTATTTATTGCAGGCCCTGTAGGTGCTGGCTTTCTCTCTCTCTCTCTTTCGCTCACTCTTTCTATCTTGCTTATGTGAGAACTATCAGATCTTTTGATCCTGCCCTCACTCTAAGAATCCCTCTGAAATCGTCTCCTCAGCGTTTTCTTGTGGAACAAATAAACAATTTTCATTGCTTCGCTTAAGTGCTAATAAATAAATCTGTGTGTGTTTGTTTGTGTTTGTATGTGTATTAGTTAGTATCATTATTAAAGTGTACATACATATATATATTTACATATATATGTATAATTAATTGTTGGTATAATGCAGTCTTTACGGCAAAACAAAAACAGAATTATGCTATTTGATTTTCATTTTTCATTATTATTTTCCATTTTTCATTTCATTTTTTTTTTTTGTTTTTGTTTAATAATAATAAAAAATATATTTATATAATATATATATATATATCTATATATGTTTGTGTGTGTGTGTTAGTGTATACTATATAAATATTCAGTTGATGTCAATTTTGTTGTTATTTCTTGTATCTTTGTTTGTTTAAAGTTTATGAAACCAAATACACATTTATTTTAGGCGTTTTGCATTCTATTGAAACAAATGAAATAAAATAACCAGATGGGTATCAGATATTTACATATATCTTTATATGTATGTATATATAAGAATTAAGCTTTTTGGGAGTTTTTCTTAATTGTTAATTTATCGCTCTCTTTTCGTTTGTTTTTTTTTTTTTTTTTTTTTGAAGGCAGTTCAAAGTGAAGATGACAATTTTTTTATTCACTTTAAGTTCAATCTCAAAGTCATTTTTTTTCATTTGCTTCTTAAAACTATTATTTTCTTTGTTTTTTCTCTTATGAATTTTATAAGTTATTTTCTTAATTTGTATTTTGTTTTATTGTATGCGGGGAGGGGTGGCGGAGGCTGGGCTAGATTTATCTCATTCATTAGATTGCTATTTGCATTTTGGCTTATAAATTTATTTAGTGTTTCATCTTAAAATCTAACATTTGCTTTTTCTATCTCTTGGCCATTCTTTTTTTTTCCTTTTTGATTTTTATTTCCTCTTCTTCTGCTCATTGCTTACGGTCTTTCTAACTTTTTTTCGTTTGTTTTACTTTAAATAAATAATTGTATTGTTTTTTTTTTTTAGTTTATACTTTTAAATTTGTTTTTACCGCATACACGAAAAAAAATACATTTTAGTTGAAATTGTTTCACATTTTTCTTTGTTCCCTAAAGGCATTTTTTTTAGCATTTTCTTTTCAGAATTTGCATTACTTTTAGCTTATTGTTTTCTTATAATTTATTTATAATTTGTTTGTTTTTTTTTTAATTGTTTTTGTTGTTTGTGATTGTTTAAATTGGAAATTTCCAATCCCTAACGGAAAACAGAAGTTAAAAACAATAGATTGATAGACGGGGGATGAGGTGAGAATTAAACCCCAATCCCATCCCTACATGGAAGCAATATAATATAGTCAGAAACTAAAAACTTTTCAAAACTTAACAAAATCGAAAAATAAAAAAAATATATATATGTTCTCATTAAGGCTAGATTTTGGAGCGATCGTTTCGTACCGATATTTTATAGTCATATTGTTTGTTTGGTGAATTTATTTAAAAATAACTTGAGAGAATTTCATCTAATAAAACTATTCACAGTTGAAGCGATCTTTAACCAATGGCAGGTCCTATGTATATAACTATATATGTATATGTATGTATGTTATATAGTCGGCCGATTTTGATCAAATTTGGCAAAATTTTTTGCAAATGTAAATGTGAAAATTGGAGAACAACTAAACTAAATCAGATTTCTCCAATTGAAGTTCTATATATGTATATTTTGTTAATATTTATCTAGATGCAAGCTTCTACTGCTGATCAAGAACATATATATATATATATATATGTATGTTTTTGGTTAGCAGGATGAAATATATTCTTTGTGAAAAATCTCTGATCAAACTGTGTATATATCCCTTTTTATTGCAAAGGTATTCCCGGGAGAAGAAAACGAAAGATATGAAAATAAAATGTTGATATTTATGTTGATTATGTTGTTATGTTTGAAGAATCGCGATATGAACACAGGCCTATATATATATATATATATATATATATATATATATATATATATATATATGTATATTTAGAGAAAAAATAATTCCTATACAAGTTTTCTTTAGTTTCTTTTTTTTTTTTTACTTTTAGTTCTTATAATTCTTTTTCTCATATGTTTAAGGTCTCAAAGGTGTGATTATGTGTGCGGGTGTCTGTCTGTCTGTCTGTCTGTGAGTGTTTTTAAGTGTTAAAAGATCAAAATCACTTAATTAATTAAAACCAAGTTTCATATTTATGAATCATGATAAGTAAAATATCCCTTAATTTCATTCCACTAATTTCTGTTTTTTCTTTTTAAACACATTTTCAAAAGTGAAATATTGAATATATTTGTATATAAATCTGTTCTGAATAATTTTACTAAACTTTGTCTTAAGTAGACGAATGCAGGATGGAAGACATAGACTGGACAACAGACATAGAGAATAGAGATAAATAACAGAGGGGAAAATAGAGAATATAGAGAATAATGGAGAACAGATAATGAAGGGTTTATGTAACATAATTGGATAAAGTTTAACAACCAAAATTGATAATGGGCATGACAAGGAATAGATATAGGATATACATATGCATCATAGAGAATAAATGTAAAGTATAAATATTGGATTTAAAGACTATAGATAGGTTTAAGATTTCAAAATAAAGATGATCTTAAGCCAGGCAGAAAATTGTATACCAAATGCTTACACATATATGGATAGATTTTGCCGTCTTAGCCAGATATCTATATGGCTACATATTGGCTGATATATATATATATATACATATATATAGGATGACTTCTCTACATGTTTATATATATATATATATATATATATATATATATATATATATATGTACGTATATATATGTATATATTGGCTTATAATCGATTGATCGAGTATTTGCTTTCTTCATTTTATTCATCTTTGCTTTTGGTTATTCTTGGACAGTTTGAATGAAATCATTTTTTTATATTGCTTGTGATTCGCTTTTCCTTTTTTTGCTTGCGCTGTATTTTTTTTTTTTGTTTTTTTTTTCTTTTTGTTTGTAAATGTTTTGTTTTGTTTAAACTAAATTACTTTTGCTTCTAATTATTAATTGCATTTTAACAACACAGGAACAAAGTTTATAACTCTACTACAATTAATTTTCATTTTTGTTTGTTTGCAGGAAAAAAAAAACTTTTTACTTAAAACTAAAGATTTCGTTATTTTATATTCTTTTGCTTGTGTGTATATATATATATATATGAATATATATATTAATGTATGTGTATGCGTGTGTGTGAATATGCAATGTATAAAGTATACAAAATTAAATTTATACATTTTACATAATTGTTAAACTAAATGTAGCATATTTTTGTTATTGGTTTACAAGTGACCAGAAATTGGTGTCTGTATTTATGTATATATATATATATATGTATATATGTTTATGTACAGTTTTTTTTTTTGAATGTTCTAGCGTAAACTTAAACTAACAAAAACAGTAGAAAAATAAACAAAAAAAAAAAAAGAATATATAGTTACACTTTCGGTTCTTTTCGCATATTTAAGAAATGATAGGATAATAATTATATAGCCAACTGATCTGGATTCAGTTTGGTAAAGCTATTTTCAATGAATGAAATTAAGCAAAATCAAAAATTAAGAGAAACACTAAAATAAATTTCATAACAAAAACGTGCAAACTGCACTGCTTTCAACACTATTCAATGAGCTGTAATCACACTGCTTATATTAATATTCACTATCCATGTGTGCACTGCCTGCTAGTGGATTTTAAACAAAAACTGCTTGTTGCACTACTGATTTGAAACTTTTCAATTACAATATAATAGAGAGTGAATAATTTCTAACATTGGTTAAAAACTCAATTTGAAAATATGAACTAAAGCTGTATTTATGCTGAACAGCTTGTTGTTTATATATGTATCTATGTATATACATATATCCCCAATTGATTAGCTCAATAATTGCTGCACCGTGATTTTAAATTATATAATTTGTAACTAAATTCTTTAAATACATAGATAGCAAATTGGTTATAATATTATTAAAGTATTCATTAGGCGGTGGTTTGCTCACATAGTTAAATCATATATGTATATATATATATATATTTATATGAATCAATATATATTAGAAGGTGTGTTAAAAAGTCGAAAAGAAAAATGTAATAAGATAAATAATATTCTAGTTATAGTGAATATATAATGAATGATAAGCCCCTCCTATCTCTCTCTCCCTCTCTCTCTCTCTCTATCGTTCTATCCATCTCTCTCAGCGTTTTTCTGTCATACACACAAACAAATACATAATTTATATATTTATCTAAGGGACGGGGGGTGTGGGGGTGGATCGCTTGAGTGTCTATATGTCTATGTTGCTGCTGATGCCGGGAGGGGATGGCTTTGATGTTTCTCTATTTGAGTACATACGTAAATGTCCATTACGTATGCATATCTGTACTGTATACTTATATACATATATATATGTTACTACATACATACATATATATATATATATATATCTATTTTGTTGATATATACATATGTATATATCAGTATTTAGTTATAAAGTCTATATAATGCCAATGGTACATTTAGCTTTCTCTGCGTGTTCATGTGTGTGTGTGTGTGTATACATATCTGTACTAGTTGCAGAGGTACATGAACATAGTACAACAAATTGCATGTTGCTTGTTGCATGTTGCTGTTGATAGTTAGTCGACAGTCGCTTGTTATGCGTCGACTTAAAGTACAAATCTTTCGCTTCTTTCATCCATTTTGTTTTAAACATAATCTGCAAAGGAAGAAAAAGGATAGGTTAAATTAATTTCGTAAACTTTAAGATTAATAACATATTTCTTTATAAATAAATCTCTTCCATTGTCTGTCGTAAACGAGATCTGTTCAAAGAGTATTGCGCATTATTATTTTTTTTTTTAAATTCTAAATATGTATCTATTTTGTCCCCTTCAAAGGGGACGTTTATTTCCAATGCTTAAAAAATTCAAGCCTTTAAAATTCTAGTTTCGGGGACTAGTTAAAAATCAAAACTCTAATATACGTAATTCCAGAATATTACAACATTTTTTTGAACAGACCTCGTTTGTATTTTTTTACATTCAAAATTCTTACCTTAAATATAAATATTTGGCTCTTGGTTTTGTTTGTTTGTTTGTGTTACATAGTTTTTTTTTGTATTTTTTAATATAGTAGAAGATATTTGATTTGGATTGTTTGTTGTTTTGTTTGTTTCTTGTTGTTGTTGCTGCTGTCGCTTTACCATCTGCTGTTGGCCCACCTCCAGCCCTTCCCCACACCTAGATATCAAAGAAGATATCCAAGGAGTGACTTGTTTTTAGTGTTGTGTTATTCCATTCGTTTAAGTTTTGATTAAATGCAGTTTTCGCCATAAAGAACACAAATATACATATGCGAATCAAATGTAAAACTTTGACGAAAGAAATGGCAAAACATAAAAAAAAAAAAATAATAAATACACTCGCCCTTTCTCTCACACCAAGTGTATGCTGATGTGTGTGTGTGTCTGTTTGTTTGTTGTGTGTATCTAATTCCTAATTCTTTTGGCATAGGCAACGATTTGTTTTTTTTTTTTTACTCTCATGAATCAATCCCTCGAATTGAACTTTTATTATTCAATTTTCAATACTGCATCATTCCCATTTCCATTTCGTTATCCTCCTCAATAAGATCATCAACATGAAAATCACTTGGCGAGAAACTTTGTTCTCTTTCAAATAGTTGTTCCTGATTAACAGCAGACACAGCCACCACTCTGCTGCTCTGCTGTTTGTGTAGACTATCGGCAGGACTTGAGGATTTGTTGGTGCTGGTGGTGGTAACGGTACGCAATGTTGCCATTGACACTGTTGTTGTCATTGACTGTATTTTTGTTATGCCCGGCGATGATTTGGGTGACTGTTGATGTTGTTGCTGTGACTGTTCCTGCTGGAGCTTGCCACCGGGAACACCAACAACAGTAGTATTGCCATATTTACGTGACATGTTACCAGAATTTGGCGTATCACTCGATCCTTGATCATTGTAACGCGGACGCTTATATTGCAATTTGCTGGCCCAACATTCTGTGGCTCGACGTCGGGCATTGGCACAAATGTTATCTCCAGTCGATGATAAGGAGGCGGATGTAGTTGTCGTTGCGGTTGATGGTATATTGTCAGCACCCGAAAAGGATATATGACGCCGTTCCTCTTGGGTTCGATTCGACATATTCTTATAGGATTCGAATTGCTTTAATCGTTGCATATTATTAATTGAATTGGAAGCAACTAAGTTCCCATCCCCGGATGCAATTGCTGTTGTGGAATTTATATGGGCGGCGTCTGCGTTCAAAAATATGTCTTTCTCGGCAGTTCCCTTTGCCTGGTTAGCAAGTGTACCTTCTACCTCATTGGGATCGGTATTCGTATACTGTTTTTGCTTTTGCTTCATATGCTGTATCTCTTCAGGTGAACGCTGCTTACGGAACTCATATGCCAGTGGATAAATATGCTGTATGGCCGCTTCCACATCATTCACACTGGCGGCTAAAATTAAAGCAAACATTTTATACAATAAATAAAATAAACTATATATTCAATATATACTTACCAGTGACTGTTATACTGCCGGTTGAGAAGATTTTAAGTGTAGCTTTGGGATCACGCATCTTATAGGTAACACCTGGATGCAATTCAGGCTCGTAGCTGGCATTCTCCCGATGCCTTTCAGAGAAATTGACAATTTTAATGGACCATGGCATACTGCAAGTGCCCAGAACATTAACAATTCGAAAATTCTGAAAACGTGTGGGAAACCCAAGTTTGCCCAAACATCGGGCATATCGTCGGGCAGCGACCTTTGCCTACAATTAAACATATAAAAATGAATAAAACATATATGAGATGAAGAGATTTATGACGATTACCATTATCTCTGATGTGGCTCCAGTGCAGGTAATACGGCCAGAGGACCAAATGGAGGCTGTTGTATAGGGATGACGCAACTTCATAGTGACCATGCCATTTTCTCTTCGATATTCAACGTTCGCCCCATGGAGCGCAATGTCCCGCAATTTGAGATGACATCGTACACTGAAGGAGCAGACAACATTATTGATTACAATATCAAGTTCGGGCTCAGCTTCCGTTTCATTAGCAGTTGGTGGAGCAGCAGTTCCTTCCGTCGTTGCCATTTCCAAAGGATTACTCTCCTGCACCTGCTGCTGCCTATCAGTTGATTCTTCTTTGATCACAGTCGCTGATGATGATGTTGTCGTCGTTGGCGCCGTATTTGTCATCTCTGCAGGATTCTCCATTTTGGGTAACAAAAACCGATTGGCTCCATTCAAAACTGAGGATAAACTTGTACCAGTACCAGTTTGTATTGCTGACTTATCGGCGGTGGTAAATATGACTGGTTTATTGCCATTCGCCAGGACAATAGTATCACCATTGACAAATTTCCTAGCTATGGGAACTGAGGCGACACCGGTCATTGTTGCTGCGGTTGGTTTACCAAATTGCGAAAAATGTCGCACGGCTGCACCGGCCCCAACTACAGCGCCACCGGCTGATGTTGCAGAGACAAGATTATTAAAATTTGTAACCATATTTGGTAATGGGACTTTGCCAACAACTGCTGTGCCGCCAGCAACAGCAGTCACAGCCACTGGCTGCCTATTGGCCATAAATGTTGATGCGGATGTTAGATAGACACGCGGAGCATTGGCCAACACCGACGATGATACGCCGCCAGTGGCCCCCGTATTGGAAGCCGCCTTAAGGCCGCCATTAATATTGGCCGCTGGTATGCTAACCATATCGTTTTGCATTAGCCCACCTAAAAGAGGGTATGCTGAATGGGATCTTCTACCGTTGGTGGTGGTCTTCGTTTGCTGTCCAACTGCTGATCTCGGTGATGCTTTTTCTATTGGATGTAAACAAAACTGTTGCATAATCTCCTGATATTGAATGTGTTCCGGGGCAAACCTTTTCTCACAGATTTAAATAAAGAATCCTTTGCATTTCTTCCAAATGGAGTTGCAGATTTCGTAATTGGGCACTCAATCGGTGGCAATCCTAATGACTGACGAGTGGCTGCTTCTTGACGGGCTCTAAATTGTGCCGCTGCCAATTCCTGAACCTTTGTCTGATGTTCAACGTCAGCTGAAATTGCACATTATTATATAACATTAATATATTGTATATATAGTAAAATGGATATAATATATTCATTATACATACCACGTTGAGATGCCGCCTGACGCACTTCCTCTTCCTCTTCTGATGTATAATATATTGAAAATGGTATATCAGCTTTTGAGTTCTTATTATTGGGTGGAATATCAATCTGATTTGCTGAAACTGAGATCGATATGGGCAACGAATTTGATGATGGAGGCGGTTGCCGTGGAGTATGCGATGCGTGTCTCCCTGACGGATAGAAAATAGCTGGAAACACTTTAAACGGAGGTGGTTTAGGTTGAGATGCTTCCACTTCCGCTTTTGCTTTAGCGGCTGCTGCCCTTTGAACTGCCTCAGGAGTCGGATAGATGATGGCCAATGGCAATTTCGGCGTCGCTGGTTGCTCCTTGACTGCAATTTGTGACTGTTTGGGTTCGTCAATTGTTTTCACCTTCTCTCGATCACTTTGCGTTAATTTCTTTAACTCTATAATAAATTGTAAATATTGTAGAAACTTTAGAAGTCACCGAATCATCTTTTGCTATAAACCCTTTTGGTCGTTTCACTACAATAATCCTTAAAGGTATTTAAACGGCTTTGGTCTTACCAGTGAAAAAATTGTTCTCGATTTTTCTGCTGTGGAGACTTTTCTGAGTGAATGATTGGTTTTTATTTTCGGACTTGTCGGTCTTTCTATGACTTTCACTATGTCTTCTGGATGATTTTGAACTGTAAGGATAGCAAAAAGAAATGTATATATATATTTATTTAGAAATAGGATGTATGTATGTATCACAGGCTTTAATACTTACATTGATCGCGTTGAAGATGACTTTCGATAATTCTCTTTATTCCTTTCGTACTCTTTATCCTTGTCAATTGTGTTTCTTCTATGCCTGATATCTTTGATTTTCTCTCTACCTTGGTTGTTTTGTTCGTCTAGTTTATTCTTTGGATTTGTTTCAAAATTCTTTGCCTTCGCTTGGTCCTCCTGCTGCTTTTCGATATCCTTATCGGTTTTATTGCTAATATCAATAACGGCGGCAGCAACTATTTTGGCGGTTCTTGTGGGTGAAAACAATCGCTGAATTTCTGTTTTCTTTGTTGCTATTACAGCTGCTTTACTTTGCTTAGAGCCTTCTTTTCGTCTATTAATTGATTCTACGACTGTTGAATGATTTTTATTCACCTTCAAGTAGTTCCTATAATTGTGGCCAGATCCAGTTGCTTTAGTGCTATGAACATTAACGGTGGGTGGTGGTTTAGCGCCTTTTGATTTTGATACTTGATTACTACTGTGTTCTTTACGGACTTCCTTCCTTGATTTCTTGGTCTTCTTATGTTTCTTCCGTTTGTTGGTTTTGCTATTTTCCACTTTCTTGTTTGTATCAGTAGTGCTGGTTGTTGTTGTTGTTGTTGCTGCTGTGGTTGTTGTTGTTGCTGCTGTTGTTGTTGTTGTTGTTGTTGCTGCTGTTGTTGTTGCTGCTGTTGTTGTTGTTGCTGCTGCTGTTGTTGCACTTGCAGTTGTTGCTGTTGAAGTTCTAGTAGTTCTGGGAGCAGGATATTATTGTTGGTTGATCTTTTAGATTCACTTTTAATTTAATATGGCTGACTTTGTTGTTGTAGTTGTAGTTGTTGTTGTTGTTGTAGTTGTAGTAAGCAGTACTTTTTGCGTGTTGTTATAGCTGTGCGAGTGTGTGTTGTTGTTGTTGTGTAGAGAGGTGCGTGTGAGTGTGTATGCGTGTGTATATATATGTATATATATATATATATGTATATAAAGATATAGATATATATATATATATATAGTAGGTAGGTAGGTTGATAGATATACTCGTAGTTTGAACCTACTTACAGATCGGCCATTTTTTTTTTCTTTTTTTTTTCAGCACAATTAAATTTTTTGCTTCGCTTTCGTATTTGATTTTTTCTTGACGCTTTCTTTAAGCTCTTTTCTCTGCTTTCTCTCTTTCTCTCTATATTCTTCTGCAGATTCTCTTCTTCTGCTGCTTCTGCACCTAAACTAAATACTAGTGTTTGCTTCTCTTTGTTGTTCTTGTTGTATATAAGGCTAAAAGTGATTTTTGTTAAGTGTTTGTTGGTTATTATTAATTATTATTATTTCTATTATTTTTGCCAAAAAAAATGAAAAACAAATTACTTTACTCTTTGAATTTGTGTGTTTTCTTTTGTTTACAAATTTCTTGTTTTGTTTTTTGTTTTGTTTTCTTTCTTTTAGTGTTTATTATTAATATTATTATTATTCGGTCTAGTCTTCCGTCTCTTTTCTCCTTAACTAATAAGCTTTTGTAGTTTTTACTTTTGTTTTTGTTGTTCCTTTTTAGCAGTCTGCGACAACATGAAAAAGAAAACGAAAAGAATAAAAGAAAAGAAGCGGGGAAAAACAGCTGATTAGCATTGATTTGATCAGATTATAAGAAACTTGGTAAAATTTATATATATTTAAATATATGTATGTACATGTGTATGTATATATTATAAAACCCAAACAAGTCATGCTTAGTCATTTGACTGGTTAACTACAAAGTATCATAGTTAAATTTATCCCAATTATCGAAATGGCAACATAGCCAATTCAACCATTAACCCATTATCCCGTTACGCCTTCAATACCACCAAAATTTAACGATATGTTAGCACTTGCACACAAATATTATACATACATACATAGGTATGTATGTATTTGTCATCCACACTCATCACAAGGAACTGACTGAGATAGAATTTCATGACTAATTGAGAGAATAATCATAGGCTCTACTTAAGAGAAACAACAAAATACAATAAATATCATAAATGCCAATGTATATACATATTTAGAATATGAAGAATTTACGCGAGTGAGTCGAGTCGATATCAAGAAATTGGATGAGTCAGTGCGCTTAATAAATACTTAACGAATCATTAGGAGTAAGTCTAACTGTTACACATCTAACTGTTAAAGAACCTAACGAAATCCATTAAGCAAAAATAAACTCAGCACACCCTCCCACCAATCCCCTTCAACTTTAATAATTATAATATATGTATGTATGTATTTCCAAATGTTGCCCAGCCACAGAAACAATGATAGCAATTATCGATGGCATTTATCGATCTCATTTTCATTCCAATTTCTAGTCCTTCGGTTTTTCTTGCTAGACGCAAACAGAAAAAATATTTTCCTACATTATGTTAAATGCTACATCTTTAACAGTATGTTAAAAATTCCATAGAAATTGCACATGGCAACAGTTGTTAAATATATTTTAGTAAAATATTTGGCTGTCAACAATTATATGGATATATACATACACAAATAATTATACACACGTGGTGTTTATATGTACATATGTATATATCTCGCAACTTTGTATATCCTGCCTAGCACGAATTACAACAATTTTTGGGTCAAGGACACTTGTGAAAAAGTGGCACACTGTTTGTCAATTGAGCACAACGTCGACGTCGACATCGATGTCAGCAGTAGCAGCAGCAGTAGCGGCAGCGGCAAAAGCAATGGAAGCAGCTTCTAAAACAAATTGCAACAACAGCATAGCGCAGCAATGGCAACGTCGGCCTCGCACTCTCCCTCTCTCTCTTTCGCTCTCAAAGTCTTTCTATCTCTCAGTTGCAGCTGATCTGCCTACAGCTTGTTCTATTTTCGGCACAAAGTGCAAATGAAAAATTGTTATTCTAAATTAGCAAATTGCCATAAATTAGAAGAGTAACACAGTATACATACATACATACATCCAAAAAAAATAAACAGACACAGGCGTACATATGAATCGATATGCATACTTAGATATTTCTATGTATGTATGTACATATATATGTATGTATTTGCAATGATAACCATATTTATGAATGTATGTATGTATTATTTTTGGAATATCTTTTTTCACATTTCACAAATCAAACATATTTTTCAGCATTTTCTTTTTTTTTTGTCAACTCCAGCTAATTATTTACAATTTCACTTAAATTTGTACATTTATGGTTTTGCTTAACTTGCAATATCTTACGGATAAGACTGCTTAAAGGTGTTAACTGGTATTATAGTCTGATTTATGAATCATTTAAGCACATGTCATGGGATTGCACTTGCAGTTGAAACAAGTGAAAGTGAAACATGTTAAGCACGGCTAGTGCGTGGGTGGGGGATGGGGGGACTGGCAATGCTACTTTTACGTGTATTAACTTTTATATGTAAAGACATACGTTTTTAATGTGGGTGTGAGATTGACCTAAAAACTAAAACTCCGGTCCAAACTTTGTTTAACTTTGTGCGTAGTTTCAAATTCATACTCTGTATGTACATATATACGTATACGTTTGCCTCTTAGACAAGTGGAAAACTATTTTCTTTGTCCCCACTTTAGTCGTTTTGCGTTCTTCAATTTATTTACATACATACATATTTAGGCCAGCGTTCTTTCTTTTATCTGTATGTATGTATGTATATCTCTTCCGTCAGACATTAATATTGACTTCCCCATAGCAACAATAAGTAAAAATTTAACTAAATGTAAACCCACCATTATGAGTATATATGTATGTATATTAAAATCAAGAACAATGATCCATATAATAATGATTTTCCCCAGCCTTTTGCATAGATTCTCAACGACTTTAGAAAATGTTATGTGAGAGAAGTGCGTTAACTTCTCGACAATTGCAGTATTTCACATTATTTAGTCCGTTCGAGCCCTTTTTTTTCGACAAATAAATTCATTTGTAAAATTTTGACCTCAATTCACCAATGCCGCCGTCGCGCTGCACACATCATCGTCACATGATTTACAAATTTTATATTTATGGGGTCCCAGTACTTTTATTACTGCACGATATTCCGTATGTTTTTTTTTTTTTTTGCTTGTTTCAAGAAGGTTTTCGTAATTATAGCGACGTCTTTTCATTTATCTACGCTATTCTGAATACATTTCCTGATATGTGGCCCGTTGGTTTTCTTCTTTTTTTTTTTTAACTCAATTTCACGCCAATTTATTTGTTGATATACATACATACATATGTACATACATATGTAGGAAGGAGTTATGACGTATACGCATACATACATATGTAAATAGGAAACAATAAAGTGATCAAGTAATGCACAATAAAATGCAAAAACGTGGGTAACTAATTTATTACGCATTGTTTGAATTTCAATCATGAAACGATTATTAATATTGGAACGCATTTATTATTATGAAACTATGTTTGTGTGTATCAATATTATTTTGCGCATTTCCCTCAAAAACTCAAATCGAAAATGTCAGCCATTTTGTAAGGCGTAAAAACATACGTTAAAGGCCCCTAGATATACATAGTATGTATGTATGAATGTGGCCACAATACAAAATTGATGAATTCAGTTCATTAACCCAAAAAAAAAAGGCAAATTAAAAAAAAAATTAAAGAGAGAACGAAAATGAAAATATCTGAGAGAGGAGCGGGCAAACAAGTGCAATGCACAAATGTGTGAAGAAAACAATAATAAAAAGTCCACATACATACATATGTATATACCTATGATACATACATACAGATTCCCTCTGCACCTTGCACAGACAGACAGACAGACTCATGTGTGGTAGATAAAACAAAAGGCATTATACTAATATTAATAACAAATAACGTAAAAGCTAAAAAGGCAAAAATCGGACGACAACAACACAAATGAGAGCGCAAATGAACTACGAAATTCAGGTTCAAGGCCAATTGACAATTGTTTGCTAGCGTATGTATGTACATATGTATGTATGTATTTACAGATATGTAGGTACGTATAAATTACTAATCAGCATGACAAAATGAATGTGTGTGTGTGTGCGTGTGTGGATGTGTGTGGATGTGTGTGGTGTTTGCCGTCGATGGTCGTCGATCTGGTTTTGCGTAAACTTGCAGCTTTGGAATACACTCGCTCAAAATAACAATATCCCTATTCACATAATATCTAATTAACGAACTAGAGTTGTTTTCTAACACTACAATTAGACCAGTGCCACCACTAGAGAGGACTATTTTACCTAGTCGATGGGCCAATATTATTTGAATATCTTTCAACAACTGACGAAATTGTATGCCACACTGGAAGCAAACAACATATGATGAATCATAGCATCATTTCAAGAAGTTAGGACGGAAGGAGAGTCACAATCTCCAACCCTCCACCCAAAAAAAAAAAGTACCAGGAGTTCCCCCCATTGGCGACAAAATAATGAAGGAAACAGAATATATACATTCATATATACATATGCTCATGATATAGGGTTTTCTTTAAAAAGTGAACAAATCTGGTTTATTTTCAACAAACCACGTACACGATTAGATGCATATGTATGTACATATGTGTGTATGTTTATGCATGTGTATATACTTCCGTTCCATTTACAACAGAGGGAACAAAACCCAACGATGACATATTATGACTATCAAAAGCAAGGCAGGCGGCGTCAAGTTGGTTGACTGCTCTCCCTCTTTTCTCCTATGGAGCATAGGGTGATATATACATTCATCTGTGTACAATATTTAAAACTGCATAGTTTATTTTAGAGCAAAATAACAATGCAATCGCCATAGCGACTGGAAGGGCTCCCACATAACGATGATACATACACACATACATACAAGTGCAGACAGCGACTGTTGCTATCTGATTCACAATATCGCGTTACATTATATAAGTATGTGTCTGTTTGTATGTATGTACATATATAAGTATACTTACACATAAATATGCATGTAGTTGTATTTAAATTGTGGAAAACGGCAACATCATTAATTATCATCCGGCGGAAATATAAGCTGAACAGTCTATCAATATATAACACTTATGCACGTATGCATGTATATATGTATTATATAAAAATATCTATGTATCTACGAACATGCAGAAATGCATAAATATATATTCCTTGTAACTGTGACCCATGATTCACGAGGAATTTCATGAAGAGTTGACGTCATAGTTGGAATGCATGGGAAAGAAATGGAACAGACAACAGTCATCAACAGGTGCGTCAATGTTTAATGTTAACAGTGCAAATGTAAAGCCATAACAGAAATACTGTTAAGTTTTAACAGAAAGACTACACATACAGTCAATTAATCAAGTTTACATACACTTCAAAATAGGTTTTAGAAAAAAAAAAGATAAAATGCGCAAACACCAGCTTAATTTAACATACACACAATCTAAAGAACGTAACGTGTCAAATTATGATAGACTCTCTTTTTGATTGACGCAGTAACAGTATATAACAGCAGGTGTGCGTAAGCTATGCTGATGCACTATAATCACATACAGGCGCCTAGATACATACGTATACCGTTTCTTGTACTTGCTCTTGTTAGTCAAAAATAGATAACAAATGCGTAACGTTATCGATTTGTTATGAAAACTTTTTACACCTACACCAACGTTATGTAAAATATATTGGGGATAAATATGTCAATGTCAGGTTGCATCTGTGATGGCATCACAATCGCAACAGCATCTGCATACGAAGTTTGACTCATTTTGGACTTGTAAATGTATATGTATATATATACATATATATATATATGTATATATATATAATCGTTACATACATTATGCATATGCATGGTGAATCATGTTAAGGATCCATTTACCTCTGTGATCTCATCATCATCTGATCATCATCCGACTTAACAATTCCAATTTCAAAGTCACGATTTCGAATTACAGCAGTTTGTTTGTTGCACATGAAAACCAAATTTTAAATAGCAAAACAAGAAAAAAAATGCAAGGGAAACTGGTTTATGTTTTAAAATTTAAATAGACGCCGGGAGAGATGTGAGAGAGCAAGTCGACCCGGCATCGGCTTACAAACACAATTAAATTGCGAAGAGAGAGAGAAGGGAGGGCAACAGCCATCGATAGCATAAGCGCCCGGAGAGAGTGCGTCGCGTCATCAACGTCAGCAAATTGAAAGCGCAGAGCGCAGAATTGCATTGGGGAGGCACGTGTTCTTCTTCTGCTACTGCTATTGCTACTATCATTGTTGTCGCTACACTTGACCATGGTCGGGGTTTAAACCCTCTTTAACCCCTTTATATACTAAATATTGCATGATTTTCCACTCACCTCTTAATAGTCCTTAATTAGTTTTTGTTGTATTATACAATTTATTATAATAATTTTTGCGGAAAATCTCGACCAGGGAGAGGCTGAAAATAAATAAGAAAGAATTTGATTAAAATGCGTTTTGGTTTTTTTTTTAACCAAGATCTTTTTTCGTAATCGATCGACGGCGGTTACGTAGTATAAGTATTCGTCATGAGATTTTCACTTTAAAAGGCATTAATAAACAATAAAAAAAAAGAGGTCCAGCACAATTAAACAAGAAAATGTTTCCAGGTGTCCACAGCACATACATATGTACCAGGCAATAAAGATACAAAACGGAAATCCCACACATATTTATTTATTTGCACCCCCCCTTCAGTACTCAAAAAGATGTACACATATCTTTAATTGGTACATACATACATATGTTGGCGTTAGTATGGGCGCCAGTATTGGAAAATTCCATAATAAAGACGTCGGTGACCCGTTACAACCCCCAAAATAGTATTTGGCGTCACCAACGACTTCTGACTTGTCCTCGCCCCTAAAAATGTCAATGAACTTGGCTGCTGGACTTGCTTGAAAAGAAAAGAATAAGCATATAAAAAGAGTCGTTGACATTTCGAGAGGTCCTATACTACATACACACGCACAGACAGCTGACGATTTGTAAAGATTAACCGTTATAGTAGGAACGGGCCAATAACAATAAGAGAGTCAACAAAGCATGTACATACATACATGTGTATGTTTAATTTATAGTTTCTTCAAACTATAAAACTCATCTTAAAGTCTACTCTACCAATTGAACGCATTTTTTTCAAGATCACGCCATACAAAAGCAAACGAAGAGTTTCAATAGGGGAACTCATAGGCAGGACAAACACTAGACGAAAAATAGTTGAGTATTCTGTGTCTGTTGTCCCTGACCTTGACCCTGGTTAGGTGAGTGAACTAACAAAACTGCGAAAGTACTCTGTGTAGAATAAACAAAGAACGACTCTTAATTTCTATACCATATAATTGATTAAAAAAAGGAGAATAAAACCAGGTAATAAAAAATAATGGCATGCCTGCTGCCCTTATTTTAAATTGAATTTTCTTTAATTTTGTGGAGCAATGAAAATGAGTCATGTGTCTGGTATACCAAAGTCCATCTTCTATTATTGGGAAAAAATTTATTAAACAAATTGATTAATTATTGATTTTCTACTCTTTCTATAAGGACAACATAATTGTCGATACTTTATTTAAATATTTTCATAAAGTTTATTACAAAGCACATACATACATATGTATGTATGTATATATATGTATATATATATGTATATATATATGTATATATGTATGTACTTATGTATTTATAGGTCGCCTTGAATAGTCTAGTCACAGGGTAAAGTTTTATTACCTACATGCGATTTTCATTTATTGTTATTATATTTCGTTTTCTTTTGTGGAATAATCAATTAAGCCAATATACTAACAATAAGTAAATAACAACACGAAAACGCAGGGGTAAATAGTAGTCTGTGACGTCAACTACTAGTACCAAGTACCAGTAGCAGCAACAGGCATTGGCGCCTGGTCACTTGTAAAAATCAACAGTTAAGTTAAATGCGTTAACATTCGGTTTTGGGATGACAGGCAAAACACGAAATTTATTGGTAGAATAAAACGAGGTCAAGAAAAAAAAGGAAGATTCTTTGGCTTTAAAGTTTAAACACACACTCACACACAAAAACAATGAAAGCGCTGATCAAAGCAAAAATCATAAAAATACAAAACAGTTATGTACATACATATACACATACAGAAGTTTGTTTATATTCACAGTCAAGCAACTATGTCTTCGTTCAAATAGTAATTGTAGAAACATTTAATATGCTGCGTTTAAAGTGATTAATTTATGGGAACTATATGATTTAGTTGACAACTAACTAACTTTAAAAAAAAGAAGTCTTTTAAAAAGTTCGAAATTCGTAAAAATAAAGTTACAAGCCAGAGCTGTTATGCGAAGCCATTCTTGCGAGACTGTATGTACATGGATATGTATACGGGGGAAAGAAACGGATGGAAGCAAAGAAAGTAAAAGTTGAAATCAATGAAATTTTTGCGTATTTTTTTTTTAACATACATATTTATTTTCTGTTATTTTTCAACGATTTTATGTGTGCCACGAGCACAAGAGACAGCATTATAAATCACCTAATAGAAGAGATTTAGGAGTGTATCAGGAAAAGTAAAACTTTCATGGTCAGCAAAAAGAAATGTTGACGTTATTTTAATATATATATATATATGTATGTACATATATAATTAAACAAACACGTAATAAATAAACAACAATTTTAATGCTTTGACGGTAGATAAGCCATAATCTATTTCTCTCTTTGTGCTTCTTTCTCTCTTTTACTCTCTTAGCTGAAAAAAAGAGGACAAATTCCAGCTGTAAAACAGCTGTAAAGAAGTAATGCCTAAAATAGGCGTAAGTATTAGCATCGTCAACGACGTCGACGTCAACGTTAGCTAATAAACTTGACAATCAATTCAACACCCTCTCTTCCTATCGTCCGTGCCAGCCCACAAGATATTGGAATTGGTATTTGTTGTTGCCAAGTAAGACAGACGCGCACAAAAACGAAAAAAACGACTACAACGACAACTACATCGATCGATTGCTCTCACTCTTTTTTCGCTCTCTACCATTTCCCTCTCTCGATTTGCATCTATGTAGCTACCTTTTCAAACTATGACGTGCTCTACTTAAAAAAAAAATAGAACTACTACCTACTCTAACTTTTTAAAAATCACACAAAATATGCCAATGTAAATGAAAATTTCAAACGCAAAACGAAAAATGGAAAAGCGCAGCAGCAACATACACACACTTGAAGCAATTTGTCTATTTGTCCGTTTCATTTTTTCTAACAAACTGGGTCAATATCTTAATTAATTTTAATGGGGCTTAATTTAAAAGACAAAGGAAGCGCTCCTATATATGTATGTATGTATGTATGTATGTACATACATACTATAAATATGTTTGCATATAAATATGTATGTAGATACATATATACAGAATGGTTACATCAATCATTTACGTATTATGGGCACACATATACATATATGTATGTACATATGTAATGACGCAGCTTGAGGTAGTGGCGAATGTCATTTGCTTTTAGAATATGACGACGCCCCTTCACAAAGAGGAAAAGAAAATTTGGGCTTATTAATTAAATTTTTTAAAATTATTCATGTATGTATGTATGTATGCACTTATGAAGCATAGCAACAAGAGTAAGTCATGTTATTTAAATATTGTTATCGTTTATAGTAAGCGAAACAAACAATAAATAAATTTAACTCACTGAAAATCAGTGATCAAATATTAATTGATTTCAGTGTCTTGTATTAGGCAGCTACCAGTTTTCGCTGATCCGAAAACAGTCTGAAACATTTAGCAATTAAGACTAAAGATATTTTATATTGAAGAATTTTGCAAATTTACAACAATTCAATGAAACTTTTTATGAAATGTTGTCACCTTATCAAACATTTTTTATATAAGAACTTATTTATGATCGATTAGTTTCGGGGGAGCTTTTCTATAGGTTTCGATTTTTTCATATGTATACATAAATATATGCATAAAGATCAGAGGTACAAACATACATACATATGTTTTTCATAGGAACTTACATTTGTACCGTTAGTTTTAATATTCAAAATTAAATAATTGGCTCGATCTGACATAGGGAAATTTCAATGCTCGCACATTATCATTAAATAGTTGCTTCAATGCGATTTGGGCACTAAAATGAATTTGTTTTCAATTTACTTTACAAAAACTTCATAATATGTAATATATATTTTTGTCAAACTTTTCAAAGGGCAAAAGGTTAAGTAGATTTTTCAAAAACAAAATTCTTCCTCATTATGTCTTTACGTTTGTATATGTATGTGTGAACATACATTTATAATAGTTTTTAAAAATGAAAACAGAACTTAATAATACAATAAACTCGCTCACAAATACAATCAACAGAAATCAGCGATAACATGAGACACACACACAACGAAAGAGAAACATTTAGCCCATACATACATACATACATATGTACATGCGGGCGGAAGTTACATTTTTTCATACATACATGCGAACATAACTACATACACACATACATATACAAATTGCTAATATTGATGTATGGATGTAGCAGAAGTAACTAAGGAACAAAACGAAGAGTTTTGCGGCAGATGCAGGACCCGGTATAGCCGATGAACGACAGGTAGCACCAAGATGTCGAGCTGACAAAGGAAAAAGGAGGGCGAAATAGGTATGAATGTATGTATGTAGGTACTTACATGCATATGTACATACATACATAAACACACACACACAATTGTAGGGTAGAGAAGTAGAAGAGAAAACCAAAGGCAAAGAGCTAACGGCTGCGATTTTATTTAGGGTGCACCGCAATACACTGTCTGCCTCTGTCTCATTATGTTTGTATGTACATACATACATACATATGTATGTTAAAATGTACATACATACATACATATGTATGTTAAAATGTACATACATATCCGTATGTGTGTGTGTGGGTCTGACCTCGTTTGAATGTATGAAAAATAAAGAGGAGACAGAATACACATACCAAAAACACACAGAGAACTTAGGAAAGAAGCCGCACCTAAAAAATCTCTATAAACAACAAAAATCTATTACATCACATGGAAAATTGACAAAAGCGAAAAAAAATATAGCACATTTACATATATAAATATACATATGTATATACATAGTCATGTGTATGAATGTATGTATGTATATATATAATCACATTTTAAAACTTGACAAAAGAAAAAGACATATTTTCTTTAATTTTATCAAAAATGCAAGAATTTTCATCAGTGAAATTGGTCAAATTTTACAGGTCGAGATAAAGAGGAACAGCAACAACTACAAATGCTAGAATCTTCTGTAGTGAAGTTGAAATACAAAATTTATAACCAACAATGAAATAATGTGTGACAATTTTAAGCTACATGGCTACAAAGCTACAAATGAGAGTGACCAGCGACAAGAGCGCAAACAGAATAGGCCAGCCATTTTCATGGATGTCTGTGTGTTTGTGAGATTTCGTCGCTTTTGCTGCGAATTCGCAGTGCAAATGCTTTGATGCCAGACGAAGACCACTGACAGACAGGTGCACATTGGTTTTTATACGAAAAGCAAAGCTTATGAATTTTACGTCAAAATGAGATATTTGTCAAAGTTTCATTGGGAATGGAAAAAGTAATCTGACTGAAGCATTCGAAGTTGTAATTGTGTTTAGGCATCAGAAACTATTTTTTTTATATCATAAATTCTAAATCTGATCAGTTAAATTATAAATAACTGATCATATAATAAATTAACACGACAATTTATTTCACATTATTATAATTATTAGTGAAGGAAATATATTTTATATGACTCAATACATACATTAAAGAAAAAGTAAGAATAATAAACAAAGAAGGAACCACTGTGCGACGCTAACGCCACACATTCGGGGCAAACGACGCCGGTGAAGCCGACGACGACGACGATACCGACAACGAGACGCGGACGACAACAGTTCGTCGAAATTTTGAATGTATGAAAACGTTCAGTCTGCCGCCAGCACGGCCCGAGCGTTTAGCTCGAAAATGCGGCAGAGCAGCCGCCAAGAGTAAGCACCGTGGGCACGTGTGGCTGTGGCTCTACCGTTGAGTGTGTGCGAGCGAACGTATTTGTCCGACTCAGACTCTATCTATCTCTGTTATGCACGTGCATCTCTCTCTTTGTCTGGCTATGTGTAAGTGACTGAGTGTGTATCGCATTTTTTGGCTATTTTCCATTATTATAGAATGCGAAATTATTTGAGGAATGCGACAACCGACGACACATAGCCACAACACATAGCTAAAGAGACAAGCGATTAAAAATAGCTGAAAGGAAAAATGATTTCAGCAAAACCCCAGGATACTACAGAGAGAGAATATGTATATACATATAAGTATGTATATTATACATACATATTGAGAGATATAGAACTGTAGAAACCCACTTCGTACCCAAAAAATAGAATAGCAGACTTTGGTTTTTGTTTTTTTAGTTTGTTGAAAACTTCCTTTTTTTTTTTTGGTTAATTTGTTTATTTATCTTCTTTTTTTGTTGTATGTACTGACAAGAAACTGTTATAGCTTAACAGCTCACTGTTAACGGTGCTCTCTCGCTCTTTCTTTTTTGCGTTTCAATGAAAGAGCCACAAAGCTACAGAAAAAAAAAAGAAAAATGGCAGACAAAAAATATGTATGTACGAATATGAATTAAACTATTATTTCTTTTTTCTTGTTATGAAATTCAGCGACTAATTAGCTAAATGTGAGAAATAGAGAGAGAATGAGAAAAGGGGGTGGAAGGGGGCGGTAGACAGAAGGGAGTGGATATTCCTTTCGCTGTTGATGACTCTTCCCTTGTGTTTCGTCTTAGTCCCAGCACATTTTCGCTTATTAAACTAAACTACATTACAAATTTAAATTTAGTGTATTAATTAAAATATCACCTTTTTAAATATAGTTTTTCTTTAGTAGGTCGCGTCGTAATGTGTTTAGTTGTTTTTTTTTTTTAATATATTTTTTCTTTTTACTACGCTTCAAACTTTTGAGGAGGGGGTGGTGGTAGTTGTGGGTAGACAAGCCTGTCTCTCTTTGCTGGCAGCGGAGCTTCTTTCTCGCTCTCTGTGTCGGTGACGAGCTTTTTGGCTCCGCTGCTTGCGTATGTCTGGATGACGATGACTGCTGCGCTGCTAGCTCTCTTGACGAATTTGCCGTTATTTTACGAATATTCTTTTAAACACACTTTTCTTTTTCTTGTTATTGTTTTTTTCTCCTTCCTTTTGGCTTTGAAATGTTTACGGATTTTAGGTTTTTATCTAAACGCAACAGCAACCAAAAATGAAATTGTTTTATATTCATACACATATAAATGTATATATATATATATATTTATATATGCATGTATATAATGACAACCGCCACAAAGCGGCAAAATTAATGCTCTCTCTCTCTCTCCGTCACTCTCACACAACACCAAGAAACACATAAGCACACACACATACACACACAGAGAACAGCCACAAATAGAGAACTACTAGCGCATGTTCGCTCTATCTCTCGCCCCTGCTGTTGCTGCTGCTTGACTGCGTTTGTAGTTTGGCACGCTCTCTTGCTGCAAGAAGAGCAACGCAATAAAAGTTCAAAAACAGTTGAAGTATACCGCGAAGCGAGTAAAAATCTTTCCTTCGTTGTCGTGTCGTCTTCCGCGAATTTCTTTTTTTTTTTTTTCGGTCGTCATTGTTGTTGCTGCCTCAATTGAATGGGGCTGAGCAATGCGTTTTTTGTTATACGAAATTCTATATTCTAAGTGGCAAGGCAAAGTAGTTAATGTAAGAAAGACAATTATTCAGTTGGTTTCAGTTTGATTTGATATTGAGAGGCGGGGGAGCGTTAAATGACGGAAAAATGTGCGTGTATAAAATGTGTAAATTTTTCATTCTTTGCTTGCTGTTGTTGTTGTCAGCGAGTTGCGTTAATTTATGATTTAATAATCAATTTCTCTCTCAGAGATTTTATTGTGGGTGGTGGTTTCATTTCGTTATTATGGGATTTATATTTTGTAGTTTAATATTATTATTTATATACCAGAAGCAACAAAAAAAATAGTTGACCAAAAATAAATTCTGAGAGCACAATCTGAGCACACACGATACGTCTTCACAGTCGCTCGGCTCTTTTCACACTAAGTGTGCCTTAGTGCTGGGCAAAAAGTCGATGCTAATGTCGTTGTAACGCAACATGCATTTAGTGTTGAACAACGTTTGCGCAAGTATCGACTACAAACCTGGAATCGACATACATATTTTAGATTATAATTAATGGTTGCTAGTGTAAATGTGAATTAAGCAATAAAACTTGGATAACAAAAACTATGTTTGACTATATTTTTGTTGGCAATAACTTTAAGGCTCTCATTCGCTGGGCGGATTATAGAGATTATGGAATATATAAAGATAAACTTAAATGTCGTGCCATATTCACCAACGGAGTAAATTCAAAAATTTAGCTGTCAGTATTTAAATACATATGTATTTTTATGATCGGCCAAATGCATTAAGTATAAATGTCAGTTTAGCGTAGTGCTGTTGAAGACTAAAAAAATATCGCTGCAGAGTTGTAAGGTGCTTCATTCGATTTCATTTTAAAATATTGTTAACATTCTGCGACCAAATATAAAATGTATTAGCCTTCTTCAAACAACTATAGAGCCAAATTGTAGTTAAAACTTTAACCTAAGTAGATGACCACGAGCAGAAAAAGAATTAAAATAAAACCGCGAAATGTAAACAGTTGCATTTCCGATAAACTGGCAATTTCCAGTGTTGGGCAACACTGTTATCAAACAGCAAATCACCTCTGCAATACCATCTGTTAATTTACCGCAATCTGTTTGTAAGTTTTTCACTCCCCGCTCCTATCCTATACAATTTCAATGGCATTAGCTTGATTTAGAATTCAAAAATCAATTTGATCAGAATATGAATAAATCGGTGTTAGGCTGCCTTTTAGGCCTACTGCTGATAGTGGATACTAATGCCCAAGTTGCCATCGATAGCGATGAGCTATTCCATGAGGAGCTGGTGGTGCGTCCCCTAGTCGGGGATCATGTTAACACATATTTTCAGTTTACCACACGATGGCACTACGGAAAAAATGAGAGTCGTAAGTTGTTGACTACACTCCGTTGATCATTAGCAATTTATATTAACTTTTTAATTGCAGTATTTCACACACAGTTGACGCCGCGAGTCATTGCCGAGCTACTGCAGCAGTTTGATGTTAAGGAGCTGCATATTGGCCTTACCCAGGGTTTGTGGCGTTATGAAACCTGGGGTTATCCCATTATGGAGACAACTGGCGGTGCTGAGATGTGGGCTTGGTTTAGTGCCCCAAATCTTACTGAGCAAGAGGTTAATCGCCAATGGACCCAATTGGCTAACGTGTTTTCCGGTGTTCTATGCGCCTCGCTGAACTTTGTGGATCGAACCAATAGCATATCACCAAAATATTTGCTTCGTCCTCAATATATGAGTGGTGAAGCAGGAGGCAAAGAGAAACAATCCAAATTTATACGCTATTCTAGTTTACCCAGAGAAATTGTTTGCACTGAAAATTTGACACCATGGAAAAAGCTTTTGCCTTGTGGAAGCGCCTCAGGATTTGCCTCTCTTTTGAATTCTGCATATGTGCATAACACAAAGTATCATTCATTGGGTCTCACGGTGCGAACTCTCTGTGAGCACTCGGAGAATTGTGTGCTGGAAGTAACCCAGACGGCAAATCTAGTCTACGATTTAAAGCTATTGGAGCAATCGACTGGAGATTTTTCATTGCGTCGTCTATTTGGCATGGGTCTGAATGGATATTGCGAATTGGCCAGCAGCAGTCAAATTTATGTTCAGCTTAATGAACAGGGACAACGGTATCAATTGGTGCCATCGCCGACAAAGGAGATTAAAACCACACGTGGTGGTCACACCATCATCTATGGTGTCTATGATATGCAAAAACAGTTCGAGGGTCAAGGCGAACGGCTATTCAACATTGCCTGGGTGGGCCCAAAGGGTGAACGGAGGCAGCGATTAAGTGGCCATAATCAATTGTTAACTGCTCCGCCTCTAATTGTCCATCGATATCTGCTGGGACAAGGACAGGAGCGGGGTCGCATAGCCACCGAGTTGACCAACAATCATTACGAGCCGCTTTCCATTCTAGTCCAAGAGTTAATTCCCTGGTATGTTCATGCATATTTGCATACTCTTAGCATACGTTCAAGAAATTTACAACGTCATGAATATACCCGCTCCCAAAAGAATTTGCCATTCCAAGTGTTACACTTTGCTCCCGGCAAGCAACGGGAGTTGCCCACACATTTGGAGATTGCTTTTGTCCTCCCACCTAACAGCGCAGCCCTTATAACAATTGAGGTGGACTATTTGCTACTGAAGTGGCTTGAATATCCACCAGATGCTAATCACGGCCATTACATTGGTTCTGCCATATTGGCCACACAGCTCCCGATTGGCCGCAATTATACGGCTGTACCCATTGATGGATATCTCTTTGAGCACTCCTTCAATGCCACACGGCCGTCGTATATATTGAGTCTCCGTACGGAAGCATTAATTGTATCACTGCCTACACCCGATTTTAGTATGCCATATAATGTAATTTGCTTGGCTTGCACTGTGGTAGCCCTGGCATTTGGTCCCATTCATAGTGTGGCCACCAAATTGATCGTCGTTGAGCGCCAATCGGCGGCACCAAAGAATTTCTTAAAGAAAATCATCTATAAGCTAAAAAACAAGGGCCGCGGCGGTGGCGGTGGAGAAAATGTTAAACAACAGAAAGAAGAAAAAACGGAGCCAGAGTCCGGATCCACTCATGTGGAGCAAAAGCCAGCATTGCTTCGAAAGAAATTGGCCGAATGGACCAACGAATCGTGATCATCAGATATTCCAAAATAAATGTATTCTAATCTAGATTTTGGTTTTTCATTTTGTTCAAATCGGGATAAAAAGAAACTAAAATGAAGGAATGGGTTTATGAAACTTCTTCGATCTCATTTATTTGCATAAAACGAAGGATATTCTAAACTTTTTAAAAATTCCAACGCCAAAGACAATTAATATTTTTTTAAAATTGAAACTTGTTTTAAGATGTATATATACTACGTACATATGTATATAATATCACTACAGGCGGTTGGTTCTCTTTCTTTTTCGCTATATATTGTTTATTAGCTTAATACTCTGAGAATTTGGATCAATTTAGAGATAATCAATAAAAGGTAAAAACAACATTTTAGAAGTTTCCATTCATATCCAATACGAACGATTCTTTATCAACAGCACTGGTTTAATAATATCATTCCATCTTGGAAATATACAGAAGAAAACTTTTTAAGATTGAAATTCTAGCGGAGAAAGCAAATTTTAAAAACTGGTCTGGTAAAAGGGTCTGATTAAGTGTCACAAAGAGGGGTAAGGCCATCGAATCAAAGCGATTTGTTTTGTTTTGAAGAACTAAAAATAATAAAGATTATTTTAAAATACGTAAAATTAAAAATGTGATGAATGGTGGAGAGTCCAGGATGGTTGCGCCGCGTAACTTTAGTAAAAAGAACTTCCGAGAGTGTCACAAAAATTCTCAAGAGGGAGTAGAGCGGAACTTAATTTCCCTATTATATATCTGAGACGATTTCCAGCTAGTTTATAGATAATTGCCAAAACAAAGTGGTAGAACTTATCATTAAATATAAATCTTTGCGTCACTTCGTTGGAAGTTCTTCAAACATGGTTTTTAAATTCATCTTAAGTTGGGAATCGACAAATATGCAAATTTTTGTTCCACAAACTGCAAAGTAGACGATAATCCATAGAGTTTATCCATCAGATGGAGGAAGTATTTTGATGAAGATTTCACTTTCCACTTTTTGTTTGCACCTTGATAATTGATTCAAAATTAGCTGATCTTTATTATTGGATATTGTTTTATAATGCACATTTTCCTGTTTGTCTCTTTTTTTATATAAAGTTTATTCATGCATTTTTTTTTGTTTTACTTTAAATAGTAAATTTAAATATATTGTATAAATATTTAAAGATGAGTTTACAATTTTGCTGCATCGAATAATATTAAAAAAACAAAGGAACAAATCAAGGTACATAAAAAATTATTAAAAAAAAATGTTAAAAAAAACTTTAATTGGTAAAATTAAACATGGAAAAATAGAAGAATATGAAGGTTAATATTAGGAGCGTAAGCTGGGAAGGTCGGGGTAGTTGGGGGGTGGGGGAGTGGATATGGACACACGATCTACATTTAAAATCATTCCGTAAGTAAATAGTTAATAGCGCAGCTAGTTGAGCTATTTTAAAATTAATTATCATTATTACATATTATAGAGAAGAATTTGCATTACTTTCGGATCAATTACAATTACAATTACTAAATGCTAATTCACGTATATAAGTATTTCCGATCTTCGTTTAAATCATATCGTAGGAGGAATTACTTTTATAAAAAAATCTTCTCTCATTTCGTTATCATCGCATCCGCTATGGAAATCGGTTGAACATAATTTATGTATATGTGCAGAGCAAGAGAGATAGAGAGAGAGAGAGAGAGAGACACACATACAGAGAGAAAGAGAGAGGAAGATGCTAGGAAATATTGAAAGTTATGGAAGAAGTATGTTCTTCTCGACTTAATCTGTTCATCTAAAGTTGATGACTTGGTCATCTCTTCTCTCTATCTCTTTTAGTTTTGTTTTGTTCTTCATTGTCCTGCTCCTCCTTCTCTCTGTCAATGTTCCTTTGCTGTAGTCTACCAATCCAGGAGTCCAGGCAAATACGCTCTGGCACCGCTCTGGTGGTTACTATGTTAAGTCCTAGGATCATAGTTCCCAATTTCGTTTCTATTGTGGCGGCTGATTGCTGTAGTAGTAGGCTCCAGTTGGCGGCGGTCCTTGCGGTGCGCCGGGCGGTGGCATTTGTGCTCCGGCCGGGCGATAAGCCTGATAGCCCTGCGTGGGCGGATATTGAGGATAACCAGCCTGCGGCGGCTGATGATACGCATGACCGGGATATCCGCTACCTGGTGGAGGTCCATACGCTTGGGGCGGTGGTGGTGGACCGCCATACGGTTGGCCCGGGCCACCGCTACCGGGTGGTCCTTGCGGCTGATATTGATTGGGTGGCATCGGAGGCGTGGCACCATTGGGAGGCGGCTGCTGTTGTTGGGAATTGGCTTGAGCATTGGCTGGCCCACCGGGCGGTGGCGGTTGTTGTTGCTGCTGTTGTCCAGGAGGTGGACCGCCACCGGGTTGCTGTTGTTGTTGCTGCTGCTGTTGCTGTTGAGTAGGCGGCGGTCCATATCCTCCAACGCTTGCAGCTGTAGAATATGTAGATTGAACCTGGGTGGGTAATGGCGACACTCCGGAGACAACAACTGGTCCACCAGGTCCACCAGGCTGCTGCTGTTGCGGTGGTGGCGGAACATATTGCGTCTGCTGCTGATTGGTCGGCGGCTGATTGCCCCCAGTTGCACCGGCTCCACCAGATCCCGATGGATTTGTTACGCTGCCTGGTGTGGGCGGCGGTGGTGTGGATTGCTGAGCATTCGGACCGTTTGGATTGCCAGCACCGCCTGGTTGTTGTTGCTGGGGTGGAGGCGTCTGACTGGGAGCTGATGTAGTGCTATAACTACCAGGTGGCGGAGGTGGTCCACCGGCTACACTTGTTGGTGGTACGCCAGGATAGCCCACAGCATTGGGTGGTGGTGCTACACCAGCACCGCCGGCCTGTTGCTGCTGTTGTTGTTGCTGTTGCTGCTGTTGTTGCTGTTGATATGCCTGGTAAGGAGACTGGGCATTGCTAGTGGGTGGTCCCGGTGGTGGGCCATAGCTACCTGGTGGCGCTCCACCACCGCCCGCACTTCCTGCCGCCTGGCCATACTGATTGGGATTGGGAGGATAGCCGGCATAACCCATTGGTGGTGGTGGTGGACCGCCCGTTGGATTTTGTGGTGGACCATATTGGTTAACATTCTGCGGCGGTCCTGGTGGTCCGCTCACACCCACTCCCACACCTACACCCACACCTGGTTGGCCACCACCCGTTGGTGGCGGTGGCCCATACATTTGACCTGGCGGCGGTGGCGGAGGCTGTTGACCTGGCACCGGTGGTCCTTGTTGGCTACCCGGAGGAGGTTGATAGGCTCCCGGTGGGGGTGGACCCTGTTGACCGGACGCTGCATTCGGTTGATAGGCAGAATGACCAGTTGGACCTCCGCCACCGGGACCACCATGATGATAGCCACTGGCCTGGCCAGAGTTCGGAGGTGGCGGTGGGCCATAACCCTGAGCAGGAGGACCATACGGATAGGCACCCTGTGGTTGATATTGCGGCTGCGTTTGAGGCGGATAGCCTGGATAATGGCCATGTTGCTGTTGTTGCTGATAGCTAACACGATATTGTGTCTGTGGTGGTGGTACACCAGGCACTCCAGGGACACCTTGTTGCTGTTGTGGTCCACCCTGTTGTTGTTGCGGCTGTTGTTGTTGATTGGGTGGCTGTTGTTGCTGCTGTTGTTGCTGTTGCGGTGGCTGCTGCTGATTTTGTCCAGGAGGCAATGGTCCATTGTTGGGTCGTTGCTGATCTGTATATTGGGTGAAAGAAAAAAGTTAGTTTCGCCTAGCATAATGGTAATTATAGATTTTCCCCATATCCTTACACTTACTCGGCGCTGCACTTGGATTCACGGATTGTGCTTGCTGTCCTCCTCCTTGGCCGGGTTGAACGCCTTGTGCATTGGAGCGATATGCTGCTGATTGATGTTGCTGCTGTTGTTGTTGTTGTTGTTGCTGCTGCTGTTGTTGTTGTTGTTGCTGCTGCTGTTGTTGTTGTTGCTGTTGCTGCTGGGGCTGACCTGGCACTACTGTCTGGTTGACTTGAGGCGGTTGCTGTCCAACTGCTGCTGCTGCAGCTGCTGCCGCCGCCGCTGCCACTGCCGCCGCCTGCTGCTGTTGTTGTTGTTGCTGCTGCTGTTGTTGTTGTTGTTGAGATTGCTGTTGGGCATTGGGTGGCATACCAGGATGTGGTGGCTGTTGTTGTTGTTGCTGCTGTTGTTGTTGTTGTTGGCCATATGGCGACATTTGTACAGGTGGCCCACCATCACCGGTATGCATTTGTTGTGGCGGCGGTGGTCCACCTTGTTGTTGGGGTTGTCCCTGTTGCTGTGGACCCGGACCGGGTTGCTGCTGTTGCGATTGTTGTTGCTGTGGCGGCGGTGGACCACCCATCATACCATGTGGTCCGGTTGGTGGCGTCTGTTGGCCACCCTGTTGCATGACCTGCGTTTGTAGAATGTGAGGAGGCTAAAGAGACAATAGCAAAAATGAAAAGATAGAAAAACTCCTTTTGAAGTTATCGAAAACAAGTAACCGTTATACAAAAACAAGAAAATTATGAACCGAAACCCACAAAGAAGCAGTTCAGCTTTGGATTTCTTAAGCATTGATCATAATAAAACATAATGATATAGATTCGAATTTATTTTAATAAAGAAAATCTTATCATATATAATTAATGGACTTGTTCTTGTTTAGAATTATCGATAATTACCGGCAATATCAGGGAGATATTCATGGCGGGATCGGCTAATTGGGCCAAATAGACGAGATTTCGATGAAGAGCGACATGATAGCTTAGACACTCCTGCGCTTTGCCCATATTCTGAAAGTCCTGTATGGTCTGTATGAGGCCACAATTCTCGTCGAGCATTTTTTGTATTTGAGCGGAATTGACTTGAGGTTGCATATTGCCACCACCACCTCCACTCCCACCGCCTCCTCCACCGCCACGCTGGGAATTTAACGGTTGGCCCATCATAGAGGGTAGACCGCCAGGTCCTGTTCCAACGCCAGAGAGAATACTGCCTGGAGGACCACCAAGGCCCATGGGTGGTCCTCCTAGCCCGCCGGGGATACCTCTCTGCTGTTGTTGTTGTTGCTGCTGTTGCATACTCATGGGTAATACACCAGGTGGCAAGCCTCCACCCGGCGGTTGTTGGACCACTGAATTATTTGGTGGTCCACCCGGAAGCTGCTGCTGCTGGTTAGAAGGTGGCGGTTGCTGCTGCTGCTGCGGTGGTTGCGGTGAATAAACTGCAGACATTTTACTGGCTGCAGTCTTCTTCTTCCGCTTGGGAGTTTTCTCCTGTTTTTCCACAATTTTAGCGGTTATTATTTACCGGTTGGGCGAAAAACTAATGGGAACTTAACTAAGCGGACGATAGGGGGAGAAAGGGCGTCAAATTTACTGGCGTCCCCTGTTCCGCTTACAATAATTCCTTGTCCAATCCAATGGGAAAAAATTAAAATTAGTTTTTTCTTTAAGTTTTTTTTTTTTTTTGCAGTGTGCGGCTTTTTTCACATACACAAACTTGCACACACACACACACGCACACACGAAGAGTAAATGAGGAAAAACTCAGAGCAACAGTAAAATTTTAAATACAACTAAACATTTCGGCAATCAAATAATTGAGCCAAGAAATTGTCAAAACTATTCTGGCAAAGTCTGCATAATTTCCTTGTTTTTTACACTTTAATTCATGGCCTTCTACATTGACACTTTTTTTTTTTGCAACGAACGACGCGCTTGAAACGATAAATTGTAGGTGGCAGTGGGCAGTAATCGATATCTGTGTGACATACTACTTCTACTGTACTGTGTACTTTTGTTTGGCCACGTACATATCATGTAATGACTAAAAAAGTCGTATAGTGAAATGAAAAATACAAATTTTTGTATTTGGCTAGCTGGACATATTGTTTAAAATTGTGCCCAAAATGCCATCATAAATATTGGAAAGTAATATTCATCATGCAATGGTTGAATACCATAAAGATGTTCGTTTCCATTACTCATCTCTAACTCTGTGTACGCATGTGCTGAGGTTCAACGATTGTGCCAACAATGCACACACAAAGAATCGAATTGACTATATTGGTGGCAAACACCGATCAATCAACTCATTGAATTCATTAATTGTATATTTGAGAATAGGCATATTGTTTATGGCAAGCGATGACATTTTTAAGTGATAAACATCAGTCTAGATAAATGTAAATAAGTTGACGATGACGATAAGTATTTTTTTGATTAGCCGGCAACTAATCAGTGTCTATCGATAACAAATGCTGGCTGGCCTGGCTTCTGGCCAAAAAAAAGCAGAAAAAAACTAAAAAGAAAAAATAAAAAAGAAACGAAGCATTTCAGTGTGTATGTGTGTGTATGTGTATAAGTGTGGGAATTTATTAAACAAAAACGAGAAAAAGAAAACACACGGACAAAATAATATTTATATAATAATTTTTAAGGTTTAAGGTTGACACAAAATGAAATCTAAGTAAAAGCAAATTCAAACAAGTGCAATATTTAAAAATGTTTTATTTTACTTTATGTCAAATATAATTTATTATACATTTCAACTTTTGCACTTAATATATGTAAAATAAATAAAATAAAAAATAAGAGACTAAAACGAAACAACATAGAGGAAAATTTAAGACGAGAACTCCAACAACAGCAAAAAAGCGCGCAAAACATACAAAAACAACAAAATCGGTAAAAACAACAAAAAAAAAAAAGAAGAGAAAAATCCTTAAAAAAAAGTAAGAGCAAAAGACAGAGCAAAAATAAGAAGCAGCAGCAGAAGAAGTGTTGCTGCCTAGCTTGTTATCGATTTTTGTTCCTTGTGCATGTGCGTGTGTGTGTGTGTGTGTGCTTGCGAGAGAGTAAACAACAACATAACATTAAGCCAGCGTGTTATCAGCAAAAGCAACAACAACAGCAGCAACAGTAACAGAAACAAAAAGGAGCCGGCGGCCCCACAAATGGTGTAAAATCAAGGAAGAAGGAAACAGAGATACATTTAGTGGGAGCTAAAGAACGAGACAGCGATTAAGGAGAAAAAAAAATAATCTCAGGAACACGCCGCTGCCGCCTGAAATTTCTCGCAAATATTTATCGAAATTTGTTTGGTAAGAAGAAGATCTTAAGCTTCTCTTACCAAATGATTTCCCTGCTGCAAATGAAATTTCATGCGCTTTTGTTGTTGCTATCAAAAGTCTGGACATGCATTTGCTTCATGTTCAATCGCCAAGTGCGAGCTGTAAGTAACTAAAAAACTTTGCTAAGCAAAATCAAATAATTTAACAAAATAATTAAAGAAACTCATATTATATTCCTTCTGCTTTAAATTAACTCCTGCTGATCGTTTACCAATATTTTGTTTTCTTGTCATAATGAAATAATACGGGAAATGCTTGATAAGACACAGTTCAGCCTTCCCCCTCGATCCCCTTGCTACACTATATATTAACCCTTTATCAATATTGCTTTTGATTTCTTGCCGCCTGTTTTGTTTTTTTTTTCGACATTTCTAATTGGCTTGTTTCATCAGACGACAACGAACTGGCCGCTCAGCTAGCGGCATATGTATATTTTTTCTTCTGTTATCATCCATTCATGTTCTTAGCCTTTTGCCTAAGTAGCATGACAGTGCAGTTCCTTCACAGTTTTGCTTAATTTAATTTTTCCCTACTTCCTTACAAACATACATACTTACATATGTACATACATATGTACATACATATGTATGTGTTTGTTTGTTTTACTTTGATTTCTTTCCTTACGTATTTTGTTCCTTTTTTGCATTTTATTCGTTTGTTATTGTTTTTATTTCTTGCCAATTGTCCTTTCTTTTTAAAGTTGTATGTATTTTTTATTTAGTTTCTTTCATCTTTGACTACAGTCTCTTTTACTATATTCTTTTCGCTTAACATGCTTTTTTTCTACAATGGAATGGAATGATCATTCTTTTTATTTTCATCGCTTTTAACCGTTTCTCAGAGTATCCATTTCTTTCTGCTTCCATCTACATACATACATACATACATACATATGTATGTATGTACATATATTTTAGAACCAAGTTTCTTTTTGTTTTGTGTTTTATTTTTAATATTACTTTATTTGATTTGATTCCGCTACTTTATCTAAAATATAACAATTTCTTGGATATATTAACTCCGTTAGTGTTTCCAGTATCAGCCGGTTAAATATGAATTGTTCCCGCTGTCGCCCGTTTCCCGACATCGTTTGAGTCTGGTGCTGCGCAAGACATTGGTTCTTGATCTAGACGAGACTTTAATACACTCACATCACAATGCCATGCCAAGGAATACGGTTAAACCAGGCACACCACATGATTTTACCGTTAAAGTGACAATCGATAGGAATCCTGTGCGTTTCTTTGTACACAAACGACCGCATGTAGACTATTTTTTGGATGTCGTAAGTATAACAAAAAAAAAAAAAAAAAATACAGAATTCAAATTTTAAGTTTTAATAGTGTGTTCCTTAAAAAACAAACATTATTTTTTATTACTAAAAATTATATCTAAATGATCTGCCTTTGAATTTCTAATTTAAATAGTTAAAACTTTGAAATTTGGCATTATCTGTGTCTTTTCATATATGTATGTACATATCTATGTACATATATGCACAAATGTAGAATGACTAGATTAATATTAAATATTTTTTCTACAGGTATCGCAATGGTACGATCTGGTTGTATTCACAGCCAGTATGGAAATATATGGAGCTGCTGTGGCCGATAAACTGGACAATGGTCGAAATATATTAAGGCGTCGATATTATAGACAACATTGTACGCCTGATTATGGCTCGTATACCAAAGACTTGTCTGCCATATGCAGTGATCTGAATAGGGTAAGACATAAATACATATACATACAAACGTTTAGTTGGTAACTAACAGAAACTCTTAGTTTATTTTCACTTATCTATTAGTTGATATTTGTAATCAACACAATTTAATTTTAAATGTACAAAGTTCCTAGAAAATATATATATATATATAGTCCCAATATGTTATAAATTAAAATCGGTTTTTCATATGGATATTCGTTTCCTACCTTAAAGAAAAAATGTTGCAGATTTGCTTTCAATGCTAATTTTTATAATTACCATCAGTTATCTGTTAATTAGTTATTAAATATTGTTTTATCCAAATAGTCTATAACTTCTATAGACATAAAATATAGTTTTCAACTTCTTTTATAATTAGTAAATGCTTAAATTTCATTAAAGGAAATAATATAAAAAATTTAATTTTTCGTTTTAGATATTTATAATTGACAATTCACCCGGCGCATATCGTTGCTTTCCAAACAATGCAATACCCATCAAGAGTTGGTTCTCTGATCCAATGGATACGGCGCTGTTATCTCTTCTTCCTATGCTCGATGCATTGCGTTTCACCAACGATGTTCGTTCGGTGTTGTCACGCAATCTGCATCTGCATCGGCTGTGGTAGTAGCAGCGGATAGCGGGCAGCTAGTGCTAGCCACCTAGCATAAAACCTATATAGAATACCAACTAAGAAAGTCAACCTTTTCACATTAACAACTATAAAAACTGTAACAACAACAAATGGTGGTGCTGTGACACATAAACGAATTTTTTCATTATCTTAATTATTATGTTTATAACAAAAGAAGCAAAAGAAACGATACGAAAAGGCAGAAAAGCAACAATATAATAGTGATGGAAGAAGAAGAAGATAGAGAGAGAAAGAGAGTATCAGCTAGTTCGTGTATTTGTTCGTTCTTGCTTCTCTTTTTCTTCTACTTTAAAATGTATTAAATTGTCAAATTGTAGCTATCCATATAAACAATTACTATAATTTGTTCTATTTTTTATTATTATTATATGTGTTTTTTCTCTGTAAATTTGTTGTGCAAAGTGCGAGAGTGAAGGAAAAGGGAAAGAGGAACTATTATTAAAATTATGATCGCTATAATTAAGTTAATTATATGTTTATATATTTATATATATATATAATACATATATATAATATGCATCTTAATATATATATAATTTTCTTTTTTTTTTGTTTTTGCAAGTTAATTTAAAAGCCATACTCTTGAAATAAAGTATGCGGAAAGTGAATTCGAAAGTTCAAATTATTGAGCAAAAATTTGAAATAAAAAGCAACAATGCAACAATTTGTCACATACATATATCATAAAATATACATTTAAATTTAAGATTGGAGAGAAACAGCAACAAACACTATGTTAGCTGTTCAGTTTATACATATATATATATATATATATATATATATATATAATTAGAAATATATTGTTCTGTTCTATACGGTGATCTGTAATAATGCACTGCTTGATATTTGCAGTTTCATATCGGTCATTTTGGTCGCATATCCATCAGGGCTGCATTTTTGGTTTTGAATCGCATTCCAAATGTATCAAGTTTGCAAAACAAAAAAAAAATAAATGTGTGGCTCGTATTGATAATAGCTATAGTACAATTAACAAAAAGAAAAAAACTGTTAACGAATGGAGTGCAGCTCAGATATATATCTATATATCTATAGTCAAATCTATTTTCAATATTATCAAATCATTTCTATACAAAATCAGAAAATTATGAGTACAAAGGCGTTCGAGGGGTTCAAAACCATAAAGCAGTGCATTTCGCAGCCCTGGTTATATTCAATTATAATTCGTATCTGGGTTCAGAACAATACTGATAAACTATTATTAAAATCCAAATTGTTTTCTATATACAAACACATGAAAACTAAACATTTAATTAAGTTGATTACATCGTTTCCTGGACATTATGATATATATATATATACATATATAATACTTAAGTATATATATACATATATATACGTAAACAATTATTTAAATACAAGAAAAATAATTTGTATAGTTTGCCTAAAAATTTTACGTATCATTAACAATATGTAAATGTCTCATGGTTGTTTCTAATTCGGTATCGATATTTCGGTGTCAGTTTGTCCAATTTTTTCGGTTAGTAACTTATGGAAATTCCGAAGTAGATCACATGATTATATTACATTAGACATCAAAATTTCAAACTATTTGAGATCTATAATGGTTAAGTTAATAACTGCAAACCAATGAAATAAATGTTGGTCAGTCTAGATCATATATGTATGTACCATAAATGTTAGTTTTTAGAAACTGTACAAAACGATAAGAAACTATTTGTTACTTTAGTCGTTGCACCGAAAATCATTATAATCGGCGATATAAAGAGAAAAAGGGACGACACAGTCGTTATGTATATGTTCTTTCCTGTGTCGATTTTGGAATTTAGAACAACCTGTTACATGTGTGTATGTTGAATTAAGATTTAGAGAGCCAAATTGCAGGCTTATTGATATACAATAATTTAAAACAATATTTTACGTTTTTCAACAGAGCAGCAGGGGACTGAGCGTTTGGTTAGTGGCAGGCCAAAAAAAATTCTGAAAAATTTAGTCTGATAATTAAGACAAACTGTGGCACATAAAAATAAAGAAAACAAAAGTTTCAACATCACAGAGTTAAAAAAAAAATTAAAATTGAAAGGAAAATGAATTAATAAAACTAAATGCTTCCATAGTTAATGTTTTAATGCAAAACCCATAAGATGTTTCTTTCTCAATTTTCATTTCTTCTTTAATTGTACATTTTTGTTTATTATTAAATAAAGTAAACACAAAATGCGTTTGCGCTGAGATGTTGTTAATTTTAAGTAGTTTGTAGCAAATTTGTTAAAACGTCAAATGGAATAAAATGATGATAAACGGGAACACAAGAAAACAAGAAAAAAAAAACAAGAATAAAAAAGAAGAGAAGCAGCAGACAAGAGCAAAAATGAAATCAATAAAAATCCATTTTGAATTACATTTTTCACAGTCGTTCATTTTAACCTTTCAGTTGTTCTAAACGCCTTCGTTTAAGGATAGAAGGGTAAAGAAATTAACAATATTGCGATAAAATTGAATAAATAAGTTTGTAAATTTAATACTATGGTTTACAAAAAGTTTAAATTTGCGCGGGTTCAATTTTGAGTTTCTTTCTTTCTTTAATCAGTTTATTTCTGGTGCTGTTAGACGCATCTTTCGTTACAGAGTGCTGTTACTATTAGATTTTATTTTAAAATTAATTTGATATTTTTTAATGAAATTTGTCGCAATTGTCAGGTTGGGGTTACTTAATTATAAATTTAATTTTGTAGTCCCTTTTTTCATTAAAAAATTCATTTCCTTAGTTCTTTGAAGATGAAGTGACTTGCAAAAGTTGTTGTTAACAGCGCTGTTATAATGTTATTCATAACCGTGTGTGAGCAGTACAATTTGAGGTTAGTTTTTGCCGCAGCAACAAATTGACAAACACAATAAGAATTTCGTTAGCATTTACGCAACGCAGGCGAACAGCAGGTAAGATGGGGGAAATCGGATAAAAATAATTAAATGTAAATGAAATTTATAATATTCCAAAGGATTTGTGCAGCAGTAGTACGTACACATGGCCACCGCAGTAGCAAAAGTTAGTAAATCTGTTCACCGCATCTTTGTGGGCAACTTACCCTGGACGGTGGGTCATCAGGAACTACGGGGCTATTTCAAGGAATTCGGACGAGTCTTATCGGCCAACGTCATATTCGATAAGAAGACTGGCTGCTCCAAGGGATACGGCTTTGTGAGCTTCAATAGCCTGACGGCGCTGGAAAAGATCGAAAACGAGCAAAAGCACGTACTGGAGGGAAATTACTTAAACATACAAAAATCATAGAGACACACAAACACACACACAGAAAAGTTCAAGAGGAACGAGGCGAGGAGTAGGCGATACATTTTAGTTCTTAAAAGTTTTCCAATTGCTTTTTGTTACTTTATTTTTTTTTGTTGATTTGTAAGATTATGTCTAATAGTGATTTGGATTTAACGGATGAAGAAGATGAGGAAGAGGATCTTTTTTCGCTTGCAACGGCCAAAGTGATGAGCAAATCAAGTGTCTATAGTGCCAGCGATTTGCTCGAGTTCTATGCATTTTATAAACAAGTCACCGAAGGACGTTGCGTTCAAACCCGTCCACCGATTTTACAGGTGAAGGCGCGTAGCAAATGGAATGCTTGGCACGATTTGGGTGATATGAATCGCACTGATGCCCGTCGGGCCTATATTAATAAATTAATGAAATTGGAACCCAAATGGCTGGAGGAAACAAAAACTCAACGTCAATCATCGGAACAAGGCCAGGGCCCGTGGGTGGTACACTCTATTGAGGCCATCCCTGTAGAGGAGTTTAAACCGGATCATGAGAAGACTATGTTTGATTATGTCAAAGAGAATAATCTCGATCGTTTGCGTGAACGTTTAAAGCCAGCTGATTTGTTAGTGCAGGATGAACATGGCATGGCACTTATACATTGGGCAACTGATCGCAATGCTGTAAACATTCTTGAGTACCTGGTCGTCCGTGGCGCCAATGTAAATCAGCGAGATGCCGAGCAACAGACACCCCTACACTATGCTGCAAGCTGTGGACATGTGGAGGCTTTGCGTTATTTGTTAGCCCTTAATGCCGATATGGGATTGTGCGATGCTGAAGGTCAGACCTGCCTGGATGTCGCCGATGATGAGAAAATTTGTGGCCTGCTTAAGGATGAAAAGAAACAGCGTAAGGATAGCGGCAGCTGCTCCTAAAATAACAAAAAACCAAATTATAAGTTATACATACCTTTCACAATTGTTGGACAAATATAAGATATATATGTAAAAAGATTTTTCACGATTTTGGAATTTAAATTTTCAGTTGCTCGTAAGGACTATAATAATCATGAATATGGTGTTTCCGAGGACAAGTTAACCAAGTTTTATTACCTTTATAAATCCTTATTTATTTCGATTTCAAGTTACATCTAATTCACTTTATAAATGGGATTTCAAACAAAAATATTCAAAATATTTCTTATTTTTTATTTATAAGCACACACAGAAACAATAAAGGATTGGGGACAAGGAAAAGGATAGAGGTAGGGAGAATGGGCATGGTTTTAGAATACACAAAAAAAAATGGTTAAGCTTAATGATCTACTTCCACAATTTTTTAATGGACATATTCTTCTCAGAGTCCTTTTGCATCACCTTTGCTACGGCCATTTCAAAGTCCTCTTGTGTAACATGAACACGACGTTCGCGTAGCGCATACATGCCCGCCTCGGTGCATACACCCTTTACTTCTGCACCTGATGCCCCTGGCATGAGCTCAGCGATTTTACGCAAATTAATGCCACGAGTTAGATTCATTTTACGCGAATGAATTTTGAGAATATCAAGACGCGCCTCCTCATTTGGTGGCGGGAACTCAATTTTACGATCTATACGTCCGGGACGAAGAAGTGCTGGATCTAGAATATCGATACGATTGGTTGCCATGATGACTTTGATATTTTTCGTTGCTTCAAAACCATCCAATTGATTCAAAAGCTCTAACATTGTTCGCTGCACTTCGGAGTCGCCACCAGATCCGGATTCAATACGTGATGAACCAATCGAATCAATTTCATCCATGAAAATAATAGATGGAGCATGCTCCCGGGCCATCACAAAGAGTTCACGGACCATGCGTGAACCTTCGCCGATAAACTTTTGGACAAGCTCTGAACCCGAAACACGAATGAAAGTACATTCGGTATGATGGGCTACAGCGCGAGCCAGCAACGTTTTGCCAGTACCTGGTGGACCATAAAGCAAAACTCCCTTCGGTTGTGCAATACCCAACGCATCGAACAATTCCGGATGCTTAACGGGCAATTCGATAACTTCCTTGATTTCTTTAATTTGCTTATCCAAACCGCCAACCATTTCGTATGTAGAATCAGGCACCTTCTCCACCATCATCAATGACACCAATGGATCTACTTTGTTGGGCAAAATTTTATGTAGCGTATAACTCTCATTCCGCAGAGCCACACGGCAATTGGGGGCTACATCATTGATATCAATATTCTTGTCCAAATCGACAACGAATTTACCCTCTGGATGCACTTTCACAAGCACCTTCTTCTTGTCCATTGGCTTCACTACCTCACCCACATAGCTGCCCTGCTCTTGCAGCAATTGTAACTCCTCGCGCAACATCCGCACTGTGTAAAAGGAAAATCAAAGATATAGCGACAATAGTGGGATTGATGGGTTTACGATGAGGATGAGTTATCTTACCTTTAGCATTCAGCTCATTTCGTTGTGCCTGTAAACGTCGCAAATTCTGACTCTTTTCCGCCACAATTAACTGCAATTCTTCAATCTTTTGTATATAATAAGAACGAAATCCTTCACCCTTATGGTAGACCGTCTCAATTTCCATCTGCAATATGTACAATTTTATTTTTGTTAGGATTTAAAATTCATTGATATCTTACGTACCCGATTCGTTACAGTCATTTTGTTGGACAAACTTTATTTCTATTGTAATCACTGAAATATTCGTCTGATTTTTGTTGTTTGTAGTGGGAGAAATATATTGTGTGACGGCTATGACTCGGCGTTTGTGGTTTGGCCAGTGTAGCCAGACTGCAAATTTTGCCGAAGGTGGTATCGATAAATCGATATCGATATGTTGTTTTGAAGCTATTGGTGATGGCACTGTAATTTATATGGAACCGATAGATTTATGGAGGGTCAAGCTAGAGAATAATTTTGATTCTAATTTAAAAATATATTTAAACAAAATAAATGCAAACATTACAACAGGAGCAAAAACTACTACTTTTATTTGTATTTTCTATGAAATTAAATGTTAATGTGATAAGCATTAATAATTGCAGAGTTAATTCGTTCTAAATGGTATTCTAAAACCATGGCCAGTCACACCGTTGGCCGTTACAGGTTTAAATTTTCGGCTGTTCAAAAACTTTTTGATCGGGCATTTAATTCGTACACATATGTACAAGCAAACTACTATTTTAGTATTAAACTACTGTATTGAATATCTCTTTTTGATTTATGAAACAAGGATGTGTCCAATTTTAATATTATACATACAAAGTATATACACATGCATAAGTATACAATTTGTTGCACAATTGAAGTATTATTAATGTTCCTATCAGGTCTATATTGTTTCCACAATTTTTTTGCACATACATATGTATATATGTATGTACATACATATATTCAATATACATACATATGTATACCAATGCACCTGATATGTATGTGGATATTTGTATATGTATGTATGTATGTATATGAATGCATTGCCTTGGAAAATGTGGCCACTAATGTTGTATCCTTTAACGGTAATGAATCGGTTACATTTAAAATTTTACTAGCTTTAAAAAGCGCCTTTGAGGAACAGGAGGCCTTGAGTCTTTTGGCTTTACGATGTGCCTGGGCTAATGCGAATTTGCAATTTTCGGCATATGTATGTTGTATGTGTATGTATGTATGTACATACATACATATGTACTTGCATATGTGTTTGTGTGTGTGCGAACTTATGTTTGTCAATGTTTTTGGTAGTAAATAAAATGCAACTTTTTCTTCTTCTTTCATGCTGGATTATGTGAAAGCGTAAAACATGAAATGACTTTTTGTTTTGGTGTTTGCTTGTTCCTTTTTTTTTCATTTTTTTTATTTTACTGTGTTTGCCCTGCTTTGCACATGTGTATGTACATACATATGTATGTATGTATGTATGCATGTGTAAGTGTGTGTATCAGTATGTGCGTGTGCCTTTAGATTTTCACTTTATTCATGCATAAACTTGCCTGAGAAAGTTTCGCGCTGCAAAAGTTGCTACGGGATTTGATGGTGGCTTATCCCCCTCACGACCATCACGACCCCTCCCGTAACCCCTGTTGGACACATGCAAATAACATATCGATGCAGCTTTTTCAAATAAACCCTGCACCTATACCAATCCAACATGCGCCACAACCACTACCACCACCCTCAATCCTTAACTCAACTCCCTCTGACCGACCTATGTATGCCCTCGTCTGTTTTCCTAGGGGGATTTAGTGGCAGCCGCCGGAACGTGCTCCTGCTTCTGCAAATGCATCAATTTCCGAAACCGCAGGAACAGAACAAGCTTCGCCTGTTTCTACCTCTCCTCGTCATGGTCCCCTAAATAAATCATAAGTTCTTGATTTTCTGTTGATTAAAAAGCCGCAAAATTTAATTTTTTGCCATAATTTATACAAAACTTTGCATGTCTGTAAATAATTGCATAAATGCAGTTTTCTTTTTTTGTAATAAATGGTTTAGCTAGAGGTGATGGGTGGGGATTTGGGTTGATGTCATAGTAAACCTACATATCTCAGATGAGTATGTATGTATGTATGTATGTATATGGCCGTACACAAATGGCAAGGTGCAAAAAAAAAAAAGGCTCAAGGCCGTAACACTTGTTATGAAAGAGATAGCACGATCCAGACAGGTATGAGCATGTATGTTTGAGTGTGTGGTTGTGTCGGTGTATGCGTGTGAGTGTGGTGCGTGTGAAACAACCAGAGGTGCAAAGTAGTTGCCACTTAAAAAAGTGGGGGAGAAAGAAAAAAAAAGACTTCAAACAAACAGTAGCCAAAAAGCTTTGAAGGCTTCTCCTCACTCTTTTTCTCTATCTTTCTCCCTTTCTGAATGCGAAATGCTTGAAAGGGTAAGGAGGGAAAAAGGGGAGATAGCGACTCACTATAAGTTGGTGTGCGTTTATGTGTGTATGTGCAAAAACACATACATATGTACATACACACATATATATGTACATATGTATGTATGTATGTATCCTGCTTTGGGCCATTGACAGTAAATCTGTTCAAGTTGACTTGGCAGCAAGCTCAAATAAAAAAAACCCACTTTACATTGACAAGTCGACTTCGAAATGCTCTGTTTTTAGTTATAGTTACATATGGGTACTCTATTCATCCTACTTACTCCACATTTTAACCTTCTATTCTTTATGTATGTATGTATGTATGTATGTATGTCTGTCTATGTACATATGTATGTATGTACATTTGTATGTACATATGTACATGTATTTACAGATGGCAAAGTAATTAAGGATTTCGTGTTGGCAACCTTCTAATGCACATGTACTGTATAATTACAGGGTATACATATGTACATATGTATATACATACATACATATGTACATATGTAAAAACCCAAAGGGAAAAACATGAAAAGACCAGAACGATTTTTGCATGCACAAACATGCACTAAAAAGCAACAAGAAGTAACTGTAACAGCAGCAAAAACAGCTATTGAGACAAATATGTACGTACACATGTATGTATGTACATACATATATACATACATACATATGTACATATGTATGTATGTAAGGTATTACGTTGCATACCGGAAATAGTAAATTACCGATTTTGGCCAACCTATCGAATACTTTATAGAATATCCCATGCGTTTTTTAGTCTGCATGTACACCTGATGGGAAATTAAACAAAATGTTGTAATTTTAACCTTTAAAATCATCTTCCCGAAGAATTCTTCAGGAATTTGTATTGAAAATGTCTAAATAAATTTCACTTAAATGTTTTGGAGTAATACCTAGAAAATTCCGAAATAATGTATCGAGAAGATCTTGAGCAATTTTTTTTTTAAATATTCCCGAACTTCTAAGGATCTTCCTTCAAATATTCCAAAGAATTCCTCAGTGTCCCTGTCCTTGCAATTAGGACTTGACAGTGTGAATGTCGTCGCATTGTTTTCTATGGATTCCTTGGGGACACATACTTAGAACACATACATACATACATACATACATACATACATACATACGTACATACATACGTACATATAAGCTAATGAAGTCCTTGTGCTAAAAAACGTACTGTATAGTGTCATAGTGTGGCCGCCTCGAGCATAGTTTTGTATGACCGCCAAAGTTTTCTTTATCAGCGAAAGGCATTAGGGAAAATTAAATAGTTTGCCTCAAGTGCTATAAGAACTGTGTATGGCGATACTTAGAGCTTATGTACATATATAAATTAAACAGAACGCCGACCTAATTTGTGCAATTTTTGCAAAATTTCATAAAAACTTGATTAACTGATTTGGTTAAACCTTTTTCAATGATTGTGTTCGATTTGGTTTTGTTGAAGGGTTAAACGATAATAAATAATATTAAATGTAGTTTAATTTTCACTTGAATTTCCGGTATATCACTCACCCGTTGCTGGCTAGGGCGGATCAAAATGTAACGGAAAACTCCCAAAGTGCAGTGGAAAAACTATCTGCAAAATGAGTATTACGTGGTTTCACAAGTAACAATCAACGTAATCGTTTGACAACTTTAAAACAATACTTAGTGATATCTTATCCAATGTGATCGGTACAAGGCTAAAAATCAGTTGGATTATAAATTTAAATCATAATGAAGAGCAATATTCTAAAACGAATTTGTTGTACTGCCCTCGCACGTATGTATGTAACGTTTGTATATGTCTTTCTATGTACAGTTTTTTACACATAATTAATTGAGCAAAATTTCAATTTGACAATTTTTTTCGCTCATTGCAATTCTTTTGATGATTTATTTAAAAACATTTGAAATATTAAATTGCCATTTAAACTACTTTTTTGTAAGCTAAAGTTATTAATCATTTAAATATTTTTTTTAATATACATATGTATGTATGTATATATCATTGCTGTGTAAAGCATTTAAGTGGCGTGGCATGTTCTTTTTTTTCCCTTTATTTTAATCGAATTTTGTTTGGTTGGACTTTTTGTGTGTTTGCTTTTGAACTACTTCAATTTGCACTGTGCGTCTACCACATATATATATAAATGTATAGGTATTTGTGTGTGTGTGTGTGTCAGTGTGTGCAAATGTGGGTGCTGTTGTTGGTGGTGGCGTGCAGCAATCAACATCATCATCATCGTCATCATCATTGCGGCCTCTTGGCAACCCTGACCCAAATTTACCACCTACCAGAACGGCAGACGAACTTTAACTGTGCCATTATTTCTATACCCTTTGTATACAATATACTAATTGCCAAACTAGCCACGATCCGATAATCCCAATCTTTCTGAAGAATCGTTTAAATTTCATTGATCTTATGCTTAGAAAGCATTTTCATTTTACAAGCTGAAATTTAAAATCAATTAGCTTTGGCTTCTCTTCTTTTTTTTTTTGTAACTAGTGCCAAATAATTTTCTTTATCCGTATGACTGAAAAATAGGTTATGAATGATGCTTTCTTATCTTTTAGTTTACTCACTTAAGTTTAACTTGTAACGGTGTTATTCTATTCAATTTTCCTGTCACATAATAATTCTATGAAGGTGAAAGGAAGCATTCGAATTCTTATGCATCAAATTATGGTTTCTTTAGCATACTTTCAGGCGGAGTGGTTTATCAAGAAACTGACAAGTCTCTTATATATTTTTTTTTTACCTACGTTTTAAGCCAAGTCGACAATATGCAAACCTAACAATACGAATGCCTGTTTCTTGGGTATTATACTGTCAATTCGTTTACACTTCAGGTGAAGTCACCCCATTGTCCTGCCCCAACATTCTATAGAGATAGCCAGCTAGCTAGACAGACGGCTATAGAAATTGTCTAACAGTAAAAAGGGAAAAGGGTAGGGAGGTGGACAAACGAAACCAATTTCCTTTTTATGGCAAATGAAATGAAAAAGTGAAATGACCACAGGAACGACAGACAGAGAGAGAGAAAGTGACAGACAGGACAACAGAGAAAAATGGAAGAAAGAGAGAGGGAGAGATAAAGATAAAGAGAAAGAGACATAGAGTGGTATGAAGGGCGGGCAGGAAATGGCCACTCGGACATGATGCGACAATGTTCAGGAATGCTTCTGGCTTTTGGATACTTGAACTGCAGCAAAAGTTGGAAGGGAACATTAGTGCAAAAAGAGAAAATATAAAAAGGAAAGAAAGAGAAATACAAAATGCTGAATTAGCCAAGGACTCACCCCACAATTGTAGAGACTCTACAAAACAGAGTTTTACTATTTCGTTTTCCATGTTTTTCCTTTTTTGGGGCAATCTACCCGCAGCGGCTTTGCGGTGGATTTATTTTATTGCTCCCTTCTCCACAAAATAAAATAAAAAAAAAAAACCAAAAAAAAAAAACAAAAAGAACGCACCAAAAAGAGGCAAAGACAAGAACCTATGAAACTTGTTTGACTCGCTTTTGAGTTGCCTTTTATGCGGTTTTGGTTCCGGTTTCTATTTAATCCGTTTGCTCCCCCCCCATTTCACTTTCTGTTCCCTTCTGCCCTCCTTTATTCATGGATACATACTGCGGCAGACTTAAACTTATGGGGGACCACGGTGAGGGGTCTTCTTACATGGCATTTAGGGTTTTCAACACGAACAAACGGTGTATATATATATTTATAAGCTATTTAACTAAAAACCAATTCTCAAAACCGTTTCAGTATAGTATATTTTATAACCGAAAAATAATGTTGAGAAGCGTTCATCACAACGACAACTAAATTAAACATATCTTATACCCTGTACTTATATAATATCCAGAAGTATTACCAATCCCATAGAGTATAAATATTCTTGATTAGCATTAACAGAAGAGTCGATTGGGACATGTCCGTCTGTCTGTTTGTATTAACAGATATCGAATACTAGAAAATCTAAAACAACCAAATAAGGTGTGAACTTCCGTATAGTGTTTACGCAGATTAAGTTTATTTCAAATTTTTGCCACGCCCACTTTTACCTCCGCCGTTTGGTATCGTATTCTTATTTGGCAAACCTAATATGTATTGGTTGACTAAATGTAGTCAAAACACGCTTTTTGTAATTCCATATAATTATTTAAACCCTTGATAAATTATCTTGTGATTAGAAAACTAATAATCAAGGCTTTCCACAATTAACCCCCTCTGATCTGATAAGAATAGTCCAATAATTCCGAATAAAACCTAAAAATTTTTTTTATAAGAATTTGGAATTTTAAAAATTTGTAATTTTGTAACTTAATTCCGTTCGGCTACTGAGAATTTTTAATGTTGCGACATTATCCGTTTTTCTTTTTCTTTTGAAGTGTCGTAACCGATGGGGCAGTATGATTTTAAGACTTCTGATCCTTGTCGTCCTTACCATCCGTCTTGTGAAACTGAGCAGCGACGGCAGATTCGATGCGCTTATCTACCAGCATTGTTTCATTCCCATTCGTGGAACGACTCGAAGCAGTGGTCCCTGGCGCCTTCTGTGATTGCATTTGGCGTATGATGACAGGTCTTCCGTTACAGCATTTAAAACAAGTGCTGGGCACTTTGTCTAACGACGAGTTTTCATTCAATTTGGAATCACAATGTTGATTTGATTTGTCTACTCCTGTTTGTGCATTATCAGTAGAGTGCATTCCGAGCAATATCAAACGAGCACGTTTTTGGGTCCGCAATTCTTCCTGAAGCAGTTTTTGATGCCTTTCAGTCAAATCTTCTACGTGATCAGGGTCAGAGGGAACACTAGGATTTTCCATACATGTTTCATCTTCACTTTTGGAATTTTTATTAGTCACCAATATTTCTTTAAAGTTTTTTTGATCTCTTTCCATTTTGTTTTAAAACTAAAAGAAAAATTTTTTTTTTACTTTGTAAGAGATTATTTTTTGAAGTAGTTTATTCGACCGAATATAAATTTGAACTGATGAAATTGAACAACTAACGAACGGGCATAACACATTCAGTATCGATTCGGAAAAATTCCGCCTACTGCCATCAAATTTATTCAAAAAGTAGGCACCCTTTGATCTCAGTTGATAATTAATAAGTCGATATTAAAGATGTAACTTTTGAGTGTTCAGATATCCTGCAAGAGTTTAATTTTTATACCATTGCTGAGAGTATAATAAAAGTGGTCAGATGTTTTTTGAATTTCCAACGCCAGGATCAGCAGTCGAGTCGATTGAACCATATCTGTCTGTTGCTTTGCTTCATTTAGTCTTTAAATTTTAAACTATATGGTTAAAACTTGGTAGATAAGTTTTTTAGATGTATATATTTATCATGTTTCAGACTAGGTCGGATCGGACTACAAGATAGATACTATAAGATAGTCAAAGAAATCAGCCACACAAAGGCCCTGGTCATATAGAATAAATGAACAACTATTTAATGTATTTAATTTATTACATTCTTATTTGGCATACCTAATAATATATACCTAAAATATACCAAAATTGCTGACAAGAGTGAGCGAGACAGCATGCTTTCGCAGGATTCGATTGATAATGTGGACTATTTGAAATATCTCTATATGGTACAGGGTATAAGCAAAGTCAGCAGAAATTATTTGCTTGCTTCATTTTTATCAAAGTTTTAAATGAAAATTTTCCGAATTTGTACAGAAATTTATATATTTCTATATGTACATTTCACTATATAGTATACATATATACAATGTATGCGCATTTCATTTGATTTAATTTTATTGGCCTTTTGTGTGTGTATTGGAATTAATTTAATTTGATTTTTATTTATTTATGCGGATGGGAAAATTTTTTGGCAAAAATTGGCCCATGCACCAGAACGGCGGTGCATTTCTTTTTTTTTTGGTTAGAATTTAGAAATAAAGAAAAATTCGATGAGTTTTCAGCGTTTCACTTTTGATTTTGCTGTTGCTTTTGCTGTTACCAATCCATCAGTCTAGTCAGACAGTCAGTCAGCTAGTCAGTCAGTCAGTCAGTTAGCTATTCAACTGTGTCCTGAGCCTATTTGTCTGCGTCTGCCAACATGGCAGAAGAAAGCATTCAGCTAAAGTCCGTTTATATGGCAAGTCATGTAGCACGCATCATCATTTATCAAATCCAACAAGAAAAGAAAAATAAGCGAGAAGGAAGAAAATGAAAATAGAACACAAATAATAAAAAAAAACAAAAATAATGAAAGGGAAAGAAATCCAACTAAAAATACGTCGCCGGTTTTCTTGCCTACAGTATTTCTTTTCGTTTCGGTTTTTTCCTTTTTCTTTTTTTTTTTTCTTCTTTTCTGTGTTTTGTTTTCTGTGGCGGCTTATCTTTTTGCCACTGTGACTGTGACATTGATGGGCTAGTAACAACAGCGGCACAGTGGTTCAATACATCAACTAAATATGCATAAATGTGGCCGTACCGAACAGCCATTCATTATATATATTATAGTATATTATAACGGTTATTGAACCAGAGACATTGTACCGGTATCGTAAGGATTACGTTTAGAATTGTCTAAACAAATATTTTTAAATATATTAATTTTTGTAATAAACATACAATTAAAATTTATTAAATTTATTTTAGTCCTTAGGACACTGTGCCTACTGACATTTGTTGTTGCTGTTGTTGCTGTCATGTAGCAGTTAAATCTGCATGAAAAATTAATGCCATGTTGTTGCCACTGCTGGCGCTTTGGGGGATATTGAAATTAGCCAATGTCCAAAATACGAGAGTAGAAAATCATACAAAACCACCCCACACCCCACAACAACCACAATTATCCCAACCCACTTGGCCCAGTTTTCAACAGAGTTTCCTCATATATATATATTATACGTCTTGTTTACCGTTTATATTTTATTTTATTATTTTTTTTCTTTTTTTCTTTTCTTAATTTTTTCGGGGCTAAATCGTCTGGCATCACATAATACATACAATCTGCACTCTTAATAACGATACCCAAGGATAAACATGTGATTGTAGAAAATGGAAAAAACACAACAACAACAATAATATATATAGAAAAAGACACACACATTACTTTCAAATACGACAGGGGGGGATGAAGGTGGATACACAATACAAATTTAGATTCGACTTACAATTTTTCAAATGCGTTACTTGATATTTTCATAATCATCGAATTTTGGCAATTTTCTTTTTGGCCAACAACAATTTAGTAGCTGGGACGCCAAGGGCATTGATAATGAAATTGTCGACGTTGGTGCATATGTTGCTGGTGTTGCAATTGCAATTGCTGTTGCTGTTGCTGCTGCTGATGTTGCTGCTGTTGATGATTATGATTTTGATTATGGTGATGTGCGTGTTGCTGCCGTTGCTGCTGCTGGTGCTGCTGCTCCTGTTGTTGCTGCTGCTGTTGCTGCTGCCCCGGTTGCTGCTGCCCCGGTTGCTGTTGCTGCCACGGTTGCTGCTGCTGTTGCTGCTGCTGTTGCTGCTGCGGTTGCTGTTCCTGCCGTAGTTGCCGCTGCTGCTGTTGGTGCCGCTGCTGCTGTTGGTGCTGCTGCTGCCGCGGTTGCTGTTGCTGTTGCATTTCCATATTAACACCTTTAACTAGATCAGCCTTTTGATGTTGAGCTTGACTGACCGATTTATGTTTATGAACGGCTGTTGGCATTTTTGTTGCTAATTTCATATTTCTTATTGCTGCAATTGCCGGCTCTGGATATTTAAGCATTTTGATTGATTTTGATTTTGATTTGATTTGTTCATCCGTTGAGTTTCCTTTGCCAAAAGATTTAAATAGTCGCTGTGGTTCTTGTTTTTGCTGCTGCTGTGAGTCAGTGACCAACTCATTTGTATTATTAGTTGGTGGCGAATATTTTCTAGCCGTCGATAGTACACTCAAGCGATTGCTTTTCCGTTTTACAACATTTGCCGGTTGAGAGGATGCCTTAACCGTAAATTTGTTATTATCCTTGCCGCTTGTGGTGCCAATTGATGCATCAGCAGTGCATTGTTTTGGGCTCAGTGTTTGGGCTTCACGTTGAAGCTGCTCGGCCTTCAGCAATTGCTGTTCAGTTTTGAATATACGCTTATAAGCGGATACCTGTGAAGCACTAGAAGCAAGCAACTGATTGTCTATTTTTAAAGGTGTATCCTGTACGGACAATTTTGATTCTGCTGTTGTTGGTGTCTGTTCGTGTTTTTTCTCTTCCAGCTGTAATTTGGTCACCTCTTTGACCTTTGGAACGGGCGAAGCCTTCAGAGACTGATTCTGCATATAGGATTGACGACTGATGCGACTCAACTTTGTATTAATCATTGGATTTGGTATGGATTTGATATTTGTCGACATCTTTTTAAATTTCGTTTTGGAAATCGACTTTACTTTTATATTGGTTTTGGTAAGATTGGAGTTCTCGTGCTGCTGCTGCTGCTGCTGTTGTTGCTGCTGTTGCTGCAACTGTGGTTTATGTTGCTGCTGCAATTGTGATTTTTGCTGCTGCTGTTCTAGATGCAATTGGGATTTTCGAAACTGTTGCAGCTGTTGCAGCTGCTGCTGCTGTTGCAACTGTGGTTTTCGTTGCTGGTGTTGGTGCTGTTTCTCCTTACGCTTCCGCTTTTGCTGTCCTGCTGGCTCTCTCATTTGGGCCTCCGTGAGGCATCGCTGCTGATGCTGCGTTCGCCGTATTACCATCGGCGCCAGCGGCCTCAGCGGCGGCTCAATTAGCTCGCTGGACGCTGCTAGCGGCTTATTTGTTAAATAGTTGTAGCTAGTCCTTTGTCGATGGTTCGTAAGCAAAACGTTTTTAAATCCCATATGCTTCCTTTGCTCATATTGTGTACTATTATTTTGCTTAACGTCCGCATTCCGATTGAAGGCAAATTGGGTGACAGGTCCATCGGCAAATTGTATACATTCGAATTGCTTAATACGCTCGCCCAGTGTATGGAAACGTGTCTGCCCTTTGTCACTCTGACGTCGCAATGCATATGAATTACCATTACTAGTACCATTACCAGTACCATTACCAGTACCATTACCAGTACCATTATCAATGCCGAGGTCGAGACCGAGGCCAAAGCGAAAGCGGCGACCCCCCGTATTGGACTCACCCTCGTCCTTTTCATCATGACGTCGCTCATAACGGACGGCCAAGCGTTTCTTTAGAGCATTATCTACTACCATTAGACGATCCGCATCCGTTATATTATCTTTGCATCGATATGTAGCTGCCGCTTGTGTTGATTTTTTTAAGGTATTCATATGATGGATACGACTTGGCGGATTCTGGACTCCAATCGTTCCCAGTTTCAATATTGATTGTGGCCTCGGTGGCAAACTCATTGATCGGCCAGTAAACAATGTTGACATATCGCTATCACTCTCGTCATCCACATGCGACATCTTGGAATGGAGATCCTTTCGGTAATCGGTTTTCGGATCACGCATGGCCATACCATTGCCATTGCCGCTAGAACAACTTGAACTGGTGGGACTCAGTATAGATTGGCCATAGATATTATAGTTGCGGGCAGCATCTATGCTAAATGACAAGGAGCGATGGCGACTGGCCTGCATGACCGTATCCAGTAAGTTAACCGAGTTTGCGGTAGCGGCCATATCGGCCATCTGTTCGTGAGTACGTGGATAGGTTTTGCCAATGCGGCCGCAAAGATTAATTTCGGCGGCCTTTATTAAGCGCACAGGTCCATGGTTCTCCTGGCGGCTCTTTGCATTGCGGGGGTCTAGAAAATACCACAGAGATAAGTAAAGAGATAGCCATTTAATAATATATATACCCTAAATAACATACCCTTACCCGGATTATAGGGCAGAACCGAAGAGCTGTGTGCGTAATATTTTCTCAATGCATTCTCGTATAGCTCGTTGGTGCTGCGCAGAAACCAGGGCTGCATACGCCCATTGGCCCGCATTAGACGATTTAGCTGCTCAGGTTTCATTATCTTCGTCGTCTTCATCCTTCTTTCCTGTCAAATCCTTACCCACTGTCCAAACAGATCTCGGATTGACTTCAATTCAGCTCCTTTCGATGTATGTCCTTTCGCCAATATAAATTTTAATTAACGGCCGAATACACTATAATTTTGTATCACAATTATTCCGAAAAAGAATGCACTTATATAATTGATTTGCGCTTAATGCTCGAAAATTTAACTTAAATAATTTTGATTTTTGTTTTACTCCTAAATTGAAATTAATTTTCCTTTATTTTTTTTTGTGCAATTTTATGCCTGTCGTGCCGGAAACAGATCACTTTGATACTATTCGAAAATTTTAAAAATGAACTATGGTAGAAGATGTGTACATGTGTAAGAAAGATATTTTTTTTTATTAAAACAGAAAAAAAAAACTTCAACCCCACTGACTTTGATTACTAAAACATGGAGATGTTTTTTAAAAAATTAAAATTAAAAATAAAAATACAAATTTGAGAAAGAGAAATATTATGAAAGATGTTGTGTTTCCTACAGTAACTTTTGTGTAATGGAAATATTTTTTTAACAAAATAACATAACCTCTTGAAAATGCAGAAACGGCCTACTAGATTTCGATTATCAAGTGTTATGGTTGTCAAAAATATTTAGAAAAATCTGTAAAAAGAGAAGTGATCGAAATTCGATAATAATTTAAACAATAAATTTAAATAAAAAAATGAAGCAAGCAAGTCGTCCCTGCCGACATTGAGTATACCCTGTACCAAGTAAAACTACTCCATAAAGTCAAAAACGATCAAAATCGCAATCAATTTACAAAAAAAATTCTCTTAGCTTGCACTGCTTGCCATGCAGCAACAGCGAACGCATGCTATCTCGCTCACACTTAACAGCCCATTTTGCATGGGGCGTTTCAGAACAAAACGGAAATACGTATATCTCCGATAATTATTGTCCGATTTCGACAAAATTTGGTCAGCTGGTGCATATTGGGTATATTATTAGGTGCGCCAAATAATAATTCGATATCTTCATTATAGCTCAAGTTATAGTTTTTTCTAAATTACGGGGGCGGAAGTGGGCGTGGCAAAAATTTAAAATAAACTTGACCCGCTTATACAATAGACGGATGTTGACACCAAATTTGGTTGCTCTAGCTCTTATAGTCTCTGAGATCTCGGTGTTCATACGGACGGACGGACGGACGGACGGACGGACAGACGGACAGACGGACAGACGGACATGTCTCAATCGACTTCGCTATTGATACTGATCAAGAATATATATACTTTATAGGGTCGGAAAATTTTCCTTCTGCCTGTTACATACATTTTAGCGACTTTAATATACCCTTTTACCCTATGGGTACAGGGTATAAAAATGAAGCAAGCAAGTCGTCCCTGCCGACATTGAGTATACCCTGTACCAAGTAAAAGTACTCCATAAACTCAAAAACGATCAAAATCGCCATCATTAACAATAAAAATTCTCTTAGCATGCAGCAACAGCGAACGCTTGCTATCTCGCTCACACTTAGCAGCCCATTTTGCATGGGGCGTTTCTGTACAAAACGGAAATACGTATATCTCCGATAATTATTGTCTGATTTCTACAAAATTTGGTCAACTGGTGCATTTTGGCTATATTAATGTGCATGCCAAATAAGAATACGATATCTTTAATATTGCTTTGGTTATAGGTTTTTCCCGAATTGCGGGGGCGGAAGTGGGCGTGGCAAAAATTTAAAATAAACTTGATCTGCTTATACAATAGATGGATGTTGACACCAAATTTGGTCGCTCTAGCTCTTATAGTCTCTAAGATCTCGGTGTTCATACGGACGGACGGACGGACGGACGGACAGACGGACATGTCTCAATCGACTTCGCTATTGATACTGATCAAGAATATATATACTTTATGGGGTCGGAAAATTCTCCTTCTGCCTGTTACATACATTTTAGCGACTTTAATATACCCTTTTACCCTATGGGTACAGGGTATAATTAATTTTACCATAGAAAACCCATTAAGCAATTAAATCATTATAAATTTTCCCTTTTGAATGTAAATACATTTATTAATCCGTATTTTTTTTATTCTTTTATGTTCTATGCGTTCTTTTTTCAAATTGTGTGTTCAAATATCGTGTTTCTATGTTAAGGATAACAGATAATACACTCCAAAATCTAAAACATAAAAAACAGTGAGGCTAATATTAATTACAGTGTGGCAAAGTGGCTTTCGTTGTGTATTTCGATGGCTTACCCAATTCAACATTTCTGTTTGTCAATTATTTAGTTTTGAACATTCGCTTGTACTCACTCATTCATTACCTATCCCATCCATATACCAGATACATACCTATATGTACAATGTTTTCGTTACTTTACCCTCCCCTGGATGATTAGTGTACTCACTTCTGACATTGATTTATCAGCAGCTGTCAAGTGTGTGTGTGTGTGTGTGTGTGTGGAGAGGGGGAGAGGCCTTTATTTGCCAGGCAGTGTGGCCCTTCATTCTATGCCCGTTGCGTGGTCAAGGTAAAAATGTAATAATTAGCCACATTGGTGAAACGATGATCTGCAGGTCAAGTTGGGACGCGGACAACTTCTGTCGCCCATCCACCCCCAAAAATCGTGACATGGCATATATGACATACACACACACATATATACATATATTTATTTTCAGATATATCTATTTCACTCTCACACATTCACTCTCTCCATATCCATTTACCAAAAACTAGATTTTGAGCTTTTTTTTCACAGCAATTTGTCAAACTTTCACCCAACCTAAATGAAAAGGGATGATACGTTGGATGGTTGATACACCTCATTCCATTTGCAGAGGTTCACCAGTCACTGATGATGATGTTGTTTGCTTGTTTCCTTTCAAAAAAAAAAAAAAAAAAAATGCCAAAACAAAAATTCGCAAAATGCACAAAATGCATGAAGAGTGGAAAAGAGTAGGACCAGAAGCTTCTGCATTTGATCCTACTGCGGGTTATTGGCTATGGCCATCCGAAAATTGGTTTTAATTCAATTACAGTGCGTAATTTATGCATTGCTAACACCACCACATCCCGCACATACTAAAGCCTCCTCCCCCCCAAAAAACCATTCCACTTTCCATCTAACCATTCATCTATAGAAGAATCGCCCTCTTGGTAACACTACGCGTTTTCCCCAAAAACCACCGTGTAAACAAAATCAGAGCCAGATGCTGGTTCAGAAATAACGAATTTAGTGATAAGAGCGTGAGTGACACAACAGTTGCATTTTTACCAAAGTTTTCTAAAATTTCCTACGAATGAGAATGAATGACCATTTCCCTGATTGTAGTTTTATGTAGTATAACCATTAAGGTAACAACTTTGAATAAAAAATACTTATTGAATTTTATATAAATTTTAATACATCTTTCATAGTGATTAATGTCAAATTGAAATACTGATTTAAATAAATTTTAATCATAACGCTGGGACAATCGTCTCAGAAATGTTCAAACTTTTGTATTCTTATTATTTTGTAAACCGAAATTTAACTTAAATTTAAATGCCAAGACTTTTCCCAAAATAAAAAAAAATTTATTTTTAAATAGTAAATTTATTTTAATCTCTTTGCTGGAGAGGTTATAAAAATATAAATTGCTTTAAGAAGCGGTTTAAATTTTATAAACAAATTCAGATTTTGAGAGCAGAAAAAAAATATATTATATATATGTATGTATGTATGTATGTATATATATACATTAAGGGGCTGCAGTGCTTTTGAATTAAACCCCAAAACACAAGCAGTGATTATGCAGTACTCAACTGGCGAAGTAACCTTCCGTTATGTTTCTGGTTGAACGCCACTCCAACTTTTCAAAAAAAAAAAAAGAAAAAAAAAACGGAAAAAAAACATAAGAGATAGAGGGAGGACAAAAAGAGAGAAATGAGAAAAAAGCAAAAGTTTTCTCGTTTTCTTTTTTGCAAATCCCTACTTAAAACTTTACCTAAATTAACTTAATTAATTGGCACATCATTCCGCTACTGCAATGCCGCCAGCCACCCTGTCACTTACCCCTTCTTTCTTAATTTTTTTTTTTTTTAATTTTTTCGTTTGTCGTTTTCTTTTTTTTTGTTTTCTTTTTGCTTTGAGTCGACATGCAGACCTTCCTTCGGACCTTCTTAATTGTGGGCGAGACAAACAGTATGAAAATTCCTTTCCGTTTCCTTTTTAAGTTATGTGTGTGGGTACTTGTATTTCTGTCTCTCTCGCTCTCTCTCTTTCTGCGTGTGTGAGTAGGAAAATTGTAAAAACGTCGCTTGCTGTTGAAAAGCATTTGCCTTTGCCTCTTGTTGCTCCCCCTCTTTTGTTCTAAGCCATGCCACATTAGCAAGTGAGGTGCAAAGTTTACGAGTGTCCTTTTTTTTTTTGTTTTCTCCTTGTTTTGTTGTTTCTCCGTTTTTTGTTTTTTTTTTGTCTTCTGTTTCATCTTCGTCTTGTTTTTCTTTAAGTTGTTTTTTTTTCTGTTGCTTTTTATGTTTATTGCTGTTGTTGATGCTGTTTGTTATGATTTTGAGTGGAAATGATGATGAAAACTTGTCCCCACTGACAGGACATAAAAAAAAAAAAAAGGAAAACAAAATAAAAGAGCATCCTGGCTGCCCATGTGCAGTGGCCCCATTGAAAATTGGCATATTCATTGCATTTTGGGGGTAATTAGACTAATTGACTTTTAACCAGTACATCGCGGCCCAAATAATCATTTAACATGCATCCAAAAATCGTGTCCTTTTAACCTCACCGACCCCTTGTGCGACCTTTCGGTGCACCTTTTATGCGTTTGCATTAATATTGCATGGATTTGCTGTGTGCATCCATTTGAGTGTATGTGAGTATGTGTGTGTGTGTGTGTTTGTGTGTGTGAGTATGTGTGTTGCTTAATTGTATCTAATTGTGGGCGTCTTTGGTCATTTTGATACAATCCAAATGAACTTTATTGTTTATCGATTAATTGAAAATATATAAATTTATAAACTGAAATCCATTCTATTCGATTAACTCTTTATTATTGACTTAAATTCAAAATTTTGAATCCTAATTCTTTTAATAGGATACATTTTCTAATTCATAATAAATTTTATAATTAAAAATAATTTTAGTACATCACACACAAATAAATATACTTTGTTATATTAATTATAATAAAATCTTTTAAAAATTTAGAAAAAGTATAAAATATTTTAATATTTAATAATTTTAAAATTTAATCACAATTAAAATTTTAGTTTGTTTTTGACCACATTTTTAATTGTACGTAAAAATATTTAAGTCAAACAAACAAAACATTAAAAGAAAACAAATAAATTTCAGAAATTGAAAATTGGTTAAGAGACATGATATATGTAGATAATATAGATAATATTAAAACAAAACAATATAGTTAAATATTTTTGTAAGCAAGAAATTTGGAAAAGTATTTTATATAGTTAAGCAAAACAATAACTTAAAAGAAAATGGAATTTTAGGCCTTACGTAAACATGAAGAATTTGTCACGTTTTTATTCGAATTTATTTAAAAAATGCATTGAAAAAACAACATTTATACATTTATACTTCTTTTTTGAATAAACAATTTTAAAGAGAGCCTTAAGAATAATAAAACAATAGATCCATAATAGAAATAAATTTGCCACTATCTGCCATATTTCTCATAGAAATTTGGCAGGAAAAGTTAGCCACGAAAAGAAAATTTTTAACTAAATAAAGATTTATTAATGAGTATTTTATTAAGTTGGTTAAATAAAAACTAACAATAATTGATCCATCATTGACAACATTTTTTTTCTTGTTACTTTCAATGCTTAAATGAATTTCTTAGATAAAACTATAAAAAAAACTCGATAAGGATCGAGGCTTAAGTGAAAAACTGTGATACAGATCAATCAAGTGTTTCGTTTTGTTTTTTTCTTTTTTTTTTACAATATTCACACACACGTTTAAGCCGGCGACACCATCGGACCAAGACCGTGTGTAAGCCACAAAAAGCTGATGGAAGGGTAAAAAAAAAAATACAGTGTAGCTCAATGGAGATGAATGATGTGCGGGGGCTTTAGAAACAGTTGCCACATGGCGTTAGTCAAGCTCACAAATGCAAGTCAACTGTGCTTAGTGGCTGCAGTCTCTTTCAATAGCTGTGGCAGCGATGCAAGACGAGTATACAGGATTGAATAAAATGGAGGTCCTGCTGCTGCTTTAAGTGTGTGTGTGTAAATCGCTCATTCATTCATTTGCTCAGTCAGCCATTCATTCATTTCCTTGATTATGTTTCTTATCAATGATAAATGAATATGAACGAACGTACCAGCACTCAAAACTGCTGTAAACTGTTAGCAAAGTGAAAGTAAAACCAGAGAAATGCAGAAAAGGTTGCCCTTCCATTATAGATTTTTGCACATCGACCTCATAAATTACCTGGATTTTGGTTTTATTTAATTGTTTTATTCAAATGTTAAAAAAGAAAAAAAAACCTGAATCTAATATTCAAAGATATATGTATACAAAAGAGGTAAATTAAACTTTGTTTAACCAATTGTTTTTATTATTATAATAAATGTTAAAATAAACCATTATTTTGTTGTTCTATCGAGCGTTATTACAACCTAAAATCATGAATAATTAAATTGGTATTTCAATTAAATATTTTCCAATTTAACGATTTTCAATTGGGGAAACAAATTCATATACCCTAAATTCCCGATGCGCCACTCATCAGGGTAACCGAAGTTTTTGGTGCTAGGAAAGTCAAGCGCAGGCAAAACTGTTTCTGACGTCTGCATCAGCTTGAGTCCGTATCCCGGCCCAGACCAGACCCATGGACTATGCCACAGTTGATTGCCACAAAGAGTTTGGCCCAGGCCAACCACCGACTTACTTTCTCTCTCTCTCTCTCTCTCTTCTCATTCTCGGCCTTCTTACCCGTTCGTCTCTGTTACGTTTTGGCAAAAGTGGTTAGGCACCGAATTCCCGGTAGGATCTGTATCTTTCTCTCTATTTCTCTCTCACTCTCTCTATCTCTATCTTTGTCTCTCTTGAAGTGGGCGCTCGCCAATTTTCCAGCACTTTACAAAATAAAATTTTTAACAACTCGCCGAGGCGGTCGCTAAGTGCGTCGACGTTTAAACTCCCCCATGAGAAGGAGAATATGAGAATGGGTGGATAGAATGGGGGGGGGGTTGTAGGTGGGTCTGGGTTAGGTTTGGTTTGGTTTAGCAAAAAGGCATGGGGCTAGCGTCCATCAAGTTGACGCTGTCCTTGCCTGGACGCAACCCCATGAGTTTAGTTTTACAAAACTTTGCTGCAGCTGCAACTCAACTGAAATATGCAAAAGACTATCATTATCATCATCAACAGAATCATCATCATCATCAACGTTATCATCATTTTGCTTCGACATCCTTGACGTGGACCTTTAAACATCAATTACGCACACATTTGAGTTACACGTGCCACGCCCAATGAACATACACACACACACATATATACAGACATACATACATATATACACTTTCTCCCTTATACAATATGAAAAGTTTCTATTGGGGAATTGGCCCAACACCTGAACGCCCAACCCATCACCTGTCGTTCCATTATCTTTAAGCAATTATGTCACACGGCTTGCTGCAAAGAGGATAAACAATCCTGTCCTGGCTATGCTCTGCATTATTTATGCCAATTGACGTTGAATAATTAGCCTTTTCCTTGTCCTTCGCGATATTTAAAGCTTGCTCTCTGCCTTTGCCTTTGCCTTGACCACCTTAAGACCAATACAGCCCGATGCCAATCATGAAAACCATTCCCCCACCATCATCTATAGAGAGTGCAATTTGTGATATATGACTATGTCAATGGGTGCCATCAATATTTCCTAGCTAATGACTCCTACAGCTTTCAGCGTCATGAGGACAGGCTTATAATAACCGAGAGGAGAACCGAAAGGGGCGGCAAATGGGGCCAACTAAAGGCCAACTCCTAATGAGGCTATAGATGACCCAAAATGACGAGCAAAAAATAATAATAATAATAAAAGTTCAGTGAAAGTGGTTGAAGAAAAAGAAAAAAAAAAAAAAAGTAAAAAATAGTAGCATTGATGGAAAATTATCGAACCTGCAATAGTTTTTATAGTTTTCTTTTTTTTGTCCTCTTTTCTTTGAGTTTGCTTTATAATTTTCGCATGGATTTCAGAAAGTTTGCAAGGACCTTTATAAACAAAATCAAGATATTCTGACAGTCCGTCAGAAATATAATCAATATTAAAGACGAAGGGAAATAAGAGCCAGATCGTTTTCTTCCTGCTGAATGGATTGCAAATGCTTCCTTTGGTTTATTACATTTTGTTTTAAATATAAATATATAAAAGAGTCATGAGTAAAGGTTAACAATTAGTTTATTTCTTGGACGTTAACTTGGAAGGTCAGTTTAAAGGTCAGCACTGTGTCACAACCCATTGTGCATTAATGTACCTTCAAAGAGTGGTTTTTACTTTTACCCTTACCTTTCACACTAATTCGCCTCTCAATTATTTAGGGGTTTCCCAAAAAAAACAAAAAAAAAAAAAACAAATACCAAAAAAAGAAAATAAAACTTGAACAAAAATTTGTAGAATATAAGATTTTTTGGAAATTTTCTTTTTATTTCTTTTTTTTCTTTATTTATTTATTTTTCATTTATATTTTGTTGTTATTTTTTGGACCTTGGGCAAGACATTGACCCTTCTGATTCCCATTTGGGGTACGTTTTTAATGGGTTTTCGGGGCAATCAAACGGAATGTTTAAATCTGACAAAAAGGAGAACAAAATAAAAACAAAAAACTAAAGAAAAAAAATAAAAGAAGAAGTAGAAGTAGAAAGAGAGTGAGAAACAGAAAAGCGAAAGAAATGTGAGAACTCTTTGGCTCGTGTTTTCGACATTTTTTCGTCATGTGTTGGGGAGATTGGCTTTTGAGACTATATTTTTTTTTCCTTGTTCCTTCTTCTTTGCTTTTGGGGCTGACTGACAAGTGTGCCCAAATGTCCCAGGCATTTGTCATGCCCCCAGAGTGCCAAGCGAGAGAGAGAAAGAGAGAATGTGAGGGGTGTGGGAATTTGACTGGGTAGTAGGACTAAAATGTAACGGTTGGCGGGAGATATCAGAAGTCAAAAGAGTCGAAAACACACACACGCACACGTATATACAAAAATATATACATACAGAAACAAGAATACACACACAGACACACACACACACACACACATTGATTCGTGCATATGAGTTCTCCTCATATCTCGTTTCTTTCTTCTCGTCTCCTGTCACTCAGTCAAATAAACAGCCAAAGATGAGGGCGTTAGCAAAAATAGAGAAGTATGTGGGGAGGGGAGGGGAGGGGAGGGGTGAGTGCGTGAGCAAAAGTTAGCAATTGGCATTAACAAGCTGGTTGTTATACAGTTTTCTACTCACCACCACCCCACCCCCCTTTTCTCACACCATTCCTAGCGAATGGTGAATGAATAGACAACAGAAAAAAAAATAAGTGAAATTTGTTGAATAAAATAATTCAGTCAACAGTTATTTAAGATGACAAAACGAATTCCCCAATGGTTTTTACTCCTTTTACTTATACTCTTTTAATAAACATTGTCAAATTTAAGAAAAAACTTAAATTTAAAAAAAATCCCTTGCAATTGCAGATCATAATTATATATATATGATGCACTATTCGCATTATTGGGTCAAGTGATTTGTTGTGTAGTTTGAGTTTTGGTTTATTATTCTACTTTAAAATTTGAAAGAATTTAACTTTTACAGGGATTTTTTAAATTTAAATTTATTTTACCGGACTTACCATTTATTTATACTGCCAGCAACTTTTCTTAAATTTTTGAAAACCGTTTTTATGGAAACCACTTTTTCCAACATGTCTGATCTGAGTTATAGAGTTCTAATTTTTATGGCCAAAAGAATATGTAAAAATGTTGGTTTTTAATTTAAAAAAAAAAGTTTAAACTTTAAAAAAAAGGACTTTTTGTGAAAAATTTGTTTCTTTTTTTTCGATTTCGCCAGTTTAGAGAAAAGCTACATCCATACTAATAAAGAATAATTTTTTTCCAATGACCAAAACGCAACTCTTTTTCCCACTTTACAAGGCTGTAACTTCGTATAATCAAAATTGTTTGATTTTTTTAAGTATCATATTATTTATGTATTTTTGTTTATGTAATAAATAATTAAATAATTCATAAAAAATGGAAAAATGATGGAATTGTTTTTATTTTTTCAAAAACCCTCAAAATCAATTCTTTTAAACTACCTTTAAAACAAACGAAAAATTATGAATTTGATAATATTTTAATTTATGATATAAGTAAGAATTAGTTTATGATCGACATTAATCCTTTATATAATCCTTTAATTCTATATCCTGATATTTATGATTGCAATGATAAAACATTTTCTTTTGGCTTTTTAACTTTAAACAATATGTTGTGAAAAAGACTAATACATAATCGATACAGTGAAGCACTTAACGTCTATTGCTACTGTAACAAGTGGATGAAATTATTTTTAGAATGTCTAAAGACAAAACCATATTGATTGCCTTGAAAATCAAAAAGAAATTTATATCAAGCTTATGCTTTTATATATTAAATTTAAGGAGAGAATAATATTGACTTTTAGTCTGCTCTAAATATTTTTTTGGTTTACATCGATGTAAAGATATTAAAATGATATTAGATAGACAAATAATTTTTATTTTCTTTGGGTTTTGTTTAAAATAAACTTCTGGTTTTTGCTAAAGTGTGATAGTGGCTCTAAAAGCGACCGATAAATCTGTGATAATCATTGCAAATAGCTATTTCTTATTTATCCTTAATGGCATTAAGTGATTTTAGTTTTTATTTTTCAGTTTCTCTCTCTACACATTGTGAATCTCAGTTTATGTAATGCTTAATGTTTCCTTTTTGTTTTGATTCTTTTTTTGTGTGTATTTGAAATGCAAATAAATTGCCACCTGATAGAAAAATCAACAAGGGCGGCCAAAAGGGTATCAAAAAAGGGCCTCAAATGTCGCGGCACGTACGCACCTCACGCACACCCACACACACATACACACACATACGCACACATGTCCTTCCAGCTGTTGACTTTGTATGAAGGGCAGCAACAAATACAATTGCCTTTTATTTTTCCCACCCCTTCACCACAGCCACCATGGTCTCCTCATCGACAACAGTGAACAAATTGACAAAGGCGTTAAAGTGAAGTTGCCCCTCAGGATATCTCACCCCCATCCCTCTCTCTATTACTTTCAACGTTTACATACACTTACATATATATATATATACATATATACATATATATGTAGGTTTATGTATAGTTTAGTTTATGCTTTACCCAGATTACGCATACGCCGCGTGTGTCACGCACTGAGAGATGGCACAGCCACGCCTCTTTTGCCTTTAAAATGAAATTAAATGCCTTTGATTTATTTATTTATCAAAAATAAAATAAACAAAAGAGTATCGATTGATTGTTTCGGTACGCTACGAATAATCGTTTTGATTTAAACTAAAATCTAAATTAAGCAACTGAATAACTTTCTGGATTATACTAGACTATATATAATATATAACCGATAATAAAACAGGTCAAAGGCAAGTGGTAAAAATCATTTTAGTATTTTAGCTTTCGCTAATTAATTTAATTAATTATTTACATTAAGCATTATTGAGTAAAAGCTTTTCATTAGTTTTCTTTTTTTTTTCTTTTTAAAGAGTATTGCAAGTTCGATGTTTATTTATTTTTTTTTTTTGGGATTTGTCAACCTGAACAACGTTTTTTCGTTGCTTTTGTCTGGCTGTGGGCGTGGGCGTGGGCCTGGTACTTATCCACCTTACATTTCTCTCACGTCTGTCGCCTTCTCCTCCATCTGGTCATATGTACGTTCTGGCTTGTAGTAGCTGCTCCACATGACATGGCCCTGGTGTCTCCGGTTTGCCCAGTTGCTGGTTCTGTTTTACCCCTTTTTATATTTTTTCCGCTTTTATTTTTACTTTGTATGTGTGTGTGTGTTTTTTTTTTTATATATTTTTGGTTTACATTTTTTTTTTGTTTTTTTTTTTTTTTGAATTGGTCGCGAATTTGTGTGATGCCTTTTTTTTTTCTTTGGCCTTTCGCTGCTTTGATTTCACTTTGGGGTGGCTCTTCCCTTTCTTTCTTTCTTTCTTTCTTTATGGCCGTCTGAGTGTGTGTGTATGTGTATATGTGTGTGTGTGTGTTGAGTGGCACTTGACAAAGTTATGACACGCCCGTAGGTGAGGCCAGAATGTTAGCTACGATGGCGATGGCGATGGCAATGATGATGATGATGATGGCGGCGACAACGATGTGGATGAGCATGTGGACGCCACTTGGCTGCCGCCTGCAATTGGTATTTCTTTTTGTTGTTGTTGGTGTTGCTATGAATTGCATTTCCATTGCCAGGTGTTAAAAAAGGGATGAAGTGCCTGTGTGCTTGAAATGTACTTTTACAGATTTCTGTTTGGATTTACTGGGCGGATTCTTTACAATCTTCTTTCTCATTTTTTACGTTTTTTTTTTACATCAATGTCCATCAACACATTTATCATCATCTCTTGCCTGTTCAATGCCTTTTATATGTAGGTTTTCTCTCTTAATTTATGAAAATTGATAAACTAAATCATATCAATGAGATATAGAAATTAGATTAACTAGTTGACCTCTCAATACCTAAAGCCCTTAACCCTTTTCCCCTTTTCTGTAAAGATTTTGATACTTTAACCGAAAGAAATAAAAAAGTGTAAACTTTTATTTCCATTCGTTTAGTATAATGGTATTGCATTTACGATGTAAGAAAAAGTGACGCAAATATAGTGACGCCACATCGATGAACTGCTACTTAAACTGCACTTGCTTAATCTTGTTTACAAATAGTTTAAAGCCAAATTACAAACTCAATTATAACTTTGTCTTTGCCTTTTTGTCAAAGATGTTCGTTCAAAATATATTCTTTTGATTAAAATATACATATAAAGTCTGCTCTCAACTGGTTAATTTCCTCCTTTACATCAAAACTGTAAGTACTTTTTATGTCACAAAATCATTGAAAAATATGTCATTCACATGTGGAGTTTATAGAAAGAAAATTGTAAATGTTAAAAATTAATTTATCATGTGTCTTTCAACAAGAGAGTATATTTTCATTTGCATTTAAGGTTAAATAAACGAATAAACTATGCATAAATAAATAATCTTTATCTCACAGTTGTGAAACTATTAACCAAGACTAATCTTAATCAAAATATCTTTATCATATACATATATTGTTTGTTTCAAAATATGCCAGAAAGTTTTATTGAATTTTATGGGTCGCAAGCAAATAACGAAATTTTGCAAGGGAATTGAATCTTCTGTATGACCCAAGCTTCTCCTTTTCGGGTCTGTTTATTTCTGACAAGAAAGTTGGTTTCCTTGTGCAATTTCCTGTTGCCGTTACCCCACGATGGGCGCCAATTATTTTGTATGTTTTTGAGATGGCAAACTGTCATCGATGGGTTGTCGAATGGACTATATTTGATGGTGGTGGTGTGGGCTGGGTAGGAGGTGTGCTATATAGCCAACAGGTGGGCATTCATTTTTACCATCTACCTCTACCTTTACCTAGGTAACAGTCATTGTGCTGTGGCAACATTGTCAATACTTGATTAACAGGAGGAGAGAATAAAACTTTCTTACCAACTGTACCTTGTCGCACTTCACCTGTAATTTTTGCCACTTTTAATGGCAGTTTGCATGTTTGTGAAAGAAACTTTCACTTCGATTTGCCGCCAGGCTGACTTTTGACTTGCCTTTATTCCATCTATTCGTTTCTTTTTCCGACATTTTCAATGCCCTTTTGTCTCGTCACCTTCATGGACCCACCATTCACTTATATTACTAAATCTACTTTCACCTGCCACACCCACTAACTGGCAGCTAACTTTCTATTTATTTGGTGTATGGATAAAATTTTTTATTACTTTTAGACAGTTTTTTTGTCATTGATCACATTGGAGAGATGCTTACACCATCATCATTTTGTTGCGGGGCAAGAGAATCTGAAAAGTTTCCTTAACCTAAAAACTCGAATTAATGATGTGGTGTTAGACAGAAAATTCCCCTCCTCTTTCCCTTCCACATTCAAGAATCGACCATGACAACAAATGACAGCCATTTAAGTCGATCAATCCATCTTTCCTTTACTCCAGTTTGTTCCTGTTTCCCTACCTTAGACGTTACCTCCGGTTGCCATTAGCTTTTCATTATAAATTTTAATGTCGTCGATTTGCAGCTTTTAATTAGGGAAAAAGCTACAAGAAGCTGCAACAAAATATCTATATCACTTTTTTTCTTTTTTTATGGGCTCTCTTTCTTGCTGATAAGCTTGAAAATATGCTTCTTCCTTTTTTTATTATTATTTTTAGGTCTGTTTATGACCATGTGAATATTTGATTTTAAAATCAGTTTATGAGCCAATTTTATGCTCATGTTAACGACAAGAAGAAATTTACCAAAACCCAGAACAGTGGCACACGATTAAAATTAAAAACGATGACATACATTTAATAAAGGATTTTAATCAACATTTTGTAAATTAACAACTTAAGGGTCTAATATTAGATACGATATAAAAGATATATAAGATAGATAAATATATATTTTAATAAAAAATAATTTTGAAATTTAATAATTTAATAATTAGTAAGCTTTGTGTCATATTTCGTTTTGAGATTATACCAAGGAACATATATATAGCCCTAATACTGGCTGCAACTATATTTTTATTAACTTTTAAATGGTGACAAGTTTCAAATAATCCATTTATTGTAATATTTTAATCATTTAAATAAAATAACATAAAGAAATGAGTTATTTCTATAATTTTTCCAATTTTTCAGCCGATTGCTAATTCTATTTGTTTATCTTTTAATAATATCATTATGATAAATGTAATTTTGATTGAATGTTTTTTAAAATGCTGCCCACTGTTTTGACCTTTAAGTTTCGTATAATGGTTTGGCGATTAGTCAAAAAAAAAAAAAAAGGTTAAATGCCTTCCGTTTAAGGTATATATTTTTTTAATTAACCAAAGCTTTTATTTTCATTTTTGGAAAGGGGAAAAAAACTGAAGAGGGGGAAAATGTGGATGCTTTTTACTCATAATTTGTATAAATATTTCGTTTAATTTATACCCTGTAAAGCAGTAAATGAAATATTTGAACATGGTTTTTAAATTTTAGTTTATATATTTAATGAACTGCATATATCTGTAGGTATGATTAAAAAAAAAAACACAACAATTGGAACAAGTTTCGCAATAAAGAAGGTATTAAATTATTTTTTACCGATAGATGGCGCCTTGTTAAATAAATTGGTTTACATAGTTTTTTTCTTTTGTGTTGATTTTAGAGGGAATGAATACAATAGGGTATTTGAAAATTGGGATACCGTAACGTAATGTTTTTATACCACAGCCTAGTTTCGTTCTGTATTTTTTGGCGGGGTCAACTTGGGGTAGGAGGGTACTGTGGGGTGGTGTAAAACTCGAAACTCAATTAGGTTGCATGCATGCTCGTTGCCTTGTCAAACACGTGGCATGATGGCAAAAGAAGGGGGAAGCGAGGGATAAAGTAGAGGGAGAGTATGGGCTAGTATGGGTAGGTATCAAAATCACAGCGACAACAGAAAGTACAAGCGAAGTACACACAAGTACAACAATTATCAGATGAGAAGAATGGTTAGGGGTTGGGTGTACAACACTAAATACCCAGCAAGTGGAAAGTGAAAAGTGAAAAACGGAAACGGAAATGGCACACACATACACAATGAAAGAGAAAGAGAGAGAGACTGCGGCGATGAGGTATGCATGTAGAATGTGTGTCGCTTGTAATTCATAGAAATAGCCTCCAATCCGGCTCTTGCCATTCCGCTTACCCTGTCCCATCCCCCCTCTTCTCACTTTTACCACTCCCACCATTCGTTTCGCTACCGAACCATGACCATGTTAGCATTTACTCTCTCTTTTTTATTTCTCTTATTTTTTTTTTTTCTGCATTTCGCGTGTGTTAAAAATGAAAACCGGGCAAGACAAACGAGACCGGGACGTGGCACAAACGTCACTACAATGGCCAACGAAGCACCAGTTTCCTCCTTCTCTAAGTCCCGTCCCGTCCCATCCCATGCCGTCCCCCCACCCTGTCCCTTTTTACCGTACTGCTTCCAGCAGAGCTTCAAATTCAATTCGCTGCGCCATGTTCATTGTTTATTTTTCATTTAATTTTACATTTTTTTTTTTATCTTGTTTAGTTTTTTTTTTGTGCCTTTTTTCTTGTTTTGTGTTTTTAACATCTTGGTAAAAGAAGAGTAGATTTTATTATCCGTCTGGAGAGTGAGAGAGCGTATGTGAAGAAAGAGTATATCAGTCCAATCAGAGATGTGCAAATTGAATCATTTGAAAATTTTATATACCATTAAATATTGAAGATTTTTTAAATATAAACAATAAATAATATGTATAAACAACTTTCTTGAAATATTTCACTATGTGAAACATGTTTATTATTATTATTATTATTCTTTCAACTTTATCACTCGATTCACGAGTATCATTCTTTCTGTTTTATCACATTCACATTTTTTGTCTTGTTTCATTTGTTGTTGGGTTTTTTTTTTTCTGTTTTTTCTTTCTTTTTTTTTTTTGTGATACTTTTCGTGTTGGCTGGCAGGCGGGATTCAATTATGGGGCGTACAAGAGGGCGAGGTCATTTTAGGGGGCGTCGGGCGGGTAAATTTTGCGCGTAAATGACAAAAGTTTTGCAGCTCTCGAGTGTTGATCTTTAGTCAGGTCGGCCGGGGGATTGTGGAATGTGGCAACTACAACACACGGTAAACGGGCAACATCGTTAGCTGCCAGTTGGACAGCAATGAGAGTATAAGGGGCGAGAGGCAAAGAGTGAGAACTGAGAACGGCGGGGCAGAACTGTAAGTGGCATCCTTGAAACTTGCGTCAAGGCGCCGCACGCAACAACGTTGAGCAACAAAAACAAAAAAAAAAAAAAAAACCTCGCCCACTTGAACAACAGCAAAAAAGAAAAAACAAAAAAAAAAAAGAAAACCAGAAAAATAGCAAAACCAACTCAAAGGTCATTAGAGAGCGCGGTACTAGGAGGACAGGCACTGGGGTTTTGGTTAGAGTCTGGGACTCATTCGCCACGGGCTTCATATGACCACAAGGCAAGGCAAGTGGTTGCAGTAAGTGAATAAAGCTGACAGGAAACTCGACACACACTGTAGTTGTCAGCCGTGCTAACGAAATGTGCCAAATTAAGATAACCATTAAAAAATTTTTAGTTGCCTTGACCTAACCTAGACCTGACTACGACTTAACCAAGACCCAAATATTAACTAGGACCCAAACCAAAACTTAATTAGAGTCTAAATTGGACTTGGATAAATATACATATATTTCCAAGACTTAAGCAATATCCAATTAGGATTATGGAAATTTAGATAGAGCTTAGTGAGTACACAAATGGATTTTAAACCAATATTAAATAAGTAGCACATAATCAGAGCTTTGCCGGTACTCAGACATCACACAATGAATATTAAATAATAATAATATTAATAAAACATAACTTATATTCTGTATATTATGGCATCCATTTTGCATTATCTTAGCCCTGCAACATCACATATTGGATACATAATTTTGTATTATCATTGAGCCATTAGGTTTTTACAAAATTAAGCAAATTGTTTTTTAAAAAAGGGTTTCCCATTTTACCCAACTCAGGGCTATCAAAAAGCCAACTTAATTTAGGCTTGATGCCCGCCATTAACATTCCTAAGAATTCTGATAACTTAAATTGAACGGAACGGACAAAATTTTTGTATTAAAAAAAAAAGAACAAAACAAAAAATCAGAAAGAAAAACCGGTCAACTGCTTTTTCGTAGTTAAGGCAGTTGACAACATGCAACAGCATCGGCAACATTTTCCGCCTCAATTAATTAAAATGTTTTGTTTTTAATGCCTGGTCCCAGCTCAGTCCCGTTACAGATCAGATTGGCGTACCCAATTTCCTGTCGTCTGTCTGATTGACTGCTTTGCCTTTCTGCTTGCCACACTTTGAGGCAGTCTAGTGTAAAATGCTGATTGATATTTCCCGGTTAATAACATGAGATGGTGCCTGCCTGCCACCATTCTTGCACGCTTCTCGAGGGTTGCTTCTTCTGTCTCCCAGTTTCAAGGTCGCGTAATAAAAATTAACTTCATCCATCATTTATAGCCAGCCAAGAATGGTTGGTGAAACGTAGGCAAATGGGTTGCCTGTCGAAATTTGATGGGCCAAAAAGGCTTTGGTATGGGACAGGATACGGTGCGAAGGCATGGAAGAGAGAGATAGAGATTGAATTGCCTTGCCATCCCATCCAATCCCCCTTGTCTTGCCATGCCCCTTGTCTTGACTGGCTTTGGAGTTTGGATTGCGTCTTGTTGACAGCGTAGACGACTCAATTAGTCGCTGCATTTACATAACATTTTAAGCAAGTTTATTTAATTTAATTGTTGTCGACTTTTCGTTGAATGTCCTTCCGTTTGTCTATTGTTGCCCTTTGTTGTTTTGTGAGTTGCCCTTGTTGTTTTCCTTTAGTTTTCCTTTTCTTATATCTGTTTTATTTCTTTTTTTTTTTTTATTAGATATAGCCTCGTGGCTCGTTAGACAAACCACAGAGTAAAATACAAAGCCATACACAATAGAAGCACATAAATAATCATCTTCGATGCAAAACAAAAGGGAAAATGGCAAAACCAAAGTGGAAAACTGCTAAAGTGGAGAAGTGAAAAAGTAGAAAAGTGCTGTAACAGCAACTTAAACTATGTATAGTCATAGTTTTATAATGATTTGCTAATGGCTAAGATATTGGCATGCATTTCCCTATCAATTGTCGTTGAAGAAAAAAAAAAAATTAAATAATATGACTCTCATATTTTATAGCAAATAAATAAACAAAATGAAGAAAGATGGGTAAACATTTGAATTTGAGGAATGCGCCACGCTTGACATGCATTTTTATGAGTTGGCTATATAAAAAATTCAATCGATTTTAATAAAATTGCGCAAAATCATTAAAAATTATTATTAACCAATAAAAATTAAGCTTAGTTTCATTAAATTAAGAAACAAAAATATTGTTCTTTTTAATACATTTTGTTTGAAATATTCTTTGCATTCTATGGGGTTTCTATGATATAGTCAATCGATTCTTAGGAAATTTGTTAGATTCATTTGAGTGTATATTAAACTTACAAATACTAAATTTAATAAATAACAACTAAAAAATAATTAAGTTAATTACCTTTAACTCTATACTCGAATGAACCTTTTTTGAGATACTCAGTTTCTCTGCTGATCACATAAATATATATCATTTATGTACATATATAGTTAGAGATAGTTTTATCTCTTGTATTTCATAAGAATTTATATACCCCTTTAACCAAGGGGTATGAAAAATATGACGCAATCGATGAATAGAGTTCAAAATGATTGGTTGCCAATTATAAATAAATTTTATTTGCTATTGTTATGAAATACCTTTAGCTAACGAAGGGAAAAAGTTAACATTACTGTGGCATAAACATTTTGTAGTGTTGTTTTTCACAACAATTTTTAACGAGTCGCTTAAAGTGCTATTGAAGACTCTGTCCTTTTTGTTAACATGAAATTAACTCCCAAAGGTATGCACTAAAAAATTGAAGCATTTCACATTGATATGTTTTAATTTCAATATTGACCAAATTTCAGTGTTATATTTTAATATGATCTTAGTATGATCGTTTATATCTTAACAGTTATTCGTATTTATAATTGGAATCCAAAATAATCGTTATGAATTTTTATTATGATTATGATCACCTTAAGCCATGTGTTCCATTTGCTGGCTATAATAGTAATGCGAACAGTTAGCCACAATTAAGGATACTCGGTCAAATCAATTTATTTATGAAAATTTTCTGACAGAGCACGTGACTGAGACACATAAACGCACACAGTACATACACACATACACACACACATACACGTGCATTCCATTAATGCAAATGAGTCGGCATTGGAGTTACAGTTGGCCAGGAAGCCAGTAAACGAGAATGCGGAACTCGCTCGACTTGATGCCAAATTGAATTATGCTGCATGCCAAAAGGGTTAATGAAAATGTGCCCCGGTCCTGCGATACGTATTCGTACTTGAATTCAGATTCAGATTCGAGCTGAATGAATTGTGATGAAGCACCAAGCCAACCCGATGACCCATCCAAAAACGAAGAGAATGAGCAGACAAACAGAAAGAGACTAGAGCGAGAAAGCGGCAATGGTGATAGGAGTGATAGTAGAGGATGAGGTAAAAAGAGAAAGACCGTGTAACCGCATCGAGATGGTTTATATATATATATATATAGGAGAATGTGTAGATATGTGGATGTGGTGGTCAGCTTGCATGCAAATTGATGCTTTTTGTTGGATTTCACATTATGTTGTTCACTACTCCTGCTGCTGATGCTTGGACTTTCGACAAGGATTTGGTTTTCATACAGATTATAACGACAATGCCAAAAGAGTAAACGTCAATGAAGAATGTGACAGATGCTGGTGGCAAGACAAAAATAATTTAGTGGAATCTGCCAACAACAACATTAGCAAAAGAAAAAAAAAAATAAACAAAGAAAACAAAGAATTATGGACATATGCGAATGGAGTTTCCAAATTAAATGACCCCAAAGACCAACATAGCGAAAATTAAATGAAAATTGATCAACTTCAATTTTGCAAATTTCCCTGTCTAAATAAATCAATGTCATGAATGCAATGCACAGAAAACTTACCGCAAACAAATCTGAAAACAACAAAATTAAATGAATTGCCCTTTGAAAAGGTATTACAAGCAATTTGAACCATTGTTTTATTTACTTAAATTTTGTTACGTAACCTAAGGTTTGTTCTGAAAATTTTATCTTACGCTTAAGTAAGGTTACATTTCTTGTCTTGGGGTAAAATTTAAAAATTAAAAAGTTTAGTTCAAGAATCTATTTAAGTGCAAAAAATGATCACTTTTAATCGAATGTGCAATGCTGCACAGATTCTGATTTAATAAAGAGTTTCAAATCTCTTCAAATATAAAACTTCTATGTAGTTTTTAGTCCACTCAATAAAATAAATTTTCATATTTATTTTAATTTGCAATATTTTGCTAAACACAATTAACAAAATGGAAATTAAAAAATTATAAAACATATTTTTACTTTCTAAGTTTTTGTAATTGTAATTGTATGGTTAAATGTTTTTATTGATAATATTACGCATACGACATGTCGCTTGTAAAAAAAAAGTGCCACCAAGAAACACAAAAAAAATATCTTTTAATTTAAAAAATAATTTGATTTTTATATGTCTAAATACATTTTTGTTGATTGATTCTAAATTGGTTTGTTACAAGCGAAACTTTCGAAAGCGAAAATTTCGATTCGTTGCACATGTCGTATGAGTAATATTTTGCACCTTTAGGCCAATTTTAAAATTTCATTGGTTGTCATGATTAGGAATATGCCTCAATTATCTACTTGTATGATTCTTAACGTATTGCTATAACCTTCATTTATAGATTTCGTTTGAATTCTGACCTAGTTAAGTAAATATTTATTGAGTTTGGTATGGAAATTTAATTTGATTGAAAAGAAAATTTCAAACCGTTTAATTTCTCTCCATGTTGTGGTATTTTTTTTTTTGAGTTTTTGAAATAAAATGTTTAAATTGTTTTCAGGTCAATATAAAGATGCGACCCAATAATAAAACGGCATCACTTAAACGCACCATACGCCGGCAATAATCATAGAAATAGCCCCCGCATTACACACGTTGCGCATGCCAGGGAAATTTTAACATGGGACAAAATGGGAAATTCTTTCAATGTGTTTTCTCTGTTGTAGTAGCAGCAGCAGCAGTAGCAGCAACATCACCAGCATCAGGCATTAGCACTAGCACAAGCAGCAGCAGCATCCTTGGCTGCTATCTGGCATCAGGACAAACAGTATGAAACAGGACTCAGCGCAGACGGCACGCGTTTCGCAACGACGAGAACGGTTTAAACAAACAAAAAAAAAAAAGAATACAAGCCAACAACAGCAACAGCAAGACAAGAGTAGCAAGCACATAACAACAACATTCAGAACGCGCGACAAAATAGCGACGACAACAGCAAGCAACAACAACAACAACAATAATAATAATAACAACAACAAAGACCAAAATTCGAACACTTTTTTTTTGTGTGTGAATGTGTGTGTGTGAGTGTGTCTGTGAGTGTGTAAGTGTGCTGTTTTAAGGAAAAGTCGCAAATCGCAAGTCGAATTCGTTCTAATACTCGTTCGTGTCCTGCTCTGTGTGTCTGTGTCGCTGTGCGTGCGTGTGTGTGTGTGTGTGTTGGTTTCTGTTGTGTCTGTGTCTTCTATTTTTTTTCTTTTTTTGTTATTTTTTTTTTATTTTATTTTTTTTGACAGTGTCGGTGTCGCGCATGTGACTGCCCCAGCTGCGTAGCTTTCCGATTTTTGTTATTTCTTTTTAAAATCACTTTTCTTTTTTTTTTTTTGTTATTTTTTTTGTATTGCATTCATATTTCTTTCTTTTTTTTTTTGTGTCAGTTATGGCCAAAATGAACAAAGCAATTGTTAGACATTTACAACTCATTTACAAGTTGCGAATTTGATTTACGGATAGACTAGTAACCATTTGAGAATTTCCAAAACGTGGCCCAAAACGCGCGCGCTTACATAAGTTACTTAAGTTAGTTGTGATGAACCGGGCGGGGTGGGGAAAAAGAATGGCGTTGAGTATAATGTCTTCGACTTAATGTTGCTTAGAAAGTTTTCTTAAAAAAATATATATATATAAAGAAAGAAAAATATAGGAAAGCGCAAAGAATGAGACGGACACAAATTATATAGATAAAATAGACAAAAAACACCAAAAAAAGGTTAAAAAGGGGGGGGAAAGGGAAAAAGAGTAAATGGCGCGCTGTCAGGGCCATTGTCTGAATTGCCATTGCCTATTTTGTGGCGCGCGCGCGTTTTCTTAGCTTCTGCTATTGCTGCAAAATTGTTACACGGTCATTGCGGAGGTCGCGCCAAAAGAGACCAACTAATGCAACTGCAGCAATAACAACAACAACTAAGACTAGGACTACAACTACAACAACAACTAACAACACCAATGACAATAGCAACAGAAATACCTAACATTAACTGACAATAGAAAGATTTCGTAATGCAATTGCACAAAATGTCGGCATGAGCATTAACTTAATCAAATTTTCAACTTGTTGCTGTTATTATTCTTAGACTTTTTGCGCATATAAAATGAAATATAAACTAAATATAATTATAGTCTCTCTTGTTTCTGTCTTTCTCAGCTGTTTCGACCAAAACAAAATAAAAACAAAAAAATAAACAAAAATAAAAAAAATAAAGAAACAAAAAAATATATAAATAATAAAAACCAAATCAACTTACCTTATTTCTGCCACAAAAACTTGTATAAGAACAGAACACTAACTTATCGACTATATCCAAAAAGAAAGAAAAATCAAAGAGAGAGAAAAAAACAAAAAACGATGAAATAATATAAAAATTTTCAACAAAAGGAAACAAATTTGAAATAGAAATACAAATTAAAGGAGCATAAACCAAACCGAAATCCAATTTGTGTCTGTGTCTCCTCACTGTCTGTGACTGTGTTTGTGCGGTGTATGTGTGTGTGTGTGTGTTTGTTGGTGTCTGAGTGCGTGCGTGTGTGGTTGTGCGTCTGTGTGTGTGCGTGAGTGTGTGTGTGTGTGTGCCTGCATGTGTGTTCGTATGCGTCTGTGTGCTAACTGAAGGAGACATCTACGCTTTCCATTTGTCTGTCTGCAAAAGGCAAATTTTTGTGCCAAGGTAAGATTAGCATAGACATATAAATACGCTCACATAACTACATATATGAAGAATATACACATAGATATATTTGGATCTAAATAAAAAATATATATATATATATACATGTTTTTTTTTTATAAATATTGATAGTCCTTGCACCATTGGTGTATTAAATAAAATGAAAGTTAAATTTATTTAAGGATTGGAGACTGAAATCAAGGCAATTTAAAATCCTTTAATTTAGATTTATTAAGGGCGTGGCCATGCCAAAAGAAATGATCTCAAATTATAGAGAGATAACAAAATTGCTTAAAGAAATTATCTGAGAAATTAACAACATAAGTTCTATTTAATTTCAACAGTTTCTTTTTAGTCAAGTTTAGTCCAAAAATGAAATCTATCTTTAGATTTGCTATTCCTTTTATAGGAAAATCTTAGCCATTAATTAATTAACAAGATTCTTAATGCCTTCAACCTGCCGACGGTAGCTAAATTATCGTAAAACTTGATCGATTTTATAAGCTATGAATTTCTCTGTGACTTAAAGAAAATTAGGTGATTATTATTGCTTATTTATTATTATTTCAATATACAATATAAAGAACTTTTTCTCATTTTATATAAAAAGGGTTTGGGGTATTATTTTTAATTGTTTGTGCTTGTAGTTTACATTTTGCTCTTAGGCTAAAAAATAAAGAAAAGTTTTGGATCCAAATTGTGTATGAATAAATATTATGTGTTATCTGATATAAAGACAGAAATATTATTCTTAAAATTAAAATTTATTTATATTTAGACAGGCCCCAATATAAAACAAACTGCAGCAAGTTTTATTCAAAGCTATTATTGAGAATTGTGTTTTTTTTTTTTAATTAGAAAAGAAAATATATTATAATATAAAGAAATCTAATTTTAAAAATTGATTACATTTTTTGATTTACTTTGGTTTTTGCGATGCACTACTACAACTCCTTCCACTTGTCTTTGAGTAACTCTAAAATCTCATTTTGTATGCAAAATAGGTAAGTAGAGTGTAGTAGCTACTTAACTGATTTTTTTTTTTATCTGAAGACGACATGCTGAAATACATATATAAAAAAATGACTATAGAAAGCCTTTTGCAACTGATTTGCATCTCAAGGGAAAATCTTTCAATTTGAGAAAACTAAAGTAAAATAGATTAAAAGTAAAATAAGGCAACATATGTGTATAGCAAATTTAATAGCTTATATAGAATCAAATTATTCTTATTTGTATTTAACTGTCGCTTTGTAATTAAAAGTTTTTTCTTTCTCTAACTAAATTGTTACATTGGTAAATTGTTAGCTTGTTTTCATATCATGCAAAAATATGCACACAAAGTTGTTAATTGATTCATACACATTCAACTATTCCACCTACCGCAAAACATGATGATGATGATCATAATGTGCCACGCCTCTTAATTGCATTGAATTTTATAAAAAAATGTTTAAAAGCTCCAATTCCTTTTTTCACTTTTAAAATATTAAATCTACAATCAAAGGGAACAAAAAAAAAAAAAGTATAAAAAAAGAACAACAAATAAAGAGAAAACCAGACGCTTAGAAGGCAAAGAGAAATTATATCGAAGTTGCAATACCCTTTCATAAAAAGCTATTTATATTAAAATATTTATTTCTTCAACGATTGAAAAAATAAGTAATAAAACATAAATATGCAAGCTTTGAGAATAAAATCAAAAAGCTATATTTATTATTGAATCTAAATAATCACTCGAACTAACTAAATCCCGCCTGTTTATTTTTGTTGTCCAAGAATATATTAAGCTAAATAAGTTTAAGTCTCTGGATTGTAAAATCTGGTTTAAATAAATATACCCATTTGGCCAGTATATATGGTATACATATAAAAAAATAAATAAATAAATACGAGAATTGCCCCTGTGCGTATGCAATGGGAAAAAATGTTAAAATGTTTGCCCAACAATTTTGAGCGATTACGAAATGTGTGTGTGTGTAGGTGGTTGGTTCTCTGTATGCGGGTGTGTTTGTGTATGAACAACTCTGACATGAATGGCTCTAGTGGGAGTGAAGAGTAACAAAGCAGCTGCTGCTGCTATTGTTGTTGTTGTTGTTGTTGCTGTTGTTGCTATCGCTGTGGTTGCCAAAACAGTCAAACGCGTCTGTTTAATTTATTTTGTTGCTGGCATTGTTTTAGTCCAGTTTCCTCTACTTTTTGCCTTTTACTTTCCTTTCACCCATCTTTATTTTATCTGTTTGTTTCTGTGTGTGTCTGTGTGTGTGTGTGTGTTTGGTATATGACCAATTTCATCCTCAATCTGCATTCATGTGCCTACAGAGTAGGATTTTAATTAAATGCAACAACAACTGTATAACAACAGCAACTACTAAGCACAAAAAGGGCAATCTAACTTTAGTTTACACATAAATTTACTTACATTGACTCTTTCGCCTCTTTTGGCCAATTATGGCACATGCCGAAAAGCATGCAACAATTAAGCGAACCCGTAAAGAAATCAGAAAATGTTCACGCAAATATTTTTTGAATTTAATAAAAACAATTCTTTGTATATCTTTCAATTGAACAACCAACTTATCGTATCTAATTGAATTTTCAAAATATTTTCAAACTGTTAAAAATACAAAATTTCTGTGAATTTTTAAACATTTAAAAAATTCACTTAAATATAAAACTTTAAAAAAAGGAAGGAAGGAAAAAAAGGAACACAATCTACTCCAAGACACTTATAAAAACAGAGGAAATTTTGTAGATTGTTTCTGCAGCCATTGCATATCTTAGATTCATTCGGTACTATATCAAATAACGCACAAAAAACCGTCAAAAGTAGGGTTTAAGATTAACAATTTTGTTCTTTTGAACATCTGTTTGATGTACTTTTCAATAAGTTCATTATGCTTTATCACAATCAGTCGATTATATTATAAATAAGTAATTTTTGGCCATGTATATTTACTTTAGATTTGATTAGTGTTATATGCTTCTTAAGGATGTACTATATAATTTATATAATTGTCAGAAATACAATTGTCTGTTCTTCTAGTTTTATAGCATATAATCCCATGTATAATAATTAAAAGTTTCATTTTTAATTAGAATAAATAGAATAATGAATCATATAATGATTGTAGATAACGAATAATAATATCAATACACCCACACTTATATAATATTCACAATTGGATTTAACAAAATAAACTAACCGTATCCAATGACCTCCCAATTAAGTGTGTGTTGGCTTTAGTAAGCAAATATAAGAGAAGTCACCCGTGGGCCTTATTGTTAGTCTAACCAATAACAACTGATAACGATTTGTGTATGCAAATTAAACGAACTGATTAAATTCAACACTTGACAGCAATAGCATTAGAAATAGCAATAGAAACTAAAATTATTCAAGTCACAAAAATTATTGCATAAATTTTCTATATGCATTTTACATTTAAATTGTTTTAATTGTTGCCTGCCGGGTGAATGAAGCTTTGTATGTATTTGTATATTTGTGTGTTTGTGTGAATGAACTTAACATTTAGAATATTCCATTTTCTATCTCTGTCTTTCTATTTGAGTCTCTCTAGCTCTAGTTCTATTGTTATTTCCGACGCTGTCTCTCTGGGCAAAACAAAAGGGCGACTCAAATTTCATTGCAGACAATGGGGCGTATGAGCAATAACAAGAGCAGCAGCAGCAGCAGCAGCATCAGAATCAGGAACAGCAACGAACATTGCAGAACGAGGCAAATAAAATGTTAACATGGCCAAAGGGGAAGGGAAAATCGTTTGGATTGTGAATTTTGAGTAGCCCAAAATGAAGAGATTAGTGAAATGACCACCACCACCACCATAGCCCACCTTCAGTATAAGAGGATAAGTGGGGCAGCAAACACAAAGAGGCAAGAGTGAACACGGCAGGCGCTGAAAATTTAACTCGGAACGAACAAAACAAAACAAAAAAAAAAAAAAAAGAACACAAGCCCCAGGGAGGCAGTTAAAAGGCAAGCGGAATGACATGAAGTGTGGTAAAATGGCGAGTTGGGGGTCCGTTTGAGGGAAAGCTTAGTCTGCTCTGACCTGGGTCCATGCTTCAGTTTCTGCTTCTGCTACTGGTTTTGGTTCTGCTTTCTGCTTTTTTTTTTTCTTTTTTCTCTCTCGTTTACTGCTGCGCTGGGCTTCTTCTCAAACTTGGCCGTTATCCTTGCTTGTCGTTTGGCATTTGCCTCGTTGCTTTTTATGGCCCATGTCAAACATTGCAAATCAGTTTAAACTAACATGCGAAAAGAATGAAAGGGACAGAGAAAGAAGTAATAAGAGTCGAAGGAAGTGGGAAGTGTAGGCGCGGCAATATGTTGTCTGCATTGCAGCTGACGCCTTGTTTTTTTTTATATACTTAACTTTAAATTGAAGCTAACACATTTTAAAATGTATTTGCTGCTTTTTAAGAATATACACCTTTTAATGGAATTATGGTTTTATATAAAACTGACAGAAGATTGAATGTTATCCCAGTTTTGACTGGATTTTTCAGATCGATAAGAAAATTAAAAATATTGATTCCATTATAAATAAATTGAGTATGCCGGTGCTAAATTCTTAAAAATCTAAAGATCAGATCTAAAATATATATCATACCAATCAGTATTAATTGTTAATTTAATCAACTTTTGAGTCTTTTACATTTCTCAGGTAAGCAGTTATCAGATCTATTTCCCTTTGTATAGAAAATCTGTACACTAATTTTACATCCTTACTTTGCTATACGGTATCTGGTAGTCGGTGCTTTGGCTTCATATATATAAAGTGTTTCGTGATATTTTATTAGTCAATGGCAAGTTAAATTATTGAGTTGAGGCTTTATGCCACACATGTATGAATGTTGTCCATATACATATTGTTCTTGCCACATAGGGCTTACCTATACAATTAACCAATTAACACATTTACTCCTATTGCCCCTAACCCTTTTTCTGCACTTTTATTTTTATGAGTTTTTATGAGGATTTTATTGTTTGTTGCTTGTTTGTTGTAAACAAAAATTTGTTTGCTCATAAAAATTTTAATTGCTGCTACACACACACAAAACGTAAAATAAAATAGTCAAAAAGGAAAGATTATTGTGCCGACTTTTGCATACCCTTTGTATATAAAAAATAGTTAAATCTGTTTATATATCCTCAAGGAATACTTATTATATACCAACACATAGAACAAAGTGACAATAATTGATGATCATAAATATTTATGCAAATTCTATAAACGTATTGAAATCAAAAATGTTTCCTTTTCTGCCCTGTTGCTTACAAACGTCCGGTCAGTTTTATAATATCCTCTGACAGTGTATATAAAAAGAAGGAAGGAAAAAGGCATAATGAGAACTGTGCAAAAGTGAGAGAAAAATGCGAGAGACAAGAGAGCTAATAAAAATAAATAATAACAAACAAAAAAAAAAGGAGAAAAAAAATAAAAAGAGAAAGCAAAATAAGTGGCAAGTGGCCAGGCAACTGTGGCATGGTATGTGTGTGTGTGTGTGTGTTTGTGTGAAAGATTGAGTGGTGGAGTGGGTGTGATGCGAGAGGGGTGGGGGAGGGGAAACGCGTTTGTGCGTTCAATTAGCTTGACAGGCAGATTGTGGGCAGTGGGCCAGCAATAAACGAGGTATACTTGAAGACTTTCGATTAATTGATACGAACTAAATGGAAACCATATAGCATACTTTAAGGAGTAAAAAAAATTGTAATATTAAAATATTTGAAAAAACTGTATATTGTTCTATATTCAGTGAATTAAAGGGAATGAACTTCATAAATATATTAAATAAAGAAGTACTCGAAAACAAATATTTCTCTATTTAACTAACAATTAATGATTTGTTAAAGAAATTATTTTTCTTTTAAATGTAGAGATAATTTCAAAACGTTTAATTTACTTTATTTAATGAGAAAGAAATGTCAGTTTAAGTTTTAGAAAAACTATATTTAAAAGAAAATGACTATATAATTTAGTCTGTGGAACTTAAGGAACGACCTCTCTTTCGCTTGGACCAACGCATCCTTGCCTGTCTTCCTTCCTGTCGTCACTTTTCCGTTCTTTCTCTGCCTCATGCCCATTTCTACCTCTACCACTCTCTCTCTCTCTCTTCGTGTCTTCTTTCTCACTTTCTGTTGTGGTTTTCAATGTGTTTGGCCTGGCAGGCCGCAGTAAACGCATAAAATGCGTACAATAAAAAATTATAATAAGTATATACATATATATTTATATATATATACATATATATCTTATATATGTGTGTGTACATCTTTTTTTTTTTTTTTGTTCTTTGCCTTTTACTTCCTGCTGACTGGTTGGTTGGCTGTCTGCTTTTGCCTCTGATTCGCGCAAACTTTTTAATAGCACTGAAAATGCCCCTTGCCAAATAAAAAAAAAAACCCAAAAAACTGTGAACGAAAACGAAAAAGAAAGAAAAATCCGCCACAGGAAGCATTTTGAGATTTGTGATGATGACGATGGCCTCACGGCTCGCAACACTTACCACTCACCACTGCTCCCTCTTGCCCTTTTTAACTTTAGGGTCCTTACTTATGTTGGTAGCATTTTAAATATTTTATATTTCCCTTGTAGTACCTGAAAACTAGAGGGCTAAAATGTTTGGTAATAGCCTGCCACACTAATCTCGTAAAAAGTTGGTAATTCAATATGCTTTATACATATATGTATACATATACATATATATTCATGGATATAGTAGTGGCATTTAGAATCTTTTGACCAGATAACCGTAAACATTACCTTATTAAGTAATAAAAAATCTATCTAGTATTATATAAATCTTTAAGAATCTGATATTAATATTAAGTATATATCGTTTAGAATGTTGGCCAAGTTAAGTGACAAATGAGTAGACAAACAAATTGGTTAAACTCTAAGATGGTAGAAAAAATCATAATAAAAATCACAAATATGACATATTGCAAATGGTTAAAGTAAATAAATAAACAAACAAAAATTGACAAATTTATATGCAAACTAAAATAGATAACTATCAAGCTCTATTTTCCATACCCACTCCCATCTACTCTCCTCTCCCCTCTCTTGCTCTTGAAAGCGAAAGTAAGTTTATTTACATATTTGACCAATATTTGTAGTAGAAAAACAAAAAACAAAAAATCCAGACAAATTGAAACTCTTCATAAAACGAATCAAACCAAAGACAAATGTATTTATTGCCTGTATTTTGTCGAAAAAAATGTCTTTTTTATTTAAAAGAAACTTTTCAAGTATTTTAGATATAAATTAAGAAATTTGCTGACAAAAAATTACATAAAATAAATTGGGTGAAATGGATTAACATATATATATCTATTTAAATAAATGATGGAAAATTTATTAAAGTGAACAAATAATTTGTTCAAATATATGTAAAAAAATCATTTGTACAAATGTTTTGTACAAATAAACTGACTAGCGGAGTATTCCATGTGTCTGTGTAAGTGGGTAAATATATGTAGATTTCTTTCCCTTACTATAAACCCATCTTTATCCCTCTCCCTCTGTTACTATCTCTCTCACTTTCTTTTAACAAAGTAGACAAATCTATGAAATATGCACAAGCATCTGCCATTTGCAGTCATTTGAATTTGAATTTTGTACCCGAATGTCCAGTCCGGCAATTATGGTAAAATACATACAAACACATACATAGATATATAATATATATATATATGTGTATTATATAAATATATTTGTATTTGGCAAGCTGAAAAGGATAAGCCTAAAAAGCATATGCAAAATGAATCTTTAGCATAACAAATATGCCCACTGCACAGTGGCCAAAGGATTATGGATGCCGACTGGAATACAACAAAGACAAAGGATCAATTTTAGTGAAGGGAAGGGAAGAGATAAACACAAAACAACGATGAGGTTACAAAATAGAATGACTCTTTACCAGCTAAGTAACTTTGGCCTGATGACTGGCAAACAAAAGCAGCAAAACAAAGGCCAGACATTTTTTGTCGTCACATTAATCGAAGTTGAAATTCTCTGAATCAGTAAATGAGTGAATGAATGGCTGAATGAATAAAGGAAGCAAAAAATCCACTAACAAGGAAACACTATGAACAAAAATTTGCTGCTCTGATGCTGATGCTGAGTCAAGTTACCCCCCCCCCCAAAAAAAAAAAAGAAACCCGAAAAACGAAACCATAGAAAATGAGGTCAACCCACATGCTGAGCAGGTGGCGGAGATGATAGCAAATTCATCTAGAATACGGATCCGATGCGAAGGCTTTCAAACTGTAAAGACCTAAAGGAAGTCTTATGATTTATTTGCTCAAACAATTGATATGCCCAAAACAAAACAGAAGGCGGCAAGCGTTAGGCAAGCAAGAGGGCGTGGCTCAGACATTTTTACAACTCTTTGAGAAACGAAGATGAAATATGTAAATAGGATTTATGGTAAAGTTTTAACAGAAGCTAAAAAAACAAAAAGAAAAGAAACAAAACCAAAGAGTCTTACAGACACAAAAATTTTTGAAGCAATGCAAACAACAACAAAAGTAAAAGCCATGTTATAAAGAAAGAGAGACAGAGAGGGAGACCGTGTGTGTGTGTGTGTGTGTGTGTATGTGAGTGAGAAGGGGTGATGGATAAAAACATATTTATCCAAGTGAGTGGATGAGCAAGTTGTTAAAATGTAATGCGAGAGCTGATCCAAGACTTTGTAAATATTTCACTAAATATTAACTTGAGATTTATAAGCGGTTAGGTAACATCATTTTATATATAACATAAGCATTAACATTTTTGTTAATTCAAACAGATCTTTGTTTAAAATTTTGTATATGTTTTAAAATTTTTATTGTAATTTTTACAGAAAAATGGGCCAAAAGTAGCAAAAGAACAACAGAGAGCATGCTGTCTCACGTGCGATAAAGCAATTGGAAGTCAACGAGTGGATTTATATGCTGGATGCGACTTTTATTTAGGTAAGTTGAAAAAAAAAACAATTAGATTAAATTATTAAAAAAAATATTTTCGTATATATACATATTCAGTTAGAGCAACTTTTCAATTGACCCACTTGCAGTTTACCTACCTACTCCATACATTTGCTTGTTGTCTTAGGCGCTTCACTTAAATTGCTCGTCCTTCATCAGTCTCTCTGCATCATCTCACCTCATCACTTGCCATCCTTCCATCCATCCAGAGACATCTTTCACCCAAAACAGTTTTCTTTCTTCATTTGTTTCAAACCCATCCTTTGGTATATATCCTTCTTCTTCTCTCCTTCTCTCTCTCTCTCTCTCTATCTTATTTTCTATATTTTACCCTTTGTTCATGTTGTTGTTGTAGTTGTTGTATATTTTGCTTGCTTTTCCTCATTTGAAAATGTCTTTCAGTTTGTCTTTTCTGTTTGTCATGTGAAAATTAAGCCGTCAACTGTTTGGCCCGCACCCCGCCTCCGTGTTGGTGCCACCTCTCCTACTAACCAATCGCCCAGCAGTAGTAGCATCAACATCATCATCATCATCATCGCCTTCATCCTCATCCACATCCTTATCATCATTATCATCCCTAAAAGCTACTCACTCGGCAACAACTTTTGTGTGGCACTGTTCTTCTGTTGTGTTCTGTTTTGTTGTGCTTTGTATGTGTGGGTGTGTTTCGCTTTGTGTGTGTGTGTTTTTTTGGCTTCTCCATCTTCTACGACTGTCAACTTGCTTGTCGTCTGTTTGGGTATTTACGTTTTCAATAATTCATGCTTAAAGGATAATCAGGATATGCGTGTATGTAAATTTTGATAATGCCATTTTCGAATGCCACAGGACATTCTCTGTACACAGTGACAGTCACACAGGCAGACATACACACACACACACACACACACACACACACACAGACAGACAATCACACATGCCAGCAGATGGCTCGTTGTGGCTCATTGAGGTGCTTCAAACCATTTTCACACCTTTTTGCATGCCCCATTTATGTTGTGGTGCCAACATACAATAGCAACCCCAACACCAACACCAATACCAACACCAGCTCCAACTTCATCTCCAACTCCAACTCTAAAGGCCCAAAACATTACCTCACCGTACATTTGCCAGTTGCCGCCATTTATTGTATACACTGGAGAAATATGATGCAAGAAGTGCGTACAAAGGCAAACAGATTGGCTTAATTATATTTATATGGAATTAAAGTCAGAATCGAAAGCTTATTTTAAGAACAATGAAGATTCATCCGGATAATTTAAAAACTTTATACATTCATACATATATGTATAACCTCACCTAAGGGTACAATTTTCAGAATTAAAACTTTTCATCGAGTAGAAACATTTTGAAGATACAAAAAAACAAAAAAAAAAAAAAGAAAAAAACCAATAAATTCATTTTCCCTTTCAATAAGTAATTGAATTTAATTCTCTTAAATTTTAATTTCTTTAAATTCAAACATTTGGAATTCTATTCAATTAGTTTTAATCAAATAAATTTAAAGGAAATTAAACATATATATATAAAATTAATCAACTGATCAACTTTCCTTTAGTTTATTTTTGTCAACCATTTGAGATCTATAATCTCGTTTTAAAAAATTACCATTAATATGTCGAAATTTTTGTAACTAAATTAAGTTCATATAATTCATTTAAAAGGAAACTTAAAATTTACTAGAAAATTTCTTATAACATTTATGTGGAATTTTTCACTCTTATAGAATTTTTTTTTTCGTAAACAATCTAAGCCAAGTCACAAGACAATTTCATTTAAGTGGCCTTGGAAAAGTCGTATAAGTTTAAGATTTTGATTTGTGGCAAAGTTAACTTTGGTCTTGGTATAAACTTTTTGAATTTTGTAATGGCATTTTGAAAATGTTATAATTTAAATTGACATTTTCCATTTGAAGGGTATGTGGAAATTCGTGAAAGTAAATGAAATAACTTTTGGCTTTTGTGTTAGATGGTTTTTGTCCTCCTCCTCCTCCTGCTGCTCCTCTGACTCTTCATACATTTTATTTTGGCTCTTTTGCTGTTTTGCCTTTTCATTGTGCGCTTATTCTTTATCACTGGCCTTGTCTTGTAATTTTGTAATTTTGTTTCTTTTTTTGTCAAAATTGAGAGGAATGCCGCCGCCTGTTAAGACGAAAGTGTCTTGCCCGAATGCCTTGGCAGTTAGTCATTCGAGCTATTTAGTCATTCATTTCATGCATTTATTCACTGACTTGCCACACCTCTCTTAAGGTAGTTACATACCCACCTTTGGCTTGTTTGTAATGAGGATGGGGGGGTGGGGGCACGAAACATTTGGTGGCATGGATGGGGGGCATGAGGCATCTTTTTTGTTTGCTCCCAGGTGCGACTCATTTGCTGTTCACGCATTTTTCTTATACCATTCGCTTGAATTTTTAAGCACCTGGTACTGATGGAAGGAAACCAATCCCCAACCCCCCCCCCCCATTTTTCTCCCTGTCTCTCTTTTCCTCTCTCTCTCTCTCTCTATACCTACCGTTACTCAGGGGAGACTGTCAGCAAGGCCCAAAATGAAAAATGAGCCAAACCAGATGAGTTTCCTTTCTGCCAGCAATAGAGAGGGGGTGAGAGAGAGAGAGAGGAGGACCTAGTACAGATAGACAGATTCTATTCTCTCAGGCAGCGTTTTGCTTTTCCCATTTGGCAGTTTTCTTCTAAATTGTTTTCACTACAGACGAATCTGTGGTTAAAAAGAAAATTCAGACATGAGGGAGGAGAGAGGTTGTCTGTTGCAAGGGGTGAACAGTATTGCTTATCCTGACCATTTCCAAAACAAAACATTTTTGCATACAAAAAATTGTGCAATCTGCGAAAGCTGAAAGGTCTTCAAATTTTTTCATATGTCAATAAATTAAAAAAAAAAAAAACAAAAATAACAAAACAAAATGCCAAAACACAGGTGAGCGCCAACTGCTATATATGGACGAAAAAGGGGGTAAAAGTAGGGGGTTTGATGGAACGGGTATCATGCTGCATGTTGCAAAAATTCAATTTAGTTAGATTTTTATTTACTTTGGCTTTTGGTCTTCTATAGCAACTGACACTAACAGGTGCATGCATATCGCAGTGCCACACCGACAAAGCTGTGTGCATATATCACTCGGGGCGAGAGAATGTCAACTTTAGTCAACCATCAACTCTCCAGACCCCCCCCTCTCCCACCGTAACCAGAATTGTTTCGAACCTTTCCTCAGCTGTCCCTCTGTTAGTCAATTTAGCTTCTTTTACTGCTTTTCGGTCACAGTTGCATAGCCAACACAATTCATTTTCTATTTTGCTATTCATTTTTTTATTTCTTTTGCATTTCGTTTATAAAAAATCTCGTTGTAAGCATTTTCAGACATATTTGTAATATTCAGCAAACAGTATACAAGATAATAGGGTTGAAATATAATACAGCTTGACAAAATGAAAAGTTATCTTTGGATTCCGCAAAAAAAAAAGAAAAAGAAATTGTAATATTTATCTAATGCCAGCATTTTCAAATATTAAATTGGTCAAAAGAAGAAAATCGGTAAGAAGAGCAACAGGTGTTGGTTGAAACAATGTTTCAAAATAAATAATAAAATAAAAATAAATAATAAAATAAAATAAAATAATAAAATGTTGTTAATCTTGTTGTTTTAGAAACGCATTTGTATAATAATTAAATTTATAAAATTAAATAAATTGTTTAGATATTACTCTTACAATATGTACATCAAAAACAATAAAAAGTTCTCTTATAAGCGATTTTTAAATTCCAACGTTTTTTTGTCACTTTCAATATTTCGTATATACATAAGTTAACTTGAGAATATTGAACAAATCAAACAATTTATCTTATTTGTTTTAATTTATTTGCATGTCTTTGATTATATTTCACTTTAATTTGCTTCTATTTCTTCTATTTCTTTAGCTATAAAATATTTCTTTTTTTTTTTTTATCTATTATGGAGTTCTTGTAGAATTTGTTTTCCATTTCATATTCTCTTTGTAACTTTCTACACTTTTCTTGTATATTTTCTTGTATAGTTTTTTTTTTCGCCTCAGAAATGCGTTCATTTTCTATCTCGCTTACTCACGCTTTCTATCTCTGTTTGTCACGGTTGCCTTTGTGTGCTGATGCATAAAATATGTGGCATGTTTAGAGTGAAATATTTCAGAGACCTGCTTTACTTACCGTTATTCTCTACTATTTACCACTAGCTTCGCTTTTAAACTCATCTATCTCTCTCTCGCTCTTGTTATCTCTCTCTCTCTATCTCTCTATCTCTTTCTCGTTTTAAGCGTTTTTGGGCTTGCCGTATTTTACTGCTTAACTGCATATTTCAACGTTTTTGCATCTTTGCGCGACAATAATTAAAATAGTTGCTGCCTATCGTCGCATTACGCATACGACGCGTATGCTAACCAACTCATGCCACATGTCTCTTTCTCCCCTTTACCCACCTGCCCCCTACCCAATATATGCAGCATGTAATTCATAATGCGACGGCAACTTCCGCTTCTTGTTGCTGTTGCTGTTGTTGCTGTTGTCGTCGGCTGTCGTCTACCTGGCACTTATGAATATTTGTGCCGCATTTTTTTTTTTCCTTTTTAGTTGTTGTAGTTGTTGTTTTGCCAGCTAAAAGCGCGCAATTTACATAGTTGTAGTCATAAGTTTATAACTATGTGTGTGTGTGTGTCATAAGTTTTCTTTCTGTTGTTGCTGTTGTTGTTGTTGTTTGGGGCGAATGTTTTATGCATGCGTTGACATCATTCACAAATGATGTGAGTACGAGAAGTAGAAGAAAAATAAGGAAAATAAGGAAAAAGAAGAGGACCGTGGATGGGGAGAATGAGAAAATGTTGTAGCAGGCGTTTGTGGACTTTTAATGCAGTTTCTTTTTTTCTTTCTTTTTTTTTTTTTTTGTGTGTGTGGTGAATTCTGTCTCGACTTGTCTGTCATAAATCAAAAATAATTACTTTTCGCTATAGCGACCCTTAAGCATACACTCGAAATCACTTCTGGTTTTAACCAAAATGTCTACTCAGGTTTGGTAGGGCCAAGTCAAATCGAGTCGCAACGGGAATGTTGGGGATGTGATGTGGTCTGTTCTGGTCTCGCCTGAAGTTGCCCTTTGGCCCTCTCACTTGTCCAATTAGCCCCATGTGGCCTGCGGTTATGCAAGTTGCCAATTTGCAAGAGAGTTTCGTTTGGGTACGCTCTGTCATTGGAACGGAATTGTGCAAATCAATCAAATGGCAAATAAAAAATCGAAGGTTACAGTGAATCGTAAATGTATCGACCAGACACAGATATAGATATATGTATGTGTAAATGTACAAATATAAAGATACAAAAATATATAAGATATATATTCAACAGTTTTTAATAACATTCTATTTAACTGTTTTTTGATATGGAAAATGTCTTACAATTAATTTTTGTTAATTTTAAGTGATTTCTTAACACAGATTTTTCGCTCTATTTCTTTTCCAAGTAAACAAAAACTCAATAATCTTGGTCTTAAACTTGTAGGCGTGTGTTTCTTTTTGCTCGTTTTGCGATTTTTTAATTGATTTCATTTGGGTATTTTTTTTTGTTTTTTATAAACGTTCATTTTCATTCTTTTTGTCCATTGTTTTTTTCAATTTCAAATTCAATTTGTCGCAATGTGCACAAGAGGGCGAAGCAGAGGCAAAAGGGGCAGCAGTTAGGTAAAAAAGAAGTTCAAGTGGATGTTGGGATTCATGGGGTGGCATCTATGTTTCAGAGTGGGCGAAAAATCTTTAAAAAATAATGAAAACAAATACAATTATAAAGCAAATGTAATGCAAGCGCAGTGTCCTTTTTCTCTTTCTAAAAATCGGCACGTACACGGAAAATCTCTGTTAACTATTTTTCCTTTTCCGTTACCCAAATACTATCACACTCAATTTCTATCTCTTCCTTCACCTAGCCTCTTGAGGCATCATTGTTGAAAACTTGAGAGGAGTTTTAAAATAATTTTCTCGACGAGAGCAGCGTGTGTCCAGTGACTTTTGATGAGGCAAGTGATAAGAGTTGCTTGCACTTGTTTTTTGCCTTATCAGCAAATTGCAAACCAAAAATAGAAAGTTGGCAGACGGAACAGTAGGAACGATTTCCTCTTCCTCTCTCTCTCTCTCTCTCTCTCTCTTTGTCCTTTGTCGTCGTTTTCTGTGTGTCTTGTGGCCAGTACCCAGGGTAATGCTAATGCAGCCAACGGCAACAGCTTAAAGTCTCGATGAGCTCTTCTTAAATGTGCTTGCCAGTGTCCTGTCCTATTCAGTCCTATCGTGTCCTGTCCTCTGTCCTGCAGTTGTTGTCTCCAACTTGCGGCACACTAAGCGGCTCAGTGCCGGCACTTCAGCTTCAATCCCTCTTCTGTCCTAGTCAACCTAACTTGTGCGTAAAGTTTGTCGAAGCATGGTACAAACCAAAAAAAAAAAAAAAGAAACGCAAGGAAAAAATAATGGAAGAGCAACAGAAGCAGATGCAGGTAAAGGGATGCATTTCTCTTGTTTTCTGAGCCGCATCAGCTGCTGCATTCTGTTGCATTGTTTTGTGGCTTTTCGTCCAAACGCTTTTTGCCAGAACTTTTTACACAAATTTGTTTTCGGCATTTTGAGGTGAAACAAAAGGACACATAAAAAAAAAAAAAAAAAAAAAATACAAAAAAAACAAGCAAGTAGAACTAACAAAGTAAAAACTTAACTTAACATTTTGTTGCAACATTTTCGAGGCTAAAGTTAAGTTAACAGTGTATAATGAAAAATATTATAACCGAAATATTAAAATAATTATGGTTAATGATTTCTTCACATTTTTTCTTTCGCTTGTTAGCTAAGAATTATATAATGGAGATTTCTTTTAAATATTTATTTTATTTATATTCTGTTCAGTTGCAATATAAAATATACATATATTTTTAATTTTATTTATTATTTTTAAAATATAAATTATATTTAGTAATTGTTACACGGTTTACTCTTACACGTTTATTTTCTTGTTGTCTTGACATAAAACTGAATGAGTTTTCCCAGTCTGTCATTAGAAGAGGAAAATGCTCCAACAAAACCAAAGTAAAATGAATTTCCAAGAATTGCGACGGACATAAGTGTGTCCTAGTGGTTGATTAAGTCATTTGCTACAAAAATCTGTATCCGGAAATCCGTATGCAAAAACAATCTATGTGTCCAGGATGTGAAATGCTTTTGGTTTTGCATCTCTTCCTTTTTGGTTTTCGTTTTAATTTTTCTTTTTCTTTTTTTTTTTTTGTTTTTACGGCCTGTCCAATGCAGCTGCCAGCAGAAGTATAAGCAAAAACAAAAATGGGGTACGGGAAATGTGCGTGTATAGTGATAAATACACTAGTCTAACCTTCTTCTCTGTCCCCCATCCCCTATCCTCTTTCTCTCTTAGTGTTTCTTGTTCTCCCACACTATTTCATTTTTATCTCAATTCGCCAAAACCGAAACAGAGAAAAAAGCGAAAGTTTTGCGCTTTGGCGTTTCATTAAAGTTTTTGGCTCACAAAAATAATATACGAGTACGTATGTATGTGGGTGTGGGTGGGTGTGTGTGTGTAAGTGTGTGCGTGTGTTTGCAAAAAGTTATAACTGCTATCAGTTACTTTTACATTGAGACACAGAAAGGAAGACAGAGAAAGTGAGAGAGAGAGAGAGAGAGTGAGGAAGAATAGACGACGGCGACATTCACATTATGAAGATAAGCCCATAGAAAACAAAAGGCCCGAACCAAACCCAACTCCAACCCAAAGACAATCCAATCCAACCCAGTCCCAAGCAATCCCACAGTCCCAGCCACACAGCCGCCTACGCAAAACGTTTTGACTTGGCCTACAAAACATTTTGCCGCTAGGTCTACAAATGGTCACTTGGCCGTTTATTGATAATTTGTTAAAAGAAACTTTACCTTAGAGAAAATCTTGAATTTTTGTTGGTTTAATGCTTTGAATTATCACATGAGTACATATATGCATATATACATATATCATATTTCTTAATATATAACTCACAGTATATATCAGTTTAGCAAAAATCTTTTAAAAGTTAAAACTTTTTAATCTAATAAAATTTGGAAACTAAGTTGTCTTTATTTTTCTTGTAAGGGTATTGAAAAGTCTTTCTTTATATTCTCTGGTTTTTCATATTTATAGTTTTGTCTGTTTGCTTCTAACCCGTTTCGAACATCAAATGAGTTGTTGTAACTTTCAACGGGTCCAAGTGCGTGTTTTCTCTTCTTTTTTTGTTTTTTTTTCTTTCTTTTTTTTTTTGCCACTCTCACTCTCTAAATGTCTATGACTATATGTGTCTGAATGTAGACACAAATCAAAAAGTTTTACTGTCTACCCAGGCCAGGCCAAAAAGCACTATTAACTATTGTCCGTCCCAGAACACAATGTTAGTTCATTTGTCTGCCTTTTTGTTTTAAATACACTTTCTTAATGGGTCATATTAAATTTATTATATGGCTTAGCACAAATGAAATAATAATAAGTGAACATAAATTACGCTTGATGATAAAATTTGTAATTAATTTTAAAATATTGTAAATCATTTCAGTAGAATTGTTTTTGGAATAAATTTTGAAAGCATTTTCTTAAATAATCTACTCCCAGAAGTAGGCAATAGAAATTGTTTGTTTTTTGCTTTACACTTGGTAATTACTTTTTTTTCTTTTTTTTCTTGAGTGTGATCTTTCCCTTTCTTTAAAAATGTTCCAATCAAAAGTAGACTGTGTATACCCTTCCAGGTTCCAGAATCGAGAACTTTAATCCAAGTCTTATCTTAATAAATCTTTTTGTGAAAAATAATTTACTACTATTTCTCTTATATTTATCATTATTTACTTAGTTTAATCATTTTAAATTGAATTTCTTGTAATTGTTCATTATGAAAAGCTGCTCATTATTTTTGCCAAATTTGCGAATCGAAGCAGTTGAAAAATATATCTAAAGTGAATATATGAAATTCTTTATTCTCTTTTTGTTAAAAGAAGCGAGAGAAAATTGTTGTTTATTTTTCTCCGTTTTTTCATCTTTTTCTCTCTCGCTTTTTGAAACAGTTTTGTGTCCTGTTTTCTCCCTGTGCCTTGCTTATCGGGCAAAGCATTTCTTTTTTTTTTTTTGGCTGAGTGCCTGGGTCTTTTTCCATTTTTTTTTTTTCGTTTTTTTTTTGGGTGTGTGTGTTTTGATGAGTGTGTGTATGTGTGTTACTTTATTGCTTTAAGTAAGCAATTTGAAATTTGAGCTGGTAAAAGTGGCAACAACAACAACAAACACATTCGACAATGGCAACTTGATGTGATTGTTGTTGTTGCTGCTGCTGCTGTTGTTGTTTAAATTGCTGTGAGTTAATTTTCTTGCACATTGTTTGACAGACAGGCAGCGGCGAGTGAGTGAGAACGATTCCGAGCGACAGAGAAAGAGAGAGAGAGAGCACGTCCATCAACATGATTTAAGGGTTAATTTAATATTAAATTGAATTTTCCTTAAAGCATTTTGGCTGCTTACTTACTTAGTCTCCTGACTGATGGCCAAAAACCGACCTAAACAAAAAAAAGAGGAAATTTTCAACATTTTTTTTTTTTGGTTTTCTAAAAATTTTTTTTTAATTACAGTAATTAATGCGACAAAGTAGAGTCTGAGTTGCTTCTTTTGTGTTTTTCTTTTAATTTTCCGGTGTTGTTGTTGTTGCTGTTAAATTTGGCAATCTGCCAGAGCTTGGCATCTTCATCAACTTCATTATCATCTTGCCATTGCCAACATGTCGTATACTCAATTTCAAGGCATCATGTCTTCCTACAAATGGCGACGTGAGCTCACGTATCAAAACGTACGACGAACGACGAACAGGAAAAGTCGCCTATTTCCTTTATTTTCTTTTTTTCTTTTCATCTTTTTTTTTCAAAAGCGTAGCCCCGCCCCGCCCACTGCGAAATGAAATGAAATGAATGCATGCAAAATAAAAAAATGAATTCTAAGTGAATATAGAAGAAGCAAACTTCTGAAGAGAATTACAAATAAAGTCTGGCAATTGACATATGGAACTGGGAATAAAGCTAAAAAAAAGAAAATCAACCCTCATATAGAATATATGTATATGTATATATATCATATATATTACATCTGTATTGACATATGAATTAATATATGCTTCATTTATTTCTAATAATCTAAACATTTAAGCTACGACAGAATATTTATCAAGGCAAATGAAAATATGTCGTTTTTGATTATTTATATTTTGTCTCATTGGCAATTGGCCGTAGGCCATAAAGTCCACTTGTTGCTTAACCCAAGCGACAATTTTTATTTGTTTACAATTTGTGCAATATTAAATGTTTTAAGGAAGTTCAACACAGAAACGTCACATTAAATAAAATATGCTAAAATATATATAGAGAGCGTCAGGATTTTGTTGTTATTCTTTTTGCCAGAGTATAATTTTGTGTATATGTATGTATATGTATATATTGTTTTTGTTATTCAGATCGCAGATCGCTTTTAATGTGCTTACCACCTCAATTTTTATAACTTGCACAAAATTACGTATTGATGAGTTGCATTTAAAATATTTGTGAAATCGTTGAATATATTATAAGTAGTAATTTCTTTCGTATTCACTTTCGATGCTGTCATCTTGTGAATGTGACACGTACGTTTGCTAATTCAAACACAACTCACTCACTTACTCATTCACGTACTCACTCATTCATTCACTTTCTGCCACATTCAGACACGTAAACATATGGAAAGACAAAATAGTTGAAGGACAGAAAAAAAAAACAAGTAAAATAAAAAAAATAAGTAAGAAAACTAGAATACATTGCGCATACGACGCGTTGCACATATATTATGATTTTGCCTTTATTATTATAAATAGAATTTTTGAAATGCATCCACCAGGAATGCAAAAGAAAAAAAACGCAGATTGGATGATTTTGGTTTTGTTTTACTTAAGTGAAGAAATGTTTTTAAATATTGGGTGAAATTTATAAGGAATCCTAAATAATCCAGAAAATGAACGAATTGCATTTTTGAATGTTCTTTTATATTAAATTTTTATAAGTAAACAATACTACATATATTCTACTTTGTTTAAAATTCAAATTCATTCTGTAACATTGTAAAGCAAGCAAATTCAAGGTTTAGTTGGTGTCATATCATTCCCCATATGGTCCTATTCATTTTTGTGTCTGGACAAAATTTTTGGTCAAATTTTTAATCGAGGTAAGCAAAAGCAGAGACAAAACTTATTTGCCAAGGGGATTTATATACATATATATATATATATAGTTTGTTAAGAAAGGGGAGGTGGGGGCAAACAACAATTGGGGGGGATGAAGAAGTTTCAACAGGATATGAGAATGTACTGCTAAACAATGAACTTTCAGAACGCCTCCTGTGGGATGTGGCCTAGGCCCATTCGCTTTTCTCGCTCCCTCGTATGATTGTGGCCAAAAGCCCTGTTATAAAATGGCAATTGAGCGTGTGCCGGGTGTGTGTGTGTGTGTGCGTATATATTCCGGACCCTTGAAACATTTTACTGTTTTAATTTTCGTTTCGTTTCGTTTCGTTTAATTTGTTTCTTGGTAGTTAAAAGAGGCAAAGCCTGCAAATAGGTACAGTAGAAGGTTATGCCAAAATCCTGTTTTGAATCTCAATTTAACTCTATACTAAGATGGTTTAATCATTCTATTGAACATCGGTATATATATATACATATATATATGTATATCTATTAGTTTAATGCTCTGTTAAGCTACAGTTAAATATATATTACGGTTCTTGAATACACAAGTTTTTAGTTTCGTAATGTTCGTGTTAATTTTTTAAGCTTTTCTTTATCTCTCCTATTAAAGTTTCAAATTATTTTGTGTTTAAATTAGAGGGGGGCATACAACGATAATAGTTAATTATTCCTAATGCTCTTAACCTCTAGTTAACTTTTTTTTTTTTGCTTTAAGGAGCGTTAAGTCAACATGCCAATAAGTTCTAACGGTCTTTGGCATACTTTTTCTCTATGTCTTGGGGCATATTTTGGTCAGCTTTAGGTTACAATAAAAAAAAAAAAGAATTAGCTCTAAAGTTCACGTTATTGGATTTCAAATGTTATTCTAAAAATTTATTGTAATCAAAACAAAGTTTTTCCAAGTAATTTAAAACTTATATCAAATATGCTGTAAGAATGAATTATTAAAAACAATTTGTTCTTATTTAAAGCTGCTTTTAAGTTACTGTTAACATATTTTCCAACATTGATTTTCTTCAACTTTTGCTTAGAATTTAGCAAAATATCTTGTAAATTTACTTATCTCCTTCTAAACTTCTAAACTTCTATTCTTGTTATTTTGGGTTTCTTTTTAGTTAGTAGGGTTTTCTTTGTTTTTGGTTTGGTCGAGGCCGCAAATATAGACCAAATATATAATAACAATGCCTGGGCCGCAGCACGCACACAAACAATGCCAACAACAAATATTATGGCCAAAAACAATCAAAAGTGGCAACCACAAGGCAAAACCAAAAACAAAATAAAAAAAAAAAAGAAAACACGAAAAGAGCAAAGAAAGGAAAATAAAACACAAAATGAAACGAAATGTTGTTGGCTAGCAGCAAAAAGCTACAAAAATGAGAGCACACACATACACATACACACACACACACACACACACATACGCACACAGGAACACAGGCTACTTGGCCAGCTGGAACTGAACTGGTCTTGTGTGGACCAAGTAATTTGGTCATTTTTGGGCCACACTTCTACACACTTCTACACACACATACATACATACATACAGAGAGTCATATACATATACAAACACACACAGACACAATAAATAACTCAATTGCAAGCTATTTGCTTGAAAAGTTTTCTTTGCCCTATGGCTGCCTTCTGACTTATAAAAGTTCTATACACCCCCCATCACCCCTAACTTACCCTCTCCATTCAAGTTAACACTAGCAGCAGTACCTTCAGTCGTTTCCCCCTCTAACCCCCCCAGTCATTGGCATGCAAAATAGTTGAAAAATTTAAATAACCAAAGAATGATGAGAGAAATGGACGGAGGCGCTGGTAAAATAATTCATTAAAAGAATATCAAGTGTTAAAATTCACACAATTTACAAAACACAAAAGGAAATTGTGCCAATGGCAATTTGCTTTTATGTATGTATGTATGTATGTTTGTTTATATATATATATATATATATATATCTATCTTCTGTATGTGCGTGCCTGTGGATTTGTGTACTTTGGACACATTTTGGCACTCGTAACATATATATATAAACTCAACCTATATTATACACACTAAGCCTTACAAGTTGATGTAATTTTAATGAATAATAACGATGCATTTGTTTCCGTTGCGATACTTATCACATGGTGAAATGAAACCGAAACATGTAATTTACGTTATATATCAGTTAAGGTCAGACTTTTGGCAAAATTCCACAAAATTTCAGTTAATTTAAGGAGGATTTAAGCTCTTGGAATAAAGTTATTTCAATTAAATTGACAATTGACTGCAAGTAAAATTCATATTCATTGATTAAGATTTAATGTGGTATAAAAATAGATTTTAGAAAATCTAAAGTAAATCGTTTAATTAAGAGTATTAAGAGATATTTAAATATTATTAAATTATTATCAATATAATTTATGTTATAAATTTAAATTAATCGATATCTCATAGTTAATTTCAAAAGTGCTTTTCTTCTTCGACTTGATGATGTTAATGAAAACACTTTCTACTGAAATTAAAATGAATAAATGGAAAACTGAGTAGCAGATGCTTTTAAGGGCATGCTCAATGAATAAATGTTGATGGGCAAGTCAAGGCAAGGGCAAGTCAAGGCAAGGGCAAGGGCATGAGCAGAGGTAGGAAGGATGGGGTTGCTGGAAGAGTTTTTCGGTAAAGGTGTGGGGTAAATCAACGAAATGTTAAATAAGCAAAACGTGACTTTATTCGCAAAAATGATGAGGCCAGCCAACAACAGTTGACAGGAAGAGATGCTCGAGGGGGGGGGGATGCAAAAGGGCAAGGCGGATGTAGTGGATCGAAAATCCTGCCTAGGTCCTGCCAGCGTCAGGCTTAGCACCTTACCAGTCACTGATGATGCTGCCACTGCTGCTGTTGCCTTTTATTATTGTTGTTGGTGTTACTGTTGGCTTTAAGTGCTGCTGGCAGCTGACGACGATGGGGGGAAAGAAAAAACCAAAATAGTAGTCGAAACCAAACGAAAAAAGTGCTGACAGCATTTTTGGAAATTGGCGTCGAAGGCTATGCAAGGATTTCACAGGCGACAAGTGCGTCTGACAGCCATGGGGCATTAAAGCTTACAGCAATGTTGCCAAAAGCCAAAACAAAAAAAAAAAACAACAGAAATACCACAAGAGAAAAAACCCAGCATTAAAGGCAACAAAAAAAAAAAAATGTAAAAATAATTATAAAAAAAAACATGATGCAAAAAACTGAAAACTGAAAACCAAACATATACAGAGAAACCAAAGTTTGTCATAAAGTGTCAAAGTGAATTGAAAATTTCCATTAAGCGTTGAAAATCTGCAAAATCCATGGCGACCGCAGTAACCGCGCTACAAAAACCGCAGCCAAAACAGCTAACAACAACAACACAACAACAAGAACAAACCAAACTTGATGAGTCCCTCAAAAGTTGCAATGCCTTTTACAAGCAATTCCATAAATGAAATATAAATTCAATTGAAAGCTTAAGCTTATATATGTACATATATATTTATTCTAAATTTATCGACTCAAAATTTTGATCCTTTTTCAATTTATTTTATGTTTTGGGACTTTGGGTAGCTTTGCTAAATATGGCTTAACTAACGCTTGACCAGGTACTATTTCACTATAACCAATTATACCCAAGACAATTGTTATATATTGCCAATATAATTTTGCTCTTGTGGTGGACAATTTTAAACTATTAGCAAAAGTGACATGAGATATAACCTTATGAAACTATTAAACGGTGTTCAGGTGTGTTGTTCAGTTCAATTTTTTTAAAATATCATATAAAATGTATACATACATCATGTTTGGTCTGATTAATTGAATGGCAACTATTTGAAATTTTCAATTGAAAAGAAAATGTTTGGTTCTGCCCAAAAAATAGCCAAAAGCTAAATAAACAGGAAACTTTTTAATAAAATCACAAACATATAATAGAATTTAATTAAATTAAATATCTGTTTAAATTTTCTGCAAATAATGATTTCTAATTTAGTTATTTAATGTTTATTTTATATGGAAGAAACAACTTATTCATGATAAATATATATATATATCTTTAAAGTAAGATATATAATTGATTTTTATTTATTATTTAAACCAAATTCTAATAATTTAATCCACAGTTGATGAAGTGATATTATCTATTTAATTTAATTAAAAAAAAACTTTTATAAGTAATTATATTTCAACTTAAACTAAGAATTTAAGTAGCTTTAACTATATTGAAAGTATATAATTTATATATTAAGATTAATTTAAAGCGATATAAATACAAAAAAAAAATGTTTAAAAATTTCGCTTTACTCATATGTCTTTGGTTTTTTTTTTTTTTTTGTATTTTGATGTGGGGGGCAGCTTAAGCAGTGGCATAGATCCTTTTCGGCATGTCCTTTTTGGTATGCTTTTACTGTTGCTAGCGTTACAGTATTTGTATGTGTGTGTGTGTGTGTGTGTGTGTATCTGTGAGTGTGTGTGCTCTCCTTCATGATTGATGCCCAGTTTGCGCGAGATTTCGTTTTAATGCCTTTGACAAATCCGTTTCAGCACAAAACGGAAAAATGGCGGAGGAACCAAGCCAAAGTAAAACCCATCCAAGCCAAGCCAAGCCGAGCCGAGGCCGACGCAAAGTCTTAATGACAAAAACATTTGAGCGTCAATTTTTTTTTTTTTCTCTCCCTTCCCCTTCTATTCTACGATACTCAGTTTTTGGTTCTTTGTAGTCGTCAACGTGTCCTTGGTAATAGTGGTTGGATGGGGCTTGAATAGCATAAAATGCCTTAAAGTTCACTTTCAGTTAGTTGACTTTGTTAGATAGTTAGAAAGAGAATTTTTGCTTCAAGTACAAGTTTTATTTTAGGGCAGACTAAGCTGACAACGTCCGTTCCATTGGGTCTATCAATCGGAAGGGAGTAAAATTGAGTAAATCGAGGGGAGGAATTATTGTTTGTGAGTTTCAATGGATGTGTGTGTGTGTGTATGTGTGTGTGTGTTGGTTGGAGTGTGTGTGCTAATTTTCTTAACGATGCTAATAGTTCAGTATAGGGTCGAGGACAATGATGGGCATGACATATCATGACACAAGAAGATGCCAACAAAAGCAAGCATAAGAACGAAAAAAAGAAAGAAAACAGAGTGAGAGAAGGTTAGAGGGAACGAGAGAGAGATAGACTGAAAGCATACTAAATGAGATTTTCATGCTGGCAGCGTGAAAAGCAAAAGGAAAAGCGTGTGCTGAAATTTTAAGCGCTGGTAAAGGTTGCTAAAGCTTAGAAGCCAGGGCCAAGATGAAGATGAATGGGCGTTAAACGTACTGAGGAATTAATAAGAGGATAAAGACCAGGCAAAGAAACTGATGCTGATGATGATGCTGATGATGCTGATGATGATGATGATGTTGATACAGATGATGGTGCTGGTGGTCCTATTGAAGCTGAGGCTGATGCTGATGCTGATTATGGCAAAGCGAAAAGGCTGGCAACTGTCAAATATGCAAATGAGCCAATAAAAATGAAGTAAAAAATTAAATTAAATTAAAATTGAACAACAAATGTGTGTGTAACGTTTTCTGTAGCTAAATGTTGAATTTTGTTTATAATTTGGCCAGAGTGTCATGGACAACAGATAGGATCGGTACCGTGGCGGATTTCATAGTCAAATTGAGAGACTGTTTTTGATGCCTAATGCTAATGTCACTGTTGTTGCCCCGCCCACTGTTTCTCCCACTACTGCTGATTGCATGGCGTTTGACATAAAAAGCATAATTGATTACACACCAAGAGACGCACATACAAACAGAGGCAAATTCACACAGACACACACAGACATATACATATGAACCGCAGGCCGCGCTGACATTTACCATCTACCCACACTATCCGCCCTTCCCCTTCCCCGCCCCCCATTACTTGTTTGCCCTTCTCTGGCCCAACAACCTCAATGCCATTCCCACACATCCTGCTTTAGAGGCAGCTTATGACGTTATTCAATTATGGCCAACTTAATGCGCAAATTTGCTTTTATATTGAAGCAACACAAAAAAAAAAAAAAAAAAGAAGAGAAATGCATTTGCCTAAGGGCGAAATGCCATTAAAAGCCAAAGAGTGTTAGACTAAAAGTGGCCAAGTGAACGAGAGGAAGTTAAAAACCAAAAAGTAAAACTCTAAGAAAACAAGAACAAAAGTTTCCAAATTTTCATAAGCAAACATTCAACGAAAAGTGGGTACAAATTTTATACTAATCTCTTAATTCGTTAGTGTTGCTTTCATAAGACTTTAAGCCAACTTATGACCATTGAACTAAGTCTCTAAATATATTTACAATAAATCTGTTGGTGTTTTGGTTTTTAAGGCCAACACCAAAAATGAATCATATATATTTCAAGGAAACAATAGCTTTAGATAAGTTTGTTTATGGTGTTCTGACGATTATGATGGATATATATTTCATTTTTTTTTTAAATTTCGTGTTGTATGGTTGGTTATAGGTAGATTAGTTATGAAATTTATATGACTATATATATTTGGTGGTAGATGAACCGACAGATCTTGTTCTGTTTTAACTATGAATATTGAATTCGAATCGGTATAATTAATAAAAAATATTATATTGCTTAAAAACATGTGAATAAATATTTATATGATCTCAACAAACTAATTCAACGCGGATTCTTTCAATCGCTGACACTATTTTAAAACTTTATATGCTTTATGTATAATTATTCTAATATTTTCGTTAAATTTTCTTTAATTTCTTTATATTCCGCTCTTTGAAAAGAGTTTTCTCCTGACTATAATTATCTGACACTAGTGATTAAGAGAAATAGAAATTAATTTTTATGTACTAATAGATTTTCATATATTTTATATATTTATAGATATTTTAGTTTGAAATATTTCTGAAAACATTACTTTTAACAATCTTTATGATTTTTGTAGTTAAATCATTATATAAAGAATATATTTCTATTTCACATATATTGCTACATTGTACCATTTTTATGAAGCTCATTCAATTATTTAAAGTTTGTGAAATCGAAAATATTTAAATATTCATTTATAGATAACATATCTAAGCACAATATGGCATATCGCAATTTTGATATTTTACCATCAATGTAAATAAAACTATAGTTAAACACACTAATTTTTATAGAATAGGAACTACTTTGTTTAATTCAAATTTTAAAGAAACCTTTCTATGGGAATATTTAAAAAAAATAACTACTTATGGGAAACCATTGAAATATTAATTAAGTGTACAGTGCATTGGTTAAAAAATAGTTTAGTTTAACTTGAATTTAACTTCTATAACATTTCTCTATTTCTTGGGCTAACATTTATACAATAAAACATTTCGGCAATCATTTATATTTCTATGTGAATGTCAAATAAGTTTTGTAACTGAAATTCAGTTATTTAAATAAATGTATTTAAAGTAAATTAAAATATTCGTGCACGTATTTTGCGATTCCATTTTTGATTGACTTATTTATGAGAGTGTGCTTCTCAAAGGTATTCACTTGCTCTATTATGAATGCATTCACTTTTTAAAACAAACTTTGCTATGTCAATAATCCATGCATAGTTTAAATTACCATAGTCAAACTCAAAAGTCCTTACCCTTTACCCTTCTACACTTGCTTTTGGTATATGGCGAACGGGATAGGGGAATTTTCGACCGGAAGTTGCGCGCCGACAGGAAGTGACCCGCAACACATACACTAACACATACATACACACACATAGGCATAGAGAAAGAAAGAGTTTGAGTGTTGTGTGTGTGTGTGCTTAGTAAAATGTTTTAATTATAATGAAAATTTGTTCAACAAATTGTTTTTTCTTTTTAATTTTTGTTTTAAGGTAGTTTGTTTAAGGGAAGGAAATGCTTAAATTAATTTTAAATAAAAAAAAACTTTTGATACCAAACAGATATTTATCTAAGAAAGTCATGCAAACTGTTGTAACAGAATATGTCAAAATTGTTTTTTTTTTTTATATAGTTTAAGCTGTAAAAATAATAATTATTTTAAATGAAAGAAAGAAGAGTGACATGCCAACAATCTTTATTAAAGATTATATATTAGCCAATTTGAAAGATGAATGTGATCCCAATTGCCTTGAATCAAATGTGGTGATACAATCGAAACCACACGTTGAGCTTTAAGTCAATAAATCAGCTAAAAGCATTTGTCTTGGTGGTTGCTAATTTCTACCCTCTAATTGAATAGATAGAAATTTGAAATGTTTCTCTCGGTCTTGAAAAAAGTTATTCCCATATTCAATACAAATACATAACTACATAAATTGTAAGACTTTTGTAATGTTTTTCGTATTTAAAAATGTGAACCAACAGGTATTTTATTGGTGTAATTGCCTGTGGTTCACTGTGTCAGCACTTCCGCATACCAAAGTGAAGAATTCCATTAGGCATTGATAGCCAAAGGGATGAACTTAATGAATTTTAAGGTAAATGAATGCTTGTTATATAGGGTATGTCCGTCAGGCATATAGAGGATACTCGGTCCACTAGGGTTTGTTACCTCTTTGGCGCAATTTGACAAGTCTTTTCTACAGCTGCTCCTTTAAGTGTTTGTATGTGAATGTGGGTATAGGTGTGGGCGTGACACTTGAACATACCTGTACACACACACACACACACACACACACAAACACACTCATCTATGAAGAGAAAGAGACACACACATGAATGAGTTGACAATGCGAGTGGCAATTATTTAACTTGATTTATTTGCTTCAGTCAACAAATGCAAAGAGGAGTTGTGGGCGGGCATATAAATAGAATGTTGAGAAATGGTATGAAAAGAAGGAAAGAGGGGTTGGGCTTGAGGGGGGTGGGGAGGCGTTAAGCTTGAGGTAAAGTTGGTAAAAGGATTGGTTGGGCTGGTTAGAGTGGTATAATGAAGCGGCTGGTAAATTTAATTAGAGCATCCTCTTTACCTGGCCATCAGGGAAAGCAACTTAAATGACAAAGCAAACGATTCAACGACAAGCAGCAGATCCTCGAGATGTGCAACCAAATAAAAAAAGCAACAACAACAGCAACATGAAAAGTACATGAACAACAAGGATAACACAAACACAACAAGGACAACAACATGGACAGCCATTTGGTCAAGTGTCTCATTTTGTTGATGATGCAAACAAAACGCAGCCAGAAGACACAAACTCTTCAGCTTCTCCTCCTGACCGGAGCAGCTTCGTCCAGCTATGACTTTGCCTTCTGTCAATACAAAAAAAAAAAATAAAAAAATAAAAATAAAAAACAAAACGTAAAAAACTTAGCTGCAAAAAGTGCAGGCCAGTTTAAAAGAAGATGAGACTGGGTGTGGGTGTGGGTGCGGGTGCGGATGAGGAGTAGGCGGTTGGGTGAGGGAGGAGCTTTAGCAGCAATAACAAGTTCCACGCGAACAAGCTCTGTCCAAGCGGAAACGAGTAAAACTGCCTCATCATAACAAGCCATGGAAAACGAAAATTGCAATGAGAAAAAAAAAGAAATGACCAAAAAACCCTCAAACAAAAACAAAAATATTCTATGAGCGCCAAAATGGGTTATGAAGTGAAGATAGTTGAGAGGGTGGAGAGACACAGAGTAGTTGGATGATAAAAAAAAGGAGGGAAGCAAAATAAGGGAGGATAAGCAAAATGTTTATAAGTGGGGCATGACCCTGGCATTAAGCCCATTAAATGTCAGTTTGCTGTGAAAGCTATAACTGTGGCAAACACAATAAATTGATGGGGAAAATTTAATTTCATGGATTTTGAACTTTCATTTTTCGATAAAGATAATTTCTAACTAAAGTGAGTCCTTTCTTTTCTTACAGCTGACTTAGAATCCTAATTAAAAGACGTTTTATTTTGAAGCAAAAAACGCACTAAACATAACAAGAATTTACATAATTAACTTATTAGTATTTAATTTTGCTACCGACTTAAGGACATTTGAAAACGATAAGGAATCCTTTTGCTATTGTCAGAGCCTAATTTTTAAATGTTGTCTACCCTTGCTGCTTTTGCTCTGACTATGTGCAAGTTTTTTTTTGTATTTTTTTAAGAATTCCTGATTAATTTGTTCATTAAAAATAAGAATTCATTCTGGCATTTTTTTTAATTAAATTAATTATACATTATTTTATTTATTTCTTGTTGGAATTCATTGACAAACATAGTAATATTCCGATTCAAATGTTAAGATATACATCAAATATTAACTTTATAGCTAAATTTAATTTGCATAAGTTTTAACTTATCCATCAATTAAATTATATATAATCGGATTTTATTTTTTGATTCCTGATTTTGTTAGGCATAATCAATTCTCGAGACGGTAATTTATCAAACTAAAACTGGTCTAAACAGCTTATGGAATACATACAAAACCATGTCACACAGTGCGTATGAGCAATAAATTTCCAAAAGCGAAAAGAAGCAGCAAAGCCCAAATAAGTAGGCAACAGAGGGTAAAAAAAGAGAAACCAGACACACACACACATACAAACAAGACAACGTAAAAAGAAAATGAACAGGGCAAATACACAAATCACAGTCAGCAGCTGTGACAGAAATCAACTGCCAAGGCGAAGGCAAAAAAAACAAAAAAAAAAAATACGAAAAAAAAAGAATAGGAAAACGAGAGACAAAAAAAAAGAACAAAAGGGGGGGAAAAGACTAAAGAAATGGGGCCACGGGGACGACTGTCACCTGTGTGCATGTGTATTAGTGTGTGTATATGAATTGCAGGCCACAAAAATGCAGATGGAAAAAAAAAAACGACGCACACACACACACGCGCGCACATGTACAAGGACATTTGTTTGTGGGGTTAAGCAGAAATAAGTAGACAATGAGCCAAAATCTAAGGTTAAACCAGAGACAGAGAGAAACAGAGCAAGAGACAGAGAATGTCAACGAGAGGCAGAACATAAATAATTCAGTGCACTAAGCAAAAACCATAAATTCGATTTATAGTTTTCAATATATAGTTTTCAATGATATAATGCCATGGTCTGACACTATGTTTATGATAGCCTTAAAAAACTGAACAGTTTCTTACCTAATGTATTTTTTTTCTTTCGTTCGCAAGTCTACAGTGAAAGTTTGTGCTAAAAAATAGAAAATAGTTTGATATATAAATTCTTAATGGAGAACTGAGGAGTTATAATTGCCCAAAAATAATTATAAATATAGATTTCATGTATTCATTTTAAAATTAAAATAAATTATTTTTCAAACTTAATTAGACTTATGCAGTTTTGTTGACATGTTTTTTTTTGTATGTCTTAAAAAAAAAGTCTTTTACAAATGTTAAAAACTCTTGTAAATTGTTTTATAATTTAATTCTAATATTGATTGGAATGGGACAAGAAATGGCTGAATTCCATTTGAAAATGTAGTTTTATACATTGTTTACAGATTTCTATAAATTTCATTAAAACAATTGTACAAAATGACAACATATGAATATTGCTAAAAAAAAAAAATAACTTAAGGTCGAGTGCAGAGTTATGAAAACACTTAATGAATGCTTTCTTTTGAAATCTATAATAATTTGATCAATTATGATATTTGATGACAAATTTTGAAAAAGAATATAATATATTCTAAATATTTATTAAACATAAATCTAAATCCTAAGCACTCTGATTCAAGCATATTAAAAATCGTTTAATATTCGATATCTAAATCATATTTAAATGAATTTATTTTCACTATATAAAATAAGAAATTTTTCTTTTTATATCTGTAAACAAGTATTTGAAAATTCTTCATGAAAATGATAAGTGGAATGCTTGTTAATATACTTATAACATATAAAATATAAAAAATATGTGAAAATTATTCAAGAAAAATATATGTGGAATGTTTATTAATTAAGTGAATTAAAAAATATTATTCCAGGACTCGAAAATGAAAAACTTTATTACTTTATATTATTTTTTATTAATATTAATATGAAAAAGTAATTATAAAAATGATTTATTTTTTATTTATTCTCTATGAAGCTCAAAATATAGCTAATGCTTTTCTCTCAGTGCAGTCATAAATATATATGACATTGGGCAATTGATCAGCTGCATCTGCTGCTGATGCTGCTACTCTAATGTTAATGTCTGCAGTCTTGTGTCTGTGCCTGCTGCTGTCCTTCCTTGTGTTGAATGAAAGAGTAGGACCAATAATGCTGCTCAATTTGAAATGTTGATGCCTGATGATTATGTTGATGACGCAGCAGCAGCAGCAACAATAGCAGCAACAGTAGCGTCAGGCAGCAATGCCAGCGGCAACATCAGCAATTCAGACTTAACTCTGGCAACTCTTAGAGGCACTTAAGACTCAGTATCATCTGTGAGTCGTCTCTTTGTCTCATCGTCGTCATACTGTTGCGACTGACTAGAAATGCAAAGCACACTGTTAACCCCACTTCATTGAGAATGCTAATCGCACTCATTACACGAAATATGCATGTAATAATAGCAAAATCAGCAACAACCATTGCCGCTTAGCATGCCAATGAGAAATATTCTCAGACTGAGAGAAAGGCAGAGAGACATATGGAGAAAGTCAGTGAAATCTAGAGAGGCAGAGGCAGAAGGGGGGCAATATGTCTGCAATTTATAGTTGCTAAAGTTACAATAAATAGTCATAATATAGTAATCATAGGCCACATTTTGGCGGCATACATCTTAGGCATTTTTATGTATATATGTACATATTCTCTTTTTTTTGAGGTCAGAGGTCGCTAGTGCCGCTTGTAATGGGCGCCTCATTATGAGCGACAAAAGGCCACTGTCATGATGATGATGCTGATGACTGAGTCAAATAGTAGGGTACACTAGGGGGCAAGAGCAAGGGTATAGAGGTTGCCTGCAAAAGAGACGGAGGTGGGGTTAAGGGATTGTTAACGGGGTCGGGGTACCAGGCCAAGGGAAGTTGTCAGCAGGTCGCAGCTCGTGTCGCTGGCGAAAAATCGAATTTTTCTCTCGCTCTTTATACATCTGGCAATGCATTTAATATGAAAAGACAACAGGCGAGGACAGAAGCCTTGCTCTGGCATCTGGCAAGGACAACGCCCAACGTCTTAAACGCTGTCAACGTTGGCTTTTTCAAGCTTCAAGTGGCAGGAGAGGCAACACAAAAAATACAAAAAAAAAAAAAAAGAAACGACAAAAAATTACAAAAAAGCAGGAAAATGCCCCTGGCACATTTTTCTCCTTTTCGTCTTCGTTTTCGTTACGTCTCCGTCTTTGTCTAAGCTTTCGTCTTCGTCTCCATCTCCTAGGTTTTTTTTTTTTTTTTGGCCATCGCTGGGAAAAGTGTGCGGCTGTTTAAATTGACACTTGGCATCTTTTGTTGCATCAAAAACGTGTCGTTCTTAAGGAGGGAAGCTGCTGCGCTGTCGCTGATGTTGCTGCTGCTGTTGCTGCTGCTGTTGCTGCTGCTTCTCCTGCTGCCTCCTCAGCTTTCTGGTGGCACCTGCAGGCGTGCCTTTTAAATATTTGACAGCGTTTGGATAAGGTCAGAGAGTGAGTGTGGGTATGCTTTTGGTATTGTAGTTAGTTGACTATAAAGACACTCATGACATTTTCCCAAATTACTTCCGAAAACCTTTTTAAGTTCTTTTCTGCCTCCTCCACCTGCCTCATCTCTATCTTCTCATTCTCATACTACATCTCATCTACTTTTTACATTCTCCTTGGTCGTTTTCCCTCACTTATGTATTCATTCATTTCTATTATATTATGTTTGCCTGTTTGCTGAAAGCTCAAGATTCTACTTAATTGAATTGAGAAATTATGTTGCATACCTTTGGGAAGGCATAGAAGAGGGACAGAATAAACATTACATTATATCTACAGTAATCTCATCAACATGGGACAAACTGAAACCAAACCATTCCGTAAATTTCATGTCAACGCATTATATACAATATATTTAATAGAATATATTTAATAAAATAAATTAACAGTAATCATTTTATACATAATTTATTATAAGTTCTAACTTTATAAGTTCTAACTTCAACTTTTTGGAGTGAGTCGAATTTGTCAAATACGTTTCGAATTAAAGTTTTGAAGTTTTTAAGCGTCGGGGCCATTAAATAAAAGAATGCAGTTTAATAAAATTAAGAGCAAAGTATAAAATTAAGCTGCAAAATAAGTTTGTTCGCATTGGTAAAGTTTTTGGTTGTGTAAAGCAGAACCCTCCATTTGCCAAATACATCATTCGTTTGAGTCGTTTTTTGTTCTGGCCAAGTTATTAATTAAATTAACAGGGCCAAGGAGAACAAAGGATGGCAAAAACAAAAAAAGAAAAAAAAAAAACTTTGAGCACCTTATTCGATCCTGGGTTCCTGCGCGCAAATCTCAAAGGCAAAAGTAAATGAATTATGATGAAATAAGCAATTAAAATTCACAAAATGTTTTGTTTTATTATGATTATTATTTTATTTCTTGTGCAAATTCAATTTGGGGTCAAAATGAAAAAATTTTTATAATTAAAATGAATTTGCATAAACAAAAATAAGAGAAGATGCCAAAAAGACAAAAAGGAAATTTTCTTTTGCCTTGTTCCTTTTTTTTTTTCTTTTTCTTTGTATACATGTGTATCTCAGGGGGAGGGGTGTTTGGGATAAGAAATAGGATAAAGGAGATAGATGACTATGATGAACTGAGGCTAATATAATATGAGTCTAAAAAGCAGAGACATTTGAAGATTTTTTTTCTATTTTTCTTTTTTTTTTGCATTGTTTCAGCAACTAATTAAATGTTTCACTTTCATTTCATGATTGCAGCTCACGCTTGGGCAATTTTTGGAGGTCGCCTATACGAAGGAGCATACAAACGAAGGAGCAAAGAAGCAACACGAAGGGGGGCAACACGGGCAGGATTGGAATTAAGGAGGAAAGAATGTACCCGGATACGCAAAAGCGGTTTCCCGAGCAGCAACAGCGGCATCAGAGGCCACAAAATATAAAAACATTTAAAGAATTTTAATCGAAAACTGCCAAGAAACAAATATATATATATAAAAAAAGATAATACAAATATATATATATATCTATATACATACTTCTAGAATGTTATAGATACACTTATAGTATACATATATATATATATATATATATATATATATATATATATATATATAGATATATATAAAAATAAAGAGACAGAGCGAGAAAACGAAGCAATAAAAAGAGAAGATTTGTAGACAAAGTAGTCGAAAAATGCAAATATTTCTAATAATTATGTAAATAAATGCTGCCAAATCCAACAGGACAACAAACAAAGAGCGATGCATATAACGCACAACAACAACAACAACGACAACAACAACAATCCCAATAATAATAACAATTACAACAACAAACAAAAAAGGAAACGAAATTTCTTAATAACTGCTGCGCCTGCGCCATCATCGCCAAAGCAACTAACTTAACTTTATTTAAGCCCCACCCCCCCCTCCCTCTCCAACAGAAAGCCACCTCTGCCGCAGCCCTGCTCCTCTCACAATTCCACAACGATTTGCACCACCAGCACCAGCAACAGCAGCAGCAGCAGCAGCAGAAGCGGCAATATAACTAAATACCAATACCATCACCACCAATACAACAAAATAAAGCTACAACCACCATCACCACCACTACAACCACAACAACCACCACCACCCCTCTTTTGGTCAACAAACAAAACAACAACAAAAGCGTGCAGAGGGAAATGAGATGAAGTGGTTTCAAGTGACCATAGATATGATTCTTGTGCTTTCATTTATATCAAGTAAGTGGTGCCTTATGCTTATATATTTATTAGCCTCTAGCCTCGACCCCTCCCCCATAGCCTAAAGAGTATCGAGTGTCATTCAAATAAAGCTCAGCCCATACCCCATCCTACCTACATACCTCCCTCCCTCCATCCCTCTGTCATCATAACAACGCAACGCAACTAAACGCAACGGAAGACAAAACAATCGCATGACATTCGCCCGATGACATCCACTCAACACTCAAAACATTCTCCTCTTTCCATTCTCCTCTTTTCCTACATCTAGTCGATGTTTGTTGGTACCAGGAGCGGATTCAATAGACTAAAAAGATATTATTCTAATAACTATTATAAGCGGAATTATGTGTTTTAATTATTCCATTACTTTGGAATGAAAAGTAGTCAATTATTTCTTTAAATCGCTTTTCCATTTCCAAATATTCCTTTATGCAAATTGTTAAAGTTAATGACTGATTTTTCATTCTCTAAAAGCCTTAACATTTAAAATTACTATATATTGCTAACTAGATCTTAAATATAAATAATTCAATATTTTCTTGAGATATTCTCACTTGAAATATTTAACATTTCTTAACTTTTTCTAGTGATAATGTTTCTTAAGATGATTTGAAACTGAAAATTATTTCAAATTATTTCTGAAGATGTTTCGAAACTAAAATTTATATAACTGATTTAGCAGAAGTTTAATTATCTTTCGTATATGTAAATTATAACTAAGACAACAAAGTTTTACAATTTCTAATATCATATCTTTAAAAAGAAAACTATTTCAAAATTTTCAATTTTTTCTAAAAGTTTTCTATACTTTTATATAAATTCTCTGTAATTTCAAGAATACAGATTTCGAATAAGATGTTATCATTTTAAAATTGTTTAAAATTTTGGAATATCTAAAAACCTAAGATAAAATTGACTGCCTTTGGAATAGCCCTTCCGTTCCATTCCGTTCCTGAGTGTTCGGTAACCTCCTCCATCATGTCCATTGAAGCGCTCGAGTGCTTTGAGTTTGTTATGGAGGCGGAGATGAGATGATGTTGTTGTTGTTGGAGATGCTGAGACTGAGACGGAGACAGTAGCGGTGGCTTTGTGGGGTTGCCAAGTGGTCGACATACATTCATATTATTGCCGCTGTCAGGCTTTATTGCGGCAGCTTAATTTGGATTTCAGCAATTCAGTCGTGCAAAGAATTGTAAGAAACAATGGTGGAAATCGCTGAAGCATTTGCTCTTGCTCAATCAGTTTTCCTTTCCATGTTTCCATGAATTAGATATAATATGTCCATTATAATACTGACAAAATATCATAAATGGCATCTCATCAACAATGTTTAGCGATCAGCAATATAAATTAAAATATGAAATAACATTGAAAGAAACAAATAGGTAGTTTAATAGTAAATGTATGTTTCGTATAATATTTCCAAAATTCCATTAGAGCAAAATGCTTACCAATGTATTTTTTAACTTGCTATGCTCAAAGGAAATGCTCTTTGAAATGACTGTACTTAAGATTATTTACAATATTGCAATAAGTGACTTGTTCTACTTACTTGTTTCAAGTCATTCTACACGATACTTGTTACTCTATATTTGACCCTTGCAAAAAGAGAGTATACTAAGTTTATTTAAAAGTTAGAAACACAAAGAAGAAAACATAGCTGACTTTTTATAGTATATTTACGATCAGTATGACAATTTGAGTTTATACATATGGCCATATCTGTCTGTCTGAATCATTGCAAAATAATTGCTAATTTCTAAATCTATAATAATGAAAGTTCTTTTCTACCTTCTGTTTATATATAGTATGTATATTGCAGCGGAACGGATCGGTTGACTATATCATAAAACTTCTATAGAAATAATCCATTGAATAAAAATACCTTTTTGTTGTCCAAACTATTGACACTTAACTTTAGATTTTATTTGTTTTACATACCATAATTATATATCATAAATTTCACTAATTTCCGTTAACTATATCATAAAGAAGTTATTAAAAAACTTACTACCAATTTTTGCTTAAACAATTTTTGAATACAGATTTTTCTCTTCATTAAATCAGTTTTCATAATACTAAATTGCCAATGGGAAAGTTTTCAAGGGTATTCCATGTTCGGCTTGGCCAAAGTTAGCCTGTCCATTTAGTTTTTTCTTTTTTTTATGTTTACCAGACATTCTGTCTGTAAGTGTAGAATGGCAACAGATGCCACACACTGAGAGAGAGAGAGAAATAGAGAGAGAGAGAGACAGATAACGTAAGAAGAATTGTCCATTTGGTCTTTGCTTCGATTTCGGTTTCACTTTAAATGAAGCTACTGGAAAACTAGCACAAAACAGCCACGCCCACACATCCAAAAATGTACCAATGTATCGGTGTGTATATATACAGATACATATTATGCTGGGACACACACACACACGCACACACGGAATCATTTGGGTGCGTGTTTTTGAATTGATATTTCGGTATTCGTTCGATGCGATGTTTCTGCTTTTTTGCCTGCAATTAGAGGCCATTTCCCGGGCATTTTCCCTCGCATCGTAAATGTGTACAAACGGCAATAGCAACTACAAAAGACATAATACTCGTCGTATACATGAGGGAGGAGCAAATATAAAAAGGAATAAGAAAAACGATGCAAAACGTACATACATACATATGTACATACAAACATACATATATATTTATTCAAAAGTAAACATAAATCTTGAATCGTAAAATGTGTCTGCGCCTCGTTTCATTTGCCTCTCTTGTTCGCTTTTCTTTGGTTGCTTAAACAAGCATCGAATTTCTTTCGATTTAAAAACCCATAAATTCGTTTCATTTCTTTTCTTTAGTTTGGTTTGGGTTTCTTTTTTGTTGTATTTGTGTTGGTCTTCAGATGAAAATGGCAAGCATCGCTGTGCGGCCTTAAGGGCCGAAAGGGAATCACAAATTCGCCAAAAATCCAGAGCGCCCAAAAGACGTGGCAACACAATTTTTCATGTCATCATTTTTTGGTCGGACGGAATAAGTGAGAAAGAGTGCAAAGAGAGGGGCAAACATAAATATAAATGGCAGTAAAGCACGCCATACATACACACACACACACACACACACATAGAGAAAGAAGACAGAGAAAGAGAGAGAAAGTAAGAGAAGGACACACACATGCACTTGCATCAATAGTGCCTCAAATGGCTGCTAATGCAGCAAGCAGCAGCAGCAACTGCCACGCTCCAGTTTCCGCTTTGTGGCCATTAAACGAGCCACACACATACACACATAAAGAAGAATATAAACATACACACACACACACACACACACATATACAGACTACTTACACACCCATAACCCTGACCAAGTGAGCACTTTGCCACTTCTTCGCCTCGTGCTTACTTCCCCTTCCCCTAAACAAGTTTGTCTCAAAATCGAGCAAGAAATTTAGTATCACAGAAATATTCTTTATACAGTTTGATAGATGACTAAAATATAAATCAAAATTTCTCAACGAAAATGAGAACTTTATGCATCGATTTAGATATAATTAAATACAAATTACTTAAAAGTCTAAAAACATAATTTCATCCCATAGAAACTCATTGAAATAATGGATATAAAAATTGTTATATTTCACAAATATATATACAATATATGAATATTCGACAAATGAATCGATGAATCATTGTTTGAGAAATAACAAATTAACAAAAAGTAATTTTATATATGTTTTCTATTATAAAAAATTGATCAGTTGGAAATGGACAAAAATTATAAAAATCCCTCGACTCTTTATTAAACCTTATTTTACAATATATTTGCCATGTAAAAATTATATTAATTATATGAAAAAAAAATAGTTAGATATACGAATTATTGTATACCTTTAAAAAAATTATAAAGTCGAACTATTAAGTTGGATCCAAAAATATAACTCTCGATTAACAAAGTAATTGAATAAATTTAGGGTATATATGTACATTATTAGGATTAGCTTGTGCGCGGGACTATCTATACCCTTCTTTTTTTGGGTTACTTACATCGTAGCAAAATGAATATACCCATTTTTTGGTAAGAGTATGCAACATTCTGTTTTCATGCATTGCAATTTTTCACTCTTAACTGCTTTATCTACTGTGATACTAATGTGCTGGGCCCTCTTGCCACTTCCTTCACTGTTATCCTGTCTCCACTGGTCCTCTCCTGGTCCTGTACTTTAATGCAATTGCCACGCCCCTGCGGCTGCACTTACGTGGCACTAATATAGAAAAGTGAAGTGCTACGACAACGATGACGACGGCACTTGCTAAAAACGGGGCGTGTCCATGGCATACCGCCTACCATCTCACCCATCCCAATCAAATAGCACCCACCCATCATCCTTTTCACCCACTTGTACCACTATCCAGCCAGTGCGACAAATTCACTGCAGTCGTTTGCCGTTGCCGTTGCTGTTGTCGTTGTCGTTGTCTCCATAACCTAGCCATGGTTGTCCTTCGTTCTTGTCGATGTCGCCTCAAGTAGAGCAAGCAACAGAATTTGGGTCGCCATCCACGACGACGACGACGACGACGACGTCGACAACGACAACGGTGGCTGCAATTTTTTGGCATGATTCATGACCGCACCATGGCAATGTCGTCTACGCGCAACTTAACACACAAGGGATGCAGGGAGAGAGAGAGAGAGAGGGAGGGAGGTAAGTCAGACAGAGATAGAGATAAAGCATTAAGATAAAGATAGAATGAGACAGATACATGAAATTTTCAGCATGTTGAAAAAATAAGAAAGAAAAAGAAAAAAGGCTGGCAAGTGCCACCAATTCATGGCACAATGGGCTGCAATCGAATACCCAAGCCTTGCAAGTATCTCAAATATCCATAACTTTATATCATACATATATTGAAGCATTCAACAAATGGCCCTTCTTATGAATATCATGACCCTGCTGTGTCTATAAATGGATCAGCAGGATATTGTTTATATCTATAAGCAAATTTTGTGCATTATGTTATATCTTGTGTGCATTATTTGTAAATTTTATTTTGTGAGCATTTAAATTATTGCAATTAGTTTTCGATTCGATTTCGATAACTTAAAATAAATTTACTTCTCTTTTTTTTTTATATAAGCCCTACTGTCCCATATCAACTGCAATTTATTGAAATTGCTTGAAGCGAATTCACTTTTTTACACCCGATTCCCATCCCACATTTATTTTATTTTATTCAACGTTTTTGTTTCCACATTTTGCATCATAAATTCGCCACGTGCTTCCATTGTCTGCGAAAAAGAGTGAAAGAGTAGAGTAGAGTAGTTGCAGTTTGCTTGGTCTCTATGCGTTTCCTCTGGCTGGCATTGTTATTGAAAATTGATGAACACACACACACTCACACATACATATACACACACTCACACCCACGCCAGTACATACACCCCATTAGAGGGGAGGTCAAATGAAAGTGCAAGGAAAATTATTGCTAACAGTAACTCTGAGCTGTAAATCAAACGAAAGTGAAAATCGCCAAAAGAAAATGCAAGAAGAAAGAAACAAACAAATTGTGGAGAAAACTTTTATCCAACCAAACAATCAGGAAACAATATAGTGTCGCATTTTTTTCTAAACGAATTCCAATTAAAAAATATCAAGAATGACCATGAAAAGGAATTACAAAATATATTTATATGAGATTATAAATTACAGTAGCTTAAGTAATGTCCGATTGTACATTTTACATTGCAACCGAACAGAATATAAATAAATAAATAAATTTTGAGAAAGAGAAAATAAAATATAGATAATAATTATATGTAAAAGTTTAGATTGTTTTTCTTTTTTTTTTGTATTTTTGGAATATTTATTTAGACTTTTTTATCATTTCGGACAACTAATTGAATTTCACTTTTATAAAAACAAATCTTAATAGAGCTTTATTTAATACCCTGTACTCTTGGGGTAAAATGGTATTTTAAAGTCGGTAAATATATACATTTTACCGACTTTAATATACAGGCAGAATCAAGCATTCGGAAATGCTCATAAAGTATTTATTATTAATCGGCATCTACAGACGAATCGATTGAGACATGTCCATCTGTCCGTCTGTATGAACAGATCTCGGAGACTATAAAAGCTAGAGCAACCAAATTTGGTGTTGACATCCGTCTAGCATCTACGCAGATCAAGTTTATTTCAAATGTTTGCCACGCCCATTTCCACCCCCACAATTTTCTTAATATAATAATATGGCCAAAATGTGGCTGTATTAAAGTTAAGACATTTCTTACCTAATTTTTGTCCAAATCGAACAATAAATATTGGAGATATACCAACATTGACTGATAAGAGTGAGCGAGATAGCATACGTTCGCTGTTTCGTCATGTTAAGGGAATTCGATTTAAATTTATGGCTATTTCGAGGGAGTTTAACTTCATTTATTACCTTTACTTGGTATATTTACATAAATGCGACGGGAACGACTTCCTTACTTCAATTTAATATTCAATTAACTTTTAGTTTAAGTTGTTTAATTATGTTTTATATAAAGTTTACCTAATATTTTCCTCGTTTTATTCACGAAAATCTGTGGTATCATCATAATGATGATAATAAAATTTTGTATAATTTATATTTTGATAATTTAATGGTTGCATATTGTTAGATATAGTGAAAACTTATTTGACCTTTCAACGGTGTGGCTCGCGAAACTGCGCGGAAAAGTCATTGAAAACTTTTCCAGCTCTTAAGTACACTTGCCCTTGCCCATCTCGCTCTTGTCCGTTGTATATATATGAGTGTGTGTTTTTGTGTGTGAGTGTGAGTGTGAGTGTGTTTTTGTGTGTGTGAGTGCGTGGGGGTTTTAATAAACTTTTCAAATGCATGATTGATGATGTTGATGTTGGCCTGTCCCACTCGTCATCACCTCACTCTTTCGCTCACTTAGTTGTTTTCTCTCTCTCTTTCTCTCAACCTCTAGCTGTCTCTCTTTTGATGAAAGTTTCGTTCGATTTTGTAAACGAGTCGCATCGTTTGGCATCGCCTCGCTAATTGTTGTTTGAAAATGCGCCAAATGTAATTACACACAAATGAAAATGCATTGAAGAGAATTTTGTGATTTACACACACACACACACACATGCACACACACCAATAGTACATTTATACATATACAGAATGAAAGACTTTTTGATTGATGCCAAATGATTGGGAAATGGGCATGTGATTTTGTTTTGTTTGTTTGTTTGGAAAAAGGCAAAATAACCTTCAATTTATTTTTGGAAAATAATCAAAAGTCCAAATACTTAAATATTACATTGCAAATCCCTGAAATACGCAAAATCAAATAAATTAACGCACTTTTCATGCACTTATAATTGAGAAATATTTGATTATATTGTGTTTCACAATAAATGGTCAACCAAAATATATCATTCACATATACGGAACTCTTTAAATTAATTAAAAAATGGAAAATACAACTGTTTTCTTTTATTAAATTATTTTTTCAATACTCAGTTACTATTCCGTTCAGATAAAATAGAGATTATAGCGTGAGAATATACTTGCTTAGTAGTTACTTTATGGTATTTCGATATAAAGGGATTTCAAGAAAATGTGTCAGTCCCAATTAAGTATTGAGACAGGACAAAGAGAAAGCATCATTTCGACTGTCTAACTTCGCACCAAAAAGAAAAAGTCCCCAACTAAATAATAAAATCCTTTAGATGTGTGTAAAAAATAGTACTTACTTTCAAGTGAAATCATTATACTTGTGTGTGTGTGTGTGTTGTATGTGTTTGTGTGTCTGGCCACAAAATTAGGTTAGTTGGTTCTCGTGGACTCTTATGGGCGGCTGTTTTGGGCGGGTCAGATGTGTTTTGATAAATGAAGTTGTTGTCGCTATTTTTATTTTCAGCCAAATGAGCCCAAAAACTGGTAGATGGGTGGAAAAGCAAAAGAAAGGGAAAGAAGAGGGCACCAAGAAGCACAAAAATAAAATAGAAAGGATGACAAACCGCAATGGAAAAGCAACGCTAGACAAAAAAAAGAAAAAAAAGAAAAATGTATAATATAAATAAAAAAGGATGCAGCAGAAGTGACTTCAACGGAAATGACAAAACGAGCTGCTGCCATTTCAGCTTTATTTTCCCTTTTTCTTCGACTCTTGCAACTGAAAATTGCATTTATCTTCAAGTTGAGTTTCTCTCTCTCTTTCTCTGTATCTTTTATTATTTGTTCTTTTCTTTTTTTTTTTTTTTGTTTTGTTGGTTGGTTGCTATGCTACTGCTTCGTTTTTATTTATTTTTGTTGCATTCCAAAGTTCTGCCCACATAAGGGGAAAAAAATGTTGTTTTGGCCATACATTTTGGGTTTGTGATTTTTATGGCATTCGCCTATGTATGTCCATTTTGTGGCCCATTGGCCCATTCCTATCAATTTTCGTCATATTCATTATTATTTGTAAGATGTAGTATATACATACATACATACATATAACTTTCGACCATAACTTTTCCAGCATATCTTAGACAAAACTTGAGATTTAAGTTCACATTTCTTGAGTAAACCTTTCTGCTTCACATCCCTTTCGACCACAAGTAAACTTTTTGGTAAAGTGAATATTCTCTCTCACTCACTCTAAGATGGAGACTCTCTCTCTCTCTCTTTTTCACACACTCTTTATCTATCTAGATGTATAAATAACAGTTGCCTGCAAAATATTCACCTATAATTTGCCTTACCAACTTTTATAATTTAATTTAATTTCAACTCATTTTAGTTGCTAGAGAGGAGTTTGGGCAAAGTGCAAAAAGTGTTGCCCGCTTTTATGGGCTCAGGGCAAAATCACCGCCAGGCTTAGCCACACATACATACACAAACACACACACTTACTACATATGTATACATATGTATATAGTCAAAGAGTAGAAACAGGATACTGACTGCTGACTGCTTCTTGCCGTTGGCTTGCAGCACTCAACGCTCCTTAGGGCCTCATGCATATTCAAAGAGCATTTCATGAACCTCATAAGCATCCTACTCTTTTCCTCATTCTCTCTCTCTCTCTGTCTCCCTAAACCAACATAGTCCAAGACCATCCAGTTGCCGGCCCAGTGGCTCGAGCCGGTATACCACACACCACATCAAGGTGTCCGTATTTGTAGCCGTATCCGTGTCCGTGTCCGTGTCGGTGTTCCTGTCAATGAGTACTTGGTGTAGGAGGATGGTGGCACCTTCTTACTTATTGAAACCTTGTCTCATTGGTCAGTTAGCAACTTAGCTATTAAGTGTATTAACTTTCATCTTTAAAATGACCTTAAAACTGATCCTCGGGCAATTTAAAAACATTTTGATCAAAGTTTGCAACAATGTGCAACATAAATTGGCTAAATTAAAAGTCTTCTGTTTTAATTAAAAAGATTACCACAAATTTATACACAATTTGTTACTGATGGCAATGAGTAAAGACAAAACGAAAAATATATTTATATACGAGTTTATATATATATATATGTATGTTTATGCACTTGCTAAGGGTATAATAAAATAGGTCAGATGTTATTAACACATATGTAGGAATAAGCATTTCTGAACCCATGAAATATTTTCTTGATTATCATCAATAGCCGAGTCGATCTGTCTGTCTGTTCCTTTGAAACTTTTAGACAATTATTTTTAAGCTATGTGTATAAAACTTGGTGGATAAGCTTCATTAATAAGTACGCATTACAAGATAAAAAATTTGACTGCTATAAGGTATAGTCACTATCGGAATAATCGGTGAAAAATACAAAATAAATTATTCAAAATTGCCTAATTGAATTACATTTAATTCAATTGAAATAATCTCTTTATTTACCGAGAAGATTTAGCATTCAAAATCTTGTTTAGTATTAAACGGATGGAAAAAAGTAATTCACTTGTTAAATTTAGCATTGCAAATTTTTTAGTAAAAACATTTAGATGGTGAAAGAGCAAGAGGGAACGATTGTTTAACCAAAATCGCAATAACGTATTTACACCATATGTTATACATTCGATATTCAAATAATTTGCTTACAAATCGTAACAAATCTGCTTTTGTTACATAAATTTACATTGTCAAAACAATTACATAGAATATTATTGGTCTGATATCGCCAAAACAGCACGGAGAATAACCATATAACACCCAGATATGAAGTATAAAGCGTAAAATAAAATAATAACAAAAAAAGAAAAAAATGATGAAGAGTGGGTGGTTGTGTGGGTGGTTGTATATAGGGAGAGAAAACGGCAAAAGGATTTGCAGGCAAATGAAATATGAATAACGCAATAAAAACGTCTTACCGATGTGTGTGAGTCGATAGGAATGTTAGAAGAGAAGCAAATACAATTTGCATCTCATGACTATACAGTTACAAGAGAAACATTTACAGATACAGATACATTTTGCATGGATACAAATACGGTTACAGCTACACACATGACTGGCTGCACATAAAGTGACAGTTACATTTGTCCCCCACCACGTTGCGTGTTTGCTTCTCTTCAATTCCAATTTTTTTATGGAGTGAAAGAGGGGATTGGCGGGGTATGGAGTTCGTAGTTGTAGGTGAAGGTAAAGTCTGCGAAGAGATACTCAGATACTTTACGCCTGATATGTTGCAACTCATTTTACATACAAACTGCGTTTTTGTGTTCAGGACGCTTAAATGCGGTTCAGGTAACCCGAAGGGTAACCTTTCTTACCCTCCACATCCCCCCCCCCCCCCATACCATTCTATTCTGCCATTTGTATTTGTTTATCAAAGCGCTAACTCTAAACCCTTGTAAAAGGGGTGGTGAGGGGAATCTAAAAACAAATTTCTGTTACTGTTACCAACTGATGCACTTGAGAGCCCTGGATTTGTGACGTATTGCATTTTACGGCTTTCAACTTGGGTTTATTTTTATCTGGTTATTTATATTTACCCAATGTCAACAAAGAGACAGAGAGAGAGAGAGAGAGAGGGAAAGAAAGCGAGAGAAAGAGAACAACAGATGGATAGATAGAAATGCATTATTCATCATACTTACATGCATTATTTGCAACTTTCAGATTACTTAAGCCAAAAAAAAATCCAATAATCCTGTAAATATAGGAGAAAATATCTTTGTAGCTTTGAAATATGTTGAGTATATTAAGCTTATATCGGCATATATGTATATATTATCAGTTTCTCTATGAAGTTATAAACTAAAATTCAAAATTAATAGATAATCAAAGATATATTTTACTACTTTTCATAGCTAGCGTAGAGTATTAGTAATTAACATAGTTTTTACTTTAAAAGTATAAATTAAATGATCAGAGAAAGCGATATTTTAATTTTATAAAAAAATAGTTTTCATATAACAGCTGACTTCAAAGTTCTATTTTTAATAATTCAAATGCCAATTGTTTTTGATCTCATTTAATTATTTTTTTATAAAGTATTTTTGAGCTACTGAAATTTTTCTACAAACTTTGAATAAACAACTCAAATAAATAAACAAATAACTTGGCAGTCCTTCGCATTGAGTTTTAAAATATTTTGTCAATTTCTTATTTTCTTATTTTTAGACAAATCATTTTAATAAGCTTGTAGAATATTTAAAAATTTAGAACACTCCATAAATTTGTACTAGAGTTTAAAAAATATTAAAATAAACAAAATTTGGTCAAGTGGTGCATTTTGGCCATATAAATGTGCATGCCAAATAAGAATACGATATCTTTAATATTGCTCTAGTTATAGGTTTTTCCCGAATTGCGGGGGCGGAAGTGGGCGTGGCAAAAATTTAAAACAAACTTGACCCGCTTATACAATAGACGGATGTTGACACCAAATTTGGTTGCTCTAGCTCTTATAGTCTCTGAGATCTCGGTGTTCATACGGACGGACGAACAGACGGACGGACGGACGGACGGACAGACGGACAGACGGACATGTCTCAATCGACTGATCAAGAATATATATACTTTATGGGGTCGGAAAATTTTCCTTCTGCCTGTTACATACATTTTAGCGACTTTAATATACCCTTTTACCCTATGGGTACAGGGTATAATAAATTGAAAAGTATTACTTAATTAATGCTAAATTCATATACTATTTATGTTCAATTTTGAGAAAATAATTAATATCAAAAAGTCTGTATTAACTAAATGAATGATAAATCAGATATTCCCAAGTATATGAATTTTATTTAGGTTGATTTATATTTACACTTAATTTGCATAATTTGGATTCCCAAAAGTAGTTGGCCAAAACATCAAAATGCCATTTGGTTGTATTTGAAGTTGTAATCGTTGTAATATTGGTAACCAATGGTATCAACCAATCAACACCAACCTATGTAGACCAAATTGCCTTTCTTTTTTTTTTTTTTTTGTGGTACTTCATCTGCAGGCAATTTCAATGGAAAGTGTCGGTAACTTGGCATTTTGCAGCTTACCTTTTCCCAGCCATTGACAGACAACAATCGCAGTCTTAACCACATAAACTGCTTTACTGTCAATGATTGTGCCCCAACTCTTGCCACTCTCAATTGCTCATTTGTCTTCCGGCAGTTTTCCCCCATGTATGTGTATGTGTGTGCGTGTGTGCGTATGTATATGTGGTAGCATTTAAAAGCCACAAAGTGCGCGGCAAACAAATCAATTTGCCATAATCATCAACTAACAAGGCAAAAAGTAAAAGGACGAAGAGCAGAGATGACAAGAGGCAAAGAGAAATGAGATGAACCATAAATGAATCCTGCAAGGAAGGCAGGGTTGACTGACAGACGATGCGTGCAGCAGTGCCAATGCAATTACATCCTGACATACGACAAGTTCTTCCTCTTGCCTTCCTTTTCCACTTTTCAAAAGTGGCGGCAAATGTGGGGGTAGTGGGGAATGCGGTAGAGAGCCATGTGAATTGGCAGCAACAGCGCCAGCAGAGACAGAGACACGAATTCGCAATTAAGTGATTTTATGGTCGCGTATTTCAATTTATTGCCAATCGAGCGAAGCCCTTGGCACCCTCAACTCTCCACTTTCATACTCTTTCATCATGTGGCTACAGCATCCTCTCCTCAGTCTCTCTCGCTCTCTCTTTCTCTCTCTCTCTCTCTCTCTCTGTCTCTTTCCCTTTGGCCTTTTCTATTCATGTTGACATGTTTTGGCGGGGGAGCTTGGATGGTTTCCTTCTACTCGTTTTTCTTCTTTTTTTTTATTTTACATCCAACATTAAACGATATTAGATTTATGTCAGCAGCACATACACACACACACACACACACACACTCACGAGCTTCTCCAACCGCGATAGATGGCAAATGTCGTCATCAACATGGGCATCGGGAATCGATATGGCATTGGCATTGGTGGCATTTGCTCTGCTGTCAATGGCTGCACTTCCGTTTCCGCTTCTACATATATGCACAAATATGTGTGTGTGTGTGTGTGTTAGCGCTTTATCTTGTCAGTGTAAGGAACTTGATTACGTTGTCATTCGTAACACTCACACACAGATATGTTTATATATATATATATACGTATTTAGTTATATCATTCTAGCTCACCTCGGAAATAATATAGGGTTTCGGTTTTGGTTTCGGTTTCTACTATTATTTCACAATAAAAAAATACGGGATTAACATGTCCAAATAAATAAAAACTATAAAACTGTTGACTTTAAATGTCTGACAGGAACATTTCACTTGTATTTATTTATTTGTTGCATATCGATAAAAATATTTTATCGTTTTTTTTTCCCGAAAGGTAAAAAGAATCAATATATACAATATATATATCAATATATATATTTATCATAAATAGTTTAAATTTCAATTGGTATATTTATGTTAACAAAAGGCAAAGATTCAAATAGACATTGCCAATGAAGAATTTTATTATTTCTCTACAAATTTAAATACCCCTCTGTCTTTAACCTACCCCCTTATCCAACACCAACACCCCACTTTCCGGCACCACACACAAAACAAAAAAAAGCAAAAAGGAAAAAAAAAAAGATGGCATATAGCTAAAGTAATCAGCTTTTGGCTGGCTTCCTTTATGCCATTCATAAAAATGGCTGCCAGCTAAACGATGGCTAGGAGAACTACGCGAAGAAGCGGTAAGGTGAGGGATTACTGGTTGGGGTATTATGCCACACAAATGCTAAAAGTGTTTCATGCCATAGAAATTGGGCATGGCATCGCATCACATGGCATGAAAGTGGGCGTGGGAGTGGGGCATGGGGCATGGACCATGAGTATGGGCATGTAGGCGAAACGCCAAGTTCAATATGCCACTTTTTGGTTGGCTCGTTAGAAATGCGTTAACTATGTCAGCGCGAGCAAGTTCCTGTTTCTCGTCATCTACTTCTACTTTAGCTGCTGTTTCTTCTTCTATTTCTTCCTCTTCTGGTTCATGTTATTCAGTGTATGCGTGTTTTCGACATTTCCTACTTCCGTTTTTGAAATACCCCCCCCCCCCATTCGTCGTTCGTGTGGCACACATTAAACCAAATCCCCGGCAAACAATGCTTTCTCTTTCGCTTACATTCAACTGTCATTTGTGCAAAAAAAAAAAAAAAGAAAAAATGAAATAAAAAAAGTGTGTATTTCGATTTGAAAGCAGTCGACCAACATTTCAACACATTGGCTGCCATTGAGTATGAGAGAGCAACTATATATATATATATATATATATACATACATATATATACACTCTATATACTAGGGAGCAGAAGATGGAGCAGCAGCTTGGTCTTGTTTTTGACGCATGGCCCATAAAAAATGATGATGGGGATCATGCACGTGCTCTACGCTCAATTCATCAGCTGGCATACAAACACCTACGGAAACCAGACCAAAAATTGAGACTAGGAGACAGACAACAACGGGTAACAGGAGATGGGAAACGACAAAAAATTGTTGGAGAGATAGTTGATGGCCAGGTCCTGACACTTGGCAAAATATTACCATTTAAGCTACGAATACAGGCATTTACGTTCGACAGCAACACAAAATTCAGGAGAGGGGAGGAGGGCTTTTACATAGATATAGATATATAGGTTAGCGATAGAATAGAAGGGTAAGGAGAGGCATTGTCAGTATGTAAATGATTGGATTTCATTTGGTTATATCAATGAAAAATACATACGAATGCATGTGAATGTTTTGAAATGTGGTGAAAATGTTTTTAGAAAATATTGCCAAGAAACTAATCTTTCAAACAATAATTCACTATATACATATACAATATATTTTTGAAATGAAAAATGAATTTTTGCATATTCTTCAACTCTTTATGCCAAAGAAAATTGATAACAATAATATGTAAATTTTCTTGTCCAGAATGAAGCAAATTTTTTCTGCCTAACAAATTTAAAATTTCTGAAAAGAAAATTGTTTAAAAAAAAAAAAACAGAAATCGACTGGAAATTTGATTTACATTAATCGTTCGTTTTATTGTAATCAGTCATTTGTGAAATGAATATTATAAATGAGTGCAAATCAAATGATATAAAGCAAATAATGTCCAATATTTTGAGGCATTTAGTTTTAGTTGTTGTTGTCGTTATTGTTGCTGTTGTTGCTGTCGCTGAGATAATTTCAATTTCTCATGATTCATTTCGAAAAACGTACACGTAGTGTGTCTTAAGCCAAGCTGGACAAAAACCTCATTTCGACCAATGAGCCGGAAATGTGGGCGCACTGGGTTTAGTATTTTGAAAGGTTTTCTTTCTCCCTCCCTCTCAATCTCTTTCTCTGTCCATCTCTTCTTTTCTCTTTCTCTCAGTTTTTCTTTTTTTTTTCGTTTTGTTTTGTGTGCCTTTACTTTTGCACGCATTTTTGTGGTGGCAGGCGGCAGTCAGCGTGGGTCGTGTGGTGTGTGGCATGGGGCGTGGAATGTTACTCTTAGGTCAGTACGGCAACCCTGAAGGCAACGTAAAGAATTATTCATATTTTTTCACCACCTCTCACCCACTTTTGGGTCTGTGTGTTGGCATTTTGCTGGCGCACCAGTCCATGAAGAAGAAGAAAAATAGAGTTGGGGAATTGCGGTGATTGTGTGTGTGTGTGTTTTTTTCGCTATGTTTTTCTTTTTTTTGTTGTACCCCAAATTGTGCACCTTGCGGCCCCATGCCTCTTATTGTTTTTTTGTTGCCTGTGCACTTGGCAACAAGAGCAACAGCAAAAGCGAAGAAGAGTGAAAAGAATGCGGCCAGTTTGTCACCCACATTCGAAATTCCCCCATTGCCCATTCGCATTGTTGCTTCGGTTTATATTATTCATACGCTCAGTTGGCTGAGCCCTCGATTGCAATGCTGCAGTTGCAGTTGCAACTGCAACTGCAGTTGGATTGCAGTTGCAACTGCAGCTGGATTGCTCTCTTTTTTTGGAGGGGGTTTTTCTACTGTTTCTGTTCTTTCTTTCTTTCTTTTTCTGTGGTTATTTTCAACCAGTTTATCATTTTATCCATTCATTCAAAATAATTGCGTGTAAATTTCAAGCACTGCAAATAAAAATAACAAACCAAAAAAAAAAAAAAACGTACAAAAATAATGTTCATAGAGAAAACTGTAAACGTAACATTTTCCATAATGATTTCACAGACATATCCTTCTTACTATTCATCCTCATTGCCACAGTCCCACAGTCCCATCTCCCACCTCCATCGCTTCTCCCTTGTATGTTCCTTGGCCTTGCCAAGCGTTTTGTTGTTCAGTTCTTTGGAATTTATGGCGTTGTTTACACAAAAATTGCATTCGCCTTGCAGTTGAGTAAACACCCGCCAAGACCAACTAAAAACTTACCAAAAAGGAGCAAAAGAAAATCAACATTTTCTTCTCTTCTCTTTGTTTTCTTTTTCTTTTTTTTTTGGCAAGTCAAATTGAAATGTTAAAAAAATTTAAATTAACAATTTTCGAACGATTGAAGACCAAGTTATAAAAAGCAAATAAGAAACCAAAATTATGATTACATAAAAAAATTATATATTCAAATTTTTTGTATGTGAAAATCTCATTTGTTTGAGTACAATTAGTCTATAAATAATTTATTAAAAAAAAAACCTTTCCGTTAAGCTTAAATAAACTGTAGCCAAACACAAAAAAAAATGATTTATTTAAGGTATATTCTATTTAGACTATTAAAATATAGAGAGAAGCTTCTCTCAGGTTACTCAATATACATACAAATTTAATATTTAAATTTACTCATAGTAAAATAGAAAATATTAAAATTTTAATTATAAAAAATATATACATTAAAGGTCTTAAAAAAGTTAGGAAATATCCTAAATACTGATTCATTTTCCCTTTTCTTTAATAGTTTAAAGTTCTGCCTGATGTTTAATTTCAAGAAAAACAAAAAGAAACTTAAAAAGTCCTCAATCCCTTAACCAAAAGAAAAATGTCATGTCCACTTAATTGATGGCCAAAAAAAAAAACTTCTCCCATATACATACATACATATGTATATGTACGTATGTATGTATAAAGGGAAACTCAGTAAAGTTGAAGTATCTCTGTATCTTTTTTTTTTCTTTTGGTTGCAAGTTTCTTTTTCTTACATAACAGAGAAAAGATAATAAAAGAAGAAAGTTCCTTTCTAAGCAAATATTAGAGCATGTGTAATATAAGATAACACTTACTAATGAAATCGAATTATATGGCATGTGGTAAAGGAAACGAGTGGAAAAGCCATTTTCCGTGTGTGTATGTACTTGAAGAAAAGAATTTTTTCCTACTTTTTGTCTTCGAAGTTGTGTGTGTGTGTGTGTGTGTGAGTGTGTGTGTTGTTTTGCTTAACAACTTAAACGAGCCTCAAGGCCGGATGAAAGTAACTTTAACACAACAACATATGGCCCTGTTCCCCCTAACCCACCACCTCCCCCAATCTTCTATAACTCCCCCTACCACTTACAGCTCTAACCATTCAAAGCGTCATCTTATCCACTTCGTCTGTCATACAGTTTCTGTTCTCGTTTGTTCATTCATATGGCAAGGTGTGCGACGGCTTTTATAGGCCAGTGTATTACAGTAAGTGTGAGTGTCAGTGTATGGGTAAGTGTATAAATGTGTGTGTGTGTGTGTGTGGATTGTTGCTCGCGTGGGAAACGTTAAGTTAAACGGACCTTTGCGGCGAGCGCTTTTGTCGCCTTACCTCTAACTGGGGGGCATATGCTTTATAAAGCCTTACTATATATATATATATATATATGTACATATATACATGTGTGAGTGTGTTTTGGTATTTGGTAGTGTGTGTGTGTGTGTGTTGGTGTTAATCGACTGCCTTTCAACTGACTCACATGCTGGTGGTAATGTTGGTGGCCTGACAATCACATTAAGAGGTAACCAAAAAGCACATTTTTATGATTGCTTTGCGTGTTGTAAATGTTACACACATCTTGCCACACACACACACACACATATACACACGCACCCATACAAATACAAACAAATGTACACATACTCACATATAGTAATTTTATTTATTACATTTATGTTTTCATTTTATGCTTAGACAGACGCAAAGTTTTTGTCGTTTCTGGTATTTGTTTTATTTGGATGTGTTCGTTTTGTTGCCCTTTTGGGAGGCTGTGGAGCTAATTGATAAAGCCAAAGCCCAGAAATGGCAGAGCAATTAAATTTCCATTTGACTGCATATAACCTCATTTGGCTAGTGAGTTGACAGGACAGTCAGTATGGATGTTGGTGTATGTTGGCATGGGAGATGCAAACGAATGCCCACTGTTGCCAACTTCTAATTAAGCATTTCGCAATCCTACACACAACACACAACAGACACACACACGCAGAGATTCTATGTCCATGGGGAGTGACATGGTGGCGAAATATCAAACGGTGGGGATTGGGTTAGATTACGGTGTCGTATAGGGTTTCCAAAAGCCAAAATGCAATATCCTTGTATGCGTGAAATGTCAGACTTTCAGGTTTACCCTTAAATAATTATTTGCTGTTCTGTTTTCCGTTTCTCATTTCCCGTCCATGTCTTCTTTCTAACCTTACTCCACCTTTCTGTTGCTCTCTCTCCCTTCCTCTCCCTCTCCCTCTCTCTCTCTCTCTCTCTCTTTCTCTCTGTATTTCTTTGTCAAGGATGTGTGTGACCAAGTTGGGTAATTTAACTCCTAGTTGCAGCTCTGATTATGTTTTTCTGTTGCAGCAACGGCAGTACCAGCAACAAGAATAATTAATATACATTGCGTATACGTCGCGTTGGCCTCTCTAGTTGCATTGCTTTTAATTAACACCCACACACACATACACACACACACACACACAAACACAAAACAGATAAATAACTGGGCAAAAGAGAAGCAAAAGCAGGAAAATGAAACCAAAAAGCTAAATCAAAATTCAACGCTAATGCAAAAGTAACCGGAAACTATAATTCTATATCCCTAGTCTCCTCTTTGCCTGTTGCAACGATAATGAATTTTCAAACAGTCACAAGATACTCCATTACAGCATATCAAAAAAGCTGTTGATTCATTCTAGTATATTGAGCCATTATTACCCTATAAGGCGATGACAAAAAGTATTAAATGGAAAATTAATTTTACATTGAGAAAATCCCATTACAGAGAATTACTATATTACTCAAATATTTAGCCCATTTTCTTTAAGTTTTTAAGGTTACGTTCTCCTTTCACTTAGTTATAAGTTGATATACTGCCAAATTGAAATATTTTTCTGGCTTTATTTATACAGTTATATATTGGAAAATTGTAAAAAAGAGTATATTTCGTATTCTCTTTCACAATGTTCCAATTGTGGCAATCTTGGAACGTAACCTAACCTCAAAATGAGGTTATAAATGATTATGTGCAATTGTGAAATTTTGTATGTGGTACATTACAATTACATATTGAAATAATGAACAAAATTTCCAAATGGGTGTGGGGGGGGGGGGGTCATATATTGTATTTTATATACTTATATAATAATTCAATATATTTGGGTTTTGATTAGGTAAATTTAATCTGTGGTATCTATTACATGATTCAAGAGATTCCAATTAGTTGGCTTTAAGAGCCGCTCTCTCTCTCTCATTCTGTTTCTCTTACTTACTTTTTGTTTCCCTCTCTCATTATGCACAATCTGCTTATGGAACATTACAATGGATGATAGAAATTTCACATTATGGTCATTGGGACTTATCTACAAGCCAAAATCCATCCATTCTCCCTTACTTCGTCTCCTTGTCAGGGCAAAAGGCAATTAATGTGCAGGACATTAAATTAATGATATACACTGATAACACATACACAGACATATACAATATGTTTGACCAGTCGCCCTCGCTGTTGCTCCTTCGCATAACTTCTACTCGTTCTCGTTTTTGCCTAATCTGACTGTCGAATGGGTCTCACTGCTAATTAGCTTTTGGCTTTCACTTTCGCTGTGGTTGCCAAAAACCAAATAAAGAAACACACACACACACACACACAGAAAGGAAAAAGGCACAACACCAGCACACAAAAAAAAAAAAAAAGACAGAAAAGTCAGTTAGACATGAGAGAGAAAGGGAACGAAACGAAACGAAATCTTTTAATTGATTTATTCTCGTCTGCCATCATTTGTTGTATTGTTGTCTGTGACCCGGAAGAGGATGGCGAGCAGCTAGCTTAAAGGGGGTTGGAATAAATGCATGAGAAATGATAGGTTGGCTAACTGGTGGCTGGGTAACTATTTTAATGCGCTTAGACTTTAGCTACAAGCATTTTTATTGCTCCTATTCAACCACTTCTCTAACCAGAGCCAACCGTCGCCACCTATTTTCAATGATTTCGTTCCTGGCGCTTAGGGTTCCATGTAATAATGATAAGCTGATTAGCGCAAGCTTCGCATAATGACATTGGCGACATTTTACAGCTGGAAACCCCAGGCGAGAATCCCAATCAAGCTTCAGCTTGAGCTCATGCTCTCCCCTCTCTCATCTCATTCTCTTTGCATGTCAGGCAATGGAGCAGCAGGACAACGATGCTGACAAGATGGAATGGTAAACGGGCGTAGTAGTGTCAATAGAGGAGAAAAACGGGGGACGATGCGGGGTGAAGTAACTACAATAGCGGCCAACTCTGAAGCTTGTGCTTTATAACGCTTGACTGAGCTTTCCTCTCCCCCTCGACCGCTCCAATGGCCCCATGGGTGGCATGTTGTTCTGTGTTGTCCTGCCTGTCGCTGCCATTGACGGCGCATTAACTCATTTCCTGCATCATTAAGAGGCACCTGCAATTTTCGCACATTTATACAACAGACAGAGGTGGACGACAGCATAGGATGATGCTGCTTTAGTGTGTACATATATATACATATATATATATAGGTGGGTGTGTGTGAGTGTGCTTGTGTATAAAGGTAACTTCATATTTCAGGCATTTGACTTCATCAATTTTAGTTGCCACGGTTTTACCTTCTAGTCAAGTATAATCGTAAATGGTATCAAATTGCAAGCAAAATGTTGGCAATATTAAAAAATTTACTTGATTAGTTATTTATTATCTTTTATATTAGAGACAGTGTCATGCATATCCCCCTCCCCCTCCCAGGGACGTGGGCAAGCGGTTAATCTTAAACACACAAGCCGAACGCTTGCCGAAGTGATCACGAACAATATTTAAAGCGAGAACAACTACGCTCCCGCCCCTTGTGGGAAGGGGGATACATAGAGAGAAATGATCGCTTACTTTGCTTTCTCTAGTTTTTTCCTTTGCGTTGGGTCGTTGAATCCGCTAGTTAGGCATAAAATACTGCACACGCAATTTTGTGCAGTGTAAAGCAAATCAAATTTTGGGCTCACTTTGTACCAGCTCTCTTCTATAGTCTTAGTCTCTCCCAATCACTCTCTATCTTTCTCTCTCTGAATTGTATTTTCATTTTTCTTATTGCTGTTGTTGCTTTTTTTTTTCTATTTTAAAGGCAGCACAGCGAATCCGGATGCCAAGCGACTCTACGACGATCTATTGAGCAATTACAACAAATTGGTCCGGCCTGTGGTCAATGTCACCGATGCTCTCACGGTGCGCATCAAATTGAAACTTTCACAATTAATTGATGTCAATCTAAAGAATCAAATAATGACCACCAATCTGTGGGTGGAGCAATCTTGGTATGATTACAAACTCAAATGGGAGCCGAAGGAATATGGCGGAGTTGAAATGCTGCATGTACCCTCCGATCACATCTGGCGTCCAGATATTGTGCTCTACAATAAGTAAGTGAACACTATATACATACATATATATTTATATATATATGACTTTTATTAATCATTCTTTTTTTTTTATGTGTTATTATTGTTGTAATCGAACAGCGCCGATGGTAATTTTGAGGTAACACTAGCCACCAAGGCCACATTGAACTATACGGGTCGCGTGGAATGGCGACCTCCGGCAATTTACAAAAGCTCCTGTGAGATTGATGTTGAATATTTTCCGTTTGATGAACAAACCTGTGTAATGAAATTCGGCAGTTGGACCTATGATGGATTTCAGGTAAGCTATTAAAACCCAAACTAAATGTTAAGAGTTATCTAATGATAATATTATATAGATTTCATACGACTACAAAGAGTTATATAAAAAAAGCAAATAGCAATCGAAATTTCTTAGGATAAAAAATTCCAACTTTAGTCTATTTCAATATAGATAATTATTTTTGATAGTTATGATATATAAGAATTTCATTTGCTACATAAATTTTCTCTATCTGGTAATCACTCAACTAAAATATTTAAACAATCAATTTTATATTAATTTAATAATGTCATTTCCAAAATGATATATTTTATGCGAGTGTGTTTACATTTTATAATTTAAAATAGCTATAGCTTATGGGGGCATATTTACATTTATTATTCAGCAGGTAAATTTAAGCAAAATCGATTAAAGTCTGTCTATGGCGATAGTTTATCTTTTTGGGGTATCTCATTTACACATTAACAAATTGCTCTCAGGTGATAGGAGAAGATGGAGGTTTCTTTTTTTGTATAAGGTCCACAAAGAGCTCACAGACATGGGAGCACTGAGCCTGGTTTAGTGGTCATAAACTGAAATTTGCTCATAATTCGTTGGCCTGGCATAGAATTTCTCACGTTTTATGACCGCAAAACACACACACACAAAGAGAGAGAGAGAGAGAGAGAGAGAGCGAGAGAAGGGCTACAGATACAGATACAGATATAGACAGTTGGATGGATACACAGGCAAAAGAAAGTCCATAAAAATGTCTCTGGTGGTTTGGCACACACATACAAACACGCAAGCAACCAAACAGTAAGGACAATAAGGCTGCTTGACACCTGCCTGGCCTGCTCAAAATGGCCAAAATGGCGGCGACAAAAGACACCAACAGCAGCACCAGCAACAACAACAACAACGATAACCAACCAACAGGCATTTTGCTGAGGACCTCGTAAAATTGTGCAACTGGCAAACTGGTCACCCACAAAATGCAACAAACCGAAGGGAGCAACAGGGAGAGAGAGAGAGAGATAGAGAGAGAGTGTTAAACAGTGGAAAGAGATGACTTGGCATGTGTTCAGTTAGCCTCCACAGTTCATCCTGTGTGGTTGGAATAGGGATTGGGTTCGGGTTTGAGGCTTTTGGTGTTCGGATTCAGGTTTGGTGCTTGGTTGTTAGGATTGGGTTTCCCTGGGCTTAACATTTGCTGCGACTTTGCCAGCTAATGAAGTGGCATTAGTGGAGAAACCCTACTCTTTTCGTGAAATGAGCTGGCAAATGGCCCGCAGTTCGCGTCTGACGAGGGTTTTAACCACACACCGACACCCACACACCTACCCACACACATACACAAACATTGGTGTGCAGGTATCTATGTATGTATTTATATTTGTGTGTGTGTGTGTGTGTGCATACATAGCTGCATTAGCTGCTCATAAAATTGGCGTTGCTTCGCAACCTTTAACAAATTAAATGGAAACCAAAAGTTTCAAAGAATTTAATGAGGCTAGTTAACTTTTAGTAAGAAAGTAACTTAAACAATTAGCAAGCAACTCGTCACTCAATTAGCCATCAAATTGCCAGCTTACACAATCTCTCTCCCTTTCTCCCACTCTCTCTAGCAAACTATCTCTCTCTGTTTTAAAGAGTCATTATATAATTACGTTCAAACCTTTCTTCAAATGTCAGTCGAGGCTTTCAAGGCGAAAGTAAGACAGATGGAATTGTCAATGTTGCTTAACATACTCATTAAACTTTCGACTTGGCCTTAATGTATACAAACATACACACACACACACACATAAACAAGTACATACAGCTAAATTCTCATTTACTATTAAAAGGCAAGGCGCTAACAACGTTTCTGACACACACACCAACATAGTCGGCCTAATCCCCAACCGCCAATATCCCCCATTGCTTTCTTCAAAGTAACTGTTGTTCCAACATTGTTTTGGGCAACTGCACTGTCAAAAATAAGTACACTAATTTAAGCATTTAATATACGTTTTTGTATTTAATATATTTAATTTATATTTAAATAATTTAAGTATTTAATATACATTTTAAATAAAAGAAATTTTAAAGCAATTGTTAATACTTACGAATTGAACATTTAACTTAAAATTAAATCATATTCTTATAAATTTTCTTACCAATTAAACGTTTAACTATAAGTTAAAATTCATTTTTATTCTTAGAAATTTTCTTTAGAAATCTGAAAATCTGTTTAAATTGTTTTCTAAAGTTGAAAAAATATATATGTATATTCCAAAAGAAATTCAAAGTATATTCATTTTAAATTTGATACTGTCAAGTTTATAAATGTAGATATTTCTTTTGGAATATATATTTTTCAACGTATTAGAATCGATTTGAAAATTATAAATTCATTTGGTAAAATTGCATCACTTTAGTTACTTACCAATAGAATAGAATTTCTGTCAGTGTATGATTGTTTTCTTTACGCATAAATTAACCGCAAAATAAGCGATATCAAACAAAGAGAATTTTCATAAAATATTTATAAACTCAATGGTAACAGACAACAACTTGTACTGTCCCTTTGTATCTTTGTATCGTGTCCTGTCCCTGTCCCAGTCCTGTCCTGTCCTATCCTGTCCAAGTCCTGTCCCAGTCCTGTCCCATTCCTGTCTCATCTTGTCCTATTCTGTATGTTGGTTTTTTATTCTGTTTAGGTTTTGCATTGAAAGCATTTTCTCAACATTCTGTATAAATTTGTGTGTGTGTGTGTGTGTGTGTGTGTGTAATGGATGTTGCATGCCACAAAGTAGTAGCAATAGTATTTCTGCCACACACTTTTTCACCCACACCGCTTGCACAACGGAAATATTTTAGTAAATCGTAACTTCCTTATAGTGAAATTTCCGCTACCACTTAAAATAACAATTTCCGCCTCAGCAGTTTCAGTTACAGTTTGAGTTTGAGTTACAGCCAACAGGCAACAGAGGCAGCAGACGTTGAAGTAACAGTTATTGCTGCAGCACAAACAGCACCTGGTCCCATTTACCTGGCACAGGCATTCTGGCTTCCAAGCATCCTGTCTGATTATTTTCCACTTCTTCTACATCGTCTACTTCCCCTTCATGTTCGTTCATGTTGAAAGGCATCGGGCGTCGATTTCCTAATTTTATGTCATGAGCCAAAGTCAAAGCCAAAGTGTGAGTAATAGAGAAGAAGAAGAAGGGGGGGGGGTGGTTTGAAGGGAAGCGTTGTATGATGCAGGTACTTGTGGAGGTTATGGCTAAGAGCATAAAGCAGCAGTAAGTTCATAGGCTCAATTTTCACACTTGATTTTGCACACTCACACACAGGCACACACGCACATACTTACACAAATCGAATTAACGTCACTTTTCAAATTTCACGCTTTTCCAACACTGTACCCTTACACCCTCTACTCACCGACACTAACTCATAAAGATCGAAATGCCTGTAAATTAAGTTAAGATATCTTCCACACGTAGACAAAATGCCAAATAGAGAAATACCCAAAACTTTGTAGGTCTAAAATTGGTAAATAAACTTAATTCATTTGATTTAGATCTAGGGTTTTGTTCAGAACTAACTAAAAGTCAGGCATTTAATGCTGGTCAAGTATATACTTATGTGTATGAATAAGTATTTTCCCTTGACCTAGACTTAACTCCCAGAAGGGAGATATCCTTCTCCTTGTTTCTCTTTCCCCTCTTTATCGCTGTCGTGCAATAAAATGTTGAGTCAGTTGCAGGTGTTTGCACATGTGTCTAAAAGTTTAGCATTGTTTTGTTCTGTCCTGTCCTGTCTTGTCCTGTTCTGTTTTGTTTTCCACTGTTCCTTTTGGTTCTGTTCTGGGACTTGGTCTTACAACGAACTAAGCAAAATTGAAACTCAAATTCTAGACCCTTAGAGGAATGCATTTTTTTTTTAAGGGTATTGTAAGGGTATTTAACATAGTTTAAGCATATGTAACATATACTTAATCTTAATTAAATATATTTTAAAATGAAATGTTTAGAATTACAAGATTAGGGTAAGATGTACATATATTTATTTATATTTTATAAACAATTATTTATCTTTTTCTATTTTTTCTACTTTAGGTGGATTTACGTCACATTGATGAGCTAAATGGCACAAATGTTGTTGAAGTGGGCGTGGATCTGTCCGAATTTTATACATCCGTTGAATGGGATATACTTGAAGTTCCTGCAGTGCGGTAAGTTTAGTTTCCCGACAATGTTTACCCTATCTCTGTCGCACTCTCTCTCTCCCTATCTCTCTGTTTCTCTCACTGTATCCGTTGCCATCGTTCTTTCGCCTCTCTATTGCTATCTCTATCTGAACAACAATTTGGCAGAAACTCCTTTGGCAAGTTGTTTGGACGCTGTCACAAAACACAAACACAAATCTTTCAGGATGTCAGGACCCAGGTCAAGGATGCAACTTTGCCTTAGAGATGCTGCAGCTTCTGCTTCTGCTACTGTTCTTCATGATGATGATAATAATGATAATGATGATGAGGATGATGCGCATTGAGGGCGTTCTTTGCTCCATATATGTATGTCAGGGGCGTGGTCTTTATTTACACCTCTCTACAACCATCCAAACGCCCCCAATGCTGCAACCCTTTCATTACTCTCCTCTCTCCTCTCCCATTTACGTCTTGTTATCCTTTGGCGCTGCCGCTTACGTTTTCTTGTTTTTGGATTTGAAGTTTTTAAATTAAAAAACTTTGGCGCCCGAACAGGCATAAGAAGCTGCAAAACAAAATGACCCCCTCCCTTTATATATATATATATATGTATACATATATATTTATACATATATAATTGTGTGTGTCTCTTTTTCTGTAAGTGTGTTTGTGTGAAAGTGAAAGCTAACGAAGAGGCTGTTGTTTAATTGCCACGCCCACTTCTTAAATATACGCTTGTGTGCACACATCAAGGCAACAAGCAATTTACGCATCATACGTACTCATACAAGCAGTGTAAAGGACAAGGGGCAAGGGGCAAAGGGTAAAGGGGTCTGGAATCTGAGGTCAGGAGAATGGGCCAAATGGATTGTAGAAGTGAGTTTGTGACTTGTCTCTAATGCATTTAGCCCAGAACAAAGAAACGACTATATAGATTTTTAAGACTTCTTTGAGAATTTTCTTATTTTCATAACATGACATTAAAGCCTTTTAATTAGATGGAATTTACCATAGACAGATAGACAAAAAAAATTACATCATTAGGAGTAGGGTAGTGGAAATTTTTGGTGAAATTGCAAACGCGGCTAACTGCCACAGTGCCAAAAATACCACAAATACTAGACAAATATTTATTGAATATGAAGTGTTTGTTTCTTCTTGTTGAAGTCCTTAAAATAAGTCCATGTTAATTTACGCCTCTCGCTTAAATTCCTAATCCCATTTATTGGAAAATCATATTTCTTTTAAATACCTATTAGTCTATATCACACATAAACAGCTCTCGAAATTAAATTAATATCAAATTAAAATCATATTTCACATTCAACAAAAATTTAACAAAACCTTTAAATTATTACAGTACGGTCATGTATAGGTTATAAATTAAATTTAATGAAATTTTCGACTTATGTTTTAAAAGCAAAGTACAAGAAATTTAAATTTATATTTCGTTTAAAATGTTAAGTCAGCTAAATTTTTACCGGTTTTAAAAAGGGCTTTCCTTGATTTTCTTTTTAAGTGTTAAAGTTTAAAGTGCCAGCAAAAATTAAAAAAAAAAAGAATGTTTTTAAATTTTAGCAGTCGTTGAAAATCGCAAAGGTTCGGTGACAATTTTTTCAAATTCTTATGCCAATTGAAAGATGCAATTCAGAGAAGCAAAAAACATATTATTTTTCGAAATCGAACAAAACTAATCTTACTGAAATTCAAATTGTTTTGAAGGACTTGGCCGATATCCTTTAAGCCTTAAGTTGACCTTAGACGATAAGGAGTTGATCTTTTAGCTGACTTAAAAGGGTTTTACATCAACGTCGTTGCTAATTTTCGTGTTTCAAAACACAAAATTTCACAAAAATTTTTGAAAATTTTTAAAGTGATAAAAATTGCAAAAACCAGATTAAAAATTTGTTTTCCACATTCTAACTGCTAATAGAAGATGAGATTTAAAAAAAACAAAAAAAAAAAGATTTTTCACTCTCGGCTGAAATTTCATTTAGTTAAGGTCCTTTGAAAGGATGTGTCCCCTCAAATAGGAATCTAAAGTAAGCTTTTTGAAACTTAAGTTTAATTGTGATTCTTTCTTCGTATTGATGTTAGTGGTTTAATTTTATTATTTTAATTGAAAATTAATATTAATATAGGTATTTATTCATATTTACCTTTCTACTCCTTTATAAGAATTTTAATTTAATTAGTTGCACAGTTTTTATCATAATTAACTTCTTCTCTACGTATGTTCCTTTGCTTTTTATCTCTCTCTTTTCTTTACTTATTTTTATTTTTATAACTTTTTTTATAAGACCTGTTCAATTCTTGCCGATTTTACGATTTTACAGTTTTGATTTTCCTTTCTTGTGTTTTTCTTGTTTTCTTTTTTTTTTTTTGGGCCTCATTCTGCAATTGTTGTTTATGTGGGAAATAACCTGAAATACCAATGAAATTTTACAAGAGCAAAACAAAATGAAAATGTAGTAAACAGAGTTGTGGAACAGGAGTTTTCCTTTCCTTTTTTTTTTTTTGGGCAGTATTCTTACTATTATTATTGATGTTGTTGTTGGCCTTGTTGGTACGCGTGCCAGGACAAGAGGCCACCAGGCCACAAATATGCGCGACTTGCGTCTCCTATGTTAGCCATTTTTATTTTTATTACAAGTATGTATGAAATTTTTGTTCATTTTTGGCTTCTTCTTTATATTTTGTTTGGCTTTTGTTGCTGTTCTTGTAGTTGATGTTGTTGCTATCGTAGATTGTCCGTGAAAGTCGTGAAAGTGTTGTTTATGGAGGACAAAGGACAAAAGCAAGAAACCTGCTCACACTCTCTCTTTCTCCCTCTCTCTCTCTCTCTCTTTCTCTATGTGTGCGTGTGTGTGTTTATGTCTGAGTATTTTACCTGTATGTGGGGCAAAGACAAAAACTTTCCTTGAACTATTTTGTTGCGGAAAATGAGCAGTAAATCACAGGCAACCTTTTTTTCTTTCCCTTTCTTACCTCGTTTGCCTTTCCTTTCATTTTTTATTATTATTTTTTTTTTTTGGTTTTCAATGTTATCCTTTGACTAGAATTGAGATCTGATTTAAATATGATTTTAGATTAAGGTTTAACCTTCTGTTCGCTGGCTTAAAACATTACTTTCCACTAAAATGGTCACTTCAAATCTCTAGAAACAGATGCAATCATTCAATCCTGATAAACAACGAAAAAATAGAAAAGGTATCAATTTTAGTTACTACTAAAAGTCAAACTAACTTAGATACTTCTATTTGCTTTCTTTTGGGATGAACTGATTTGAAATTACTTGAATGCGTTGCGCAGGGTCATGTCGATGTCGCATTTATAGGTAGGTAGCTGTAACTGTCTGTCAATCAATGTCTGATTGTCTGATTTCATTCCAAACAACAAGCATACGCCATCACTTCTTGCCTTTTCTATATATGTATGTATGTATATGCCACGCCCATGCATTCTAACATCCCTACAGAGATCGAGTCGTCCTTCAGTTAATTTAACTGTCGGTGGGGCATTAAAACTGAATTCTGTTAGAAGCAGGTGGGTGGTTAACCGGGTTGAGGTGGTGCTGCTGGTTGTGGTGGGGTTGGGGGTTTCATGGGAAAATTGCTGTACGTGCTGTGAATTATGTTGCAGCATTTTAGGCGCAGCAGCCTGCAGACAATAAAGGCTGCCACCCGAGCATGGAAGTCAGAGGCCGCCGACGCTATTCCCGCAACCGTTTTTTTTTTCTCTCTCTTTTTTTTTTTTTTTTTGGGTGAATGTGTCACGCACTTGTGGCATAATTTACTGCAAATGCGACGCGATATATATGTACATACAAACACACACAACTCACAGACGAATATATATAAGCACACACACACACACGCACTCATACATACAAACTCTTGCCTTTACTTGTGCTACGCTTTGCTTCGCCTGCTGTCAACTTTTTAATTCCTGTCAATGACTTGAGCCCGCCGTTTCCGTTTCTGGTCTTAAAATGTTATTGCCCCAAAATGTATTTTAGCTTTGTCATACAGTTTGTCACGTGCCGGTTATGAAATGTGATGGCCAAAGGGGGCGAAGTGTATATATATGTGTGTGTGTGTGTGTGTGTATGTGTTCTTAGCAGTAGGGTGATGGCAATGTCAGAGGCTTGATATTTGTTAGCATCGAAGTTAATTGCCAACAATTTGTATGAAACTTGTTAGCACTTTGCCAATTTAATCATTGAATAAATTTCATTCATTTACAATTAGGTCAGATTTTTATTTAAAGCCTTTATAGCCAATTAAAACATTCTCTTACCCTTTAATATATATATTTAATTATTAATTTATCTGAATTTCAGTTAGTTCTAATTTATCTTGTTATTTTAAGAGTAATTAACTTAACAGCTTAAGTTCTGTGAATTTCATCATGATAGAGAGTATATCAAAGTAAAAAACCTTTCTAGAGTATCAACATGATAAAGGGTATCTATAAGTCGACAATTTCTTTGTTTAATATGCCTTTGCCTTCTCCTGGAAACTTGTTTACCGACAGAAGAGGTGCAGAAACATTTCACAAATATTATTAACAAATGTGATTAAAATTTATATTATATCACATATATATATAGCAACATCGTCTGAGTCGAAAAATGCAATTGTTTATAAAGTTTCTAACTATTAATAATATGTTAATTGATCTAAGCATAGATAAAAATAAACTAAAGTAAGAGAAAACATTTAATATTTTTTCCTTATAACAAGTCTCTTATTATTTTATCGTATATATAGAAATAGTTAAAAATTAACCAATATGAATTCTGCCATTGAAATCATTTTATTTTATTTCACCATTTGTTTTTCTAATTTATTTTTAATATGACAACAATTTTTGTTGGGTCTTAAGTTTTTACCAATTTTTTTTTGTTTTTTTGGTCTAATTTGATATTTGATTTCATTTTGTTTCATCATCTTTTTGGCTTAAGATGAAAATACCGATTTCTTTTTTTTTATTGTCCTTTGGTTGTTAAAGTTCCTGCTGGAGTTTTGTTTCATTTTGTCTAACTGCCTTGCCGCAGTTGGGTTCTAATCCTGGTCGTGCGTAGCCTTTGAAATTAGCAGGCCAAGCACATTGGAAGCCACGCCCCCTTTTTTGCCTTTGCCATTATTCTATCCCCTACTCCTCTTTTATGTGTTTCACTTTTCTTTTCTTTTCTCTCCTTTTTTTTTTGATTTTACTTAGCCTTTGGTTTCGTTCTGTTTGGATTGCTTAATTACAAGGTGAAACGATTTTGTTCTTTTGCACTTGTTTTTCTTTCTTTTTTTTTTTCTTTTTCTCTCTTCTATCTTTCACCTGATCGATTAAAACCATAATTAGCTAACTTTTAAGTGCAACCCTTGAAGGCTTTCCGTTGGTCTTTCGTTGCTCTGTTCACACCTCAGTGCCACGCCCATTTGCGGCTTTTTCCAGTCATGCAACGAAGCGTGTTTATGTTAGTTATTAAAATTCTATTACTTTGATTTCTTTCGTTTCCACACAAAAAGCAAAAAAGGAAAAGAAAGGAAAAAAAAAAATATAACCGCAAACGAAACTTTTTGCGGCACAAACTTCTGTAGTGGAAATCAATCAAGCGTTGGAACCTTTTTCGTCTCATTCGACATGTAATTTTTTTTTCTACCACCTCTTACTCCTGCTTCTGCTCTTCTCTTTTTCTTGGATTTTTCTTCTTCATGTTTTTTTTTTTTGTTATTTGTACTTTTTGGCCAGCCTCCCCGCTGACTAGATGGTAATGGTCTTGTGGGTCGCTTTTTTTTTTGGTATTTTTTTTTTTTTTTATGTTTGCCAATCATTTTGTATTTATGCGTTTTGTTCTTTGAATCCAGCTGCTTTTCGCCTCGTCTCTTCTACCCTCTTCACTTCTTCTTTTCCCTTTTTACGTTTGCTGTCAATCAGCGTTTCGGCCATTTCGGCTGACTGACCGAAAGACACAGACTGACTGACTGACTGACAAACTGCTTGAATCAGTTTTCCCCTCAAGGCGATGGCAATTTTGAATTCTCTTTTTCTCTCTGATTCTCATTTTCTTGTTCTTGTTGTCGTTTCGCTTGTCTGGCATTCTCACTTCACTTTGTCAAAAATCAATTGAAGAAATCATAGGAAAAAAAAAAATAAAACGAAAGAAAAGAAAGAAGAAAAAAAAATTGTTGTCATTTTGCTTTAAGCATTTGGCATTTTCATTCCGCTTTTGGTTTTTATTACGCATACGCCGCGTGATTCCGACGCATTGATGAATTGTTGCCAAATTCGAAGAAAATCTACCATACCACCCCACCCCACCCCACCCTTTACAACCAGAGGGAGAAGAGAAACAGAACGTGCGTAGAGTAGATAGAAAGTGAGAGTGGCAATAGAAATGAAAGTGCTGATAGAGAGAGAGATGGAGGTGGGCGTGGGAGTAGGGGTAGTAGGAGTAGCAGGATGGTTGTAGAATGCCCTCTATTTTCCAAGTCAAATCAAAGTAAAGTTGTTGCTGGTGCGGGATTGCTATTGCCATTGTTGTTGCTGTTGTTATTGTTGTTGCTGTTGTGCCTACGTGGCGCCAGCCAAGAACTAGGCGTCGATGGGTCCCGTGCCTAGACACGCGCTAGCTTACATCCAACCATGAATATACGGGAGAAGACTCGTGTTGGCGGCTTTGCCTATTTCTGCTCTGCTTTCCTTTTCTTTTGATTTTATTTTCCTATTCTGGTTTTTCTTTTTTGCCTATTTTATGATTTATTGTATGTTGTGTTTTTCGTATATCTGTTTTTGTTTTGTTTCTGTTGTTGTGTTTCCTGGTTGGCAACAAAACTAACCAAATCGTTACCGAGCTTATTACACACTGACCTTTACCTAATCCCCTCCCCCCCCACTCCCTCTTCCTCACCAACTATTACCACTTTGTTTGTTTCTTTATACCTACTAGAGGGTCCTCTTGTTAGTTTGTGGCATCTTAATTTACTTTTGCATTTTATTAATTGTAGCATACCTTAAGGGATTTATTTATTTTTTTATGTTTATAAAAAAAAAAAAACAAAAAGTACAAAATATTATTAGATTTATTTAATTTTTTACTTTTCAAAGTGAAATCATTGGCATATGTGTTGATGGGTTTTAATCTAACACTTTCTCCAGGATTCTTTGTATCCTTTGACAGTAATTTGACTGAATATAACACTTACTTGAAATATTTTCTTTAGAAAACACTTCTATTCCTTTCTTCTTTTTTTTCCATGTCATTTCACATACATGACCCAAAATTATTAATCAATCGTATTTCCTTTTCATTTTTTGGGGTACAATTTCATCAATTTTTGTTTTTTTATTTATTAACTTAAAGTTGAAATGAAAATCATTTACCATTCCTAACCTTTCCCGGTTAGATACACTTCATCAGACATTTTGAGATTTTACCATCGAGTTTTGTGCCATTCTTTTGTTTCTGTTTTGTTGGCTGTTGCCATTCCTTTTACCATTTGACATGTGGAATTGCCTTGGCAAATTATATTTTATGGTTGCAGCCATCAAAACTACCCACAAGATGTTGGAAATTTAGCCTTCACCAGCCATCCCAGCACCCCTGCATTCCCGCACCATCGTTTCTTGAACATTCTTGCTCTTCTCGTTTTTATTTTCAGTTTTCTTTTACTCCCACGTTTTGTTTTTCTTTCTTTTAGATTGGTCTGCCACATACTTCATTTCTATTTCGTAGGAAAGTCAACTGCCACAAACAGTTAGTTGCCTGGCGGCCACATCCTTGTCGACGTCTTCCTTGGCTACCCCACATCATCTATAGGTTCCATTTACCCAAAGAGCAAGACCACACCACCCAAGCCCATTTCACTTCACCTCTTCTCCTACGTTGTTTATTATTTATTTACAATATTTTCTTATTCAAAATGAAGCCGCAAGCCTCTTGGAATTATTGATGGACAGACATACACTACAGCAGAGGCCAGGCCTCCATTTTCTTCCTTTGGTCCTACCCCTTTTTGCCCGCCAGTTACATATGTACATGTATATACAATCTATATACATATATATATATATATATATATATATATATATATATATATATATTGTTGTCCTTCTGCTACTGTTTGAAGAGTTTTTCCTTTTGCCTCGTTTTTTAAGTGCGACCACAAAGTTCTTTCGACTCAATTTGGAAAATTTGCTTCCCTTCTTTGGATTTTTTTTTCTTTTCATCTCTCTCTCTCTCTCTCTGTCTCTTTTGTTTTGTTTTCTTATTTTGGCCCATCTTTTTCTCCGGAGTGAACTTAAGCGAGCAGAAACAACAAAGATTATTAACTTTATATTTTACATATAGATAAGAAAATGGGAAAAATTCATAAGTAAAGTAGGAAAACCTTAAAGATACCCTGCCATTTAATATATATATAAAAAATTGGTCATCATCTCAATCTGTCCATATATCAAACAAATGGATGATTTTATTAGACATTTATATATATAAGTATAGCAACATATAGAAAACTAATGATTAAATTTAAATGGAAAATCTGCCTTTAGGCTAATATTTGACAACTTTTGTCCGAGTATTCGTGTGTGTTTACAATTAAAATATAGTTTTACCACTCCCCTACCGTCCCTCCATCAACCCCTCACACCCTCTTTCTCTTGTTTAATATTTTTATAATACGCCTATGCATTTTGGGCCTTAAAGGCAAAATCGTAAAGAGCAAAAAGGAAAAATGTAAAATTTGTTGTTTTTCCAACATTTTAAAATATTTATCATGTGGCTGATGATTTATGTGATTGGAGGGGCATATATCTAGGCATATATGTATGTGTGTGTGAGAGTGCGTATGGCTATGTGTGTGTGTGTGTGCACTGCGGATATGTTTCGCATGCAAAGCAAAACAACAAAAGAGAGAGACAGAGAGAAATAGAGAGAGAGAGAGAGAAAAAAAAAAAGAAGAAATATAACATTAATAAATATTTACTCGCTGCGTAACAAATTTGCCTAACTGACAGAACGATCTTCCCCATTCTCTTCCAATGCCATTTTCATTACAGGAATGAGAAATTCTATACGTGCTGTGATGAGCCATATCTGGACATAACATTTAACATCACAATGCGTAGGAAAACGTTATTCTACACGGTTAACCTGATCATACCCTGTATGGGTATAAGTTTTTTAACAATATTGGTGTTTTATCTGCCATCGGACAGTGGCGAGAAGGTGAGTACCATTCATATCATTATTTTCTAAAATTTCATACACAAATTTCAAAAAAATGCCCAACAAGTTGAATGGATATTTTATATTTTGCCAGATTTGGTTAACTCTTTTTCCATTTCCTTAAAAATATTATTGATAAATCAATCGATTGCATTTATATATAGGTTCAATGCTTAGTACTAGTTCAGAATTTCTATAAAAATTATTTTTAATAAAGAATAGACAAAAGGAGAAACTTGTTTATATATCTATAATTTACTAACTCATATTTATCTATAAATAAATTTATTAATTACGTCTGCAAAAAGTATTATAAATTCCCTAAATTCACACCAATTGAGAATTTTAATTGATTTTATTAAAAAGTTACTCACAATTCCTAACAACAGTTCATATTTAATTAAAATTTAACTTTATTTCCATGGATTTTAAATTAGCTAATAGAGTGCCTTAATGGATATAATTTGATTATCAAAGGAATTCGTTTCACTGTTATCCCATGGGGAACTAGTTCAGCAGCCATTAAATCAATTAAATATTCATTTTGAAGCTACTGTATCTCACTACCTTGGAGTTAGTTCATTTCAAAAACTCTGCAACAATACAACCCAAAAAGTGAAATCCATGACCCTGGAGCGCATCTGCTACCGCAGGCCACCATCCAGCCATACCGCACTCCATTTTGGACCGCCCATTTTGCCATTTTTTTTTTCTTTTTGCGTTTAACCAATTGCCATAATTTATTGCCCCTCCACCACCAATCCTTGCCTCCTCGTCCACATGAGCCTGTATGCCCTCAATGTGCTTTTAATTAAAAAAAAGAGAGAAAAAAAAAATAATAATAATTTCACACTCAAATGAAAATGAAAATGCATTTCAACATTTTCGTTCGCTCTTTCGGTTCAATATTTTTTTGTTTTTTTCATTATTTTTGTCTGTTTTCAGTTTACTGTTTTTTTTTTTTTTTTTTGACTTGGCCCGTCATTTAAGTTTGAGTAAATAAAATTACATGTTGGATTCAATTTAATGCACACAACCAACACACACACACACCGACGCAGATTGCGGTTCTTGCCTCTTTCTGCTCATTGGTCAGCGAAAACGTCAAAAAAAAAAAATAATACAAATTAAAGTAATAACGGTGAAATGTCAAAAAAAAAAATACAAAAAAAAGAGGCATAATGCATAAAAATATAAATATTTACACGGTGCCTGGGACTTATGAATAAATTACGGCCAATTTTCAAAATAAATAAAATGCAAAAATAATTTGTGTGTGCGCTGTTGGTTTGTGGCACCACGGGCAAGAGGATAAACGGTAGCGGTTTGGGTGGCTTTACCATAGAGACTTATGTATATACAGAAAGTTGGGGGAATTGGGTTGCTTTTTTCACCGAACTCATAACGCATAATTTGTGTAATAAATATTGACAGTGGTGAGCATTTGACGGTCCATTCCAGTAAACAGGTAGCAGGTAATCAACTGAAACAAAAATAAAGAGACATGAAAAAGGGTGGTGATGGCATTGAGAGAAAGGGGGATTATGGGTGGTAGTAGAGCATTAGAGTGAGTGATCGGTTTTCATTTCATTGGACATTTCGTTTATCTAGTCAAAATGCTTTTAATGAGGTGACAACAACAGTTAAAATTGTAGTGACACTGATGACACTACTGATTAAACGCTACCAACTGACACTATATTGACTACCGAATTATATTTCTGATATGTGAAAGTCTGGACAGATTTTATAAAAAGAATTTACTAACAGACTGTGTACCATTTCTTTTCTTTTTCTTAAAATTGCCTGAAAATAAAAAAAATATTGACAGGCATTTGCTACTAAACGTAAGGAAGTCTTTCCAATGCTTTGTTTTTTGTTGTTTTGCTGCTGCTTTTAGGTCCTTTGAGAATACTCCATCACTGTTCATTTTACAGCCGTCAGTGTAAAGTAACAAACACCTCTTAACATGCGCCAAATCTTGTCTCTCTGGGAACGTACGTTCCATCAAGGAATAACGTACAGTGAACTCTGTAACTTTATAAAATAGTAAAGATACTTACTATGAAATATTAAAATTAAACCATTTTTAGTTTAAGTCCTTTTTCTACATATATTTATTTTATGGTAAAATATGCTTTAATATAGAAGAACAGAGGATTTCTCATACGTTCAGTGGGTCAATGTTTGGCTAAAGTTAGTCCTAGTATATATATATATACATATCTATGTATGCACACATGGTAGTATCAGTTATTTCTTTTTTTTTTGCTTTGTTTTGTTTTTTATAGCCTTGCAGTCATACTCAAACACACACACACACACATACACATAAACAAATATTTGCGCCTAAAAGCGGGGAAAAGTTTCTGTTTCTGTTTCTGACTCCAACTCTGGCACGTTCACCACATTTGCCCAGCATAACGGAGTCAAGTTGGAATATGGGTCCTGCGGCATGTAGCTTGTATGTAGCTCAATGCTACCCATTGCCCAGAGTCCTGGACAGCTTTCAGCATTGCGATGGCATCGGAATTGGAATTGGAATTGCCAATTTACATGCATATGCGCCACAACGCACTTCATTCATGCAATTGCACGTGGTGAAGGGGCACTGGATACTTCTTGCTAACAGTGACAGCAGGGGGTTAGGTTTCGGATTGGGGTTGGAGGGGATTAACTGGTAGTTGTGCCCAATACTAAGTAGCCAAAAACCTTTTTCCGTCCTTTTCCCTTAACATTTTTTTTTTTTTTTGTGTCCTGTCTTCTGGTTTATTTTTATTGTTCGAAACAATTACGTTTTATGTGCGGGCAGGCAAACGAAAGGGAACAATCGATGAAATGTCAATGGACAGTAACTTTTCCCCATTGGGATTAGTGTAAGAAGAAAGATATAAAGTGAAAGCCAAATTGGCAGATTTGAAGGCGCAACAAAATGCATTTGCCACCTTAATTACATACTAAAAATAAAAACAAAAACAGAAAAATAACAACAACAATATTTGCATAAATAATGATTAAGAAGAATAAATGATGTGAGTGATACTTTTAGATAATATTATATATAAAATTTAAAAATCAAAACAAGAATTCGAAAAAATCTAAACAACTAATTCTTTTTTTTATTTAAGCCTTTGTTTTCTTATATTTAAACAATTTTTTTCCCAAATTATTGATATAAGATATTTGTTTCATTTTGTTGAATTATTATTAACATATAAATAATTATTGAGAATTTTTTAACCATTCAATTATTCTGCTCATTCTGATTAAGCGCGATAAATAAAATTAAAATTTTCATAAAATTTTTATTTTGGCATTTCTTTAGCTAATAAAAAGAAAAACCTAATGAAGCAATTCTAATTAGTCAAGTATATGTACATAAATAAGTGATTAGCTAAAATAAGTAAAATCTAGTAATTTACTTTAATTCAACTTATTCATTTCATTTAGTACATAATCAAAAGAAAGAAAGTTAATCAACAAAAGTCTAAAAAGGTATGAAATTGATTTTCATTATAACTGATATGGCTTCAAGATCACATTTAATCAGATTTCGTTAATTTATTATTTGCATACTAGAAAGAAAGAACATAATTAATTGGATTTCTTTGACCTGTTGGCTTAATTCAATTAATCCTTAATCCCTTTCATTGATTATGGGAAAGATATTGTGTTAATATGTGACTTGTATGTTCAGTTTATTAACTTTTTTTCAGTTGGTCATTATATAATTACAATATCTGTGTTTGGTATATCTCTAGGTCACATATAGTGTAACAGCTGTAGAATTGGGGTAGGTGGAGGCTTTTGCTTTCAACTTGTAACCTTAATTAGGCAATGTCACTAATCGCTTTACAAGTCCTTGTCCTCTCATTCAAAAACTAATGCTAATTATCATAAAATCATTAGGCATCAAAATTTATGCTACACACACGCGCACACACATACGCACATACAGACATATACTCATGTATATATGTATATATATTTGTATAAGCATGTACAAAGGACCCTCAAAATGGGACTCAAATCGCGCGTCTCATTTTCGACATTTAATTACTTTTTGCACACACTTCATTACAAGCAGCTTAGAGAGTCACATTCTGAGTCAGAGTCTCAGTTAGATAGACAGAGTCAGACACACACACACACACACAGAGTGTGAGAGAGAGGGAGGTGATGTGGCATCCACTTCTCCTCCTTCCTTCTTAACCTTCATCTGCCATCCAACCGTGTGGCACTTCTCATACCTGTCTGCTTAGCATTTAATAATACTTGGTAAGAACTCAAGTCTAACGTTGGAACGCCACAAATCATTTTGCGCTTTATTGAGCTCTCAATGTTTTTACACCCTAACACCGAGTGACTGAGTGGGAAAGAAAGGGTATTATAAAATTGTTTATGACACTCACACGAATGGTAATTTAACACTTATTACCAGATCAAATGTATATATACAAATATATCTCATATATCAAGGATTAAATGAAAGTTAAGAGAAAATTCTTTTACAGTTTTCATTAAATAAAAATTTCATATTCTATATTTTGTTATTTTTATACATTTTGAAAAATCCTCTAGAGTATATCATCTTCGGTGTATCTTTCGTTTCCCTTTTTCTTTTTTTTTTATTTATTTTATGGCGCAAGAGAAGAAAAAAAATCTTTTTATATGCTCATTATGTTGGTATATTTCTTCTTTTTTTACGAATTTGGTATTGAATGGAAATAAATTTCAAATAAGCAATTGAAATTTGATTGGTGAAATTTTAAAGTTGTTAAGCAAAAGGGCCAAGTGATGAGAGTTATTAACAGAAATGTGAAATTTAATGAGCCTATACGAAAAATATGAAATCAACATAATTAAGAGAGTTTAAGATAATTTATGATTATTATTATAAATGTTAATAAGCAATGATTAAAGTCAAGTTTCAAATGCAAAAATGTTTAGAATTAATAGAAATTTCAAAGAATTGTTAACAATATATTTAGAATTTTTAATTCAAATTTTTCACAGTTGTTAACTATATACGCAGTTAGGATTTTTAAATAAATAATTTTTTTTTTTTTTTTTAAATATGAAGCCAGTCCAGTTAATGTTATTTGGGATACATCTAACCAACTTCTGAAATTTTAAACTGGTTTTCTCGCTGATCTCAATATCTTTAAATTGGTTAAATTTATGGGTCTGAAATACTCACACAATCTTCTTAGAAATATTTCTGAGATATTGAACAAAGGAATAAAATTTCAAAAATTGTTTACTACATTTTTTTTTAACAAGTTGGTGTGAAAATTTCAGACGAAAACGATTTTGTTTTTCTAATCTTCAGCATTTTTTAAAAATTTTTAACTTTTTAATCAAAAGAATTTTTTATTATATTTAATGATGGCTATCAGTTGTAATTGTAAGGAATTTACAAAAAATACATACGTATTTTTTTGAACGTAACGGTCTTTTTTTTAATTTTTGAAAATTTTTTTATTGTAACTAAAAGAATAAGTTTCATTAAATTAAATATAAATTTCTATATAATAATCAAAACCATCTGCTAAAGAGTATTAAATAGTTGACGTTTTTCAAACATTATACATTTAGTACATTTATTTTCTTGTCATAGAATTAAGAAATGGAATTTGGTAAATTATTTATAAGAATATCAGAGTAAGGGTAACAGAGGGGGTGGGTGGGTCGTAGATGTTACGATGAGTATCTCATTTTGTTTTGGCATTTGTACAATTGTCGCGCGCGCCTTTTTAGTCCTAGAGCTTCCGTCACTCTGTTACTGTTGCAGCAAGACAACTCAATTTACCATTCTGCAAATGAACTGAACTGTGTTGGGTGTTGTGACTTCCTTTCCACTCACTGTATTTATGTCTATCTGTCTCACTGTTTGCCTGTCTGCCTGTTTATTTGCAGGTCTCATTAAGCATATCCATTCTGCTGTCGCTCACTGTGTTCTTCCTGCTGCTGGCGGAAATCATTCCGCCCACGTCACTGGTGGTCCCGTTACTAGGAAAATTTGTCCTTTTCACCATGATACTGGATACATTCAGGTGAGTGTTCTTTTTTTTTTTTTGTATTTATCTGATAACTCTGATAACTGCTGCTCAACAAAAAAAAAAAAACCTATCGGTTCGTCTCAACTGTATGCAAAAGACTATTTATTTATGACGGAAAAAGGAAGTTTAGAAAAAAAAATCTGAATACGGGTGGGGATTTGGTTGGAAATATAACGAAAAAGTTATTGTGAATTTTTGCTATTGGTGGTTATTATTCGTTGTTGTTGTTCCGTTTGGCATATGCCGTCGCAGCCGCAGTTTGGGGCCATTGTCCACATAGACAGGCAACCGCATTCCATACGGCCAAACTCTCTCATCCTTTGTGTCCGTTCATTGTCGACCGACCGCAAGCCAAACTTC